>JARQOD010000007.1:38818684-38847152 GCA_033576555.1 Oophaga sylvatica
CTGACCACTCCTTCAGTGTTTCGTTCTCTGGCTCCACATCATCTCCTCTTCCTCTCACTGTCGGTGTACCCCAGGGCTCAGTCCTTGGCCCCCTTCTCTTCTCTCTCTACACGACCCCAATTGGACAGACCATCAGCAGATTTGGCTTTCAGTATCATCTTTATGCTGATGACACACAACTATACACGTCATCCCCCGACCTTACCCCTGCTGTACTACAGAACGCCATCGACTGTCTGTCCGCAGTCTCCAACATCATGTCCGCTCTCTTTCTGAAACTTAACCTCTCCAAAACTGAACTTCTTCTGCTCCCGCCGTCTACTAACCTCCCTAAATTTGACATATCCCTCTCCGTGGACGGCACCATAATAACACCCCGGCAGCAGGCTCACTGTCTGGGGGTTATGTTTGACACCAATCTCTCCTTCACCTCCCATATACAATCTCTTGCCCGCTCTTGCCGCCTACACCTAAAGAACATCTCTAGAATCCGCCCTTTTCTCACCATGGAAACAACAAAAACCCTCACTGTAGCATTGATCCACTCCCGCCTGGACTACTGCAACGCTCTATTACTTGGCCTCCCCATTACTCGACTATCCCCTCTCCAGTCCATCCTTAATGCAGCAGCCAGGGTAATCCATCTGGCTAATCGATACTCGGACGCGTCCGCTCTTCGCCAGTCCTTACACTGGCTGCCCATTCATTATAGGATCCAATTCAAAGTACTGGTTCTCACCCACAAAGCTCTCCACAGTGCAGCACCCCCCTACATCTCCTCCCTCATTTCTATCTATTGGCCTAACCGACTGCTGCGCTCTGCAAACGACCTTCGACTAACCTCTGCACTAACCGTACCTCCCACTCCCGACTCCAAGACTTCTACCGCGCTGCGCCAATCCTCTGGAATGCTCTACCCCAAGAAATTAGGACTATCCACAATTTGCATGGTTTCAGGCGCTCCCTCAAAACACATTTGTTCAGAGCGGCCTATCACATTCACTAATCAAAGTCATTCTATGTGTAAGTGTGTGTGTGTAGCCCATTCACTATCTCCATCCATCCCTCACTCCCTCAAAATGGCTGGACCATCATTGTAAATACACCATTGTATATAAACACCTGTACTTTGTATCTCCCCCACCTCATTGTAGATTGTAAGCTCTCACGAGCAGGGGCGGCTTATATTGCTTTAATTATTGTATTGTTAACGTTGTTACTTATGACTTGTGTTCTGAAACTGTTAAACTGTAAAGCGCTGCGGAATATGTTGGCGCTATATAAATAAAGATTATTATTATTATTATTATTATTTGATGCGGGATGTGTCCCAACAAAAAAATTATGTCAAAATATATAGGAAACTAATATTATTTTGGGAGCAAATAGCTGCCTTCACAAACTCAACATTTCTTCCATCCCTAATGGAGATGGTTTATGCTAGAAGATCCTGTTCAGATTCTATGCTTTTTTTCTAAACAATGTAACATCATAAAAATTAGATTGGGACAGAGAGGATATAATAACAAAATCTTGAAAAACTCAGAAGAAAAAAAAATCTCAAAAACAAGGAGTTTTTACAATTAAATAAATCTAATAATAGTATAAAGTATAATAAAAATCAAATGTGAATTTTGTCACACCTTATAGTAATCAGTTTAATTTAATAAAACACATCATACAGAAATATCTGCCAGTATTGAATCAAGATGACACTCTAGCAAAAATCCTGAAACATGGTTGCATTTTCCTTGCAAAAAAAGTAAATCCCTGATTTTATAAGAAAACAAATGTACACATGGTAAAATTTGGTTGTCGCAAAAAGCATTTTTTAAATGTGGGGGAAGCAAATGTACTGTGTGTCAGTATACTATTAAAGCTAACCCAATTAAAAAAGGAGATTCACAGATATTTTGGATCAAATCATTTATCAATTATGACACAACGCAAATTGTATGCGACTATATACACAATGCGATTTGATCTACTGTATATATCATGCTTAATGAGGAAATTAAATACGAGAATTGCAGAACACATTGCAGACATCAGAAAGAAAAAAAAATACTTTGGGTGCAGCAAAGCATTTTACAGACGTACATTGTAGCAAAATGGAGACTTTCTCATTCTTTGGAATTTGGAGAAAGGTCCTACTGAGGAATGAAAGCTTATGGATCATGAAGCTGAATGCTTGAGTACCATCAGGGTTAAACTTTCATAATGATCTTATTTATATGTATGGTTTTCAGTAGATTATATGCATGTGAATCATATATTCTCCAATGGTGATATATGTTTGATTAATTACACATATATACCATATAACAAATTAATTATGTGTAACACAGGTATTCGGATGCAGTGAAACAGAAGCACAGAGCAGGGATTAACAATTACTCGTTTTATAAGTACAGAGGTAAACTCCTCGTAGGGAGCAACAAGGAATAAACAGGTAAAGAATGAGGAATAAACAGGGAGGGAGTAATTCAGAACGACAGTCAATATATTAATTCCACTTAGCATAACTCGGTTGTCCGATTCTTTTCCTGAGTCAGATGGTCGGTTGGTTGCCGGCAGAGGCCGGTACTTAGTTCTTCTGGCTTTCCCGCTTCACAAGTCGGTTTTACTTCTGGCGGCAGCGGGCAATCACCGGTCTTACCTGCTGAGCCCCTAATCCATTATGCTGCAGCGCAGCAAAGTGGAGTCCACCGCAATCCTCCGCTTGGCGTGCGTCCTTTCGCACATCTGCTGTAACCTGGAAGTCCTCACTCCTCCTGGACGCGATTGCTACTATGAGGCCTATCTTTCCCCGCAACCCGGAGTCGGTCCTCACTGTCTCCTCTCTCTGACGGGAAGCCCCCTTCCTTTCCCGCGTAAACCCTTATTTACCGCCTTGGCTCGACACGCCCCTTCTACACAGGCCAAGGATCTGCTGTCTCCAATCTACTTCCCCGATGCAACAGTAGGTTCGGCCCCAGCTGTTCCAGACCCGGTGCCCTGTCAGCATCCACATCCTTCATCTCTACATATGTGACGTCAAGTTGAGGATGTGTTAAATTATTTTAAAATGTTAGAACAACATGTTCAAAATATGTTACGATTAATACTCTTTAAATCAAAATGCGTCAGCTTCTGATCATTGTCCTGCCATGATGATCATTTTTAATGGAATTTAAATAAAGATCAAGATGTTTTTACCGGCAATACCAGTTTTTCTGCTTCTGATTTTGGATTTGGTTTGTCAGCCCAAGCTGACTGGCTTGCAAGATCTCTGGATTTGTATGTGGAGTTGAAAACATTGTATGGGTGAGCTACTTAAAAACTATTTCCTTGCCATTATATAGCTGTCTCTTAGATGTGAGTGGATCAAGCAAATTTCAAATTTTTTCAGGGAATTCGATTTACAGAGAAGCTACTCTCCCGATGGTCTCAGAGCATAATAATCGTGAGATGTAAAATATCAAAAATATACTTAACCTTTTCTCATGGCTCACCTTTCAGGCTGCTGTCAGAGAACCTGGACAACGAGCAGGGAGAAGCTGGGGCAACAGGAGAGGTGAGCGGTGCCATGAGTATGTTTTGTTTTGTTTTTTTACCTTTTGCCAGCCCTTTACTGGCAAGATGGTTGTGGAAGCTGGACTGCATTTTCTGAATCTCTGCTGACCGAATTACTAAAAGTCTTTATTTTCCAGAATGTGGATTTTTGTAAAATTTCAGTAGAATTTAATTCTACACGAATTAATTTACCATCCCTACTGTATATTCCATAACAATTTTTCATGTCACAATGATGGTGGTATATTTTAAAGGGAATCTGTCACCCCTGGACATATGAAACCTATTAATATGGGTTTACAGGTGAAAGAAATGTTACACTAGTCCTACCTGTATGCCTCATATTAGCGATCTTGTTGTTGAGAAATCATATTTTATTTCTATATGCTAATGATTTCTTCCAGGCTCCGAGGCTTGCGGTGCCTGGAAGAAATCTCTGCCTCCTGTCTTCATTATCATACCACCATTCTTCCCATCAGCATCACAGTGCCCTGTGATGTGTAATGGTGGCCATGGAATCCCTCAATAGCGCGATTATGCAGTACTAGTGATGGGCGAACCCCCCGATGATCGGGATCGGCGGGTTCACACGAGTTTTTTGTAAAGTTCGAGCTCGGGGCCGGAGATGACGCGAACTTGCGTCCAAACCCCGAGCTTTGACTTTACAGATATGGGCCATTATAATTATACTTACCTGTCCAGCAACGCATCGACGTCACCGCATGAACACTGCCAGAAAAAGCCGAAGACTGCTGAGTGCAGTGAATACCACCGTCAGTTAATGAGTGGCCCTGTAAGCAGATGCGGCCGGGAGACAGCGGGACAGGAGGACGTGTCGCTGGACAGGTAAGTATAATTATAATGGCCCTGGACCCGAACCCGAACTGAACCTGAACTATAACATGGGTTTCCCATGGAAACCCGTGTTCGGGACCCTGTGACCGGTACGGGTCGCAAACTTTACAGTTCGGGTTCGCCCATCCCTATGCAGTACATATTCCGCCCTTTTATGGGCATTGGCTTTGGCATTCTTCTGCGCGGGTACTGGCGAGTCATTGCTACTTCCATTGCAGTGACCTCCAGCGTAAGCAGCGATAAGGTGCTTTCCCCACCATGTATACATGGGTGACAGGGGCATCAGAAACTGTATGGTTCCTAAATATGCTGGGAGGAAGGAAGCAGAGAGAGCACCCTATTGCCGCAAACGTCGGCGTTTGTGCAAACGAACACTGAAGCCAATGCCCATAGAAGAGTGGAATAGGTACTGTACAATCTCGAGCAGGATTCTGGGGCTACTATTACACATCACAGGGCACTGTGACACTGATGGGAGAGGGGTAGTATGATAATGAAGACAGGAGGCATAGATTTCTTCCAGGCACCGCATGCCCCGGAGCCTGGAAGAAATCATTAGCATACAGAAATAAAAGAGAATATCTCCACAAGACCACAAATATGAGGCATACAGGTAGGACCAATTTAACATTGCACCTATATGCCCATATTAATAGGTTATATATGTCCCAGGGTGTAACAAATTCCTTTTAACATAATATTTCTCTTTTCTCCCACAGTGGGTTAAGATATCACTGTAATACTCAATCACAGCACAGCATTATTTTATACATTAGGGCCAATTGTGTTTTGCTTCATATTATCAAGCTATTTTAATGGTTGTTAGAATTGAGTTGGTGGAGCCACAGGGTAATGGCTCAATGTATTCTTCTTCCTATAATCCAACCCCACATTTCCCTAAATCAATCTATGGACATAGCACAAGTTTATAGCTTTCATGTTAATGCTTATACTGTAATAACAAAGTGACTTCTTCATAACAAGTACTATTCATTACTGTGATGTAAGACCTGACTTGCTCTTATCAGTTTTACCGTAGTGGATTAATACACTTGAAATGTGCTCTGGGAGTGAATTACAGTTTAGTATCTTCAGGGAAAGTCTGTTGAGTTCATAATAGCTGGCAATAAAAATATATTTGCATTTACATACAGAAAATGTATTACTGCACAGATCATCATAAACTACCAGAGTCGGTAACATTGTTACAAGCTCCGGATATCGGTTGCATTAATAAAGACACGATTAGGGTCCTCTAGGTTATTAAATCTCTTTTCAAGGGCATTTTAATACGAAGCTACTGCAATTGAACTAATTCCTATCTCTAATAATTTGATAACATTTGATAAACCCGAGAGACTATAAAGAGATTCATTTTACTAGTCTGTCATGAAAGGATTGCTTTCACGAGTACAAAATCCACTTTCGGATTCATAATGGAAGAATTTTTCTTTTATCTCTAAAATATAGGTGGGGCAGATAGAGAAAGACTTGTGCATATTAGCACCTGTGCTGTCCATAAATATATTTCATTTATGGTGATCATTTAATTTAACAATACTTTTTTTTCCTTTTCATATTAATTGTGAGTAACAATTAGTCACAGTTTGATTCGTTGAACATCCACTTCAAACCTAAAAGTTAAAGAGCAGAAGATACACTTTGAGCTCATTTCATACAGGTGTTTTCGATAGTTTTTTGGAATAAAACACCTTAGCAGATCACAAATATTTTGCACAAGTTGACATTATGCAAAAATGTAGTAAGATTATTGTTTTTACCCCAGTAATAACAAGCTCCACAAAATTAGGCAGAACTTGGCCAAGATGGCCATTATGCGTGCACTGATGCCCGCGGATCATGCAGAGACAGACATGCGGTGAGTCTTTCCAGACAGCTGCATGTCAATTTATATAGCGGAGATGCCGAGTCTCCGCTGCGTAAATTACCCATACACTTTTATTAGATGCGGTAAAACCACTTTATCATCCTAGTCACATGCGTATTAAGTGCGGGAATGCAGATTACTATGCATGTGTACTAATTTAAATAATGGTGAATCTTGTGACACAGTCAGAAGTACATGACACAGGAAGTGGAGGAAAGCACAGTGAGAGGTCCCCTCCTTTTTAATAAATAAATAATTTTAAAAAAAAAAATGCCGTGGGGTCCCCCTACATTTGTTAACCAGCCAGAGTAAAGCAGACTACTGGGACTGGTATTTCAGGCTGGTAAGGATCCAATATCTATGAACCTTACCAGCCTGATAATACCAGGCCACAGCAGTCTGCTTACCTTGGATGGTTAGCAAAAATAGTGTGATCCCCTCCAAAAAAAATAGCGTGAGGTCCCCCTATTTTTGCTAACCAGCCAAGGAAAAAGCAGACAGCTGCGTCCTGGTATTCTCAGGCTGGCGAGGCCCATGTATTTTGGTCCTCACCAGCATTAAAATAGCAGCCCGCAGTCGCCCCACAATGGGCACATCCAAAGATGCACCAATTGTGGCACTTTACCCAGCTCTTCCCACTTTCCCTGTAGCGGTGGCAAGTGGAGTAATATTTGTGGGGTTGATGTCACCTTTGTATTGTCAGGTGACATCAAGTCCACAGCTTAGTATCGGAAAGGTGTCTATAAGACACCTATCCATTACTAATCCTACAGTTAAATATGGTAAATAAAGATACAGCCAGAATAAAGTCCTTTAACCCCTTAATGACTGCCGATATGCCATTTAACGGTGGTCATTAAGGGTACTTAAATGTCATCGGACATCAGAGGAGAGAGAAAAAGGGTCCCCGGGACCCCCATGTGGCCCCCAATCCCCCTCTTCTCGCCCCAGGTCCCTCCGTTGTCCCCCGGTGCCGCCGCCATTGAGAAAATGGCGGGCGCATGCTCAGTGCGCCCGCCGCGATGTGCTGGGGGGATGGGCAATTTTCTCTGGGGTCTCGGCTACCGGGGATAGCCGAGACCCCAGAGAACATGATCCGGGTCGGTATTCACCGATCCCGGTGTTGCGATCGCCGCTATACAGCATAACGGCGACCGCAACAAAAAAAAAATGATTTCTCTCCCCTCTGATGTGATCGCACATCAGAGGGGAGAAAATTAGGGTCCCCAGGTCCCCCGAAACCCTCCCTGTACCTGCCGGTGTCCTCCGGCAGGTCCCCCTGTCCTCCGATCCACCCGGTCTTCTTCCTGTAAGAACAAAATCGCGGGCGCATGCGCAGATTCAAAATTTTTTTCATTCATTCTCCAGAAAGTACATTTTGATCACTGTGATAAACTATCACAGTGATCAAAATAAAAAAAACAGTACATAACCCCCCCTTTATCGCCCCCTTAGTTAGGGACATATAATAAAATATAGAAATTATATTTATTTTAATTTTTCCGTTAGGGTTATAATTAGGGTTATAATTAGGGTTAGGGTTATAATTAGGGTTAAGGGTTAGCATTAGGGTTAGGATTATAATTAGGGTTAGGGTTAGCATTAGGGTTAGACTGGGTTCATACTGCGTTATGGCAGTCCGTTAGACGGACTGCGTTACACCGCGGTATAACGCAGTGTAACGCAGTCCGTTAACGCTGCCATTCACCCCCATTTGAGGGCGCATCGCGACGCATGCCATAAAGCGGCATGATTTCGCGACGTGCTATCATTCAGTGACGGAGCCTCGGACGCGGGCTGCAGCGTCTGGGCTCCGTCACCGCTAGCGCAGATGAATCATCTCCTGATTCCTCTGCGCTAACGGGTGTAGCATAATGCGATCGCGTTATGCTATACCGTTACCAGCCAGTCAATGCTATGTGTTGAACGGGCTGGTAAAACGCAAAATGAACCTAGCCTTAGGGTTAGGGTTTTAATTAGGGTTATATTTAGGGTTAGGGTTACAATTAGGGTTAGGGTTAAAATTAGGGTTAGGGTTACAATTAGAGTTAGGGTTACAATTAGGGTTAGGGTTACAATTAGGGTTGAAATTAGGGTTGGGATTTAGGTTAGGATTAGGGTTGGGATTAGGGTTAGGGGTGTGTTGGGGTTAGGGTTGGAGCTAGAATTGAGGGGTTTCCACTATTTAGCACATCAGGGGTCTCCAAACACGACGTGGCGTTCAAAAAGTCAAATGGCGCTCCCTCCCTTCCGAGCCCTGCTGTGCGCCCAAACAGTGGTTTACCCCAACATATGGGGTATCAGCGTACTCAGGACAAATTGCACACCAATTTTGGGATTCTAATTTCTCCTGTTACCCTTGGGAAAATAAAAAATAGCTGGCTAAATAAATAATTTTGAGGAAAAAAATGATTTTTTATTTTCACGGCTCTGCGTTAATAAATTTCTGTGAAGCACTTGTGGGTTCAAAGTGCTCACCACACATCTAGATAAGCTCCTTGGGGGGTCTAGTTTCCAAAATGGTATCACTTGCAGGGGATTTCTACTGTTTAGGCACATCAAGGGCTCTGCAAACACAACATGACGCCCGCAGAACATTCCATCAAAGTCTGCATTACAAAATGGCGCTCCTTCCCTTCCAAGCACTCCCATGCGCCCAAACAGTGCTTTCACCCCACATATGGGGTATCAGCGTACTCAGGAAAAATTGCACAACAACTTTTTCTGTCCAATTTCGTCTGTTACCCTTGGGAAAATAAAAAATAGCAGGCTAAAGAATCATTTTTGAGGAAAAAAATGATTTTTTATTTTCACGGCTCTGCGTTAATAAATTTCTGTGAAGCACTTGGGGGTTCAAAGTGCTCACCACACATCTAGAAAAGCTCCTTGGGGGGTCTAGTTTCCAAAATGGTGTCACTTGCAGTGGATTTCTACTGTTTAGGCACATCAAGGGCTCTGCAAACACAACATGACGCCCGCAGAACATTCCATCAAAGTCTGCATTTCAAAATGGCGCTCCTTCCCTTCCAAGCACTCCCATGCGCCCAAACAGTGGTTTCACCCCACATATGGGGTATCAGCATACTCAGGAAAAATTGCACAACAACTTTTGGGGTCCAATTTCTCCTGTTACCCTTGGGAAAATAAAAAAAATAGCGGGCTAAAGAATCATTTTTGAGGAAAAAAAAGATTTTTATTTTCACGGCTCTACGTTTATAAATTTCTGTGAAGCACTTGGGGGTTCAAAGTGCTCACCACACATCTAGATAAGTTCCTTAAGGGGTCTAGTTTCCAAAATGGTGTAATTTGTGGGGGGTTTCCACTGTTTAGGCGTATCAGGGGCTCTCCAAACACGACATGGCGTCCAATTTTCAATTCCAGCCAATTTTGGTTTGAAATAGTCAAATGGCGCTCCTTCCCTTCCAAGCCCTGCCGTGCGCCCAAAAAGTGGTCCCCCCCACATATGGGGTATCAGCGTACTCAGGACAAATTGGACAACAACTTTTGTGGTCTAATTTCTCCTGTTACCCTTGGGAAAATAAAAAATTGGGGACTAAACGATCAGGTTTGTGGAAAAAATAAGACTTTTTATTTTCATGCCCGGGCGTTATAAACTTCTGTGAAGCACTTGGGGGTTCAAAGTGCTCACCACACATCTATATAAGTTCCTTAGGGGGTCTAGTTTCCAAAATGGTGTCACTTGTGGGGGGTTTCCACTGTTTAGACACATCAGGGCCTCTACAAACGCGACATGGCATCCAGCCAATTCTGCGTTGAAAAAGTCAAATGGCGCTCCTTCCCTTCCAAGCTCTGCCATGCACCCAAACAGTGGTTTACCCCCACATATGGGGTATCAGCATGCTCAGGACAAATTGCACAAAAACTTTTGGGGTCTTGTTTCCCTTGGGAAAATAAAAATTGGGGTGAAAAGATCATTTCTGTGGAAAAAATATGATTTTTTATTTTCACGGTTCTATGTTATAAACTTCTGTGAAGCACTTGGAGGTTCATAGTGCTCACCACACATCTAGATAAGTTCCTTAGGGGGTCTAGTTTCCATAATGGGGTCACTTGTGATGGGTTTCCACTGTTTAGACACATCAGGGCCTCTACAAACGCGATATGGCATCAAGCCAATTCTGCGTTGAAAAAGTCAAATGGCGCTCCTTCCCTTGTGACCTCTGCCGTGCGCCCAAAAAGTGGTTTACCCCCACATATGGGGTATCGGCTTATTCAGGAGAAATTGCACAACAAATTTTGTGGTTTATTTTTTCTTTTAACTGTTGTGAAAATAAAAAAAATTGGTTCCGAAGTAAAGTTTTTGCAAAAAAAGTTAAATGTTAATTTTTCCTTCCACATTGCTTCAGTTCCTGTGAAGCACGTAAAGGGTTAATAAACTTCTTGAATGTGGTTTTGAGCACCTTGAGGGGTGCAGTTTTTAGAATGGTGTTACTTTTGGGTATTTTCTATCGTATAGACCCCTCAAAGTGACTTCAAATGTGATGTGGTCCCTAAAAAAAAAATGGTGTTGTAAAAATGAGAAATCGCTGGTCAACTTTTAACCCTTATAACTTCATAACAAAAAAAAAATTTTATTCCCAAAATTGTGCTGATGTAAAGTAGATATGTGGGAAATGTTATTTATTAAGAAATTTGTGTGACATATCTCTCTGATTTAAGGGCATAAAAATTTAAAGTTTGAAAATTGTTAAATTTTCAAAATTTTCGCCATATTTCCATTTTTTTCATAAATAAACACAAGTCATATCAAAGAAATTTTACCACTAACGTGAAGTACAATATGTCACGAAAAAACAATCTCAGAATAAGCTGGATTCGTTAAAGCGTTCCAGAGTTATAACCTCATAAATTGACAGTGGTCAGAATTGTAAAAATTGGCCCGGTCATTAAGCTGCAAAATGGCTCTGTCACTAAGGGGTTAATTGAAATAATCACACAGACTCCTTTAATAATCTTAACTAAACCATGCTTACTGCATCGCCTATTCCACCAACGCCCTCGATCTCCTGTAAGAGAAATAAAATAAAAAGCAACAATATACCATACCTGCCAACCAAGAAGATATACATACTGTCCCATGACGAGTCCAGCTCTGCTACATCTGCATGCCTTTAGCTGAATGGTGGCATTGTGCTAACATCCAGCCTTGCATCCAGACCAGCGGAGATGATCACTGGAGATAACTCGTGACCACCAGGGACCATACACTTCGGTCACATGCACGGCAGTTCTCACGGTCAGCTCAGCTCATTGCGAAAACTGTAGTGTACGCAAACTTCTGGCTGAAACAAGGTAAGACATTATTTAAATTAGTACACATGCATAGTAAGCTGCCTTCCAGCACTTAATACATATGTGACTAAGAAGATAATGCGGTTTTACCACATGTAATGATAGTCTATAGGTAATTTATGCAGCGGAGACGGAGCGTCTCCGCTACATAAATTGAAATGCTGCGGTCTGGAAAGACGCGCCGCATTAGTGACTCCGTAGGGCTGCTGGAGGTGTCTCAGGATGCATAGTGGAACTGGGATTTCATGAAATCCTATCCACTATGCTGTAACATCTGGCCACTGCAGGTTTGACGCTTCAGATGTACGCAGCGTCCAACCTGCAGCGTTTACTGACCGTGGGAACATACCTTAATGGGATGTCAGAATCAGTTGAGAGTGGTGTTATTGAAAGGTTAAAAAATATTTAAATATTTTTCTATCTACTGGCTAACACGGTAAAAAGATATACATCTTTACTGTATTGAAAGGTTAAGGCATTTAGGAGCCACAGCAACTTGACCACAAAGTGGGATAGCACATAAAATTACACAGCGGGGTCACTACAGTCTGAAGCGCATACTGCATAAAAGTTGACAATGCTCTGTTGACTCAATAACTGCAAAGCTACAAACCTCCTCTGGTATTGACATCACCACAAAAACTGTGTACCAGGAGCATCATGGCCGAGCAGCTGTACGCAAGCCATACAACACTAAGCACAATGCCAAGCATTGCATTGAGTGAAGTAAAGCATATTGCCAATGGACTCTGGAGCAGGGGAACTGTGTTGGGTGATAAATCACACTTTTCCATTCTGCAGTCTCATAGATAAATCTGGTTTTGGCAAAAGAAAAGAGAATGTTAGCTGCCTGACTGCATTTTGCCAACTTTAAGGGTATGTGCACATGTTGCAGATTGGGCTCAGGAATTTCCTGAGCGGATTCTGCATCTCTTGCCAGAAAATGCAAATAAAAATCCGTGTGGATTTTATGCGTTTTTTGTGCGTATTTTTTGCGGATTCGCATTCATTTTTACACCTACAGATTTCATTAATTCAATGGGTGTAAGAACACAGCGGATCCGCAAAAAGAATTGACATGCTGTGGAAAATAAACCACTGCGGATTCCGTGCGGAATTTTCTGCAACATGTGTGTAGAGCCCAGCTGCGCTAGGAATCTCATTTCCCAGTGGGATGCACCGAAGGTAATGACCACTAGAGGACCCAATATGCATACACACATCTTCACCAATCCCTAGAGCCACCAGAGGGAGCCTTTTTAGAGTATATAAGGATGGTGAAGACACTGAGAGTAGTTTAGTTGGTCTAGTCTGAGTCTACGTGGAGAGTAGATCAGTCCTCAGAGAGAGTTGTTAGTTCTCTTGGAGAGAAGCGGATAGAGAGTTAGCTCTAGGAGCGAGCACAGATCAGTTAGTCTGCAAAGCCAGGTGCAGGACAGATGGAGAAGACTGATAGCAGCTCCAGGCAGAGCTTGCAAGTGAGAGAGAGAGAACAGCAGTTGTTGAAAGAACCTGAAATCTGCAGCTCCAAGCTTAGTTCAAACGTGTGGAGGCTAGTACAAGTGGAAAGATAGCCACTCCAGCCTAGTCAGAACTGAGTCAACCGAGTGCAGTTCAGTGAGCAAGCGTGCCGACGCTTTGAGAGCGGTGAAGAAGAGAGGGAGCAGCCACCTACGGCCAGAGTGTGCTTATGTGAGGGTCGAGTAGGACGAAAGGCAAGTGGATAAGAAGAGAGTGCCAGAGGTGGAAATAGCATTGATAGCTTACCTCTACTCTGAATAATCGGACACCGGGTCCGAGCTTGCTGGATTCTTCACGACCAGTAGGAGATACCGGAGATCCTGGAGTACTTCAAGTTCTAGGAGCCCATGAGTGTTGATACGTAACTGGGTCAGGAAGACAGGAGTCTGGCAGGTACCGCCACTAGAGACTGTGTTCTTTCCAATAGAAGGCCCTACACAAAGTCAGCCGGGTGTAAAGTTGAAGACAGAGTTAGGCCTCGTTTCATACAGGTCAGATACTCACATTATTGAAGTAAGGAGGCCCTACACCTACTCAGTGGAAAGAACTGGACGTGCATCCTTCACCCTGCCAGTATCCCGGGATGTGCCTGCAAATCCATCAGTAAAGGTACAGAAAGAGACTTTTGTGTGTGTGTTCACATTATTACTCCTTCTGCCGAACTCCCCTCCTTCATGCTGCACCCTGACACATCTTATCTACCCTGAAGGAACCCAGCCTTACCTGTGGAAGGCTTAACATCTTGCTGCCCAATACCATCCCTTCAGCGGACCTATACAGCAGCGCTGGTCACCCTGACCAGGCACCACAGGTGGCGTCACGAACATTTCTACAAACCTTATAATCCCCTGTAAATATCCCCCTTTTCAGTGAGCGCCCAGGGCCACGAACCGAGCTGTGTTGCCGTGACATCCCCCATAGAAGTTAATAGGCTTGGTGCCGAGTACCCCACAGGCCCTGGCGTGCGACACATGTGCACAGCATTTTTTTTTCTCATTGCTTAACATTGTTTGGTTACACACTTGCGGATCAGCAGCGATTTCGCGTGGAAAATCCGCTGCGGATCTGCAACAAATCCGCAACATGTGCATATAGCCTAAAGGTTAAAGGGAACTCTATACAGGCATGCCTAGGCAAGTTTGAAGAACTTCACTGTCCCACATAGATCCATGATCTCAACCCCATTCAGCACTTTGGGATAAACTATGGGTTCAACATATTGTTCAACATCACTGTCTGTTTGATGGATGGGAGAAAATTGTCACAAAGACCTCCAAAATCTTGCATAAAGATTTCCTAGAGGAGTAGAAGCTGTTTTACGTGCAAAGGGAAGTCCAACTCCAAATTAAAAGGAACTTGTCAGGTCGGATAATGCTATTGCCTGCAGATATGAGGTTAATTTGCAGTTTAGTAATGTTAGGAAGGAGCCCGGCTGCCGTACTGAAAGTGCGATACCCGCGAAAAAAATAATTTTATCTCTCCTGGGTGCCAGTCATACAGGCCTGCTGGTGTGGCTCCAGTCACCTATCACAACAATGATAGTGGCAACTGTAATCACACTCCAACATTTTGACTGACAGCCAGCTTTGAACTGATGCACTGCAAAGCCAACTGGCAGGCAAAGTGCCCTGGCATGTTTCCAGCCAATGCTCTCACTGTGATGAGCGCTGACTGTAGCTGTGCCAGCACACCTGTATGACTGAAAGCTGGCAGCACCTAGGAGAGATAAAATTAATTTTATTCAGGTGCTGCACTTTCAGTATGGTGGCTGGCCACCTTCCTAACACTATTAACCTGCAAATTAAACCTTTACCAACAGGTTAATAGCATTATCGGAGCTGAAAGGTTCCCTTTAACTCCTAAAGATTTACAATGGGATTTCATAAAAGTCTATTCAGGCGTAATGTCTTGTTGTCCTTATTCTTTTGTCAAAGTAGTGAATTTGGAGTGCTGTAGAATTCAAGGTCTGAGTTTTGTGCCTGCTTGTGACACAGATGTAAAAAATCCAGTGAGGAAACTTCACACAGCAGCCTATATCTCTGCTTCTTTTAACCTTGACATTATGACTTGTGGTAAAGCTGCATAATACTGTAGTATTAAAGGGAACCTGGAACCTGATTCATGCTGCCCAATCTACAGACAGCACAAATCAAAGCAAGACTACATATTTTCAGCCAGGAATATTTTTATTTTGCTCTGCTGTTTTAGAAAACATACATCTTAAAGATTCAGCCTGGATTTATAGCTAGAAATGAGGCTAGTCAGACTCCACCCCTGACCAGCTTTTCCCAGCGCTGCTAACAGTGATTGACTGGTCTCTCTCTATGGGAGAAGTTGGCTGGAAGCGGCACTGGACTGCATTGTGTACACAATTATTAGGCAAGTGAGTAGTGAGGATGTAAGGTTCTGTGTACATGTTCCTGAAACTCAGTTTGTTCGTCAGCCATTTTACTTTCTGTCTTGCTGCAGCTATCTTGCCCTCAGTCAAAATGGAGTTTCCAGCTTGCATGTTCCCGCCCTGATTCTCTCCTTTTGCTTCTTAAGCAGCCACAGCTGAGCAATCAGTGCTTCAGAATCTAGCCTGCAGTGAACCTGTGACCTGACTCCTAAAGCCTTGGACCTTGTACTCCAGCTATTCCTACTGAGGAACTCTGAAGCACTTGTGGACTCTGAACCCTGCTCTTTGAAAGACCCACGTTTGCATGGACTTACGGTAACAGAGAAGAAGATCCTGAACCTGTTGTGGAGAGTGATTGCTGAGCTTAGATTACTCTGGCCTGCTGTGTCTCCTGCTTCTGTGTCTGCAAACTGTGTGACTATTTTTGCCAACTTGTATGAAGTAATACAAGACTTTCTATATCAAACCTGTGTCTCATGTATTTTCATCGCACCCAAGCACAAGACGCTATATGAACTGTACCACATACATGACAAGATTCTGAAGCCAAAACGTTAGTGTCTGCTGGGTCTGGAAAGGCTGTGTCTGCTGTAACTGTGGATATCGGATGTCCGGTTGTACTTTCTGTGATGACAGTGGTTGTGACTTCTCACAACCATTCCAGGTGAGCAATTCCCTTAAGTGTTTTTTTTTCTGCAGTGTTACCACAGGTAAACACTATTGTTTTTTTTTTTTTTTTTTCTCTTTTGTGTCTGCTGTAACTGTGGATATCAGATGTCCGGGTGAACTTTCTGTGATGATAGTGGTTGTGACTTCTCACAACCATTCCAGGTGAGCAGTTCCCTTAATTTTTTTTTCCTCTCTGCAGTGTTACAACAGGTAAACACTATTGTTTTTTTTTTTTCTCCTCTCCTCTTCTTCCAGTACTCCTGTCTTAAAAGATCTGGAAAATGGAGGCCCGCATAAAGGAACTTTGCGGAGTGACTGATAATATCCTTGCAGATTTGCAGAATATAAAGACCCGTTTTTCAAGCCTACAGGACCTCACTAATCACAATTTGCAAGTGTTTGGACAGACTGCCCAGGATTTGCGAGCCAGGATTGAGGTTCTAGAAGAGCGAGTCCAGGCTCCTGTCGTAGCCCCGAGTTCTGGGATTCCCAAGTTGCCCCCTTTTCGTTTTGGCGGTGAACGTGAGAAATTCAGGGGATTTATTAATCAATGCAATCTTTTTTTTTCTGCACATGCATCACAATTTCCCACTGAACGATCTAAGGTGCTTACTAAAATTATGTTGCTTACCAACAAGGCTTTGATGTGGGCAAACCCTCTGATTGAGACTGAGGATGATTGTTTGAATCACCTTGATGCTTTTATTTCAGCCATGGGGCAGGTGTTTGATGACCCCAATCGAGGTGCAACAGCTGAAGCAGCCATGTTAGCTTTGCGCCAAGGTAAGCACTCGGTAGCTGAATATGCCTTGGAGTTCAGGAGATGGGCCCTTGATACCACCTGGGACAGTTCCGCCAAAAAATCTATTTTTCGAAAGGGGTTATCTCCACTGATTAAGGATGAACTTGCTCGTGCCGACCCTCCCACTGCGTTAGGTGACTTTATTAACTACTGCATCCGTATTGATACTCGTCTGACTGAACGCAGGCAAGAGAGATGGTTCGAAAGCAATCGCACTAACCTTTTCCTACCTTCCTCTCCAGCTAAGGAACCTTTGAGTAGGATTACACGGGAACCTGAACCTGAACCCATGCAGGTAGACTCTTTACAACGACGGGTTAGTGATGCACGCAAGGAACATCGTTTTAAGGAGAATCTATGTTTCTATTGTGGTAAGTCAGGGCACTTCATTATAAACTGCCCCAGCCGTTCTCGTAAGACTACTGCAGCACTCATTCATTGTGAGTGTTGCGAGAGGGGATCTGTCAGGTCCGAGCCTCAGGCTCCAGAGAGATCTGCAGCAACAGATCTTGATTTCTCGGACTTAAACTCCGTTACCTCTGAGGACGTTGACTGTGTAAACGCTGCCATTTTTCAAGTTTCCTCAGCGGTGTCCCAGCTGAGTTGTAAGAAAAACAATTCTCATTGCTTTCTTTCCATCAAACTCTGGGTTGACTCAGCTTGGGTGTCTAGCTCTGCTATGATCGACTCAGGGGCAAGTGGAAATTTTATGGATGTCTCCTTTGCTCTGAAACAGGGGATACGTTCAGTG
Organism: Oophaga sylvatica; assembly: GCA_033576555.1. NCBI lineage: Eukaryota > Metazoa > Chordata > Amphibia > Anura > Dendrobatidae > Oophaga > Oophaga sylvatica. The sequence goes on from JARQOD010000007.1 coordinate 38,836,437, forward strand.
AAGAAGGCTACTCCAGTACAGATGGAAACTGTGGATGGCTCCCTGCTGACCTCTGGACCAGTGGATCAGGAAACAGAGCCTTTGAGGGTTCTTATGGGTAAAGATCATCAAGAGAAACTGTCCTTTATGCTTATCTCTTCTCCCCACTTTCCCATTATTCTAGGGCTACCATGGCTGCAGGCTCAGAATCCTACCATTAACTGGGAGACCAAGGAATTACACTTTCCAGAGAAACAGATGAGTCCAAAAGTTTCAGCTTGCTCTGTTCCTAAAGGAACCATGTCAGTCCCTGAACTACCAGCTGTATACCAGGACTATGTGGATTTATGTGACAAGAAGAACGCTGACCAGCTTCCTCCTCACCGTCCATATGATTGTCCAATTGAATTATTGCCTGGAGCGGAGATACCTTTTGGTAAGATCTACCCCCTGGCGGGGCCCGAGCTAAAGGCTTTAAAGGATTACATAGATGAAAATCTAGCCAAGGGCTTCATACGCCCCTCTTCATCTCCTGCAGGTGCACCCATCTTCTTTGTAAAGAAGAAAGATGGATCTCTGAGACCATGCGTAGACTATAGGGAACTCAATAAGGTTACTATTAGAAACCGTTATTCATTGCCTTTAATCCCTGAGTTATTGGAGAGAGTGCGACATACCAAAATTTTCTCTAAACTAGATCTTCGTGGGGCCTATAACTTAGTCCGTATTAGACCTGGGGATGAATGGAAGACTGCATTCAGGTCACGCTATGGACACTTTGAATATCTAGTTATGCCTTTTGGTCTGAGTACCGCCCCAGCCACTTTCCAACACTTGGTGAATGACATCTTCAGGGATCTCCTAGATACATTCGTGGTAATTTATTTGGATGATATTCTAATTTTTTCTAACTCCACAGAGGAACATCATGGACATGTGAGAATGGTCTTGGAACGTCTAAGACAAAATCATCTTTACATCAAACTTGAAAAGTGTGAATTCCATAGGACCGAAATTCAATTTCTGGGGTATGTACTGTCTACACAAGGAATTAGTATGGATGGAAGCAAAACCCAATCCATCAAGGATTGGCCAAGTCCTAGAAATGTGAAGGAGGTACAGCGCTTCATCGGGTTTGCCAACTTCTATAGACGTTTCATTAGAAATTTCTCTGAGGTAGTGTCACCTATCACCCAACTTACCCGGAAAGAGTCTAGGTTCTCCTGGACTCCCCAAGCCCAGGAAGCATTTTCCCGTCTAAAAGATAAATTTACCACTGCACCTATCCTAGTACATCCCAACCCCGAGCTTGCCTTCATAATAGAGGTGGATGCTTCAGACTGTGCCGTTGGAGCTATACTCTCTCAGAGAACAGGTGAGAAGAATGTCTTGCATCCCTGTGCCTTCTTTTCCCAGCAGTTGTCTTCGGCTGAGAGGAACTACGATGTGGGCAATAGAGAGTTGTTGGCCATTATTGCCGCCTTCAAAGAATGGAGACACCTTCTTCAGGGAGCTGCACAGCAAATAGTCGTCCTGACAAACCATCGTAACCTTGAGTTTATCAGGTCGGCTAAGTGCCTACTCCTCGCCAGGCTCGCTGGAATCTTTTCTTAAACCAATTTAATTTTATCATTTCTTATAGACCAGGATCGCGCAATGGAAAGGCTGATGCACTCTCTAGGATTTACTCAGCAGAGACACGTCCAATTACTCCTCCTAAGACTATTCTTCCTGACTCTAGATTCCTAGGAGTAATTCATAATCAAGACCTACTTAAGGACATCAAGGAAGCATACCATGCGGATTCCTTTTTGGCACAACCCCCAAGGGACGTAAGTCTTGTCTTTAAGAATGGTGTGTGGATTCAGGGACAACGCCTGTATATTCCTGAAACAGTCAGATTGAGAGTATTGCAACTCATTCACGATTCCAAGATAGCTGGGCATAGAGGAATTCTAAAGACACAGGAATTTCTCTCTCTTTTCTTTTGGTGGCCCACTTGCAGGAAGGATGTTTTAAACTATGTCACTTCATGTGAAGTCTGTGCAAGATGCAAAACACCTCGCTCCTCACCAACTGGTCTGTTACAGCCCTCTTCCCACCCCGTCCTGCCCGTGGGGATCCATTTCTATGGACTTCATTGTGGAGTTACCAACCTCTCAAGGGAAGAACACCATTCTAGTGGTGGTTGACCGTCTAACAAAGGCAGCTCATTTTATCCCTTGTGTCGGCTTACCCACTGCAAAACAGACATCAGATTTGATGATTAAAGATGTGTTTCGCTTACATGGAGTACCGGATGAGGTTATTTCGGATCGAGGGGTGCAATTCACTTCTAGGTTTTGGCAAAATTTCTGTGCAGCATTGGACATTAAAGTAAACCTTTCTTCTGCTTTTCATCCTCAGACTAATGGACAGACCAACGAACCAATCAAACCCTGGAGCAGTATCTCCGCTGCTTTATCTGCCACCTACAGGATGATTGGGTGGATCTACTTCCATTAGCTGAGTTCTCGTATAACAACTCTCAGAGTGCCTCCACTAAGCAGTCTCCTTTTTACTCTAATCTAGGTTATCATCCTAACATTCTACCACGATTTCCCATAGAAACGCCTTTACCAGCAGTGGCTGAAAGAATCACGTCTTTACAGAAGAATATGGATCTTCTAAAGGAGAATCTGGAATCGGCTCAGGAAAGGTACAAGAAAGCAGCAGATAAATTTCGTAAACCTGCACCAGCTTTCAAGGTAGGAGACTTGGTCTGGCTGTCAACCAGAAATCTTAAGTTAAGGATTCCATCGTCTAAGTTGGGACATAAGTACATTGGACCCTATAAAATCAGTAAAATTATAAGTGCCGTTGCTTGTCGTCTTCAACTGCCCAGAACTATGAGAATTCACCCTGTCTTTCATGTATCCCTACTAAAGGCTGCGACACCCAATACGTTTCCTGGACGTTCTTCTCCTTGCCCTGACCCAGTGCTAGTCGATGGTCAGGAAGAATTTGTGGTGGAAAGGATTTTAGATTCCAGGTTGTATAGAAATCAGTTACAATATCTGATTAAATGGCAGGGCTACCCAGTGGAGGACAACTCATGGGAACCAGTCAATAACGTTAATGCTCCTCGCTTGCTCCGTCAGTTTCATCAGAGGTACCCACACAAGCCTGGCCTGAGGTCATCCGGAGGTTGTCCCTAAGGGGGGAGTAATGTAAGGTTCTGTGTACATGTTCCTGAAACTCAGTTTGTTCGTCAGCCATTTTACTTTCTGTCTTGCTGCAGCTATCTTGCCCTCAGTCAAAATGGAGTTTCCAGCTTGCATGTTCCCGCCCTGATTCTCTCCTTTTGCTTCTTAAGCAGCCACAGCTGAGCAATCAGTGCTTCAGAATCTAGCCTGCAGTGAACCTGTGACCTGACTCCTAAAGCCTTGGACCTTGTACTCCAGCTATTCCTACTGAGGAACTCTGAAGCACTTGTGGACTCTGAACCCTGCTCTTTGAAAGACCCACGTTTGCATGGACTTACGGTAACAGAGAAGAAGATCCTGAACCTGTTGTGGAGAGTGATTGCTGAGCTTAGATTACTCTGGCCTGCTGTGTCTCCTGCTTCTGTGTCTGCAAACTGTGTGACTATTTTTGCCAACTTGTATGAAGTAATACAAGACTTTCTATATCAAACCTGTGTCTCATGTATTTTCATCGCACCCAAGCACAAGACGCTATATGAACTGTACCACATACATGACAGAGTATTTTGACCATATCAGAAGTTTTAGGCTGATTTTCCAACTCCAACTGTAGTAATACGAATGCTTATTGGATGAAGCACATCAGGTGATGTGTATTTGTTTAATAAGAGAGGGTGCGGCCTAAGAATACAACACCCTTTATTAAGGTATGCAGAATTATTAAGCAGCTTGTTTTCCTCAGACAAAATGGGCCAGAAGAGATTTACCTGACTCTAAAAAGTAAAATATTGTTAACAGTCTTTAAAATGTAGTCACCAGAACCCATTATCTTCCAGGGCTGTCATATTCTAGACCTGCAACCTCCCTGAAGCACCCAGAAGTACAAGGTGTTCAGTGCTCAGAGACATTGGCTGAAGTAAGGGAGGATGAAACCGACCACCACAGAACAAGACACAGAAGTACAAGGTGTTCAGTGCTCAGAGACATTGGCTGAAGTAAGGGAGGATGAAACCGACCACCACAGAACAAGACGCAGAAGTATAAGGTGTTCAAGGCTCAGAGACATGGCTGAAGTAAGGAATGATGTAACCGACCACCACTGAACAAGATGTAAAGCAGGTAAGAGAATGAAGTAACACAGAGGCGCAGAGCAAGGGATAACAAGGGTGTGGCTTACTTAACGCAAAGGGTTCTCCCCTCAGGGTTAAACATCTGTAACAGTGTAAAGCCCCCGTCACACTAAGCGAGATCGCTAGCGAGATCGCTGCTGAGTCACAAGTTTTGTGACGCAACAGCGACCTCAGCAGCGATCTTACTATGTTTGACACGTACCAGCGATCAGGCCCCTGCTGTGAGATCACTGGTCGTGTCAGAAATGCCTGGACCTTTTTTTGATCATTGAGATCTCGTTGGGTAGCATGCATCGGTGTGTTTGACACCTTTTACCAACGATCTCGCTAGCGACTCAGCACTGAGACACATAGGAGACACATCGTTACACAGGTCGCTACGGGTCGCCGATCGTTGCTGCATCGTTGGGAAGATCTGACTGTTTGGCATCTCATCCAGCGACCACATAGCGACGCAGCAACGATCCCTGCTAGGTCGTATCGTTGTCGGGATCGCTGTGCGTCGCTGAGTGTGACGATACCCTAAGGGTTATTTTAACTCAACAGTCTTTATCAGATTCAACTTACAGTGATTCCGCTGGTTGAAGGATGCAGTGATAGACAGAAGGCAGAGCAAGGGTTAACAAAATTTAACAGTTTAATTGAACAGGGGATTAACTCCTGGCAGGGAGATAAATGGTTAAAAGGTAAATGGTGAAAACAACAAGTGCAGAACAATAGCAGTCCCGTTATTAAACGTATCATGTCCATTTAAGCTCCTCCACCACAGATGATCCCACAGGGGTTGCAGCCCCGGCAACTGCCGGAAAGATGTCCATAGAGGAGGTCCTTTGCACGATGCTCCGTCTTCTGGCGGCAGCGGTCGGTCTCCAGTACCTTCCGCTGAGCCCCTAGTCCATGAATTTGTGCGGCCAAAGCAAACCAGGCCACAGCGCTCTCGTGGTCGAACATGGGCTGGCGTCCAGCAAATGGCAGGGGAGGCCACAAAAGAAAGTCCGTTACTCGGCCTTCTCTCCTCCGCACGTGGGCAGTACTCACAGTCTCTGGGCGCCTGGCACCTCTCTCACTCCCGGCTCCACTGGCAATGATGGGAGATGGCAAATGCAGCCTGTTGCAGCGCCGATGCTCAGGAAGCAGAGCACACTGCTCACTCTGCTGCCACTGCCTGTTCACATCAAACTGCATTCCACTGTGCGCACTTTTTCTTTTATCTTGCTCCTCATACCCGGGTCATGAGGTTGGTCCTGTCCCTCATTCCTTCCCCCAGGCAACATTGGAGATAGCCTCAACAGTTCCGGAACAGGTACCCGCAGCCGGGTCTTCTTCCTTACAGCTGTCCTTTACATGCTTGATGGGATGCCGGCGGAGGCCGGTGCTGTGTCTTCAGGCTTCATCGCCTAACACATGGTCCCCCTTCTGGTGGCAGCGGACGGACACCGGTTTTGCCCGCTGAGCCCCTAGTCTATTGAACTCCAGAGCTGAAGAGTGAAGCTCTGTACAGGTCTCTAATCTGCCTGTGCTTTCCTGTGCACCCGCCAATACCTGGATGCCTGCATCGCAATGCTTCACTTGATGCCCGACTCTCAGCACACCCACTGGTACCTGGATAGCCGCACTGCAACGCTCTGGCCGGCGCGCGTCTCCCTGCATGCCTGCTGGTACTTGTGAGTCTTTACTACACCCATCCTGGATTTGTGCTCTGTGGCCAGGAGCCGTTCCCAACAAACTGGCGCTCAGTGTGTTCTGATCTGCATGCTCGGCAACGCTCCCTGGGTGCACACTGAACCCGACTCTTATCACTGCCGCGCGGCATATTGCTGCTCGCGGAGAGGTCCTCTCTCACTCAGCACTCTCTTTTCCCGTGGAAACCTCTTTATACTCCCATGACTCACCACGCCCCCTCTCTGCAGGTCATGGGTCTCCTCCATCCTAAATTTCCTTCCCCTCTGCAACAGGAGGTTCGGCCCCAACACTTCTGGACCTGGCGATTCAGCAGCACTTGCAACCTGGTTCTCTCTTCTACAAAGACACAGAAGTACAAGGTCTTCAGTGCTCAGAGACATGGCAGAAATAAGGGAGGTTGAAACTGACCACCACTTAACAAGACACAGCAGTACACGGTGTTCAGTGCTCAGAGACATGGCAGAAGTAAGGGAGGTTGAAACCGACCACCACTGAACAAGACACAGAAGTACAAGGTGTTTAGTACACAGAGACATGGCTGAAGTAAAGGAGGTTGAAACCAACCACCACTGAACAAGACATAGAAGTACAAGGTGTTCAGTGCTCAGAGACATGGCTGTAGTAAGGGAGGTTGAAACCGACAACCACTGAACAAGGCACAAAAGTACAAGGTGTTCAGGGCTCAGAGACATGGCCCAGGTAAAGGAGGATGAAATATACCAGCACTGAACAAGACACAGAAGTACAAGGTGTTCAATGCTCAGAGACATGGCTGAAGAAAGGGAGGTTAAAACCGACCACCACTGAACAAGGCACAAAAGTACAAGGTGTTCAAGGTTCAGAGACATGGCCCAGGTAAAGGAGGATGAAATGTACCAGCACTGAACAAGACACAGAAGTACAAGGTGTTCAATGCACAGAGACATGGCTGAAGTAATGGAGGATGAAACCAACCACTACTGAACAAGACATAGAAGTTGCAAAACAGATTAGAGAGAAAGATGGGCATTTTTCTATTTTGCGCAAAATTATGAAGCACATGCACCATTTTGTGAAATTTGATACAAAAAAATGAGAACAAAAATCACAAGAAAAAAAAAAATTCACTTGAAAATAATCTGTACCTTATACTTTCTTAGCGCCATTATCCTGTCGTTATATAGCTATAATTAGTCAGTTAGACAGAAGACAGGCAAAGTGTTGCTAGTTTTTTAAACTAACAGACGAGTCGTACTCCCAAACGATTAACCGTAGATAAAAAAAAGTTTGAGGTACAGAGCGTATTCTAAATGCTATTATCACATATATAGTTACATTCTTCTAATCCTTGATTATTCTTAGATGGATCACTGCTATGCAGAAATACTAGAATCCACTAGGATAATTTAAAGCTCTTGAGCATCATTGCTTTCAGTCCTAAATATATCCATATAAATATATATATATCTTATCTGATGGACTAAATTAAAAACACGAAGCCAAGCTGCTGAGCACTGAAACAGCGATAACCTCTTCTGTGTCATACAGCACAGCTAAGCCACTTAATAAGAGAGTATTAGCTATTCTCTACTGAGAGCTTGTGAACAATGTGCAAACCCCAAACAGCTTGACTGATTTCAAAACAAAGGGTTTAGTTACCTGCAGATTTCCTAGTGACTTTCCTTCACAGTGACCAGTCGAGGAATCCAATACTGTATACATATTGAGTGATAACAAACACATGGTTCTAATATGTATAATTATATTTAATTCCAGATCATTGTTCCTACTCTTTCCTAAGTGCCTTACTGACCTAGTGGTCCTGTTGCAGTTAAAAGGTTTAATACAAACACACACAGAAAAACACCTACAGTAGGTGAGAGTATATATACAGTTGTGCTCAAAAGTTTACATACACTGGCAGAATTTTTGCATTCTTGGCCTTTTTTTCAGAGAATATGAATGATAATACCAAAACTTTTTCTCCACTCATGGTTACTGGTTGGGTGAAGCCATTGATGGTCAAAATACTGTGTTTTCTCTTTTTAAATCATAATAACAACCCAAAACATCCAAATGACCCTTATCAAAAGTTCACATACCCCATTTCTTAATACCGTGTATTGCCCCCTCTAACATCAATGACAGCTTGAAGTCTTTTGTGGTAGTTGTGGATGAGGTTCTTTATTTTCTCAGATGGTAAAGCTGCCCACTCTTCTTGACAAAAAGCCTACAGTTCCTGTAAATTCCTGGGCTGTCTAGCATGAACTGAGATCTCCACAGAGTGGCTCAAAGGTATTTAGGTCACGAGACTGAGATGGCCACTCCAGAGCCTTCACTTTGTTCTGCTGTAGCCAATGACAGGTCGACTTGGCCTTGTGTTTTGGATCGTTGTGATGTTGGAATGTCCAAGTACGTCCCATGCGCAGCTTCTGGGCTGATATAAATTTACCTCCAGTATTTGCTGATAACGTGTTGCATTCATGTTTCCTTCAACTTTGACCAATTTTCCTGTGCCTTTGTAGCTCACACATCTCCAAGACATCAACGATCACCCTCTGTTTTTTACAGTAGGAATGGTGTTCCTTTCATCATAGGCCTTGTTGACCTCTCTATAAATGTAACGTTTATGGTTGTGGCCAAAAAGGTTAATTTTGGTCTCATCACTCCAAATTAGCTGGTTCCAGAAGTTTTGAGGCTTGTCTCTATGCTGTTTTGCATATTGTAGGTGAGATACTTTCTTCTGGCGACTCGACCATGCAGTCCATTTTTCTTCAAGTGACTCCTTATTGTGTATTTTGAAATATCTACACCGCTAGTTTTCAGAGAGTCCAGTATTTCAGCTGATGTTATTTGTGGGTTTTTCTTTGCATCCCAAACAATTTTCCTGGCAGTTGTGGACGATAATTTTGCTGGTCTACCTGACCGTGGTTTTGAAAATGCCCAAACTAGAAGATCAGTGTGTACAGACTGGGCAGGGACCAAATTCGATCCTCTGGACCATAGCTCTTCCAGTGTATCAGATACTGCAAGGCGCGGCGTACAAGACAAGAATCAACAATGTGTCCAACCTCATATTCCATGTGACCCTCCACCAACACCGGGGGAACAGCTGACACAGAACCCTCCTCAACAGACCCCAAGGGTTTTAAAAGGGACTTGTGGAACACGTTGGAAATCTTGAATGAAGCTGGGAGGCGTAGTCTATAGGCTATGGGATTGACTAGTTCCACGATTTCATATGGACCAATGAACTTTGGAACCAACTTAGCTGACGGAACCTTGAGTTTGATATTCTGCGCGGAAAGCCAAATCTTCTCTACAACCTGAAATGTATGACCCGAGACTCTTTTCTTGTCTGCGAAGAACTTATCAAGAGAATGCCAAGAGTGTGCAAAACCAGTCATCAAAGCAAAAGGTGGCTACTTTGAAGAACCTAGAATATAAGACATAATTTCAGTTGTTACACACTTTTTTGTTAAGTATATAATTCCACATGTGTTAATTCATAGTTTTGATGCATTCAGTGTGAATGTACAATTTTCATAGTCATGAAAATGCAGAAAAATCTTTAAATGAGAAGGTGTGTCCAAACTTTTGGTCTGTACTGTATATGCCCCTTGCAAAGACTTTCCGCAATATACTCCTTCATGGCTAAGCGTTCAAGGCCGGACAAATTAAACAGATGGGCTTTAGGCAATTTAACCCTAGGAATCAACTCAATGGCACAATCAAAGGGTCTATGTGATGGTAAGACCTCAGCCTCTCTTTCGGAGAACACGTCTTTGAAGTCTTTTGGGTACTCTGGAATACCCTCCAGACCGACCGACAACACAGAGACAGATTTAACAGGTTTAGACTAGAATGCAGATTTACCACATTGATTGACAAAGTTAGGACCCCATTGAACAATTTCCCCACTTTCCCAATTGATGTGGCGTTTTAACCAGGTCATCCACAACACCAACCCCGCAGGCAGATTTTCCAAAACAAAACAACTTATTTTTTCAGCATGAGCTGAGCCCACCTTGAGTGAAAAGACCTCTGAGACACAGAGAATCCCTTCTTTGGTGAGAGGAGAGGAGTCAATGGCCACCATTTTAAACGGAGTCTCAAGCCTAACTGACCCTATCTTGCATTGAGATATCAAACGGGAGTTGACCAAAATTTGTTGGTTTTGAACCCGGGAATCAACAAAAGCCGTAAAAAAAGGGGGAAAACCATTCACCACATTTCCTTGCGCAAAATTTTTAAAAATTTGGAAAAAAATGTCCCTGGGGGTTGAGTAGCCCTCCTCGACAACTACCCTGACCTAGTTTTTTCCCGGACCCTCAGCCGATGATGGCCCCGGGGGACAGCCCCCTTCCCCCAGTTTTCCCATTTTCCGCAAAAAAGAACAGCTGCTTCTTTTTGACATCGTCTCCTTCTTTCTTTTACCCCCACAGCGCCCCCTTCCTTTAAATCAACTGTGGACAGGTTTTTCGCTCTTATGGGGTTTAAGGGGTTTCCCGCTGCCCTTTATCCCCCCCCGCCGCAGCCTACGGTTCAAACGGACAGCCTGGTAATGGCGTCATCCAGGGGAACTGGTGGGGGGGGGTAATGCCAATGCATCCTTCAAGCGCTCGTCAGTCCTCTGTGGGGAAAAAACCCCTGAAAACGGCGCCTTTTTAAAAAAAACCCCAGCAGCCCAGCATCTGAATTTTGGAAAAAATACCACTCGTGAGTGTTCCCTGAGTAATACTCATTTAAACCCTGGCTTC
>JARQOD010000007.1:38847252-38906106 GCA_033576555.1 Oophaga sylvatica
AAATGAATGTTTTCCCAGGATCATTAAAAAAAGGCAAAAATAAAAGTTCACCCCCTTGATATAAATAGATTAACCAAGAAGAAATATGGTTGTGTCTGAGCAAATTATACATTCGTATATCCCCACCCCAGATGGCATTCATCCAGGATACTGGGGGGAATTGAGCTCAATAAAGACAGACCATTTGTTTCTCTTATTCTTAGCTTTTTAAAACAGGGTTGGGGGCCCTTTGATTTGAGGATGGTTGATGTGGTCCCGATATTGAAAAAATTTTTAAAAAGGTGGACCCAGGCAACTCCCCAATTCGGTAAGTCTGAATCAGTAGTATGAAAATTTTTTTTGGGCTTTTATAAGAGAGGGACCTGCAGAGATATATTTTTGAAAATAATTTATAACTGACAACTAGACGTATTAATGAAAGATGGGTTTGTCTAACCAACATGTTTGGTTTCTTTGAGGGGGATAAGTGCAAATCTGGGGTAGTAATACGGCTGATGTGATTTTTTGGGACTTTGAAAAAGGCATTTGTACTTTTTCCACTTTAACAGCCTTATACTGAAACTGAAACTACTTTAAACAAGGAAATGGGGGAAACAATATGCAGTTTGGGGAAGGAAATTTTCCCAAATGGCAGAAAACAAAAAGGGTTTTAATGAAAAGTAAGTTATCTAAATGGGATATAGCCGCGTTGTTTTACCACAGGATCTGTGCTAGGGCCGATTTTTTTTAAAACCCCTTTATTAAAAACCTAGTGGGTGGGATTGAGAGTAAATTTTTCCCCCTCTTTGGGTGATGACACCAAACTATGTAGGATAGTTTAAAAACTGAAAATTGACATTATAATATTGCAAAACGATCTGAATAAGATGTCTGAATGAGCAAACATTTGGCAAATGAAGTTTAATGTAAAGTAATGCACCAAGGATGGAGGTGCTGTATATACATTAACCCCTTCATGACCCAGCCTATTTTGACCTTAACCCCTTACTGCCATCAGACGTACTATCCCGTCCATGGTACCTGGGCCCGTATGACCATGGACGGGATAGTACGTCCCAGCGATCGGACGCGCTCCCGGGGGGAGCGCAGCCGATCGCGGCCGGGTGTCAGCTGATTATCACAGCTGACACCCGGCACTATGTGTCAGGAGCGGTCACGGACCGCTCCCGGAACATTAACCCCTAGCACACCGCGATCAAACATGATCGAGGTGTACTGGGGGCACAGGGGAGGATCGCGCAGGGTGGGGGCTCCCTGCGCGCCCCCCTGAGACCCTCAGAGCAGCGCGATGTGTCGCGCTGTTCCGAGGGTCCGTCCTCCCTCCAGGTCCCCGGATCCAAGATGGCGCCGGGGTCCTGCAGGGAGGCGGCTTCCTCAGTGCCTGCTGAGAGCAGGCACTGAGAAGCCTGCAGCGATGCCAGAGCGATCGCTGGTGTGACAGAGTGCTGTGCACACTGTCACACCAGCGATCTGCTAAAATACAGTGATGTCCCACCCTGGGACAAAGTAAAAAAGTTAAAAAAATAAAAAAAAAATTGTTTAAAAAAAATCATAAAAAAAAAAATATATTCCCCAATAAATTCATTTTTTCCTGTAAATAAAAAAAACAAAAACAATAAATATACACATATTTGGTATTGCCGCATCTGTAACGACCCCCCTATAAAACTGTCCCACTAGTTAACCCCTTTAGTGAACCTCTTAAAAAAAATAAAAAAAAACTAAGCAAAAAATCAATGCTTTATCATCATACTGCCGAACAAAAAGTGGAATAACACGCGATCAAAAAGACAGATATAAATAAACATGGTACCGCTGGAAACGGCATCTTGTCCCGCAAAAAACGAGCCACCATACAGCATCATCAACGAAAAAATAAAAGAGTTATAGCTCGCAGAATATAGCGATGCAAAAATAATAATTTTTTTATAATAAAATTGGTTTTATTCTAAAAAAGCGCCAAAACATAAAAAAATGATATAAATGAGGTATCGCCATAATCGTACTGACCCGAAGAATAAAACTGCTTTATCAATTTTACCACACGCGGAATGGTATAAACGCCTCCCCCAAAAGAATTCATGAATTGCTGATTTTTGTTCATTCTAACCTCCCAAAAATCGAAATAAAAAGCGATCAAAAAACATCACGTGCTCAAAAATGGTACCAATAAAAACGTCACCTCGTCCCGTAAAAAATAAGACCTCACATGACTCTGTGGGCCAAAATATGCAAAAATTATAGCTCTCAAAATGTGATGATGCAAAAACTATTTTTTGCAATAAAAAGCGTCTTTTAGCGTGACAGCTGCCAATCATAAAAACCTGCTATAAATAGTAAATCAAACCCCCCTTTATCACCCCCTTAGTTGGGGAAAAATAATAAAATTAAAAAAAAGTATTTATTTCCATTTTCCCATTAGGGTTAGGGTTGCGGCTAAAGTTAGGGTTAGGGTTGGCGCTAAAGTTAGGATTAGGGTTAGGGTTGGGATTAGGGTTATGGGTGTGTTAGGGTTAGGTTTGTGGTTAGGGTTGGGACTAGGGTTAGGGGTGTGTTGGGGTTAGGGTTGGAGTTAGAATTGGGGGGTTTCCGCTGTTTAGGCACATCAGGTGCTCTCCAAATGTGACATGGCGTCTGATCTCAATTCCAGCCAATTCTGCATTGAAAAAGTCAAACGGTGCTCCTTCACTTCTGAGCTCTGCCATGCGCCCAAACAGTAGTTTACCCCCACATATGGGGTATCAGTGTACTCTGGACCCCAAGAGTTATTGTGAAATTTGTCCTATTTCTTCTGTTACCCTTGGGAAAATAAAAAACTGGGGGTAAAAATATCATTTTTTTAAAAAAAAAATGATTTTTTGTTTTTACGACTGTACGTTATAAACTTCTGTGAAGCACTTGGGGCTTCATAGCGCTCACCACACATCTAGATAAGTTCCTTGTGGGGTCTATTTTCCAAAATGGGGTCACTTGTGGGGGGTTTCCACTGTTTAGGCGCATCAGGGGCTCTCCAAATGCGACATGACGCCCCCAGACCATTCCATCAAAGTCTGCAATCCAAAATGTCACTACTTCCCTTCCGATCCCCGACGTGCACCCATACAGTAGTTTACTCCCACATATTGGGTATCAGCGTACTCAGGACAAATTGGACAACAACTTTTGGGGTCCAATTTCTCCTGTTACCCTTGTGAAAATAAAATATTGGGGACGAAAAAATCATTTTTGTAAAAAAAAAAAAAGATTTTTATTTTACAGCTGTACGTTATAAACTTCTGTGAAGCACTTCGGGGTTCAAAGTGCTCACCACACATCTAGATAAGTTCCTTGAGGGGTCTAGTTTCCAAAATGGTGTCATTTGTTGGGGGTTTCCACTGTTTAGGCAGATCAGGAGCTCTCCAAACACGACATGGCATCCAGCCAATTCTGTGTTGAAAAAGTCGAACGGCGCTCCTTTCCTTCCAAACTCTGCCATGCACCTAAACAGTGGTTTACCCCCACATATTGGGTATCAGCATACTCAGGACAAATTGCACAATAACTTTTGGAGTCTTGTTACCCTTGGGAAAATAAAAATTTGGGTGAAAAGATCATTTTTGTGGAAAAAATATGATTTTTTAATTTTAATTTTTCTACGTTAAACTTGTGTTAAGCACTTTGGGGTTTAAATTGCTCACCAAAGATCTAGATAAGTTCCTTAGGGGGTCTAGTTTCCCAAATGGGGTCACTTGTGGGGGGTTTCCACTGTTTAGGCACATCAGGGGCTCTCCAAATGCAACATGGCGTCCAATCTCAATTCCAGCCAATTTTCTTTGGAAAAAGTCAAATGATGCTCCTTCCATTCTGAGCTCTGCTGTGCACCCAAACAGTGGTTCCCCCCCACATATGGGGTATCAGCGTACTCGGGACAAATTGGACAACAATTTTGTGGTCCAATTTTCCTGTTACTCTTGGGACAATAAAAAATTAGTGACTAAAAGATAATTTTTGTGGGAAAAAAATAGGATTTTTTATTTTCATGCTCGGGCATTATAAACTTGTATGAAGCACTTGGGGGTTCAAAGTGCTCACCAAAGATCTAGATAAGCTCCTTAGGGGGTCTAGTTTCCAAAATGGGGTCACTTGTAGGGGGGTTTCCACTGTTTAGGCACATCTGGGGCACTGCAAACGGAATATGACCCCCATCAACGTCTGCATTCCAAAACGTTACTTTCCCAAGCCCTGTCGTGCGCCCAAACAGTTTCCCCCCCCACATATGGGGTATCAGCGTACTCAGGACAAATTGGACAACAACTTTTGGGGTCCAATTTCCTTGGGAAAAATCAAAAATTTGGGACTAAAAAATCATTTTTGTGGAAAATTGTTTTTTTTATTTTTCAGACCCAGGCATTATAAACTTTTGTGAAACACTTGGGGTTCAATGTGCTCACAACAGACTAGATAAGTTCCTTAGGGGGTCTAGTTTCCAAAATGGTGTCACTTGTGGGGGGTTTCCACTGTTTAGGCGCATCAGGGGCTCTCCAAACACGACATGGTGTCCAATCTCAATTCCAGCCAATTTTAGTTTGAAAAAGTCAAACAGCGCTCCTTCCCTTACGAGTTCTGCCGTGTGCCTAAACAGTGGTTTTCCTCCACATATTGGCTATTGGCGTACTCAGGAGAAATTGCACAACAACTTTATCTGTCCATTTGCTTCTTTTACCCTTGTGAAAATAAAAAAAAAGTTTGTAATAAATCATTTTTGTGTCTAAAAAGTTAAATATTCATTTTTTCCTTCCACGTTGCTTCAGCTCCTGTGAAGCACCTGAAGGGTTAATAAACTTCTTGAATGTATTTTGAGTACCTTGAGGGGTGCAGTTTTTAGAATGGTGTCACTTTTAGGTATTTTCTGCTATATAGACCCCTCAAATTGACTTCAAATATGAGGTGGTCCCTAAAAAAAATGGCTTTGTAAATTTTGTTGTAAAAATGAGAAATCGCTGGTCAACTTTTAACCCTTATAATTTCCTAAGAAAAAAAAAATTTGGTTCCAAAATTGTGCTGATGTAAAGTAGACATGTGGGAAATGTTATTTCTTAACTATTTTGTGTGACATATGTTAGGGTCTGCGGAACGCACCTAATAGATATAATAGAGAGGTGCGTTCGCAGCCCGGGGTCCACCGTGCAGGCGAAGCCCGCTACTAATAAGATGGCGAAAGTAGCGAACTCTGTTATCCCGCAGAGTCGCAAAAATAAACGCCGTAGCGCGTTGTGGCAGTAAGTGCGAACTCTGTTAATCCCAGAGCCACTAACGGGATGCCACAGCGCTATATGGCGATAGGTGCGAACTCACTTAACTTCAGTGAGCCGCAAAGTAAAACGCTAGGGCGCTGTCTAGCGTCTAAAGTGAACACTGTTACGTCACAGAGCCGCTGAGAAAAAGTACCGTGTCCTGTCAGGCTCTCAGGTACACGGTTAATTGCTAAGCGAGCATAATACGTGGTCATGCGCTAATGTCCTCGCGGGAGTCACCCGCAATCTATGGCGTCTGAACGCCAGACCCTGAATACGGCAATCAAACTCCTCACCGGTTATGCCGGTAATCTAGGGCATCTAGGACACCGACCCTGACCAGCTAGCACACCAAACTCCTCACCGATTAAGTCGGTATTCTACAGTCATGGCCAAAAGTTTTGAGAATGACACAAATATTAATTTTTACAAAGTTTACTGCTTCACTTTTTCTAATGGCAATTTGCATATACTCCAGAATGTTATAAAGAGTGATCAGCTTAACAGCAATTACTTGCAAAATCAATATTTGGCTAGAAAATGAACTTTATCCCCCAAAACACATTTCAACATCATTGCAGCCCTGCCTTAAAAGGACCAGCTAACCTCTCTTCAGTGATTGCTCCATTAACACAGGTGTGGGTGTTGATGAGGACATGGCTGGAGATCAATCTGTCATGATTAAGTAAGAATTACACCACTGAACACTTTAAAAGGAAGCTGGTGCTTGGCATCATTGTTTCTCTTCTGTTAACCATGGTTATCTCTAAAGAAACACGTGCAGTCATCATTGCAATGCACAAAAATGGCCTAACAGGGAAGAGTATCGCAGCTAGAAAGATTGCACCTCAGTCAACAATCTATCGCATCGTCAAGAACTTCAAGGAGAGAGGTTCCATTGTTGCCAAAAAGGCTTCAGGGCGCCCAAGAAAGACCATCAAGCGCCAGGACCGTCTCTTAAAAGTGTTTCAGCTGCAGGATCGGGCTACCAGCAGTGCAGAGCTTGCTCAGGAATGGCAGCAGGCAGGTGTGAGTGCATCTGCACGCACTGTGAGGCGGAGAAGCTTGGAGCAAGGCCTGGTCTCAAGGAGGACAGCAAAGAAGCCACTTCTCTCCAGAAAAAACATCATGGACAGACTGATATTCTGCAAAAGGTACAGGCAGTGGACTGCTGAGGACTGGGGTAAAGTTATTTTCTCTGATGAATCTCCTTTTCGATTGTTTGGGACGTCAGGAAAACGCCTCATTCGGAGAAGACAAGGTGAGCGCTACCACCAGTCTTGTCTCATGCCAACTGTTAAGCATCCTGAAACCATTCATGTGTGGGGTTCCTTCTCAGCCAAGAGAATCAGCTCTCTCACAGTCTTGCCTAAAAACACAGCCATGAATAAAGAATGGTACCAGAATATCCTCAAAGAGCAACTTCTCCCAACCCTCCAAGAGCAGTTTGGCGATCAACAATGCCTTTTCCAGCATGATGGAGCACCTTGCCATAAAGCAAAGGTGATAACTAAATGGCTCAGGGAACAAAACATAGAGATTTTGGGTCCATGGCCTGGAAACTCCCCAGATCTTAATCCCATTGAGAACTTGTGGTCAATCATCAAGAGACGGTGGACAAACAAAAACCTAAAAATTCTGACAAAATGAAAGCATTGATTGTGCAAGAATGGACTGCTATCAGTCAGGATTTGGTCCAGAAGTTGATTGAGAGCATGCCAGGGAGAATTGCAGAGGTCCTGAAGAAGAAGGGTCAACACTGCAAATATTGACTTGCTGCATTAACTCATTCTAACTGTCAATATAAGCTTTTGTTACTCATATGTTTGCAATTATTATATTTCTGTCTGTGATAAAAACATCTGTCAAACAAACATAAAAACCAGAGGGCAGCAGATCATGTGAAAATATAATATTTGTGTAATTCTCAAAACTTTTGGCCATGACTGTAGTGGCTTATTTCAGCCGGGTCCCTAACCACACACACGCATGACCACACTGGCGCATAGCATACAATGGTTGATATTAGCGCATGGCGGCCCAGCCATGCCACCCTTTTATAGTAACAGCAACAGGACCTTCCAGGAACAAGGACCAATGAGAAACCTGTTCCAGAAGACTAGTAGTAACAGGGCCTTCCTGGCGGGCCAATAGGAGCTGCTGCAGTACCTGAGCATGTGACCCCTGATCTCCAATGAGAGATCTCACTCTGGGCATGCTCAGAAGGGAAAATGCAGTACTTTGTCCCAAAGACGTCTGCTCCAGCATTGGCTATAATAGTAGATCCAGGAAAGGCAGCAACAAGTCACTGCCCAGTAGTGGAGTGGGCAAGACGCCTGGACCGACGCCTCTGCTGAGCAGGCTCCACTGCGGCCGGAGATGATTGGGAGACCGCAGCGGGACGGGTTCGAGACTCCCCTTGTGCAGCAGCGGGAAATCGAACCCTAACAACATATTTCTCTGTTTTAAGGGAATAAAAATTCAAAGTTTGAAAATTGCTAAATTTTCAAAATTTTCGCCATATTTGCGTTTTTTCAAAATAAACGCAAGTTATATGGAAGAAATTTTACCACTAACGTGAAGTACAATATGTCACGAGAAAAAAATCTCAGAATCGCGAAGATCCGTTGAAGCGTTCCAGAGTTATAACCTCATAAAGAGACAGTGGTCAGAATTGTAAAAATTGGCCCGGTCATTAACGTGCAAACCACCCTTGGGGGTGAAGGGGTTAAAGACCTTGCCATTTTTTGCAATTCTGACCAGTGTCCCTTTTTGAGGTAATAACTCAGGAACGCTTCAACGGATCCTAGCGATTCTGAGAATGTTTTTTCGTGACATATTGGGTTTCATG
Source organism: Oophaga sylvatica (assembly GCA_033576555.1). Lineage (NCBI taxonomy): Eukaryota > Metazoa > Chordata > Amphibia > Anura > Dendrobatidae > Oophaga > Oophaga sylvatica. The sequence continues at coordinate 38,855,377 of JARQOD010000007.1, forward strand.
CTAGTGGTAAATTTAGGTCGATAATTTTTGCGTTTATTTGTGAAAAAAATGGAAATTTGGTGAAAATTTGGAAAATTTCGCAATTTTCAAATTTTGAATTTTTATTCTGTTAAACCAGAGAGTTATGTGACACAAAATAGTTAATAAATAAAATTGCCCACATGTCTACTTTACATCAGCACAATTTTGGAAACAAAATTTTTTTTTGTTAGGAAGTTATAAGGGTTAAAAGTTGACCAGCGATTTCTCATTTTTGCAGCAAAATTAGAAAACCATTTTTTTAGGGACCACCTCACATTTGAAGTCACTTTGAGGGTCTATATGGCAGAAAATACCCAAAAGTGACACCATTATAAAAATTGCACCCCTCCAGCTACTCAAAACTACATTCAAGAAGATTATTAACCCTTCAGGTGCTTCACAGGAACTAAAGCAACATGGAAGGAAAAATGGACATTTTAATTTTTCCAGCAAAAATGTTCTTTTAGCATCAATTTTTACATTTTTACATGGGCAACAGGATAAAATGGATCCTAAATTTGTTGGGCAATTTCTCCTGAGTACACAGATACCTCATATGTTGTCATAAACCACTGTTTTAGCGCACGCAGGCTCAGAAGGGAAGGAGCGCCATTTGACTTTGAATGGAAATATGCTGGAATATTTAGCGGTTGCCATGTCGCATTTGGAGAGTCCCTGTGTGCCTAAACATTGGAGCTCCCCACAAGTGACCCATTTGGAAACTAGACCCCCCAAGGAACTTATCTAGATGCACAGTGAGCACTTTGAACCCCAAGGTCCTTCCCAAATTGATCCGTAAAAAAAGAAAGTACTTTTTTTCACAAAAATTTTCTTTTAGCCTCAGTTTTTTCATTTTCACATGGGCAACAGGATAAAATGGATCCTAAAATTTGTTGGGCAATTTCTCCTGAGTACACAGATACCTCATATGTGGTCATAAACCACTGTTTGGGTGCACGCAGAGCTCAGAAGGGAAGGAGTGCCATTTGACTTTTTGAATGGAAAATATGCTGGAATCTTTAGCGGTTGCGATGTCGCATTTGGAGAGTCCCTGTGGCATTTTTTTTCTCAAAAATTATTTTTTAGACCGCTATTTTTTATTTTCACAAGGGTAACAGGAAAAATTGGAACATAAAAGTTGTTGTGAAATTTGTCCTGAGTACACCAATACCTCATATGTGGGGGGAACCACTGTTTTGGCGCATGGGAGAGCTCAGAAGGGAAGGAGCGCCATTTTGGAATGCAGACTTGATGGAATGTTCTGCGGGCGTCATGTTGTGTTTGCAGAGCCCCTGATGTGCCTAAACAGTAGAAACCCCCCACAAGTGACCCCATTTTGGAAACTAGACCCCCAAGGAGCTTATCTAGATGTGCAGTGAGCACTTTGAACCCCCAAGTGCTTCCCAGAAGTTTATAAACGCAGAGCAGTGAAAATAAAAATATAATTTTTGTTTCTCAAAAATCATTTTTTAGCCCGCTATTTTTTATTTTCCCAAGGGGTAACAGGATAAATTGGACCCCAAAAGTTGCTGTCCAGTTTTTCCTGAGTACGCTGGTGCCTCACATGTGGGGAGGAACCACTGTTTGGGCGCACTTCAGGGCTCAGAAGGGAAGGAGCGCCATTTGACTTTTTTAATGGAAAATTAGCTCCAATCGTTAGCGGACACAGAGCCCCTGTGTGCCTAAAGTTTGGAGCACTTTGAACCCCCAGGTGCTTCACAGAAGTTTATAACGCAGAGCCGTGAAAATAAAATATTTTTCTCAAAAATGATTTTTTTAGCCCACTATTTTTTATTTTCACAATGGTTATTTTCACAATGGTTACAGGACAAATTGGACCCCAAAAGTTGTTGTCCAGTTTGTCCTAAGTATGCTAGTACCCCATATGTGGGGGGAACCACTATTTGGGCACACGTCAGGGCTCGGAAGGGATGTAGTGACGCTTTGAAATGCCGACTTGATGGAATGGTCTGTGGGCATCTTGTTATGTTTGCAGAGCCACTGCTAGACCCCCCAAGGAACTTATCCAGATGTGTGGTGAGCACCTTGAATGCCCGCAGACCTTTCCATCAAAGTCGGCATTCAAAAAATCATTTTTTTCCTCAAAAACTGATTTTTTTAACCCGCAATTTTTTGAACCCCCACATGCTTCACAGAAGTTTATAATGCAGAGCCGTGAAGACAAAAAATCATTTTTTTCCTCAAAAACTGATTTTTTTAACCCGCAATTTTTTATTTTCACAAGGGCAACAGGAGAAATTAGACCACAAAAGTTGTTGTACAGTTGGTCCTGAGTACACTGGTACCCCATATGTGGGGGGGAACCACTGTTCGGGCACACGTTGGGGCTCGGAAGGGAAGTAGTGACGTTTTGAAATGCCGACTTTGATGGAAAGGTCTGCGGGCATCATGTTACGTTTGCAGAGCCTCTGATGTGCCTAAACAGTAGAAACTCCCCACAAGTGACCCCATTTTGGAAACTAGACCCCGCATGGAACTTATCTAGATGTGTGGTGAGCACTTTGAACCCCCAAGGGCTACACAGAAGTTTATAACGCCCGGGCATGAAAATAAAAAATCTTCTTTTTTCCGCAAACATGATCTTTTAGTCCCCAATATTTTTATTTTCCCAAGGGTAACAGGAGAAATTAGACCCCAAAAGTTGTTGTCCAATTAGTCCTGAGTACGCTGATATCCCATAAGTGGGAGAAAACTACTTATAGGCACATGTCGAAGCTCGGAAGGGAAGTAGTGACTTTTTGAAATGCGGACTTGATGGAATGTTCTGCGGGCGTCATGTTACATTTGCAGAGCCCCTGATGTGCCTAAACAGTAGAAACCCCCCCAAGTGACCCCATTTTGGAAACTAGATCCCCCAAGGAACTCCTCTAGATGTGTGGTGAGCACTTTGAACCCCCAAGGGCTACACAGAAGTTTATAACGCCCGGGCATGAAAATAAAAAATCTTCTTTTTTCCGCAAACATGATCTTTTAGTCCCCAATATTTTTATTTTCCCAAGGGTAACAGGAGAAATTAGACCCCAAAAGTTGTTGTCCAATTAGTCCTGAGTACGCTGATATCCCATAAGTGGGAGAAAACTACTTATAGGCACATGTCGAAGCTCGGAAGGGAAGTAGTGACTTTTTGAAATGCGGACTTGATGGAATGTTCTGCGGGCGTCATGTTACATTTGCAGAGCCCCTGATGTGCCTAAACAGTAGAAACCCCCCCAAGTGACCCCATTTTGGAAACTAGATCCCCCAAGGAACTCCTCTAGATGTGTGGTGAGCACTTTGAATCTCCAAGTTCTTCACAGAAGTTTATAACGCAGATCCGTGAAAATAAAAAATCATTTTTTTTCCACAGAAATAATTTTTTTAGTCCCCAATTTTTTTTTCCCAAGGGTAACAGGAGAAATTAGACCCCCAAAGTTGTTGTGCAATTTTTCCCGAGTACGCTAATACCCCATGTGTGGGGGTAAACCACTGTTTGGGCACACGTCGGGGCTCAGAATAAAGGGAGCACTGTTTGACTTTTTGAACGCAAAATTTGCAGGAATCAATGGTGGCGCCATGTCGCATATGGAGACCCCCTAATGTGCCTAAATAGTGGAAACCCCTCAATTCTAACTCCCACCCTAACCCCAAACACACACCCCTAACCCCAACCCTAACCCCTAAACACCCCTAACCCCAATCCAAACCCTAACCATAACCCTAACCTCAACACACCCCTAACCCTATTCCCAACTCTAACCATAAACCTAACCACAAGCCTAACCCTAATCCCAACCCTAACCCCAAAACACCCCTAACACTTATCCTAACTCTAACCCTAACCACAAACGTAACCCTAATCCCAATCCTAACCCTAATTCCAACCCTAACCCAAATTCCAACCCTAACCCAAATTCCAACCCTAACCCAAATTCTAACCGGAAGCCTAATTCTAACCCTAATGCTAACCCTAAGGCTAACCCTAACCCTAGTTCTAACCCTAACCCTAAGGCTGGGTTCATACTGCATTTTACCAGCCCGTTCAACATGTATCGTTGACGGGCTGGTAACGGTATAGCATAACGCTATCGCGTTATGCTATACCCGCTAGCGCAGATGAATCAGCAGATGATTCATCTGCGCTAGCGGTGACGGAGCCCAGACGCTGCAGACCCGTGTCCGAGGCTCCGTCACTGAATGATGGCACGTCGCAAATGCATGCCGCTTTACGGCATTCCTCGTGATGCGCCCACAAATGGGGGTGAATGGCAGTGTTAACGACTGCGTTACCTGCAGTTAACGCGTCCGTCTAACGATGTCATAATGCAATATGAACCCAGGGTAACCCTAACCCTAAGGCCCCATGCACACTTTGCGGATTCACTTGCAGATTTTTCAGCGCGGATTTTGCTAAATCCGCAGGTAAAATTACATGCCTTTTACCTGTGTATTTAGCGTGGATTTACTGCAGTTTTGCTGCGGTTTTTGTGCGGATTTGCCCTGCGGTTTTACACCTATAATGGAATAGGTGTAAAACCGCTGCGGAATCCGCACAAAGAATTGACATGCTGCGGATTTAAAACCGCACCAAATCTGCGCGGAAAAATTCGCAGCATTGTGAACAGCGTTTTTTTTTACCATTTATTTACATTGTACTGTACATGGTTTCCGGATCCGCAACGTGTTCCCCGGTGCCTAATAGGAAAAAAAACATTTTCTTTATTTTATTATTTGTCCCTACCTATGGGGGTGATAAAGGGGGCGTTTATTTACTTTTTTTTTAATTTTGATCACTGTGAGAGTTTATCACAGTGATCAAAATAAATTTATGGACTCTGGAGGGCGCAGTGCGCATGCGCCGGCCGGCAGGCGCACTGCGCATGCGCCCGCCATTTTGCAAGATGGCGGCGCCCATGAAAAATCCCGTACGGACGCCGGGACCGACACAGGGGCATCAGAGGACCGGGAGAGGTGAGTAGGGGGGGTCGGAAGGTAAAGGGGGATTCGGAAGGTGGGGCAGCGGATCGGAAGGTGGGGCAGCGGAGGCAAGGAGGAGGGGAGCAGATAGTGACGGCGGTGACCGATCGTCGGCATTAATCGGTGGCGGCGGCCGATCGCCACCATCTCTCGGTGTGGGGGGGTCAGATCTCGGTCTCCAGCCATGCAAATGCTATTGCAGCATCGGCCATGGCTGGATTGTAATATTTCACCAAATTTCATTGGTGAAATATTACAAATCGCTATTATTGGCTGTTTCACTTTTAACAGCCAATCACAGCGATCGTAGCCACGTGGAGGTTAAGTCAACCCCCCTGTGGTGAAGTAGAAAGGGTCTTGTGCCTGCGGGTCGGGTGACCTTTCAGTGACCCCGGTCACCCAGCCCGCAGGAACGCGATCCTTTCATGACACAGGGTATGCGTCATAGGTCGGATTGGCACCGACTTTCATGATGCATACGCTGTGTCACAGGTCGGGAAGGGATTAAATGGGAGTATACTTGAGGCTGCAGATCAGGAGAAGAACTTTGGTATTTTCATTACAAGTAAACTGAACAGTAGTACTCAATGTCAAGCAGCAGCTGCCAAAGCAAACAAGATTTTAGGATGTATAAAAAGAGAGATAAAATCCTGCGATCCCAACGTATTATTACCACTTTATTGATCACTGATGAGGCCACATCTAGAATATGGGATCCTATTTTGGGCTCTGCATTTTAGAAAGGATATTTAGAAGTTAGAGTCTGTTCAAAGGCCGGCAACTAAATTACTACAAGGGATGGAAGACCTCTCATATGATCAGAGGTTGGAGAAGTTGGGCTTGTTTAGGTTAGAATAAAGACGCCTCAGAGGATCTCTCATTTACATGTATAAACATATGTGTGATGAGTACAGAGAATTGGCACTTGACTTATTCCTTCCAAAAACCATACTTAGGACCAGGGGACACTCATAAAGGGGTGAAGGAAAGGCAATTCCTGCAGCTAAATAGGAAAGGGTTCTTTACCGCAAGAGCAGTCAGAATGTGGAATGCCGACCACAAGACGTAGTAATGGAGACACTATAACAGCTTTCAAAATGGGCCGGATGATTTCTTCAATACACATAAAATTGTGGGTTACAGGTAATTTAGTGACAAAATGCACAATTGGTGGAGAAAGGTTAAACTTAATGGACATTGGCCTTTTTAAACCTATGTAACTATATGCAACATCTCTAATAACGCTGGTGTACTTACTTTGTTATTATTTATTATGCTTTGCTTATATAATGCTATCTTATTCCGCAGCGCTTTACAGACATTATCATCACTGTCCCCACTGAAACTCACAATCAAATTTCCCTTTCAGTATGTCTTTTGGAGTGTGCGAGGAAACCGGAGAACCCGGAGGAAACCTACGCAGTCACGGCAAGGCCGCACTGCTAGCCACTGAGCCACCGTGCTGCCCAAAATCTAGCAACTTTTTTAAGTTTTAATGCAATCTCTGTCCATTTACCTTGATTGACAGCTCCCCAGTGTCTTTTCTCCCTATAGCCTCTGTAATCTCACACAGCTCAGTACATGCAATGGTGACATCCATGGGTGAGTATGTGTTATTTATTTTTCTCTTTAGAGGAGAAATCACGGTACTTTGGCTGTGCAGACAGAAATGAAGAAACCTTGATGATTTAAAATGAAGTTTTGATTACACCAACGCATTTCGGTGCCGGACTGGTGACTTTTCTATGTAAAAAATAATAATCTGTCTTTTTTTACCTTGAAATAGATGCCAGTATGGCACCGAAATGCATTAGTGTGATAAAAACCTTCATTTTATACCAATGAGGATTCTTCATTTCTGCAACGCAGCCCAGGTTCCGTGATCTCTCTACGAAAGTGAATTGCTTTATGGGAGTATTTATCCTTTCATAACAGGGCTGCAACCATGGATTCTAAGGTTCTTATAGGTGTTGTGTCCATACACAACCACCCCAGGTGAGCACTGCCATCACTCTCACCCTTCTCATTTCTCTTGTGCTATTTCCCTATTACGTGTTTCTGTTCAACCAGACCTCAGCATTATTTCTTTTTCTTTAGCTCTTTCTGGCCATACCTTTATTATAAGAAAGAGGCAGAAGTGTGCTTAAATTTTGCTCGCTTGTTCTATGTTTATTTATTTCAATATAATTGGTTAAAGAGAATAAATGCACCAAATCCATGACGCACATTATAACCAATGTCCTAATTCATCATTTTGACATGAAATCTCTCTTGAACTTTGCATTTACCCAGTTGAATTGCTGATGGCATCTAGGGCAAAATGCCATCATCTAATTTGGAACAGATAATGAAAGTATTTTAAAGTGTCCTTTAACATTTATAATAAAATCTCTTTGCATTCCAATATAAATAATATGACTGGTTTGTTAGGTTTTTCTATTTGCTTATAAATGGAAGGATTTAAGAATAAGGGTAGTCTACAGCAAAGTTGGCCATTTTTTCTACATAGTTTAAAAGACATGAAGATGCCCTTACAGATATTGGCTTTACTGTGGGAACCCTCGTAATGTTAGTTTCCGTTTTAAAACACCATCATTTTGTTATATATGGAAAACATCCAGACATTGGACAATCCTGTATATATAGCTTGGCCAGAAAAAGCCCTTCTAGGTAATGAGTAAGGGGCATAAGAATGCACCAACTTGTCACATCTTCCAGTTTTTAGATTTCAAAAAAAGGTACTTTGTAAAATATGAGGGAGAAGCCTGCAGCTGAGAAAACATATCACACTCGACAAGGAATAATACTCCAGTCCTGCGAACTGCCTGAATCCCTCCAAAGGAAACAAAATCAGAGGCTGGCATTAAGTATAGAAACAGAAACTCTACACAATGTTGAACTACTGAACCTTTTCGAAAGACATGTCTGCTCTCAGCTCATTCTTTAAATTTTACATCAAAATATTAAGAAGTCAGGAAGGAACTTAAGCATGTTGTTTATAGGCCCACTTAAAAGACACAGGCTCAATTAATTTCCCTTTTACAAGTAATAGTAGTTTTCCTCAATTCACCTTTCAAAATTGGTAAAGTGTTTGTAGAGAGTATTAATTATGCAGAATTTTGATAAACAAAAGGTAGCATTTTTGTTTAATGTAGCAAATATAAAAAATATATTATTTCTAATTCTCAACACATATGAAAGAGAAAATTTTCAAAAATTAGGGGCAGACACCACTAAAGTGGCCTTAATTTCCCCAGAGTAAAAATAGTATAATAGTTCTTTTACACACATTCTATTACAGGCAATCCACCAAACAGAGACCCAACTTGGAGTCTCCACATTTCAAAAAATATTGCCACACACCACTAAAGTTGCATCAATTTCTCCAGAGTAGAAATAGTATAATTGCACAGCGTTTTGATAACCTCTGTTCCTGGACAGGCTACTCAACTCCCTTTCTTTGGAAGCCACACAGCAGTATTATAATTTTTATTATTATTTATTGCTATAGAGCCATTTATTACATGGCGCTTTACATGTGAAAAGGGGTATACATAATAAAAACAAGTACAATAATCTTAAACAACACAAGTCACTGACTGGTACAGGAGAAGAGTGGATCCTACCCATGAGGGCTCACAGTCTACAAGGGATGGGTGAGGACACAATAGGTGAGGGTAGAACTGGTCATGCAGCGGTATGGTGGAACAATGGTTACTGTAGGTTGTAGGCTTGTCGGAAGAGGTGGTTCTTCAGGTTCGCTTTGAAAATTTCCATAGTAGGCGAGAGTCTGATATGTTGGAATAGAGAATTGCAGAGTAGAGGGATGCACAGGAAAAATTTTGTATGCGATTGTGGGAAGAGATGATAATAGGGGAGTAGAGAATGAGATCTTGTGAGGATCAGAGGTTGCATACAGGTAAACTGGGAGACTAGGTCACAGATGTATAGAGAAAACAGGTTGTGGATGGCTTTGTATGCCATGGTTAGGGTTTTGAACTGGAGTCTCTGGGTAATGGGAAGCCAGTGAAGGGATTTACAGAGGGAAGAGGCGGGGAATAGTGGGGGAAAAGGTGGATTAGTCAGGCAGCAGAGTTTAGGATAGATTGGAGGGGTGCAAGACTGTTAGAATGGAGGCCACAAAGCAGGAGGCTGCAGTAGTCAAGATGGAAGATGATAAGTGCAAGGACTAATGTTTTTGCAGATTCTTTATTAAGGAGTGTACGGATGCCGGAAATATTTTTGAGTTGTAGTTGACAGGAAGTGAAAAGGACATGGATATGTATTTTGAAGGAGAGATTAGAGTCCAGTTTGTAGATGAGGGCCAGAAAGAGCATGTGCTCCAGTGGATGGCAAGTGCTGCATCAAGTGGCCTCTCCTTCTATTCCTCCATCTTAACATGACAGATAGTACAGTCCTCAGAGGTGGCACCCCAATTACCCTTGTTTCCCCCAGTGTCACAACTCTCCAACTGCCCATCTGACAGTGGGGAACCACAGATGGGTGAGCTTGCAGACCTGTTCACACATTCTAATTCATGGGCATCTGAGGTCTGCTCCAAAGATTCACAGATTCAAGAGGAGGAAAGCATCTGCCCAATGCCAAAAATTTTTTTCAGTTGATCCAGGGCCAGACGAAGTAGAGTCCGAGTGGAATCCAGACTCTTGTCACCAGACGTTACCGTATTTTTCGGACTATAAGACGCACCGGACTATAAGACGCACCCAGGTTTTAGAGGTGGAAAATAGGGAAAAATATATTTGAAGCAAAAAATGTGGTAAAATATTTAATAACATAAATAACATACTATTATATGTGGTGTTATTATATATAATAGCATGTTATTATGTAGAAGCTACGGGTAGGAGATGGTGCTGCGGAACCAGTGTGGTGTCTGTAAACTACTATGTGAAGACGCTGGAGGGTGAGTATAAGGCCAGGGTCACACATGCGAGAAACTCGCACGATTTCGTGTGAGTCTCTCGCATGAACACCCGGGACTGCCGCTGGCACTCAGACTGGAGCGTGCGGCTGCATAGAAATAGAGACAGATGATAGAGACAGAGATGATAGAGACAGAGATGATAGAGACAGATAATAGAGACAGAGATGATAGAGACAGAGATGATAGAGAAAGATGATAGAGACAGAGATGATAGAGACAGATGATAGAGACAGAGATGATAGAGACAGAGATGATAGAGACAGATTATAGAGACAGAGATGATAGAGACAGAGATGATAGAGACAGATGATAGAGACAGAGATGATAGAGACAGATGATAGAGACAGAGATGATAGAGACAGAGATGATAGAGACAAGATGATGAGACAGATGATAGAGACAGAGATGATAGAGACAGAGATGATAGAGACAGAGATGATAGAGACAGATGATAGAGACAGATGATAGAGACAGAGATGATAGAGACAGATGATAGAGACAGAGATGATAGAGACAGAGATGATAGAGACAGATGATAGAGACAGATGATAGAAACAGATGATAGAGACAGAGATGATAGAGACAGATGATGAGACAGATGATGAGACAGATGATAGAGACAGAGATGATAGAGACAGAGATGATAGAGACAGATGATAGAGACAGAGATGATAGAGACAGATGATAGAGACAGATGATAGAGACAGAGATGATAGAGACAGATGATAGAGACAGATGATAGAGACAGAGATGATAGAGACAGAGATGATAGAGACAGATGATAGAGACAGATGATAGAAACAGATGATAGAGACAGAGATGATAGAGACAGATGATAGAGACAGATGATAAGAGACAGAGATGATATAGAGACAGATGATAGAGACAGATGATAGAGACAGATGATAGAGATATAGAGACAGAGATGATAGAGACAGATGATAGAGACAGAGATGATAGAGACAGAGATGATAGAGCCAGATGATAGAGACAGAGATGATAGAGACAGAGATGATAGAGACAGATGATAGAGACAGATGATAGAGACAGAGATGATATAGACAGAGATGATAGAGACAGATGATAGAGACAGAGATGATAGAGACAGAGATGATAGAGCCAGATGATAGAGACAGAGATGATAGAGACAGAGATGATAGAGACAGATGATAGAGACAGAGATGATAGAGACAGAGATGATAGAGACAGATGATAGAGACAGATGATAGAGACAGAGATGATAGAGACAGAGATGATATAGAGACAGATGATAGAGACAGATGATTGAGACAGAGATGATAGAGACAGATGATAGAGACAGAGATGATAGAGACAGGATGATAGAGACAGAGATGATAGAGACAGATGATAGAGACAGAGATGGCGTTTTTTTAATGCGTTTCATGTGCGCACGATGCGCTGCGCAAAAAAACGCAAGTGTGAAAGTAGCCTAACCTTTTAATTAATTCTCTGTTATACAGTGTGTCTGAAGGACCTGTGATGACATCATGAAGAGGCAGGGCTTTGGTCATGTGATGCTCCAGCCCACCCTCTTCATGACCTCATCACAGGTCCTCCACAGGAGCATTCAGCATGGCATCAGCACAGCCCCTGTGCTGTCAGGTATGCGATGCCTCCTGCTGCACTCTGCTCCTGCTGCCTCCTTCTACTTCAGACACCGATCTGCCCAGCTGCTGCAGGAATCAGGCGCTGGGGAACCATGTGGCTCTGTCATTAGCTGCTCCCCACTCACTGCTCAGCTGATAGGTGGGCAGGGAAGCGGCTGATTAATATTCACTGCACTTAAGTATCCGGACCAGGGGTTTCCCCAGCGCTTGTTTCCTGCAGCAGAGGGGATATTTTCCTGCCTCCTGTGATCCCACTCCACGCTGCCCCCTGCCCCCTCCCCACATGTTACATTCCGACCATAAGACGCACCCACACTTTCCTCCCAAATTTGGAGGAAAAAAAGTGCGTCTTATGGTCCGAAAAATACGGTAACCCCCGAGGGTGAAAATGATCCTGCTAAGACTCAGATACCAGAGGCGCATGCGGACTGTACTGTGCTATCATGGCAGGAAGAGGAGGAGGGTGACTCTCAGGGCAAGGAGTGGGAGAACAGAGAGGATGTACAGTACAGACCAAAAGTTTGGACACACCTCATTTAAAGATTTTTCTGTATTTTCATGACTATGAAAATTGTAAATTCACACTGAAGGCATCAAAAACTATGAATTAACACATGTGGAATTATATACTTAACAAAAAAGTGTGTAACAACTAAAATTATGTCTTATATTCTAGGTTCTTCAAAGTAGCAACCTTTTGCTTTGATGACTGCTTTGCACACTCTTGGCATTCTCTTGATGAGCTTCAAGAGGTAGTCACCGGAAATGGTTTTCACTTCACAGGTGTGCCCTGTCAGGTTTAATAAGTGGGATTTCTGGCCTTTGGCCGGGATCACACATGCGACGAAAACGTCCGACGCTCGCATGTGAAATCCTAGCTCTGGCGCCGGCACTCGGGAGTGGAGTGCGCGGCTGCATGTATTTCTATGCAGCCACTCGCTCCACTCCCGAGTGCCGGCCCAGAGCTGGGATTTCACATGCGAGCATCGGACGTTTTCGTCGCATGTGTGATCCCGGCCTTATAAATGGGGTTGGGACCATCAGTTGTGTTGTGCAGAAGTCTGGTGGATACACAGCTGATAGTCCTATTGAATAGACTGTTAGAATTTGTATTATGGCAAGAAAAATCCCACTTATTAAACCTGACAGGGCACACCTGTGAAGTGAAAACCATTTCCAGTGACTACCTCTTCAAGAGAATGCCAAGAGTGTGCAAAGCAGTCATCAAAGCAAAAGGTGGCCCACCAAGGACAACATCTGCAAGGAGTTTGTATGTTCTCCCCGTGTTTGCGTGGGTTTCCTCCGGGCACTCTGGTTTCCTCCCACATTCCAAAAAACATACTGATAGGGGATCTAGATTGTGAGCCCGATCGGGGACAGCGACGATAATGTATGCAAACTGTAAAGCGCTGCGGAATATGTTAGCGTTATATAAAAATAAAAGATTAATAAAAGATTATTACTTTGAAGAATCAAGAATAAAAGACATAATTTCAGTTGTTACACACTTTTTTGTTAAGTATATAATTCCACATGTGTTAATTCATAGTTTTGATGCCTTCAGTGTGAATTTACAATTTTCATAGTCATGAAAATACAGAAAAATCTTTAAATGAGGTGTGTCCAAACTTTTGGTCTGTACTGTAGATCCCACTTGGTTTGAACCCAGAGGCACATAGCTGAGTAGCTCAGCAGACAAGGTGGAAGAGGAGGAAGACAAGGAGGTTACGATATGGCTTCCTGCACAGACACAGAGTGCAGCAACCTTGCAAGCACTGCATCCTCAGCCACAACTCTGGCTGTGGCCAGCATCAGTTGCGGATTTGCAGTTTGCATGGACGGCAAGGGTTGTCTTGCCAGGGCATTTTTTCAGACTAAAAAGGATGACCCAACTCACGTTATCTGCCAAATTTGTAAAAGAAAGACTCAGTACAGGCAAAAATTTTAATATTTGACTTGATGACATCACTGTTAATCACTGAGGATGAGCTCGAAGCAGCTCATTCATCAGTGGTTCTCAGCCTCGACGGTCGCATCTTGGCACCATCTAGGTTGAAAACTATTTCTCCCCAGACATGGATTATGGTGTGGGAAAGAATGACAGACAGGTGAAGGATATTGTTGTTTTTTTTGTTTTATTACAGAAGACGAGGTATTAGGTGGAATGGGCGTTAGGCAAGTATAACTGTTTATTTGTAAATAAAATTAAAAAGCGTGCTTTGTTTATTTCAAATAAAGGATTTTATTCTAGATGTGTCTTTATTTACCATACAACTATAGGATTAGTAAAGGATAGGTGTTTAAAGATGCTTCTCCATTACTAATCCGTGGGCTTGATGTCACCAGACAATACAAAGGTGACATCAACCCCGCAATTATGAACCCCATTTGCTACCGATACAGTGCAAGTGGGAAGAGCTGGGCAAAGAAGGATGCGCATTTTTTGGGCGGCTGCGGGCTGCTATTTTTACTCAAGTGAATGGGGTCCAGGTTAGGGTTCAGGTCCGGGTACGGTTCTGGTACTCAAATCCAAACTTTTTTAAACCTATTTGGCCAAACCCACCAGACCCTAACATCCAAGGGTTTGCCATTTCTCTATACTTATTGTTATAGTGGAACTCAGGTTATTGCGACTGCCAAAGGTTCACAGAGGGCATTATTACCTTCTAGGGGGCACAATGTGGGCACTGTTTTCTAGGGCAGTGTTCCCCAACTCCAGTCAACAAAGCCCACCAATCGGTCATGTTTTCAGGATTTCCTTTGTGTTGCACAGATGATGCAATTATGACCTGGGCAATACTAAGGAAATCCTGAAAACATGACCTGTTGGTGGGCCTTAAGGACTGGAGTTTGGGAACCCTGTTCTAGGGTACTTGCGCCTGGCATTTATATATTCTAGAGTTTTTTTAACCATCTAGAAAGCACACAGTACCACATAGTGGGTTCAGTAATAGGGAGGGACACATATGACTGTAGCGGCCCAGCTTTGCGGTATCAGTAGGATGAGGAGTTTGTGTAGGCTGGGGATCGATAGGGCCCTTCTGTAAATGTGAAAAGTCATATGTGTCTTTGTTGTAATCTCTGTAGCCGAGTCCTGGCTAGAAGAATTTGTCATTTTGGTCTGAATCATATAGAAAAGACAGGAAAATTGAACAATTTCATCAGAAAGAATGTCATCTGTAAGTTACTATATAAAACTGTACTGTAATCTCTTATATGTTCTGCAGGACTGGTATCCACCACTATATGGCCACCTTATGGCAGTAATATCAGTGTTGGTTTTATTTTTTTCAGTAACAGCCAGGTCATCTGCTGAGGTTTTCCTACATTCACTATTAGGGTGCACCACCATAGTTGTAATCAGAGTTACCTGGTTAGGGGCACACTCAAAAGTTTCACCCCCCCACACCCCGAACCAAAACCTTAGCTATGCCTCTGGTTTATTGTGACTCAAAACTTAGGTTGGTTTCTAACACCCAGAGTATGGGTACTTTCTTTCATCAGTATTTTTGATGCAACATCTGACCTCCCAAGGTAATCATAACTAGAATTAGAGCACCATACACTATAGAAATCTTTAAATCTGATTGGAATTGTGCTGTTCTTCTTAAAGTACCTCTCCAGCATATTTTTTTATTTTACCCCAAGAGTGGTGCTACTAATCCAAGTTCTCTGCACCTAGTATCAAACTTACAAGACATTGTCTTTGTCTTTTAACGGCGCTGCTTTGGTTGGTCTTCTACAGGTTGTGACCAGCCGGATTGCTCCAGTGTTTGCTGGGCAATCTGGAAGTCACTACTCGATGTAAGTTTATGAGAGCCAAAACGAGGCTCTCATAGACTTATATCAAGAGATTGTGACAGTTACCTCAGACTTCAGGTCAGTCAGAAGCTGTGGTCACAAGATGGAGGTGTGGGATCGGAGGTCCGCCAGGAACAATTGAAGACAGAAGCTGGTAAATATAAGACTAGGATCAGGAAATATGGATTAGTAGCACCACTCCAGTGCTAAATAAAGCAAAATGCCTAAGTGGTGCTTTAATTTGTTTTATCATTATACTTTAAGAATGCTTTTGTCATAATTGGATGGAAAAGTATTCACATCATTATACTTTAGGTTTTACGCTTATTTAAAGTTTTTTTTAAATTATTCTGTAATTGTTCCTCAGTGAATGAGTGAAAGCATTTTGTTTCAAGGTAAAGAATCTTTGCATTCATAAAAAACAGAATTCCCAACATGAGCAGCAGAAGGGTTAACCGATGATGTATGCTGCAGCGCACTCCTGCACCTGTTCTCAGCTGACTCCGGCCTCCAACTGCAAATTCAAGACCACAAACTGTGGTTTTTTATATTGAGCCATAGACATGTTAGCTATATTTAGAGCATAAGATATTATCCACATGCTAGATCATCCTTTCAAGTCCTTATTTACGCAAAAATAGTTACAGGACAGTTTGATAAGTTGGCACCTGTACACAGATCAAGCTAATTATTGGCACAGCACACACTTATTAGTGACCAAATCCAGTGTAGAGTATGTGTTCACATCACATAGTCACTGAGCCTGAAAAATAGAAGCACATCTAATGATGAGAACTTACATAAATCAGAATTTTACTGCATTTATGATATCCTTTGTGTAGATACATGGCTCAGGTATTAGAATAAATGACCATAAAGTTACTTTAAGTATTTACAAATATACAGTATTCATTTATAGGTACGAATAAATATTGGTCAAATTCTTTTTTTTAACCCTTTCAACCCCCAGGCCTGTTTTCACCTTCATGACCAGGCCAGATTTCACAATTCTGACCGGTGTCAATTTATGTGGTAATAACTCTGGAACGATTCAACAGATCCCACTGATTCTAAGAATATTTTTATGACATATTGTCCTTCACGATAGTGGTAAAATTTCTTTGATATGACTTGCGTTTATTTGTAAAAAAAAAAATGGAAATTTGGGAAAAATGTTGAAAATTTGCAATTTTCAAACTTATTTTTATGCCCTTAAAACAGAGTTATGTCACACAAAATCTTCATGTGGTGCTCTGATTAGCTATTCATAATGAAGACTGCTGACAGGTCACTGATCCCTCAATTATCTGCCTCTATTTTACATACTGATTATTTTATGTATTATTATGCACTTGCGTTGCAGCATGATCGCATGTATAATAAGCATTAAATTGTTTTATTTAGTCATAAACATTTATTCTGAAGAAATATTTTTTTTTTCTCAAAATGGCGCCAGCCGCGCCTGCGCAGTAGCATCTATTGGTGATCCGATAGAAGCTACTGCGCAAGCATCTTGGTGGAGACAATTTTGTTTTCCTCTAGCAAAATGGCACCGATAGATGATACTGCGCAAGCGCGGCCAGCTACATTTTGAGAAAGATTTTTTTTTTCAGCATAAATGTGTATGACTAAATAAAACAATTGAATGCATATTATTGACGTGATCATGCTGCAGCGCAGGTGCCGGTGCCTGCCTGCTGAATGTGATTTATTTTTTTTTTTCCTTCAATACATATAATATTCATTATGTAAACTAGGGAGCCGGTCAGTGAGGGATCAGTGACCTGTCAGCAGGCTGCATTATGAATATCTAATCAGAGCATATGAAGACCCCCCATAGCACGAGCATATGATTAACTCAAAACTGAAAATAAAGATTAAACAACAACCGCAAGACAGATTTCATCACCCAGGTATCATTTTAATCAGTATAACGGTGCCAATCCAACAGTCTGTAGACAGTCTGTCTGTAGGTTACTCAGCAAAATCCTGCTGACAGGTTCCCTTTAAAGGGTTATTCACATAATAACAAGTTACACTCATTCCATAGGATAGGGATAATTTGCTGATTCTGAAAATGGATCTCTGCATCGCCATCTTGAATGGGAAGAGGTGTTCGTCATCAACTTCTCCATTCTTTTGTTCAGCATTCTGCTTTCTCCAGTAGTACCATAAACAATGAGTGGAGCAGAGACCGAGCATGCTTACCTCCAATCTGTTCATGATGAGACTACAGGGCTCTGATCTTGAGATTGTTTGGTTTCCAGTGATCAGACCCACAGTCCAGTGATCTCCAAGTTAGCGCCTATCCATTGGAAGTTGGATAACGTGTTATTTTGAGAATAACCCTTTAAGTGAAGTTTCACACATTTTTTTAAATAGCACTATGTAAAAAAAATGTACTCACCAATAAACATATTAATGAACAGTAGATTTACTACTATTGACTTGCTTAACATGTAACAAAATATATACTTTGTTCTTGTAGAAACTTACAATTACTTGTCGCATATGAGTTAACTAATGTGTACAGCATTTCATGAACAATGACTTCTTCAAGTAAAGAAAGCTTGAGAGAAAATGAGAACAGTTACAAAAATCATCCATATAAAGCTGTTCAACAACTGAAGGAGAATGCTGTATAGATCGAGAGGTGCCAACCCTTTCATAATAATACATGAAGGATAGAAGATGCAATGCTTTATGCTTCTTCTCACAAATATTTACTAAAGTGAAGGATGAAGAAGGTTAAGGTGCATTAATTGAGCTTAAGAGGTACAAGGGAAGCAAACAGAGATAAATATTACCGTCAGTATAAAAAAGTCTTAATGCTGTGTTCAAGTACGAAACAATCTTATCTGCAATGCTTTTTATAGGAATACAATTTGTTCCTTTGTGTTTCGAGTGCATGGTTCATTGTAAATAACAGAAAAATATATTGGATTTCAAGTTTTACACAGTGTACTTGAAATGTTCTTCCAAATAGAATCAAGACTTTTATATATATAAAGTATTCTTATTAAAAAAAATTCTTTAACTTTTTATGAGAAAAATCAGGATGAAATCCATACACGTTATGTCCTGTAAAGGTCATTTGAATTTAAATTGAAATATTCCCTGATAAGACACTTGTCGCTACAAAAATGAATACACCATGCTTTTTTAAATGTAGTAATTATTGTTGAGCCATACTGCCCGATATCCCAAAATATCGGATCGGATTGGATCGGCCCGATACTCAGAAAGTATCGGGTATCGCCGATCCGATACCGGAAACCCAATGCAAGTCAATGGGACAGAAATATTGTAATTAAAAAAACCTCTTTCTTTCCTTGTAAACACTTGATATACACACATAGAATACATATATATATATAGACAGTATATATACATGTCATTGTGACATATATATACATATATTTATAGTTCATACACTTCTACATAGCCTCTGATTCAATTGCCGGGCAATGCCGGCTTTTGTGAAATTACAGAAGCACCCGACATGAAATGACACATGGTTTACATATAGTTTAACCATGTCTTTTCATGAAGTTTGATATATGGTTTTCACTAACAATTACATGAGTGTATGTGTGCAAAATTTGACACATGTAGGGGTTAATTAAAGGTGTAAATTCGTTGTAAAAAAACACATTTTTTGCTACAAATTCACACCTTTAATTAACCCCTACATGGTTCAAATTTTGCACACATACACTCATGTAATTGTTAGTGAAAACCATATATCAAACTACATAAAATGACATTGTTAACTTTATGTAAACCATGTGTCATTTCATGTCGGGTTTTGTAATTTCACAAAAGCCGGCAATTGAATTAGCTATGTAGTAATGTATGTACTATATATATATATATATATATATATATATATGTATATATATATATATATATATATATATATGTCACAAATTCAATGACATATATATATATGAGGTGTAAAATTGTTGAAAAAAAATGCGTGGGCTCCCGCCCTATTTTCTCAACCAGACAGACAAAGCCAGCGAGTGGGGGCAGATAATAATAGCCCAGAGAGGGACCATTATTTTTGGCCCCCCCCTGGCTACTAACATCTGCCCCCAAACACCCCAGAAAAGGCAAATCTATAATTAGATTCACCCTTTCTGGCACTTTGCCGGTCTATTCCCAATGCCCTGTAGCGGTGGCGAATGGGTTAATAAGGGGTTAAAGCCACCTTGCTATTGAAAGGTGACTTTAAGCCAGGTTAATAATTGAGAGCTGTCAATTAGACAACTATCAATTATTAATTCTATTGTATGAAATAAAAAATAAAACACACACACTTTAATTAAAAATCATTTTAATGAAATAAACACACAGTTTTTGACCATATTTTATTTTACTGCCATTCCTTGCGAAGCCCTTGTTCACCTGTAATAAAAATAAAATAATAAAGCAACATTATTCTTACCTATCCGATGTTCAGTCAGGTCCCCCGATGTAATCCTTCTGAAAGGGTTAATGTTTACTGCAGGGACCGCAGCTAATGCTGACAGCCTCACAGTAAACCCCCGACTGAATCATCTCCTCTCCTGGCTGACAGGAGAGGAAGTGGTTAGCATAATTGATTGCTTCCCACTTTCACTTCAGGTCAGCCAGGGACACCGCACAGCATCTGTGACGTCAGAGGGAATCCCGGCTGACCTGAAGTGAACTGATTAACAAAAATAGGGGATCCCCTCGAAAAAAAAAATGGCGTGGGGTCCCCCCTATTTTTGTTAACCAGCCTGATAAAGTAGACTGCTGAGGCCTGGTTTTTCAGGCTGGTAAGGATCCAATATCCATGAACCTTGCAAGCCTGATAATACCAGGCCACAGCAGTCTGCTTAGCTTGGCTGGTTAACAAAAATAGGGGATCCCCTCGAAAAAAAATGGCGTGGGGTCCCCCCTATTTTTGTTAACCAGCCAGATGAAGTAGACTGCTGCGGCCTGGTATTAAAATACTGTCAAGGCCCATGGATTTTGGCCCTCAACAGCCTAAAAATACCAGGCTGCAGCAGCCCCACAATTGGCGCATCCGAAGATGCGCCAATTGTGGCACTTACCCGGCTCTTCCCACTTGCTCTGTAGTGGTGGCAAGTAGAGTTGAGCGATACTTTCCGATATCCTAAAGTATCGGAATCGGAATGGTATCGCCGATATCACTAAAATATCGGCGATACCCGATACCGATACCGGAAGTCCCATGTAAGTCTATGGGAACAAAATATCGAAATTAAAAAAAAACCCATTCTTGCCTTGTTGGTTAATTGTACATGAAGGAAAACAAGAAAGAGTAATGTAGAATGTATTGGGGGAGGTTGAGGAGACATTAAAGGCATAGATGTTTGACCCAATCCAATGGAATAGCATTAATTTTTTTTTTTTAGGAAATACGTTCGGATTGACGAACAAATTGACAATGTTGTTAACCTTTTTTCTATTTTGTCAAATATGTCTGTTTCACAACTTCCATGGTCTTCACCTTTTTAACTTTTCACACACTTTCTCCTTCATAATTTTCAGCAGCATCATCTTTCTCATCAAATTATTCTTCATCTTCACCTTCTTAATCTTCTAAAACTTCTTGCTATTCATCTTTTGTTAACATTACTTATATTGTTCTTATTAAACAGTTATTATTCTTCATATTCTACTTCTTCATCTTCTTCCTATTCATCCTTTTCATCATATTCTTATTTGTGACAGACATTCCTGTACTTGTAATCTGTAAAACTCTGAATTTTCATCCTTCCGTTCTTGCTGTCACGAAAGATTTTAATTACAACAGTATTTGTCCGCGTTCAGTTTAGCCTGCAGCAGCATCAGGCATTTTCCAGGGGCACCACGAGGAGGAACGGACTCACCCCATACACTGCTTAGTCTTCTTCTGCTTAGAATTTAGAGCATATATTTTGCTCTTCATTTGGTCTTATACTTAATGTTCTTCTGCTTTTGATCTTCTGCTTATTGTTCTTCTGTCTCTTGTTCTGTATCTTGTAGTTTGTCTTAACCTTCTTTGTCCTGTTGGTGATGGTACAAAAGCCAATGGAAGTAACGAGGACCAGCTGACTGTGCTGGAACCCGGAGGGTCAGCAGAAGGAAAAGAGCCAATGGACAACCGAGGACCAGCTGACGTTACTGGGACACGGTTACTAAGCAGGAGGTACCTGTGCTCCAAAGCACTACCAAGGACCAGCAGACGTTGCTGGAACTCGGATACCGACATGAGGCACCTAGGCCAAAGGCACTGCGGAGAACCAGCTGACGGTATGGAACCCGGATGGGTAGCAGAAGGTACAAGAGCCAATGAAAGTAACGAGGACCAGCTGACTGTGCTGGAACCCGGAGGGTCAGCAGAAGGAAAAGAGCCAATGGCACAACCGAGGACCAGCTGACGTTACTGGGACAGGTTACTAAGCAGGAGGTACCTGTGCTCCAAAGCACTACCAAGGACCAGCAGACGTTGCTGGAACTCGGATACCGACATGGAGGCACCTAGGCCAAAGGTACTGCGGAGAACCAGCTGACGGTACGGAACCCGGAAGGGTAGCAGAAGGTACCCATGGAAATTAAAGTTGAGGCAGCAGGACTGTTTGCCGTTCACACAGCAGGGGAACAGCTGACATTACTGAACCCAGATACACAGGAGCAAGTGTAGACTGTGCTAACAGCACTTCCGAGAAACAACTGGCGGTGTTGTAACCCAGGATGGAAGAAGACATGGTGGAGGCAGCAGGACTGTTTGCCGTTCACACAGCAGGGGAACAGCTGACATTACTGAACCCCAGTAACACGGAGCAAGTGTAGACTGTGCTAACAGCACTTCCGAGAAACAACTGGCGGTGTTGTAACCCAGGGATGAGAAGAGAACATGGTGGAGGCAGCAGGACTGTTTGCCGTTCACACAGCAGGGGAACAGCTGACATTACTGAACCCCAGTAACACGGAGCAAGTGTAGACTGTGCTAACAGCACTTCCGAGAAACAACTGGCGGTGTTGTAACCCAGGGATGAGAAGAGAACATGGTGGAGGCAGCAGGACTGTTTGCCGTTCACACAGCAGGGGAACAGCTGACATTACTGAACCCCAGTAACACGGGAGCAAGTGTAGACTGTGCTAACAGCACTTCCGAGAAACAACTGGCGGTGTTGTAACCCAGGGATGAGAAGAGAACATGGTGGAGGCAGCAGGACTGTTTGCCGTTCACACAGCAGGGGAACAGCTGACATTACTGAACCCCAGTAACACGGAGCAAGTGTAGACTGTGCTAACAGCACTTCCGAGAAACAACTGGCGGTGTTGTAACCCAGGGATGAGAAGAGACGATGAGAAGAGAACATGGTGGAGGCAGCAGGACTGTTTGCCGTTCACACAGCAGGGGAACAGCTGACATTACTGAACCCCAGTAACACGGAGCAAGTGTAGACTGTGCTAACAGCACTTCCGAGAAACAACTGGCGGTGTTGTAACCCAGGGATAGAGAAGAGAAAATGGTGGAGGCAGCAGAACTGTTTGCCGTTCACACAGCAGGGGAACAGCTGACATTACTGAACCCCAGTAACACGGGAGCAAGTGTAGACTGTGCTAACAGCACTTCCGAGAAACAACTGGCGGTGTTGTAACCCAGGGATGAGAAGAGAACATGGTGGAGGCAGCAGGACTGTTTGCCGTTCACACAGCAGGGGAACAGCTGACATTACTGAACCCCAGTAACACAGGAGCAAGTGTAGACTGTGCTAACAGCACTTCCGAGAAACAACTGGCGGTGTTGTAACCCAGGGATGAGAAGAGAACATGGTGGAGGCAGCAGGACTGTTTGCCGTTCACACAGCAGGGGAACAGCTGACATTACTGAACCCCAGTAACACAGGAGCAAGTGTAGACTGTGCTAACAGCACTTCCGAGAAACAACTGGCGGTGTTGTAACCCAGGGATGAGAAGAGAACAGGGATGAGAAGAGAACATGGTGGAGGCAGCAGGACTGTTTGCCGTTCACACAGCAGGGGAACAGCTGACATTACTGAACCCCAGTAACACAGGAGCAAGTGTAGACTGTGCTAACAGCACTTCCGAGAAACAACTGGCGGTGTTGTAACCCAGGGATGAGAAGAGAACAGGGATGAGAAGAAACATGGTGGAGGCAGCAGGACTGTTTGCCGTTCACACAGCAGGGGAACAGCTGACATTACTGAACCCCAGTAACACAGGAGCAAGTGTAGACTGTGCTAACAGCACTTCCGAGAAACAACTGGCGGTGTTGTAACCCAGGGATGAGAAGAGAACATGGTGGAGGCAGCAGGACTGTTTGCCGTTCACACAGCAGGGGAACAGCTGACATTACTGAACCCCAGTAACACGGGAGCAAGTGTAGACTGTGCTAACAGCACTTCCGAGAAACAACTGGCGGTGTTGTAACCCAGGGATGAGAAGAGAACATGGTGGAGGCAGCAGGACTGTTTGCCGTTCACACAGCAGGGGAACAGCTGACATTACTGAACCCCAGTAACACGGGAGCAAGTGTAGACTGTGCTAACAGCACTTCCGAGAAACAACTGGCGGTGTTGTAACCCAGGGATGAGAAGAGAACATGGTGGAGGCAGCAGGACTGTTTGCCGTTCACACAGCAGGGAACAGCTGACATTACTGAACCCCAGTAACACGGGAGCAAGTGTAGACTGTGCTAACAGCACTTCCGAGAAACAACTGGCGGTGTTGTAACCCAGGGATGAGAAGAGAACATGGTGGAGGCAGCAGGACTGTTTGCCGTTCACACAGCAGGGGAACAGCTGACATTACTGAACCCCAGTAACACAGGAGCAAGTGTAGACTGTGCTAACAGCACTTCCGAGAAACAACTGGCGGTGTTGTAACCCAGGGATGAGAAGAGAACATGGTGGAGGCAGCAGGACTGTTTGCCGTTCACACAGCAGGGGAACAGCTGACATTACTGAACCCCAGTAACACAGGAGCAAGTGTAGACTGTGCTAACAGCACTTCCGAGAAACAACTGGCGGTGTTGTAACCCAGGGATGAGAAGAGAACATGGTGGAGGCAGCAGGACTGTTTGCCGTTCACACAGCAGGGGAACAGCTGACATTACTGAACCCCAGTAACACGGGAGCAAGTGTAGACTGTGCTAACAGCACTTCCGAGAAACAACTGGCGGTGTTGTAACCCAGGGATGAGAAGAGAACATGGTGGAGGCAGCAGGACTTTTTGCCGTTCACACAGCAGGGGAACAGCTGACATTACTGAACCCCAGTAACACGGGAGCAAGTGTAGACTGTGCTAACAGCACTTCCGAGAAACAACTGGCGGTGTTGTAACCCAGGGATGAGAAGAGAACATGGTGGAGGCAGCAGGACTGTTTGCCGTTCACACAGCAGGGGAACAGCTGACATTACTGAACCCCAGTAACACGGGAGCAAGTGTAGACTGTGCTAACAGCACTTCCAAGCAACAACTGGCGGTGTTGGAGCCCAGGGTCAAGGAGGATGTTTAAATACTAGATCAAGTATTTTCCTTGTTACGTGTCAATTAAAAATGTCTATACTCCAAACAAGAGAAATATAACCTTTAGTACCATAAGATGATGATTTTACTTTAAAAAATATATGTAAATTAATAATTGACAAACATAAACGCATACATTAACATGTTGAAAAGCAATGCAAACCACAATAAAAATCGGTTAAATAATCTGCTATACGGTTTTAAATAAAAGCATACAAGTACATATCAGAATCCATTAATGATGGATAAGTAACAGTATGTACACCATTTTCATTTGCTGAATAATATCACTAAAAAGTTTTTAAAAATATCTAAAATTTCCATCATGTAATACTGATAATATGTGGCAATCATTTATATTAACAAAAAAAACCTTTAAAAAGTGCATAGTGAAAACAGCTATTTATGCCTGACTGTGGACTTGCAAGCATGACAACGGATAGATAAGGTATATATAGATGACACTGCATAGCCACAGATGGTGAATGGCGATGTAATACTGTACCTCAATAAAGTGTGCGTTACTACTACATCCTTTTTTTTATATAGCTTTATAAAAGGGTACGTGCATGTATGCTTGCGCCTTTGTTTGGACGCACAGACTGGCTTCCTGCTGTGACGCGTTGGTATTGGAGTGTCTGTGCGTCTTATGACGCAGACTAACATTCACGGTGCGCATCGTTCATCATCGCAAGCGTACCGACAACACAAAGGCGTTGTCATGACTGCTTTACTCAGTAAACATGCACCTATGATGAAACATACACGCATGTGCCCTATTACATAACAAGCTACAAGAAAAATGCGTGTGAGGTGTGACACAGCTGTTTTGTTAAGGTACAGTATTATATCGACATTGTACAGGTGTCGCTATTCAGTCTGATAAATAGATATCATTCACCTATTCTATCAGTTGTCGTTCTTTCAGCACCACTTACAGGTTTATATTTTGCTATTGTGACTATGCACTATTGACTTTACCAAGGTAATGCATGATTTTTGTTAGCGATTATCATGTTTACATGAAGGACCTTTATGATATGGGCTGTTAACTTTCTAATCAAATATGTATTTTTTAAAATGACACAAATATAAGTAATGTTGAAGAGGACTATTCCTACATGCATTGTTTGCACAATATTACAGGTGTACATCACGTCCCTTAATCAACATTGGATATTATATTTACTTGTATGCTTTTATTTCAAAGGCAAGAACACTGAAGTATAACCTTCGCACTGCAGCAGTTGTCAAAGTTCAACCCACATTATGCACTTCCAACATTGCAGTATTTGAGTCATCATGATGTGAGTTGGATTTGTCTAAGCTATGGAGTGACAAGGTTGACCATCAGTATCCTATAGCATAAGTAGGCTTTTGTGTTTGCATTTGTTTTCGACATGTGCATATCTGTAATAATATGTCACAATTATTTTGTTACAGATTTGTGACAAAGACAAATCATTTTATGGTTTGAAAGTTGACGTTTCAAATGTTTACAGCTTAGAAATCATGGTGTAGCCTCATATCTATGTGTAGCACTACACACTTTGAGATGTCATGTTTTTTTCACCATGATTAGGTAGCTAGCAGTAATTTTTGCCGGACACACAGCAGGGGAACAGCAGGCGTTACTGAACCCCACAAACACATCAGCGATTGTTTTCATCTGTGCATCTAACACTTCTGAGCAGCAACTAGCGCTGTTGAAGCCCAGGGTCAAGGAGGGTGTAGGCAGAGGCCTAGTATGAGACGTTTGAAGTTGAAGTTGTAGTTAGCAGCAGTAATTTTTGCCAGACACACAGCAGGGGAACAGCAGGCGTTACTGAACCCCACAAACACATCAGCGATTGTTTTCATCTGTGCATCTAACACTTCTGAGCAGCAACTAGCGCTGTTGAAGCCCAGGTCAAGGAGGGTGTAGGCAGAGGCCTAGTATGAGACGTTTGAAGTTGAAGTTGTAGTTAGCAGCAGTAATTTTTGCCAGACACACAGCAGGGGAACAGCAGGCGTTACTGAACCCCACAAACACATCAGCGATTGTTTTCATCTGTGCATCTAACACTTCTGAGCAGCAACTAGCGCTGTTGAAGCCCAGGGTCAAGGAGGGTGTAGGCAGAGGCCTAGTATGAGACGTTTGAAGTTGAAGTTGTAGTTAGCAGCAGTAATTTTTGCCAGACACACAGCAGGGGAACAGCAGGCGTTACTGAACCCCACAAACACATCAGCGATTGTTTTCATCTGTGCATCTAACACTTCTGAGCAGCAACTGGCGCTGTTGAAGCCCAGGGTCAAGGAGGGTGTAGGCACAAAATATTGAGTTATTGCCTTGTTACGTGGCCATTGCAAATGTATGTACTTCAAACAAGAATAAATGAACTTTTACTACAACAATAAAATGATAAATTTCAATTACAAGAATAGAAAAATATTTATACTTGACAGTCCTCTGTGGTTGATAACGTTTAATGGCTAACTGAAAATATGGTAACAAATTCAAAGCTTTCGAGACTACTCAGGTGTCTTCATCAGGCTAAGAGTAAAGCCAAAAATGAACAATCACATATTTCTACACACAACAGGACACAGGAATAGCTAAGACAAGTGAGGGAGGGACAAGTGAGGGGAGACCGGCAACAAAAAGGAGAACAAGGATGAATTATCAGCGCCACACAATCACAGATAAATTAATGAATTTACCTGTGGCAAAAGACTTTTGTTTGCCCGGTCATAGCATCATGGATATGGAATTACTGGTATTAAAATATAACTTCAAATATGAGAAACGTACAAAGGTTTCAGAATATAAGCTCATCATGACCTTTGACACTGTTAGTGATGGAATGAATAGATCACATGGATTTATGTCATTCTATATCAATTAAGGAATCTGCGTCTATGCCCTTCCAGGGTCATGAAAACCCAAAAAAATACGCCAATGAGAGGGCAATCAAACTTTCTATCCTTATCTAGGAACTGTTCCAATATTTATGTTCATCCCTGTGAGATAATGACAGTTCTGATACACGTCACTTACTTGTCTTACCTATTGCACTATTCCTGTGTCCTGTTGTGTATAGAAATATGTGATGCTTAATTTTTTTAGTTAGTCTTTCCCTGATGAAGAGACGTGAGTAGCCTTGAAAGCTTGCAATTTGTTTCCATCTTTTCAGTTATCCATTAAAAGGTATCAACCACTGCTGACTCTGAAGTCTAAATATTTTTCTATCTACTGGCTAACACGGTACAAAGATACACGTTTTCTAATTTCAAGAAGGAAAAATAAAGAAAATACAAATATAAACGCATATATGCACATGCCAAAAATAAATGGAACAACACAACACCCAAAAAATTGGTAACAAAATATAGTGTTGTAAATTTAAGAATAAAAGTACATTTTTTTTTTTATGAATAATGCTTAAGGAACGCTATGTTAAACCATAACATAGTGAAGACAATGGATTTTGTAATAGTCACTCATCATCATCATCGCAAATTTTATGTGACAGTCACAGACATTTCAATTATTTAAGTTCATAAAATCGTAACTTTCTATAGCATGTATGACATGTCCAGCATGGACTCATCAATGTGATTGATGACACAATAATGTACAATAAAAAATAACCATTTAAAAAAACATTAGGCATTGTTTGTCACAATTTAAGTGTGTGCCTGCAAGTGTAGGTGAAACAAAGGCTACGGATAGCAAAGGTAATTCTATGTCTGTATCAGACAGTGGACAGCCTCTGATGGGTAATGCCGATGTTATACTGTACGTCAATAAAGTCTGCGGCTGAAATCATGCATTTTTTGCTTGTAGAGTGTTGAAGAGGTAAAAGAATGTCTGGTTGCGCAAAGCTTTATCCGTCAACACTACCTTCCTACTGTCACGCGTAGGGTAGGGTAGCGTGTGGCAATTAGCTGACTATCAAATGTGAGGTTAGGCTGCGTTATTGCGCACTAGGGACGCCCAAAAAAATACAGCAGTAATAATTTAATGTGTAATACTCCACCTATGACAAACAAAAAAATTACGTTCCCTCTTTAACAATGTACAAGACTAACAAGCCTAATGGTTGACGCTGACTTAATTGAGATACAGTATTACATCAACATTGTCCATGAGTAACTATGCACTGTGATACCTATATACCAGTATTAATTTATATCTCTTGTGGTTGTTTCAACAGCACTTGCAGGTATAACTACCTATTGTCAGTATGCATGATGCACTTTCTAGATGTAATAATTTATTATTGGACATTATTACCATGTTTACATGCTGGCCATTTCATATATGGTGTTTGAAGTTACAGTTGGCATCAGTATGTGTATTTTATAATGTCTGTCATAAATAAAACTCGTGATGATGATGATGAGGATTTAATGATTCGTACATCCATTGACTGCATTATCTTACAGGTACAGATAAAGTTCCTTAAAAAGCATTAATTCATAAGTCTGAAATGTACTTTTATGCATTAATTTCAAAATGTGAAGAGAAGACTATGTTTTATTTTTTGTTACCATTTCTAATAGACATGTGCAGATATGCGCTGTGATGACAAATTATTATTTGTCCATATTTGTCATAAAAATGTATCATTCTAGGCCTGCAAAACTTCACAATTTCATGTTTTCAGCATAACAAGCAGGGTGACGGCTCTTCCCTATTTGGAGCATGTTGGTCATGTGTTTTTCTGTCCATGTGTCGGGAACAGGAGACTTCTTGCCGTTGACACAGCAGGGAACAGCTGGCGTTACTGAACCCCACTAACAGTAGAGCTTGTGTTTTGTTCTGTGGACACGACACTTCTGAGCAGCAACTGGCAGTGTTGGAGCCCAGGGAGTAGAGTTCAGGTGGTAGAAAGATGAACATAACAGGAGACATGGATAACGTTGCGAACCAGTTATTTAATCTGAAAACGGACAGACAAATTCTGGCGAGATCCATGCCTTGTTCATTTTCAGAAAAGTAAGCCGGTCTACATTATCGGAGGATAGTCGCATGCGACGGTCTGTTAGTACACCACCTGCAGCACTAAAGACGCGCTCCGATAATACACTGGCAGCAGGGCAAGCCAGCACCTCCAATGCATACTGGCTAAGCTCTGGCCATGTATCCAGCTTAGAGACCCAAAACTTGAATGGGGAAGAGCCATCTGGGAGTACACTGAGAGGCAAAGCCAAGTAGTCTGTCACCATCTGACGGATACGTTGCCTCCCGCTGACTGGAGCCCTCTCGGATGGTGTAGACATTTGTGGCGCTGCCACAAAACTTTGCCACATTTTTAACATACTGGTCTTTCCCTGTGCAGAGGCACTGCGTGTGCTCCCTCTTGTTGCAGAGCTCTCTACACTGCCTCGACGCACAGAGCTGCTTTGTAAAGCAGTAACAGCAGCAGTGCTCTCGGCAGTAAGGTAGAACATTAGGGATTGCACCAGTGTGTCTTGGTACTCCCGCATTTTACGCTCCCGGTTCAACGGTGTGATGAGGCTTTTGACGTTGTCCCGGTAGCGAGGGTCTAGGAGGGTGTACACCCAATAATCAGACGTCGTGAGAATGTGGGCGATGCGGCGGTCGTTTCTTAGGCACTGCAGCATGAAATCAACCATGTGCTGCAGACTCCCAACTGGCAAAGAAACGCTGTCCTCTGCAAGAGGCGTTATCTCTGCCTGCTCTGCATCCCCCACCCTCGCTCTACATACTGACTAGAGCGTTGTGTACCTCCCTCTGGAGCGATGTCTTCCTCCTCCATTGACTCCTCCTCCTCATCCTCCTCACAAAGTGAGCCCTGCCCAGCCCTTTGTGAGGAACCACGTTGCGCTGACTTTCCAGAAGGTGATGGAATTTGTGACTCCTCATCCTCCACCTCTTCCAAAACCTCATCCCTTATTGCTTGCAGTGTTTTTTGAAGCAGGCAGATAAGGGGGACAGTCAGGCTGACTAGTGCATCATCTGCACTCGCCATCCGCGTTGACTCATCAAACGCACGCAAAACGTGGCACATGTCCTTCATAGTGGCCCACTCATTAATGGTGAAGTGTGGACGGCGCAAATTGCGTGTTGATTGCGCCTGATGCAGCTGATACTCCATAACTGCTGGCTGCTGCTCACACAACCGCTCCAACATATGTAACGTTGAATTCCACCTGGTGGATACGTCACATATGATGCGATGTTCAGGAAGGCGCAATCTGCGTTGCAGAGCTGCAATGCGCGATCTGGCCATGCTGGAACGTCGCAAGTGAGCGCACTCTAGGCGGACCTTGTGCAGCAGTGCATCAAGATCCGGATAGTCCCTCAAAAAACTCTGCACGACCAAGTTGAGCACATGTGCCAGACATGGTATGTGAGTGAGGTTGCCAAGGCCCAGAGCTGCCACCAGATTTCGGCCATTGTCACACACTACCAAGCCTGGCTGGAGATTCGCTGGCAAAAACCACACGTCGCTCTCCTGCTTGATGGCATTCCAGACCTCCTGCGCTGTGTGGCTTCGATTCCCCATGGGAATTAATTTCAGAACGGCCTGTTGCCGTTTGGCCACGGCTGTGCTCATATCGGTCGCATCAGGTAAGCGTCCACGGATCCATGTGGAGGTAGACCGTGACGGCTCCTGCAGCGATGATTCTGAGGAACTGGAGTAGGAGGAGGAGTCAATGTGGACAGACTTGATTCCGGCAATCCTTGGAGTTGGC
Source organism: Oophaga sylvatica (assembly GCA_033576555.1). Lineage (NCBI taxonomy): Eukaryota > Metazoa > Chordata > Amphibia > Anura > Dendrobatidae > Oophaga > Oophaga sylvatica. The sequence goes on from JARQOD010000007.1 coordinate 38,886,985, forward strand.
AGAACACGTACAGCGCCACTCGCAAGATCTGTACCCGGCTCCACAACATTCACCCAATGGGCAGTGAGTGAAAGGTATCGTCCCTGGCCATGGGTACTGGTCCACGCATCGGTGGTCAGGTGGACCTTGCTACTGACAGCGTTTAGTAGCGCATGTTTAATTTTTGCCTCAACATGCTTTTGCAGACCAGGGACGGCTTGCCTGCTGAAATAAAATCGGCTGGGCACATTGTATTGTGGGACTGCCAATGCCATTAATTCACGGAAACTGTCAGTCTCCACCAGCCTGAATGACAGCATTTCAAGGGACAGGAGTTTTGCAATGCCAGCATTCAGAGCCTGTGCTCGTGGATGGTTTGCCGAGTATGGCCGTCTTTTATCCCATGCCTGTGCTACCGATGGCTGTTTTGTGGCCTGGGTGTGTGAGGTTGACAGGGAACTTGCAGCTGTGGGTGGAATAACACTGTGTCTCTGGACAACAGTGACAGAGGTTCTTCCATGGCGATCCTTTGAGGAAGCCGAACCAGCTGTGTGTGAACTGGAGGAAGAGGCTCCAACAGGAGCTGAAGATGTAGGTGCTGCTGTAGGTTGGCCTACATCTCCAGTGTGTCTTTGTAACTCAACAAAGTGCTTTGACCGCACATGTTTCCACATATTTGTTGTATTAAGGTTACTGACACTTTTACCTCTTTTAATTTTTTGATTACACAGCTTGCATTTGACATAGCAAATATCATCTGCAACTGTATCAAAAAAGGACCACGCAGAGCAAGTCCTGGGAGCGCCCGGTTTGGCTGTTGTAAGAGAACTGCTCCGAACGGGTGCCAAACTGGAGGCTACAGGCAAGCGAGTCTGCAGCCTACCTCTCCCTACTGTTTGGACCGTTGGTGCAATCTCTTCCTCAGAGCTGCTCCCACCACCTTCCTGTTCCTCACGCCATGTTGGGTCTTGGACCTCATCATCTCCACCACTACCCTCTTCCAACACCTGCTGTTGTTGGGTGGTCTGGCCAGCACCATGCTCAACAGAAACTGGCAACTGAGTCTCATCATCATCAGATGCGTTCTGCGGTGTGCTGACCATCGGCACTGGCTCACCCGCCTCTTCAGATTCAGAGAGACACAGCTGTTGCGCATCACTGCATACTGCCTCTTCTTCACATTCCAGAATGCTGCTTGGCTGGGCCCCTGTTTCCAAGCCAACAGATTCTGAGAACAGAAGCAGAGACTCAGCTGGCTCCTGTACAGAGCTCTCTGACTGCCTGGGCAATTTGGCAGGCGGTGAAGAGACTGATGGTTGTTCAACAGTGCTGTGGTCCTGAGAGGAGGTGGAAGGTATTGAAGTCGATGCATTGGCTGCCATCCAACCAACAACGGCTTCAATTTGTTCTTCACGCAGCAGGGGGGTACGCTGAGCTCCTACAAAAGTGCGCATAAAGGAACGCTCACGGGGAAAACTGGTGGATGCTGTGTCACTGGGTGCGGCAGCAGCCACAGAATCCCCACGTCCTCTCCCTGCTGCAAATCCACGGCCACGACCACGTGCCTTACTCACTGACTTCTTCATCTTGGTAGATTGATAAAGAAAGTCAGAAAAGTTAAGGCCTAAGTGTGGTTATTCATCACAGACTACAGTGAACCCTGCAGACAACTGTTCAGTATCTGTGAAAGGCCCCTTTGTGTACTTCTATAGTGTTTGCAACCAATGTATTGTATACGGATGGAAGCGCGTCACACTAATAGATTAGATTTTTTTCCACTAAAATGGAGCAGCACCAATTAGAGAAAAATGTGAAGGATGAGGAAGTGACACACGCTCAGCAGACTACAACCGGCAGTGGTTGAAGTACAAACTGGAGCGTAATCTGCACTCACAAAATGAAAACCTCACAGACTGCAGTGAACACTGAAACACAACTATTCACTATCTGTGAAAAGCTCCTTTGTGTACTTCTATAGTGTTTGCAACCAATGTATTGTATACGGATGGAAGCGCGTCACACTAATAGATTAGATTTTTTTCCACTAAAATGGAGCAGCACCAATTAGAGAAAAATGTGAAGGATGAGGCAGTGACACACGCTCAGCAGACTACAACCGGCAGTGGTTGAAGTACAAACTGGAGCGTAATCTGCACTCACAAAATGAAAAGCTCACAGACTACAGTGAACACTGAAACACAACTATTCACTATCTGTGAAAAGCTCCTTTGTGTACTTCTATAGTGTTTGCAACCAATGTATTGTATACGGATGGAAGCGCGTCACACTAATAGATTAGATTTTTTTCCACTAAAATGGAGCAGCACCAATTAGAGAAAAATGTGAAGGATGAGGCAGTGACACACGCTCAGCAGACTACAACCGGCAGTGGTTGAAGAACTAACTGGAGCGTGATCTGCACTCAAAAAATCAAAACCTCACAGACTGCAGTGAACACTGAAACACAACTATTCACTATCTGTGAAAAGCTCCTTTGTGTACTTCTATAGTGTTTGCAACCAATGTATTGTATACGGATGGAAGCGCGTCACACTAATAGATTCGATTTTTTTCCACTAAAATGGAGCAGCACCAATTAGAGAAAAATGTGAAGGATGAGGCAGTGACACACGCTCAGCAGACTACAACCGGCAGTGGTTGAAGTACAAACTGGAGCGTAATCTGCACTCACAAAATGAAAAGCTCACAGACTACAGTGAACACTGAAACACAACTATTCACTATCTGTGAAAAGCTCCTTTGTGTACTTCTATAGTGTTTGCAACCAATGTATTGTATACGGATGGAAGCGCGTCACACTAATAGATTAGATTTTTTTCCACTAAAATGGAGCAGCACCAATTAGAGAAAAATGTGAAGGATGAGGCAGTGACACACGCTCAGCAGACTACAACCGGCAGTGGTTGAAGAACTAACTGGAGCGTGATCTGCACTCAAAAAAATCAAAACCTCACAGACTGCAGTGAACACTGAAACACAACTATTCACTATCTGTGAAAAGCTCCTTTGTGTACTTCTATAGTGTTTGCAACCAATGTATTGTATACGGATGGAAGCACGTCACACTAATAGATTTGATTTTTTTCTAATATAATGGAGCTGCACCAATTCCACTAAATAAAATAAAAAAAAAAAAGAGTCAGTGACACGTGCAGATGCCTACAAACAGCGGTGGATGCAGAGCAAACTGCAGCGTCACCTGCACTGTCACACACACACCTTGCACAGAGCTGTTAAAACAACACTGGCAAAATGAAGCTTTACACAGCGGTTGGTAAACTAGCCTGCCTCAAGCACAGTAGTACACAAAATCGCAATATCTAACTGTCCCTCAGAGTGAGCAGAGTAGCGTTCTGTCCCTTACTGAGTTCACAGCACAGTGACGCTAAAATGGCGGCGGCGCCTTTTATAGTGCATTCTGACATCATTTCAGCAGCCAATCACAGCCATGCCATTAGTTAAGATGACCGCAGCATTACAGGATGTGCCCACACTTCGTAGGATTCCTCATTGGCTGACTAAAATCACATTGCCTCTCAAAGAATTATGGGAACTTCCGATTCCGGTATACGATATTGAAAAAGTATCGGAATTAAGTATCGGAATTCCGATAACGCGAATATCGGCCGATACCCGATACTTGCGGTATCGGAATGCTCAACACTAGTGGCAAGTGGGGTAATAAGGGGTTAATGTCACCTTTGATTGAACGGTGACAATAAGCCCGGTTAATAATGGAGAGGCGTCAATAAGACACCGATCCATTATTAATCATAGTTTGTAAAGTTTTAAAAAAAATGCACAGCCAGAAAAAAGTCTTTTAATGAAATAAAAACACCACACAGTTTTTATTATTTTTATTGTACGCTCATCCTGCGACGCCATTATTCTCCTGTAAAGAAACAAAAATAACAAACCAACACAAATACTCCCTGTCCGACGCAGTCCAAAATCACGAGTGTCCCACGACGAGTCCAGCTCTGCTACATCTGCATGCCAGGCTGAGCCTGACATCCACATAGAGAAGAGCTGCTTACCTGAGGAGGTTCCCCGGCGGTGACGTCATCGGACTGGTTTACGGCCAGCTGTCGCGAGAGTACAGCTGGCCGAGATTACCCAGTACCCGGCAGTCACTGCAGTTATCGCGAGAAGCTGCACGTGACCGCCAGGGAGAGGGTAATGGCCGGCCTGGGTGGATGGATGGACGTGACCGCCGGGGATCTTCTGCCAGGTAAGTGCTGCTGACACCTGACAGACCAGACCGACACTGACAGTGACACTTTCGGGAAGTTCCTGTGTCACGTACTTCGTTCTGTGACACAGGAACTCCCCATAGACTTTAGAGGAATACTCAGATTCCGGTATCCGATATGACAAAAATATCGGATCTCAGAATCGGAATTCCGATACAGCGAATATCGGCCGATACCCGATATTTGCAGTATCGGAATGCTCAACACTAGTAGTAATATGGTGCTCAGCACTCTTGTTTTGTGGGAGATGTTTAACCCTTGCCGACTTGGCAATTTGCCTTTTTTCCAAAACGCAAAAAGTATACCAGCTTATCAGGTGTAGATAGGCTTAATAAAAAGCAACCATGCTCCTGTATAGCATTCCAATGGGAATCCAATAATGCATCTTTAGTAGTGATGATCGAATAGTGAAATATTCGGATTCAGCAAAATCGGCACAAATAATTTCTGATATCCGTGTATTCGTATCGAATAACGAATCCAATGGTAGTCAATGGGAAAGCCAGATATTTTTCTGCTGGACCCAACAAACAGGTCTGGGGTATGGGAAAAGAGCTGAAATTGATGAGAAAGAGATAAAACTAAATAGGAACAGCATGGAGAAGATGCCTGCATCCCTTTCTGACTTACATATGGCATCTGGGAATAATGATGTCAAACTATTGCGCCGGTTTTACGGATTTTTAAAAAGACCTACTAAGCCAAATCAAAAAAATTTTGAAAGGAAAAAATGCTAAGAAACATTATTTCCTTCATAATTACATGTATTTAACGCTAATTAATAAAAAAAATTATGTTCACCGCCATGTCATTATGCTGCCCTCGCTGACAATTAGCAGAGTGCCAGCAGGTGCCTTGAAACCTGAGTTTGGTAAGGGCCCTCAGGTGGCTCTGTATCACACATTTGGGAGAGCTCTCACTCCTATTTTCGGGAAGTCTCTCCCTCAGGCCAAATTGTTAGCTAGATAGTGGAATACATATTCCCCATCACTAGAGATGAGCGAATTTGCTCGGATTCGGTTCTGAATACAATCGGATTCGAATATTGTTTTTACAATATTTGTCGAACACAGCCGAACGTCATTAGAGTCAATGGTAGTAGAAATTACCGAATATGTTCGGAACCGTTCATAAGACATACATTCGGCACAAATATTGTTCGAATATAGCTCGAATACGTCAAAATCAGATTCGGGGACAAAATCCTAACAAATTTGCTCATCTCTACCCATCACGTTACAATGCCAGCTAAAACATGCCATTTGAATTTTGGGCTTTGCCCGTCACCATCACCATGTCCACCGCCAAGTCATTATGCGGCCCTCGCTTTTAATTTTCAGAGGGCCACTAGGTGCTGTGAAACCTGCATTTTGTAAGGCCCACAGTTCTTTTTTGCCACCGGATCCCAATGGAACCACTGTCATAGCGGGTGAAGCCGCTGTCAGGTGAATATTAATACAGGAGCTGAGTGAGCTATATGATCAATGTCAAGAAATTGGATTCTACCAGACACCAAAAGCTTTAGAATTAAATTCTGAATACAGTGTATGCAAGCAAGGGCCTGTATTGTGGTCAGTCTGTCAGGCCTAAAACCCAATCTGCAAAAGCCTACGCATTTTCTATTATTTCAATAAATAGTGCATTTTTATCTAGCAGTTGTGCGACTGGCGCAAAGCCTGCAGAGATATGCAAATGTGACTATTTATCTCTAATTTTCATGAGTCTGCTGTTATCGTGTGTACTAAAGCTGATATCTTAAAAAAAAAAAATTACACACATTGCTGGATATATTGAATTTGTACAGAACACCTTTGTGAGGGTGCTTGTCAAAAATAAAAATCCAGGAAAAAATGTTTTCAGGTGGGCGGAATGCCTGGGTAAAAAATCTGTCTGATGGTGAAACCACTGCCCTTTCGCTGTTATGGCCTTCCAATATGCTGTCCATGAAGCAGACGCTGATGCCTCCTGCCCACAACCTGCAGTTACACAGAACAAACAGTCAGCATCCACGTCCAGTTTGTTGTTCCAGCACAGTGTTCTCTTGCCTCTGCCCCAGATGTTTAACAGAAAGCAGAAATATCAACCCACCCACCTACAGGCAAAAAGGATAGTGCCATCAATGCTCTACATAATTAGTCGCGTTACACAATATCAGCCATACTCTGGCAAACGCAGTCACAGGGAAGGTCTACTTTACCACAGAAACGTGGACAAGTTCTTGTGGACAGGGACATTACTTTTCCCCTTATAGGTAGTGTTGAGCGATACAATAATGCAAATATCGGCTATCGGCCGATATTAGCTCTATCGGCCTTTCGATAATTCGTTTCGATATTTTCGTCTTATCGAATACCGGAATCGGATTTGTCACTGTCACTGTCAGTGTCCGTCGGTCGGGTCTGTCACTGTCAGTGTCCGTCGGTCGGGTCTGTCAGGAGTCAGCGGCACTTACCTGGCAGAAGATCTCCGGCGGTCACATCCCGGACTGCTTAATGGCCGCCATCCTCTTCCCCCGGCGGTCACATGCAGTTTCTCGCGATAACTGCAGTGACTGCTGGGTAATCCCGGCCGTAAAGCAGTCAGTCCGATTACGTCACCGCCGGGGAACCAGGTAATCAGCTGTGCTGCGTCGCGATGACAGGCTCTGCCTGTCATTGCGATGTAGCAGAGCTGGATCGTCGTGGGACAATCGTTACTATGGACTGCGTCGGACAGGTGGTATACTGTTGGTTTGTTTTTTCCTTTTTTTACAGGAGATCGATGGCGTCGCAGGAATGAGAGTACAATAAAAGAAATGAAAACTGTGTTGTCTCTTTTATTTCATTAAAATACTTTTTTCTTGCTTTGTCTTTTTTTTGCATTTAATAACTTTGGGATTAATAATGGATCGGTGTCTTATTGACGCCTCTCCATTATTAACTGGGCTTATTGTCACCGTGCAATCAACGGTGACATTAACCCCTTATTACCCCGCTTGCCACCGCTACAGGGCAAGTGGGAAGAGCCGGGTAAAGTGCCACAATTGGCACATCTTTTGATGCGCCAAATGTGGGGCTGCTGTAGCCTGGTATTATCAGGCTGTTGAGGGCCAAAATCCATGGCCTTGACAGTCTTTTAATACCAGGCCGCAGCAGTCTGCATTTTACTTGGCTGGTTAACAAAAATAGGGGGACCCCTACGCCGTTTTTTTTTCGAGGGGATCCCCTATTTTTGTTAACCAGCCAAGCTAAGCAGACTGCTGTGGCCTGGTATTATCAGGCTTGCAAGGTCCATGGATATTGGATCCTTACCAGCCTGAAAAACCAGGCCTCAGCGGTCTGCTTCATCTGGCTGGTTAACAAAAATAGGGGGGACCCCACGCCAATTTTTTTTCGAGGGGATCCCCTATTTTTGTTAATCAGCCAAGATATGCAGACTGCTGTGGCCTGGTATTATCAGGCTGGCAAGGTCCATGGATCTTGGCTCCTTAACAGCCTGAAAATCCAGGCCTCAGCGGTCTGCTTCATCTGGCTGGTTAACAACAAATACCTGTCGACCCCAGCCAAATTTTTTCGAGGGATCCCCTACGTATCGCTTAATTCATGCCAGGCTGAGCTGACATCACTGTGATGAGCTGGCTTTACTAGGTGGCAACGGCGGGACCATGGAGTTTAGGCTCCTTAACAGCTGGCAATTCCCCATAGAGCACTGCAGTACGCGGTGCTGCTCACGTGGCTAGGTTGAATAAATGCCTGGTAGGGCGTGACCCATTTTCCAGATTCAGCGCCAGAGACATCGTTTCATTTCAGGGAACTGTGCCGTATTCGTTCTGTACAAGCTCCCTAACTTAGAGATCTCATGATTGGTTCCGTATGACAATATGATCCAGTCGGAATCTACAGCAATATCGCAATTAACGAATTTCAGTATCATGTCAACACAGTAGTATATGGGAACTCATTTTTTGGGGGTTTACTGTCGACGGCATGCCTTTTCAAAACGCAAGTTCCACTGCAGTTAAACATATAAACACCTTCTGATAGCATTCAATGGGACCAACTGATGCATCAGAGGATTCGATAGAATAATTTGGATTCACAAATCGAATATTTTATTTTTATTACAGAATATGGTTAGCAGGAAACAGATATTTTGGTACAAAAACGTTGGGGTATGTAAAACTGAATTTGTTAAATATAGAAAGTGTGTAGTGCTTGCTTTCTTTCTTACTTACATATGGATTAATAATGTGTAATTTTGGGGTTTAATTGACTAGCCTCAAATTATTAACCGGCATAAATGTGACATTTCATTCTAAGTTCATTTTAACCCCAATTAAATAAAACAAATTGCACCGCTCGGGCAATGGCGCATCGCGGCAATTAGCAGTGCCAGCAGGGCCCTTAATAATGAGTTTTGCCCTCAGGTGGTCGTTCACTTGGGGAGAGCTTCACTCCGTTGGTTGGGGAAATTGTCCCTCCCTTGGCTATTATTATTCCCCATCACTGGAGCGATTTGCTCTGTTCGGTTCGAATAATACGGATTCCGCATTTTTTTTCACAATATTTACACACCTCATATCAATGGTATAAATTAGAATATGTTGAATTATAAACAACATTGTCATAAATTTGTTGACTCATATCAAATAATTATAAATTTTAAATTTGTATCTTCCCATCACTTACATAGTATAATGCCGCATTTGAATTGGGCTTTTGCGTAAAATGCAACCCGCAAGTAATTATGCGCCCCGTTTATTTTAACATAGGTTAAACCATGCATTTTTGTAAGGATATCTTTTTGCACAAGAACATTACATGAGTGTGAAGGCTGTCAGTAATTATACAACTGTAGTGGTTAATTAAGAAATTGGATTCTACCAGAAAAAGCCCTTTTATTTAAACGAATTACAGCCTTTGAAGTAACCCGTACAGGTGTAAAAATCTGACAAAGACATATTAATAAATTGTTTTGTCAGATGCGATTGCAAAGTCAGAAAGAAATGTTAACCCTATTATCTCAATGTTCATTTCTGTTCGGTGTATCTGTTCTTATTACAACATGCGGTTTATGAATTGAACAGAAACCTTTGTATTGTAAAAATAAACAATCAGAAAAATGTTTTATATATGTGTAAAAATGTCTATGGTAAACTATGTTATCGTGTTATAGGTTCAATATAGCTGTATGTCAGCTGTGCTCTGCCAAATGATTACACAGACAAACATCAATAGTTCATTTGTTGTTCGCAATTTTTTGTTCCCAATGTTTACAGAGGAAATATCACCCAATCAGAAAAAGGATAATGCATCAATGTTACATAAGATCGGTACAGATACACATATTGCGATACGGAATTTTTCAGAAACGTGAGCAAGTATCTGTCAGACATTACTTTTATGGACACTGGCTGAACCTGGTGGAGTCTGGGACAGAGTAAGAGGCTCGGATATCACACATCTTAACTACACCAAGAATAGCGGTCCCAACTTCCTTTGATTGTCTAAGCTTCCCTGGTGTGTTGGGCAGCTGCTAATTTATCCCAAACCAGCTCCCACAATCCCTTTCACCTGATCCTCTACTCAGTCCTATATATTCAGTAGCAGCCTAAGGGGGGCACGCGTGTGGGGTCTGGCACGCGTATGGCTGCAGCAAAAGTACCACTGCAGTAAAAAGTATAATGAAGCTGCAGTTATTTAACGGCAGTTAGTCACGGCAGGAGTCAGGACCCCACAATATGTCTCTTTTGGGTATATCTTCTGAGTAAGCATTTCTTATTACTTATACCTGGCTTTTCTACTTACCCATCTAACTCTTTCACCATGTTTACATATGCTCTCACAGTGGTTGCTCCGTTAATCCTCTCTTTCCTTCGCTATCCCCAAACCCCAGCACTCTCTAACCAAATAATCATCTCCCCTTCCCTCTCTCCTCCCCACCTGACCTCCTCTGCTGACCTGCTACTCAACCTCAAATCTGTCCTAATAAAACATAAAACAAGCCGCCCACTCTCCTTATCCCACCTGCTTTCCCTTTCTCTGCTGCTCCTCACTGCTGGTGACATATCCCCCAATCCTGGACCTCCACAGCTCATACCCACTATTAGTACTCATTCCTACCGCTCCCTATCTAATAAGAACTACCGCAATCTTTCCAACGTAAAACCCATTCCATTGACGCCCACCCCCCTGCTCCCTCTCTCTGGAGCACTCTGGAATGGCCGCTCTATCTGCAATAAGCTTCATGTGATTCATGACCTCTTTCTCTCTCATAATCTTGCTTTCCTCGCCCTCACAGAAACATGGCTGACACCCTCTGACACTGCCTCCCCTGCTGCGCTGTGTTACGGTGGCCTCCAATTCACCCACACTCCTCGCCCTGGCATCAGACATGGTGGAGAAGTGGGTATTCTCCTTTCCTCTAACTACACCTTTAACCCAATCCCACCTCTTCCCTCCCTAATCCTCCCCTCTTTTGAAGTCCACTCTGTCCGCATCTACTCTCCCTCCAACCTCCAAGTGGCCGTCATATACCGACCTCCAGGCCAGACCACTGCCTTCATCGACCAATTCTCTACTTGGCTTCTTCACTTTCTTTCCACTGACATCCCCACTATCATCATGGGTAACTTCAACATCCTCACTGATACCCTTCAGTCAGCAGCCTCCAAACTCCTGTCCCTTACTTCATCCTTTGGACTTACTCAGTGGTCCTCCTCAGCCGCCCACACGGACAGACATACATTAGACCTGGTCTTCAACCGCCTCTGCTCTCTATCTAACTTCACCACCTCCCCTCTTCCTATATCCGACCACCATCTACTCACTTTCTCATCCCTGTCCTCCTCTCCTGTCACCCATGTCCAGCAACATGCGCACCCCCGCAGAAACCTTGCACACCTAGACATCCACACACTCTCTCACTCTATTCTACCATTGGCATCCATATCCTCACTCCACGACACAGACAGTGCCACTGCTTTCTACAATGCCACTCTCGCATTGGCTATTGACACGGTAGCCCCTCTCATTCATGGCAGAGTGCGACGTACCAATAGACAACCCTGGCACAATAACGCCACTAAAAACCTCCGGCAAGTGTCCAGGATTGCAGAGCGGCGTTGGAAGAAAACAAATTCGCAAGACGACTTCACTGCATTCAAACAAGCAACACTCTCTTTCAAATCTGCCCTCACCTCTGTTAAACAGGCCTACTTCACAACCCTCAAATCTTCCCTATACTACACCCCCAAACAGTTATTCAAAACTTTTAACTCCCTCCTCGCCCACCACTGCCCCCTCCTACCTCCCTCTCCAAGGGGAGCTTAATTGTCTCCTCTCCAAATCGCACCTCACAACCTGTGCACTTGACCCCATCCCAACCACCTCCTCCCCAACCTCACCACCACTATTATCCCATCCCTAACCCACCTCTTCAACCTATCACTAACTTCCGGTGTTAGGGTCTGCGGAACGCACCAAATATATGATGTAAAGAGGTGCGTTCGCAGCCCGGGGTCCACCGTGAAGGCGGAGCCTGCTGATAGTAAAATGGCGCAAGAAGCGAACTCTGTTATCCCGCAGAGTCGCCAAAATAAACGCCGTAACGCGCTGTGGCAATATGTGCGAACTCTGTTATTCCACAGAGCCGCTAGAAGGAGTGCCGCAGCGCTATATGACGAAGTGTGCAAACTCACTTAACACCACTGAGTCGCAAAATAAACACGCTAGGGCGCTGTCTAGCGTTGAAAGCGAACCCTGTTACGTCACAGAGCCACTGAGACAAACTTCTGTGTCCTGTCAGGCACCCAGGTACACAGTTGACTGCTAAGCGAATATAGAACGTGATCATGCGCTAATGTCCTCGCCGGAGACACCCGCAATCTATGGCGTCTGAACGCCAGACCCTGAATACGGCAATCAAACTCCTCACCAGTTATGCCGGTAATCTAGGGCATCTAGGACACCGACCCTGACCAGCTAGCATACCAAACTCCTCACCGATTAAGTCGGTATTCTAGGGGCTTATTTCAGCCTGGCCCTAACCACACACACGCATGACCACACTGGCGCAAAGTATATGACGATTGATACTAGCGCATGGCGGCCCAGCCATGCTACCCTTTTATAGTAACAGCTACAGGACCTGCCAGAAACAAGGACCAATGAAACTTGTTCCAGAACACCAGTAGTCACAGGACCTTCCTGGCGGACCAATAGGAGCTGCTCCAGTACCTGAGCATGTGACCCCTGATCTCCAATGAGAGATCTCACTCTGGGCATGCTCAGAAGGGGAAAACAAGGACTTTGTCCTAAAGACGTCTGCTCGCCGCTAACCAGTACTGGCCACAATAGCAGAGCCTGGAGGAGCAGCAGTAATCCTCTGCACACTGTTAGACTGGGTGAGATGCTGGGACCGACATCTAAGCTGAGCAGGCTCCACTGTGGACGGAAATGAATGGGGGACCGCAGCGGGACTGGTTCGAGAGTCCCCTTGTGCAGCAGCGGGAACTCGAACCCTAACATCCGGTACCTTCCCTTCTGCTTTCAAACATGCCACAATCACGCCTATCCTTAAAAAGCCAACCCTCGACCCAACCGCTATGTCCAGCTATCGCCCAATATCGCTGCTCCCATTCGCTTCCAAACTTCTGGAGCTGCACGTCCATGCTGAGCTTTCCTACCACCTCTCATCTAACTTTCTCTTTGACACTCTACAATCTGGTTTCCACCCCCATCACCCTACTGAGACAGCCCTGACCAAAATTACTAATGACCTACTTACAGCCAAAGCGAACGGACAATACTCTATACTCCTGCTTCTTGACCTGTCCTCTGCTTTTCACACAGTTGACCACTGCCTTCTGCTACAGATTCTCTCCTCCTTTGGCGTCAAGAACCTCTCCCACTCCCACACTACCTCCTAGTTTCACCCTCTCTCTGTTGGAGTCCCCCAAGGCTCTGTTCTAGGACCCCTACTCTTCTCAATCTATGCACTTGGCCTGTGGCAACTCATAAGGTCCCATGGATTCCAGTACCTTTATGCTGATGACACTCAGATATACCTCTCTGACCCAGACATCACCTCTCTGCTGTCCAGAATCCCGGAGAGTCTATCAGCCATATCCTCCTTCTTCTCCTCCCGCTTCCTCAAACTCAATGTGGACAAATCTGAACTCATCATCTTTCCCCCATCTCACAGATCTTCCTTACCTGACCTATCCATCACAATTAACGACATCACGCTTTCCCCGTACCGGAAGTCCGCTGCCTTATTGATATGCATTAAAATTTATACAACATAATATTAAAAATACGTTAAAAAAATGGAAACAACAAATGCAAGAGAACGTCCATTGAAGAACACAGAGACCAGAATATGCGCTATAATACAAATCACAAAAAATCCCAAAAGAAGGCTTATTAACCACCCAGTGGTGAGTTAAATGAATGAATGCTTAAATAAGCATATGGACCAGAAAAATCAGCTTCCTTAAGGTAAATACTTATTAAAGTTCCGCCTAAAGCCAGAGGGATGTAATTTATATGAATAGAAAAAATAGTAACAAGGATATTACCATGTGTGTCTCATATTCCGGAAGACCAGCTAAAAACCCCTGTTCCCAGAAGGCACCGTGCCTTCATAGAGTTAATCGAACATACAGATACATGATTCCGACAGATATGCCAAAGTGAAGATCACATAATAAGGAAAAATAATATGTGAGGGTAACAGGGAGAAAAAAGCATCTGTTGCTGGAAAGCACTGTACCTTAAAACGGCCGTGGCACCCCGTCGCGCGTTTTGCGTTCTGCTTTTTCAAAATATTTTTCCTTATTATGTGATCTTCCTTATTATTATAAAGGGCTTGATTTCCGGCTACTTTGTAAGCCTATGGATGACAGCAACATAATGTAAAAGCAACACAAATGTTTTGCTTGGGAAATTGTCTTAACATCCATCCCTTACCATTCAAACCCATTTTGTTCATGAAATCACCTCCTTCTCCTCCTTCTGCAACAAGTACTTAGTGGTCATGTATGCTTACCCCACATGACTAATGTTTTGTACTTTGTGAGAACTTGGCACATTGTGCAATGGTGAAACTTGTACTCCCTATCGATTCCCTTGCTGACACACTCCAAATGCGGAGTAATGAAGATTATTGCCCCTGCAAAATTGTCACCTACGCTTATCTCTTCCCAGATTGCACCAGTCGCACAACTGCTAGATACAGAAACTCAATTTTTTAAAACAATAGAAAATTATGATTTTTTAGTTTTTCAAATATATTTATTGATTTTAAATTGTAGGGGAAGTAAAGGGGAGGGAGGGAGGGTAATTGGAAGGGGGAAGAGATAAACAAAATTAAAGTTAGAGAACTCATAACTTATATTACAAGCAGTCATGACAATGATCCATATCAGTTACAGCAAGTGTGTCATGTAAAGCCTATTATTAACTATACTATAATAATGAAAGCAAAAGTGGGAAAGAGAGAGAATAGGAAGAGAAAGAAAAAGGAGTCCTGGTATCTACGACTGGTATGAGAATTCAGCATTATTAAGGTTTGGTATATAAAGAATTCCAAAGTTCCCATTTTTTGTTGTATCTTGTTAAACAACTATTGATTGTGGCGAACCTTAGTTCCAGTGAGTTATGTAGATGTAGTCTGTCCATAACGTCGAAAACTTAGGTACATCTGGTTCTTTCCAGTAGAGAGCTATTAGATTTTTAACAACTAATAATGTGTGGATTACAACGAATCTCAATGATGGGTGTACTTTGTCCAAGTCTATGGAAAGTAGGGCAGTTTGGGGGGTGAGTGTTAGTTCTTTATTGAGGAGAATATTTAAATTGTGAGAGACCTGATTCCACAGAGGTCTGATCTTTGGGCAATACCAGAAGATATGAATTAAATTGCCCGGATACCCACAACCCCTCCAGCATAAAGGTGAATTATCTTTGTTGATGTGTGACAACCTTGAGGGGGTGTAGTACCACCTAGCTGACAGTTTGTAGTAAGATTCGTGGAGAAGCATAGAGATGTTGGATTTATAAGTGTTCTTTATTGCCTCTACCCATTGATCTATGCTCAATGGCGTCTTCAGATCTCTCTCCCATTGGGACATGTAGGCATTTTTATGGAGTTGGCTGTCCTTATTGATATAGTCGTATAGATATTTTGTACTCCAAAAAATTTTATGTTCTGTATTATTTAGGAGTAAGGATATTATTTCAGCTTTGGGAGATTTCTTGTGGGTAAATGAAAATTATGATTTTTTAATCGTCTTGCTGACACACTCCAAATGTGGAGTAATGAAGATTATTGCCTCTGTTAAATTGTCACACACGATTATCTGTACCAAGATTGCGCCAGTCGCACAACTGCTATACAAATATTAGGCATTTTAAGTAGAAAATAGCAGAGAGCTGAGCATGTACTTCCAATGATGAGAACACCTAGGCGTCTGCACTTCTCACACCTTCTCTCCCTCCTATTAAATATCTCCCTACTAAATCCCCTCCTAACAAACAAAAACAAGTAATCTTGAAAGTCTTCAGCTCTTAAAAGAGCTTTTTGGAATAAATAACGCTCACTATAACTTTCTATCACTGTCCCTATGTGTTTTTCACTATCTCTACGCTGAAACTGCGCTCTCTCTACACTGTTTACAGCTAAAATGTGCGCAAGATGGCACCGGCAGCCTTTAAATAATCCATATGACTCTGGAAGGCCAGGCAATCATAGTAATGACACACCAAAGATGGCGTCAGCATCACTGTGATTGACAAGCCAACCCAGCATGTTCATTGGCTGCAAATAAAGCTCCAAACATGCTGGGCGGGTCACTTGAATATACCAAGGCGAATACCTAATTACTCGCCGAGTAACGAATAGCCCGAATACCTTACTATTCGTACGTGTAATGAATAGTGCGGAATGTATTTGCTCATCACTAATCTTTAGTCCAGACACATGGATAAAGGATAAAATTTCACTGAATGTTGAGTAAAAACATATTATAAGACTACGTCTAATATCAGTACCGGCGTCTTCAGTGTTTTGGATCAGTGTGTTTTTTCCAGTATGGATAACGAAAGAATGAAATTACAAAGCTTCTCCTATACTTTGCAATGTTAAACACATATAGCACACAGACTGCACACTGATGGCATCCGTATTTTCATGAACCCATAGAATTGTATTGGCCTTGTCATCTGTGCTTACAGAAAAAAATAGACGTGTCCTTGTGAAAACACGTACATGTGAAGATCACCATAGGTTATAATGGATATGTGTGGTGTCCGTGAAATAAACAGATGCGACATGTACCAGAAATAGGGACATGTGAAAGGCATACCTGATTTCTTATTCATTTTTTTCCTCTTCCAAAAGTTATAACTTTTTCATTTTTTCAGCTGACATAGCTAAATGAGGACTTGATTTTTTTGAGGGACAAGTTGTCGTTTTGAATGACACCATTCATTTTAGCATACAATATACTGGAAAATGGTGAAAAATATTGTAAATGCTGTGAAATGTTTGGGAAAAAAGCAAAATTTTGAAATTAGTTTGTGGGTTTTGCTTTTATGAAGTTCATTGTGGGTTAAAAATGACTTGAGAATATGATTTTTCACGTCAGCACAATTATGGAGGTTCCAAACTTGTAAAATTGTCTAGTCCTTTGAAATTTTTTGCCAAAAACTTGAAATTATCTTAAATAAAATGCAGTTATTCTAACTTTACCAATATCAAGTCTCTGATCACTGGAGTCCAATGATGACATGTCAACACTGCAGCTAATCACCAGCTGCAGTGGTCACACATCATTGCTGAAGCCTGGTAAGTAAAGACTTCCGTTGATGTGACATCAGTGCTGCAAACAAACAGCACAACAGAAGCAGCCACCAAGACTCAGGCCTGGACCTGATAAGTAATAATAATCTTTATTTTTTATATAGTGCTAACATATTCCGCAGTGCTTTACAGTTTGCACACATTATCGTCGCTGTCCCGATGGGGCTCACAATCTAGATTCCCTATCAGTATGTTTTTTTTTGGAGTGTGGGAGGAAACGGAGTACCCGTACGAAACCCACGCAAACACTGGGAGAACATACAAACTCCTTGCAGATGTTGTCCTTGGTGGGATTCGAACCCAGGACTCCAGCGCTGCAAGACTGCAGTGCTATCCACTGAGCCACCATGCTGCCCGTAAAGTAAAGCACAATTTACTTTTCTAGTACTAAGGTACAGTATGTTTCTTTTAAAATAGATATTAATGGCAAACACATCCAAAACTAAGGGTATATGCTTTCATACATTTGTATAGTATCTCTGACAGTAGGGCACAGGGGCTGGCTGGCACTTTTCAGCCTGGGGGGGCAATCACAAGGCAGTGGCCCTCCAGTTGCGGTGCTTTTGCCCTGCTTATCTCTGACTGCTGCATTAAAGTAGCAAAGATAGCAGGCTTTAAAAACACGCTGGTACATAGATATGGGAGCAGAACCAAGCTTGCTGCCTACATAGATACTGTAACAGAAGCAAGCTGACTACATAGACACGAGACCCGGGAACCAAGATTGCTACATAGACAAGGAAACTGGAGCTTACTACAGAGATATGGGAGCAGAACCAAGCTTATTACAGAGATATGGGAACAAAACCGAGCTTACCACAGAGGTATGGGAACAGAACAGAGCTTACTACAGAGCTATGGAAGCAGAACCAAGCTTACTACAGAAATAAAGGAGCAGAACTGAGCTTACTACAGAACTATGGGAGCTGAACGGAACTTATTGCAGAGAAAAGGGAGCAGAACTGAGCTTAATACAGAGATATGGGAACAGAACAAAGATTACTACAGAGATATGGGAGCAGAACAGAGCTTACTACAGAGATTTGAGAGCAGAACCGAGCTTACTACAGAGATATTGGAGCAGAACGGAGCTTACTGCAGAGATAAGGGAGCAGAACAGAGCTTACTATGTATACTACAAGATACGGAAACAGAACCAAGCTTATGGCATACATATTGTACTAGAATCTATGTTACTACATCGATACAGTACCAGAACCAAGGTAACTGCTTAGATATGGTGCCATAACTGAGCTTACTTACAAACATGCATACAACTCCAGAAACACGGACATGTAAACACACAGTACGGCAGGGGCATGGGCGTACCCACCGTGGGGCAGGGGGGGCAGCTGCCCCTCCCTAGAAGCAGGGGCACACAATGAAAGACAGCGGAGAGAGCAGCACAATGCCGGCTCCCTCTGCCCCAGGTTGCACTGCCTGTCTGTGTGCGCAGAGCTTCTTCCTGGCTGCAGCAGCTGTAGTTTCACTTTCTGCCCTGCAGGCTCTGGTTGTCTCAGCCACACTGGGTCCTAGTGCCCTCTGTGTGCATACACTGGACACTTCCTGCTCCTGCCTCAGCCACTGCCTGCAAGCTTCATGGTAAGAGGGGATGGAATTTATTAAATTCATTCTGCTCAGGCATGTCATGGTCACTGTGGGGGAATGTGAGAGGATGGGGGTACAGTGGGGGAGGGGTACAGGGCACTGGGGTGAATGTAAGAGTATGGGGTATTGTGGGGGCTAGGGCACTGGGGGTTAATGTGAGAGGATGGGGTATTGTAGGGGCTAGGGCACTGGGGGGGTTAATGTGAGAGGATGGGGTATTGTGGGGGCTGAAGTGGGGGAGGGGCAACAGGGCACAGAGAGTGAATGTGAGAGGATGGGGTATTGTGGGGGAGGGGATACAGGCACTGGTTGGTGAATGTGAGAGGATGGGGATATTGTGGGGGCTGGCGCACAGGGGTTGATGTGAGAGGATGGGGTATTGTAAGGGAGGGTGGACAGGTCACGGGTTGAATGTAAG
>JARQOD010000007.1:38906206-38974907 GCA_033576555.1 Oophaga sylvatica
TCTGTCTCAGAGTTTAGATCCGGTGTCCCCTTCTGAGCTTCCATCCTCCATTCTTCAGCAAGGGGTGGTGGTGGCTGACTGTAAGGTTCTTTGTCTCTGTTGACATGTTCCTTGAAACTCAGTTTTCCGTCGGCCATTTTGCTTTCTGTCTTTCTGCAGCTCTTGCCCTCAGTTAATATGGAGTTTCCAGTTTTCATGTTCCCGCCCTGATTCTTCCCTCTTGCTTCTTAAGCAGCCTCAGCTGAACAATCAGTGCTCCTGAATCAAGCCTCAGTCAGTCTGTGACCTGACTCCTGGAATCCTTGGACTTGTACTCCAGCTATTCCCTACTGAGGAACCTTGGAACACTTTTGGACTCTGGAAACCTGCTGTTTGGTGAATCCATGTTTGCAGAGGAATTACGGTACAGAGAAGAGATCCTGAACCTGCTTTGGAGATTTATTGTAGTGCTTGAAGTTACTCTGGCCTGCTGTGTCTCCTGTCGCTGTTCCTGCAAACTGTGTGAACTTTTCAGCATGCTTGTATGAAGTAATACAAGTAGTGTTGAGCGATACGATACCGCAAGTATCGGGTATCGGCCGATATTAGCTCTATCGGCCTTTCGATACTTAGTTCCGATATTTTCGTCTTATCAGATACCGGAATCGGGATTGTCACTGTCAGTGTCCGTCGGTCGGGTCTGTCAGGAGTCAGCGGCACTTACCTGGCAGAAGATCTCCGGCAGTCACGGGCTGGACTGCTTCATGGCCGCCATCATCTTTCCCCGGCGGTCACATGCAGTTTCTCGCGATAACTGCAGTGACTGCTGGGTAATCCCGGCCGTAAAGCAGTCAGTCCGATGACGTCACCGCCGGGGAAGCAGGTAATCAGCTGTGCTGCGTCGCGATGACAGGCTCTGCCTGTCATTGCGATGTAGCAGAGCTGGATCGTCGTGGGACTGTCGTTACTATGGACTGCGTCGGACAGGTGGTATACTGTTGGTTTGTTTTTTTTCTTTTTTTACAGGAGATCGATGGCGTCGCAGGAATGAGTGTATAATAAATTAATGAAAACTGTGTTGTCTCTTTTATTTCATTAAAAGACTTTTTTCTTGCTTTGTCTTTTTTTATACATTTAATAACTTTGGGATTAATAATGGATCGGTGTCTTATTGACACCTCTCCATTATTAACCGGGCTTACTGTCACCGTGTAATCAATGGTGACATTAACCCCTTATTACCCCACTTGCCACCGCTACAGGGCAGTGGGAAGAGCCGGGTAAAGTGCCACAATTGGCACATCTTTTGATGCGCCAAATGTGGGGCTGCTGTAGCCTGGTATTATCAGGCTGTTGAGGGCCAAAATCCATGGGCCTTGACAGTCTTTTAATACCAGGCCGCAGCAGTCTGCATTTTACTTGGCTGGTTAACAAAAATAGGGGGACCCCTATGCCGTTTTTTTTCGAGGGGATCCCCTATTTTTGTTAACCAGCCAAGCTAAGCAGACTGCTGTGGCCTGGTATTATCAGGCTTGCAAGGTCCATGGATATTGGATCCTTACCAGCCTGAAAAACCAGGCCTCAGCGGTCTGCTTCATCTGGCTGGTTAACAAAAATAGGGGGGACCCCACGCCAATTTTTTTTGAGGGGATCCCCTATTTTTGTTAATCAGCCAAGATATGCAGACTGCTGTGGCCTGGTATTATCAGGCTGGCAAGGTCCATGGATCTTGGCTCCTTAACAGCCTGAAAATCCAGGCCTCAGCAGTCTGCTTCATCAGGCTGGTTAACAAAAATAGGGGGGACCCGACGCCATTTTTTGTTCGAAGGGAACCCCTATTTTTGTTAATCAGTTCCCTCTGACGTCACTGATTGTGTCCCTGGCTGACCTGAAGTGAAAGTGGAAAGCAATCAATTAAGCTTTCCACTTCCTCTCCAGTCAGCCAGGAGAGGAACTCATTCATTTGGGGGTTTACTGTGAGGCTGCAGCATTAGCTGCGGTCCCTGCAGTAAACATTAACCCTTTCTGAAGGATTACACCGTGGGACCTGACTGTGCATGGGATAGGTAAGAATAATTTTGCTTTTTTATTTATTTTTATTACAGGAAATGGTTTTTTGCAGTCAAATAAAAGATGGTCAAAAACATGTGTCTTTATTTCATTAAAATGATTTTTAATTAAAGTGTGTGTGTTTTATTTTTATTTCATGCAATAGGATTAATAATTGATAGTTGTCTAATTGACAGCTCTCAATTATTAACCTGGCTTAAGGTCACCTTTCAATTGCAATGTGGCTTTAACCCCATATTAACCCATTCGCCACCGCTACAGGGCAATGGGAATAGACGGGCAAAGTGCCAGAAAGGGCGAATCTAATTATAGATTTGTCTTTTCTGGGGTGTCTGGGGGCAGATGTTAGTAGCCAGGGGGGGTCAAAAATAATGGTCCCTCTCTGGGCTATTATTATCTGCCCCCATTCGCTGGCTTTGTCTCTCTGGTTGCGAAAATAGGGCGGGAGCCCACGCATTTTTTTTAAACAATTTTACACCTCATATATATATATATATATATATATATATATATACATGTCATTGAATTTGTGACACATATATATATATTTATATTTATAGTTCATACACTTCTACATAGTATAATAGCCGCTAAGTCAATTGACGGCTTTTGTGAAAATGCAGAACCCGACATGAAATGACACTTGGTGTACATAGGGTTAACCATGTCTTTTCATGTCCTTTGCTATCTGATTTGCACAAACAATTACATCAGTCTATGTGTGCAAAATTTCACACCTGTAGGGGTTAATTAAAGGTGTAAATTCGTAGCAAAAAAGTCCGTTTTTTTTACAACGAATTTACACCTTTAATTAACCCCTACAGGTGTGAAATTTTGCACACATAGACTGATGTAATTGTTTGTGCAAATCAGATTGCAAATGACATGAAAAGACATGGTTAACCCTATGTACACCAAGTGTCATTTCATGTCGGGTGCTTCTGTCTTTTCACAGAAGCCGGCTTTACCCGGCAATTGAATCAGAGGATATTTTACTATGTAGAAGTGTATAAACTATACATATATGTATATATATATGTCACAATGACATGTGTGTATATATATATATATATATATATATATATATATATATATATATATATATATATATATATATATGTATTCTATGTGTGTATATTTAGTGTTTACAAGGAAATAAAGGTTTTTTTTTAGTTGCGATATTTTGTTCCCATAGACTTACATGGGACTTCTGGTATCGGAATCGGATATCGCCGATATTTAGTGATATCGGCGATACCATTCCGATCCGATATTTTTAGATATCGAGCAGTATCGCTCAACACTAAATACAAGTCATTTCATTTCAACCTATGTCTCCTGTGTTTTCCTCGCACCCAAGCACAAGATGCTATAGGAACTGTACTCTATACATGACACTGACATTTCATCTGAGTTGGAACGGGAGATTATAGAGGCTCAGTCTCAAGCACCCAGCTCTAAGCCTGATGGTAAATTGTTTGTTCCGGTGTAATTGCATCTCAGGCTTCCCTGCGAGTTCCATGAGTCGACTTTGAGTGGACATCCTGGGATCTCGGCTACCCAGAGGGACATTGTGAGGGTTTTTTGGTGGCCTTCACTTGCTTCTAATGTTGGTAAATTTGTGTCTGCTTGTGGGGTTTGTGCAAGTGCTAAGAGCTCTCATAACCGGCCAGCTGGGGAATTGGTGCCTTTGCCAATTCCTGATAGACCGTGGACCCACCTGTCCATGGGTTTTATCACCAATCTTCCTCAATCCAGAAGCAATAGTGTGATATGGGTGGTGGTGGACAGGTTTTCTAAGCAAGCTCATTTTGTACCTTTGACTGCCTTGCCCTCTGTGGAAACTTTGTCCAGGTTGTTTGTGCAGCATGTAGTCCGTTTGCAGGGAGTGCCGTTGAATGTGGTGTCTGATCATGGTGTACAGTTTGTTTCTAAGTTCTGGAGGGCATTTTGTAAAAGGTTGGATATTACCTTATCCTTCTCTTCTGCATACCATCCAGAGATCAATGGACAGACAGAGCAAACTAATCAATCCTTGGAGCAAATTTTGCATTGTTTGTCCACTTCTAGACAGGATGATTGGTGTGATGTGTTGCCATTGGCTGAGTTTGCGTTTAACAACTGTGTGAGTCAGTCCACTGGTATGTCCCCTTACCTGGCAAACTATGGCTTTAGTCCACATTTCGGGGAGTTCTCACGTTTGGATTCCGGATGTCCTTGGGTCAGTGGGGCAGTGCGGCATTTGAAAGAATTGTGGCAGGTGATCCAAAGGAATATTGAGAAAGCCCAGAGGAAATATAAGTTTTTTGCAGATAAGAGATGGGTTGCGGGACCTATGTTACGAGTTAGGGAGAAGGTGTGGTTGTCTATTCAGAAAATTAAACTTAAGGTTCCGTTGGCTAAGTTGTTGCCAAAATTTATTGGCCCTTTTGAAATCACTGAGGTCATTAATCCTGCAGCATTTAGGTTGCGGCTTCCACCTTCCTTAAAAATCCCCAATGTTTTCCATAAGACTCTTCTGAAACCGTTGGGGGCGGTGGAGGAGGAGCTTTCGACTTCTGTTGAACCGGTCTTGGTGGATGGTCATATGGAGTACGAGGTGGGGCAAATTGTTGATTCCCGTTGGGTTCGTCGTACCTTGCAGTATTTGGAACATTGGAAAGGGTGTGGTCCGGAGGATCGCTCGTGGGTCCCTGCTCATTCTGTCCATGCTGATCATTTGTTCCGGTTGTTTCATGCCAGGTGTCCTGGGAAACCTGGGGATCCGGTGGCCCCCCATTGAGTGGGGGGTAGTGTTATGACTCAGGACGGGGTTTTCCCTCCCATCCTGGTTAGGTACAGGTTAATCTTTTTGAGCCTCTCTTTGGCTCTGGGAGAGCTATTTAGGTTTGCTTCTGACCTGGCTCTGTGTCAGTGATACTTCTGCTTACCCAGCTTGAGATGCTGACCCAGGTTATCGTTCTGATATCGTTGTGCTTCTGAGTGATTGTGTTTTCCAGTGTATGACTCGGCTAGGACTCTGTTTCTGATTATGTCTCTCAATTTGGTTCTGCTCTGTACGATTTGGTTCTGATCCTCGGCTCTGTCCGACCACCCTCTGCATTGCCCTCTGGTCCCGCGCTCCCGCCTGGCTACCAACCTCTTGTCCTCGGCTTTTACTCGTCTTCCCGGCTTCTGATCTCGGCTTGCTTGACTATATATCCGGCGCTCACACAGCTGTCGGCTTCTGTCCGTTCTCGGAGCTCCCCGGTGCCTCCCCGGCTGTCACATGATCTGCCAGGTCCTGCTCCGTTATACATCACGCACTGCAGTGTCTGTGCATCCCCTGGCTGTCCTGTGTCTCCCACTCAGCGACCCCTAGAAAGACACACACTGTGTGTGTGTCTTTACATGATCTTTATCTTGGCTGGTTATCAAAAATGGGGGGAAACCAGGCTGCTTTTTTAAAATTATTTATTTAATTAAGCTTAAAAAAATGGCATGGGGACCCCTCTATTTTTGATAACCAGCAAAGATAAAGCACACAGCTGGGGTTTGCAGCCCTTAGCTGACGTTGTTGCCTGCTCTTGTTATCAAAAATTGACGAGACTCCCTTTTTTTTTCACACAGCATGTGCCGGCCAATCACAGCCATGTCAATACTCGACATGGCTATGACTGAGCCGGGAGTGCCCACACAATAAAGCTTGTTGATCGACTGCAGCTTTTCAACAAGCTTTGTTCGAGCCCGAACAGTAACATGGAATTACTGGAGAAGTCTGTGTTCGAGGTCTATGCACGGACACTAGGTGTTCGGTACTGACTCTAAACTTTACTGTTCTAGTTCACCCTTCCCTAGTCTGTAGTACTTTGAAATGTGTCGACTAAATAAAGAAAAAAACGTTATAACTACTTATAACAGGATCTATTTTATTATTGACCAACGGAGCGACCAAAAAATCTTAAAAGGGTTCTTTTTAGAACAGCAGCATATTTTTGTCCCAACTGTATGAAATGAGGAAAGAAATTGCTCTTTTCACCATCCTATGTACTTGGACAACAGACAAAAAGGACATCTATTAAGTTCGCAATTCTGTGCTCCTGACTTCTGTACAAAGATTCTTCTGAATTTGTCACAACCCGTAAACCTGTTAATGATTCCACTGAGATAAATTCCACTGGTCATTTCTGTGTTTGTATTGAAACATTCCCACCACAACCACTTATTAAAAATCCATGGCTGTGTTCATTTTTCAAGTTAACACTTAATAAAAGCAGATTAATAAATAACAGTGAAGTGTTATATTGTTTTCTTAGTGTGTTCTGTTAACATCTCTGTTTATTACTTGATACCTCATCTGAACCCATGACCCTGACATTTTTAAGCCTCAAAACAGAGGTAATAAATGCATAAAAATATGCATGACAAATAGATCTAGTTTCATTTTTACAAGCTATAAAATAATAATAATAACAATAATAATAATAAATGGTATTAAAAATATAAAATGCCACCAACTAGAAAAGATCAGATGTTTCACACGTAGAGAGTCATGTAAGATGGCTGCTGATTGAATCATTGGCTAAACCATCATTTGGTTGACAGCTTTCTTAAAGGGAACCTGTCATCAGAAAAAACTATATTAACCATCAGATATGGGGTTAATCTGCAGGTTAATAGCGTTATTATCCTGCCTGGCACCTGCGAATAGCTGAATGTTGAAAGGAGAAAATTACCTTTATTCCCCCCGACAGTGTTCAGGTTTCAGTCACTGAAGCGGTGCCGGTTCAGTCACCGGTCTAAGAATACAGAGCAAGAGAGATTCACTCTGATTTGTCCAACGATGAAATATTTTTATTGTTCATGAAGGCAGACGTAAACAAGTTTGCTGTGAAAATGTGCGACGAAGTCAGATGTTTTGACCCTGTAAAGATCTTTATCACTAAGTCATTTGGTTGTTGTGAGCAAGGAAATAATATGTCTCAAGGAGGAAAGACTTCTAAGGGCTTTGGTAATTAGATGCTGTGCTGTCTTGACTCCATGTGGTGCTCCGGCACCCTTGTGGCTGTTTAGCAAACCGCAAAGGCGTGGAAGCGCCATGTGAAGCCTTACTCTGTGCTCATGATTTGGGGCTGTGTTGGAGTCAGATTAATTAAGAAGCATATGCCTCTTAATAACTGAGAAGCATCTTATGAGTGTCATGTACCCCTGTGCACCCCATCACAAATTTTACTTTTGTCAGGGACTGGAATAAGGTTTCTGACATCTTAATAAATCAGGAGCGTCTGATGAGTGGCATGCACCTCTGTGCGCCTCATCAGAAATTTGACTGTACTCAGGGACTGGAGTAAGATTTCTGGCATTATGAATGCAACAGCTTGTCGTGCATTAGATGAGCTGGGGTGTCACACTCTCCCACTGCGCCTACGTCCTACCTCAACTCTACCCATTTTGGCAGAGTTGGGAGAAGCTGGCAAGAAAATAGCAAAAGTCTCCTTTTTTTCTGCAACTCCAAGTTGTGCACAATTTTTGCAACTTTTCAAAGCAATTTGCTCCAGAATTCTGGTGGAATTTCTCTGATGAATCAACGACAATATTTCCAATAAACTTTTTTAAAATAAAATAAAGTGGCCAACCCTTTTACATTGTGCCCTGTGATGTATTTCAGTAATTTTTAAACCAATGAAATATGTGAGGGTCATGACTTACACCAAAAGCTGAAACTAAATCATAAAACTGCTAGAGACTGACCAATGGGAAGTGTCTTACTATTCAGCAAGCATCTGTTGTTTGAGCGAGTGATGAATGGCCAGTGTCATGTCAGTCATTCTCACAGTAAATAATATGGAATCGTGAAATCAGGGTATAGCTGATGAAAGATCTTTCAGATTGCAGACTTTGATGGGAAAGGGTCTCATGTGAGAGCTGTCTTGTAGGGCAGTATTGCTAAAAAAAAGTTTAACATTGAGAAAAAGTTGCTTTTTATAATTAGAGATGAGCGAATAAATTCAAGGGGAATTGAAGTCTGCTCGAATTTTACAAATATCTGCATTCACCAAAATGCTGATTTTATTTTTTTTTTAATTCGCTTCAGCGGCCCTTATTGTAAAATTTACAAAAAAAAAGAATAACTATTTCTCACCAAATAAAATCCTTCTGTCTCCTGGAAAAAATATGAACATCATGGGGATATATACAATTAATAGCAAAATTGCTAAACTTGCATTTGTCCTTGACTCCAACAATGCATGCAGGGAAAGGGGTTAAAGCAATGTTTTTTTTTTTTTTACTTTTTGCTATTTCTATGTAATAAATATACAAATATAATTTTGTGAACAACAAATCAAAGATTATTTACAATGAATAAATAAATAACATTTATAACTATTATTATTATTAATGTACAAAAGATTTCAAAACCATATATGTTGTGCCAAACCTTCAGTTAATGTCATAAATACTAAAATGTTGAAGTAATAGAGCTAAATATAATTTCATAAGCGAAAACTATACTATTACCAGTTATTACATTACTCTACCAACACTAATATACTATTAAAGAAAATATTTAGTAATGGCAGTTGTGGCTAATGAGTGCAAATAGATTTTGTTTACCTCATGTATCTTGAATAAGGCAATGCTATTACAGTGCAGGAAGCAGAAATGTCTCGGAATGGAGCCATCAAGCAGAAACTCACACTGTTCCATTGCTATATAACTAAATCAAAACCAACTTTCAGTATTAATTCAACTGTAATAATGACTGTAATTTAAAATTAAGAACATGCTACTGATAATCATTCTTTGGAAAGAAAAGATATCTGTCAGTGATGGGATTTTTTCAGCTGAGCTCATAAGGGAATTTACTGGAATTCACAACAAATTTAAGATAAGTTGATAGCGTAAATTATGATCAAGTATTGGTTTAGAGAAGGCAAAAGCAAATGAGGAATTAAAAATTTGCAAAACTAGCAGTGAATCCTGAGCCAAACAAATACATAATAAGCAGTAAATTTCAATTGATAATACATAAAAAAAAAAACTCATATAGTATTTCTATATATTTTTTATTAGGCATTTTCTTGCAAATAATGTTTAGCTTTTTGTATTTGTGGGGTAAATTAGTAACATGGGATTTACGAGAGGGTTCCCTTAAATCAGAACTACAGCAGTTCAGCGTTACATTTGCTGCCACGTAGACGCACAATATGCTTAGTGGTTGCAACAATCCTATGGCTTATAAGGCTTAAACTGCAAGTTAAAACAGACTGATAAAATCCAGAATAAAGTGTATCATTTTTTCAGTTAATCAGACCCTAATCTTCAGGACTTTGCCCCTTTAACTCAGAATTAGAGATGGGCGAACCCGAAGAGTAAAACTCTGTGTCCGTACCGAACACCTAGTTTTCAAGCACGGACCCCAAATATGGACTTCTCCATGAAGTCCATGTTGCTGTTCGGGTTTGACCCCCCCCCCCCCGAACATCGGGTGTTTCCGATGCTGTCACCTGCACGACAGCAGGAGAGACTCCAGTGGCAGTGGTAAGATTAGTGCCACCAGTCAGATAGTAGTAGTTCCCACGCCTGTCAGATGACAGCAGCTGTGACCGGAAGTAAAAAAGTTTACCGACGGTCACAGGTGTCGACTTATGAGATAATACTAATCCCATCAGCTTACTCCTGTTGTCACTGATAACAGTGAGAGCAGGTGCCGCTGATGGGAGTATTTGCTAAGGCTGATGGGAGTAGTATTCTCTCATCAGCCTACGCTTATGACCAGCGATAAACCGAAGCTCTCTGACAGGCTGTAATAATCTTACCGCTGACCAGAGCCTGAGTTTGCCATGCTGTCATGCAAATGACAGAGTGGCAAACAACAAATGTTTGGGGTCCAGGTTCGAGAGCTGTTTGGGCACCCGAGCCAAACTTTTTTTTAGATGTTCAGTCGAACCTGCCGGACCTGAACATCCATGGGTTCGCCCATCACTACTCAGAATCTGTTCTCGAGCTTTCTTCTTTTTTGACCCAACCCAGCTCTCAAGAATGCAGTAGGCATTATAAGAAAATAATATCTCACTTCTAGCCAACTCTCATTCACTCACATTGACAGCAGAGCTGTTTTCCTAACTTTGCTCTTGACATCTTAAGAGTTTACTTATTCTGACCCTTCCACTGTCTTGTCTGCCACTGTAGTCTAAAATCAGGGACTGCACTACCATGCTACACATTAGGCCCAAAGCACAACAAGGCTACTTGATGGTATCTACTGATCGAGAGAGATTCTCTTTAACCCCCTCTACAAGACCAAACTACAGCCTTCCATGGTTTTCAGCACAGCATCTGAACTGAGAGTACCCTCACTGAACTATTTCCCAAAGCCCCAGCAGACTCTCCAGTACCAACCATTTAGTCTACAGTGAGGCAGAATAGCTTTAGCAGCAGCCCACTCAGCACATTAACAAGCTCACCTTCTCCACATCAAACTAGTACAATTTCTAGTCTGTACTGCGGTTTGAAGGCCTGGAGCCACCAGCTCACTGTCCACTGTGTGACTCACCCATTAGGGTCCACTTGGCAAAGCTTCTGAATTAAACTCTGCTCTAAGGTCCATATACTGTTCAGTAGACAACTTCTCTGTACAGCTCTTCACCGGCCTCTCTGTTGCATCTCTCAATCTCTGGACCACTATTTCCACAACAGTAAACTGTCTCATTGCAGAAAGACCAATTTTAGATAACCAAGTTCCTGGCCTATTAATGCAGCGACCAATCTCACTTCTGTCTAGCATAAAACACAGTAAAGGCTATATGCTTTAAAATGTACCTCCTTCTTTTATGATCTTTTCTCTGCCACCCATCTGTGTGGTGATAGAGAGTGTCAGCATCATTATGTTCTGTCTATATCTTGCACCAGAGTCTCCTGGATTTAGCTACTCCTCCATACGGAGGCTATTCTCTAAAAGCCTCTCATCTCTTGCATACAGTGCCACCACAGAGCACCATGTATTGTGCTCCTGCATGACATGCATAACAAAACTTATACAGCTCTGTCAAAAATTAAGAGACCACTGCAAAATTTTCGGATTGTCTCATTTTTTTCTTTATAGGTATATTTTTGAGTAAAATGTAAATAGCTTTTTTATTCTATAAACTACTGACAACATGTCTCTGAATTTCCAAGCAATAAATTTTGTATTTATTTTCAGAAAATGAGAAATGGTCAAAATAACAAAAAATACAATGCTTGCGGACCTCAAATAATGCTAAGAAAACAAGTTCATAATCATTGAGAAAAAACAATGCTAATGTTTTAACTCAGGAAGAGTTCAGAAATCAATATTTTGTGAAATAACCATTATTTTTAATCACAGCTTTCATGCTTCTTGGCATGCTTTCCACAAGTCTTTCACACTGCTTTTGGGTGACCATAAGCCACTCCTGGTACAAAATGTAAGCAGTTCTTCTTTGTTTGATGGATTGTGACTATCCATCTTCCTCTTAATTACATTCCAGAAGCTTTCAATGGGGTTCAGGTCTGAGATTGGGCTGGCCATGACAGGAATTTGATATGGTGGTCCTTCATCCACATAATGATTGACCTAGCTGTGTGGCATGGCACATTGTCCTGCTGGAAAAACCAGTCCTCAGAGTTGGGGAATATTGCCTGAGCAGAAGGCATCAACTGTTTTTCCAGGATAACCTTGTATGCGGCTTGATTCATACGTCCTTCGCAAAGATTAACCTGCCCAATTCCAGCCTTGCTGAAGCATCCCCAGATCATCACAATCGTCCACCAAATTTCACAGTGGGTGCAAGACACTGTGGCTTGTATACCTATCCATGTCTCCGTCTAACCATTAGACGACCAGGTGTTGGCCAAAGCGGAAAATTAGACTCATCAGAGAAGATTACCTTACTCCAGTCCTCTATGGTCCAATCCTTATGGTGTTTGGCAAACTTCGGCCTGGCTGTCCTTTGCTTCTCATTGATGAAAGGCTTTTTTCTAGCTTTACATGACTTGAGTCCTGCCTCTAGGAGCCTGTTATGAACTGTTCTTGCCGTGCACTTCACCCCACCTGCCATTTGCCATTCCTATCCATTTGCTAGTAAAACCAGAATTGAGCCCTTCTTTTCCTCACTCATGACTTTTCTTCTCAACTTCTTTGGCATGGTTGAAAAGTTATTTTTTCATTCCTATTACTTTTGGGATATTACTAGCACTTGTTATTTTGCCATCCTGCTTGTCCTATTGCAAGAGGTTTGTGAACACCACAGCAGCATTTTTTATACTTTCCTTCATTAAATAAGATTTGGTTCAGGTGATCACCTAATCAGAAGCACATTAGGTAGAATGAGGTGTACTCTGGATGTCAGACATGTAGAGAAGCTGATTTTTATAAAACTGTGGTCTCTATCATTTTGTTTTTATCCTAGGTTTTCTTTGTTAACTTCTTCAACCCTGGGCCTGTTTTCACCTTCCTAACCAGGCCAAATTTTACAATTATGACCAGTGTCACTTTATGTGGTAATAACTCTGGAACACTTCAATATGTCCCAGTGATTTTGAGATTGTTTTTATGACATGTTATAATGTATGATAGTGGTAAATTTAGCCAATATTTTTTGCATTTATTTGTGAAAATATCAAAATTTTGGCAAAAATTTCTCAATTTTTAAACTTTTAATTTTGATATCCTTAAACCAGTTAGTCATGCAGTACAAAATAATTAATAGATAACATGTCTGCTTTACATCAGCATCATTTTTAAATGTTTTTGTTGTTGTTAAGAAGTTAGAAGAGTTAAAAGATTATCAGCTATTTCTCATTTTTCCAACAAAATTTACAAAACCATTTATTTAGGGACCACATTACCTTTGAAGGGACATTAAGGGGCCTATGTGGCAGAAAATACACAAAAATGACACCAATGTAAAAAACTGCACCACTCCAAGTGTTCAAAACCACTTTCAAGAAGTTTATTTACCCTTTATGCACCTCACAAGAATGTGGAACGAACCAGCAAAAAGTTAATTGAACCTCAAATTTTGCATTTTTACAAGGATAGCAGAAGAAAATGAACAATACAATTTAATTTGCAATTTCTCCTGAGGACGCCAATACCCGATATGCGGAAGAAAACTACTGTTTTGGTGCACGGCAGAGCTTGAAATGGAAAAAGAGCCATTAGACGTTAGGAGGGCAAAATTGGCTGGAATAGATATCGGAAGCCATGTAGCATTTGCAGAGCTAGTTATATGCCTAAACAGCGGAAACCTCAAACAAGTGACTCCATTTTGGAAACTACACCCCCTCAAAGAATTTATCTAGAGGTGTGGTGAGTCCCTTTATCCCGCAGGTGCTTCACATAAGTTGAGCCGTGAAAATAAAACATCAAACTTTCCACAAAAATGTTGCTTTAGTCTAAAATTGTTCATTTTGACAGGGTAACGGGAGAAATTGGGCTGAACAATTTGTTCAGCAATTTCTCCTGTGAAAACCAATATCCCATATCTGGAGGAAAACTACTGCTTCGGTGCACAGCAGGACTTGGAAAGAGTGCCATTTGATTTTTTTTTGCATAAAATTGGCTGAAATAAATAGCAGATTCCATCTTGCATTTGCAGAGCCCCTGACGTGCCTAAACAGGAAAAACCCCTTACAAGTGACCCCATTTTGGAAGTTACACTCCTCAAGGAATTTATCTAGACAAGTGATGAGCACTTTGAACCCAAATATGCTTCACAAAATTTTATTAAGTTGAGCCATGAAAATAAAAAAAATCACAGGGTTGTGCTCTGGATCTTGGGTTCGAAATCTTGAACAGCGCAGGTCTGGTATTCAGGCCTTGACCGGCAAAGACTGGACTCTGAGTTTTGATTGGCATGGATTGGGTAATCGGGTCTTGACCAGCATAGTCAGGGGCCTGGATTTGATTTGGTGTGATCTGGATCTCATCTGCAAGCAGCGAGCAACCTGCTTTCTGCTGTGGCCTGACACTTTGGCTGCAGCATCTCCTCCTGTGCACTCTGTACCTCTCGCTCTCTTTTGGTGCCAAAACCTACTCTGGTTTGGCATGCAGACCCTTTATATCCAGAAATTTGTCATCAGTGGCACCTGACTTGGTGTTGCATCTGAATGTGTCCCCCTGCAATTCTTTCTGCTCCAGTTAGTTCCTCATGTTCCCTTCTGAACAGCAGGTGGCAGCCTTCTCGCACAAATGATACATATCATCGGTATTTCTAAGGACCATTGTTACCTCCTCTTACATTCCTCCTCCCTTTTAGCTTGCCAGTCTTCGGGTGAGTAGAATCTCTGTAGGCCTGGAGTCTTCCTGAGGGTAGCTCAAGTTCAGCCAGTAGTTGAGTGCACTCCTGGGCTTTCTGCTGTATCTGTTCCCAAACAAATTCATATTGTGCTTGTCGGTTGGGGGAAATGCAAGCGTTGGCTTGTTCAGTCCTTCAGGGCTCCTCCTGTGATGGTGTCTCTCAGTATCCATAGGGCCAGGCAACTTGGCCTGTAGGTCATCCCTTGGTTCATTTTCTTTCCCATTTAGGAGCGATATTGAGAACCCTGGCGATTCCAAAGGCACAGTGATCCAGCTCTCCTCATCTCTGAGGGTTCTCCTTTGGATAGCATCAGACGATTCTTCTGGGGACCTCTTTTTGGTAGTCCCTTCTGCTTTAAAAGAACAGGATAAGGGCATATTCTTGTGCAACACCAGAGGTTATGCTTCTTCATTGACCTCAGGCTGGACCTCATAGACTGGATTATCCAGGTGAATCTTCCTCATTATTCAGTAGGGAACTGCTTTCCAATGGTGATCCAGCTTATTATTGCTTACACATGGTCTCCTGGGTGGAGCTATTCACTCTGTGTTGGGAATGCTCTGTCCCGAATGCTCCACCTCCCAAAATTTCTGTTCGACCAGACGCCTTGCTGTCTGGAGTCAGTGTCACTTAATTCCTCATGCAATTCCTCTTAGCAACTCATTGATTTGTGCCACAATTTTAGAATTTTTTTTGTCTTAGGAATGCTCTTAACGTCCTCAAGTTAGTAGGAGTGGGCAACCTCTGCATTGCAGCAACCTTCTCCATGGTGGGGTAGACTCTGGCGCTGGAAACTGTGTGTTCCAAATAATCAATCTCCCTTTTAAACAGGGGACACTTCTGGTTTGACCTTTGCCCTGCTCGAAGCTGTCAATATTATCAGCAGTAAGATGGTCTTTGAATGTGGGCGAGTAGATGATGATGTCATCGAGATATATCAGGGTCGCTGCAAAATTGAAATCTTCCCAGCATCTTTACATCAGGCTCTAGAATGTCTCTGGTGCTTTTGTCAGACTCAAAGACATCCAGTTAAATTCAAATAGGCTCATAGTTAGGACAAAGGCTGTCTTTGGGCAGTCTTCGGCAGTCACCGGAATCTGCAATAGCCAGTGGCTAGGTCGAGAGAGAAGAAGTGCTTGGCCTTTCCCAAAGCGGTCAGGGATTCCTCGATCCTCTCTAAGAGGTAGGAGTCCCACACAGCTCAAGCATTCAGTCATCGGTAGTATACACAGAATCTCAGAGAACAAATTGAAGGTGAGATTAGCTGATACCTTTCTTGAATGGAGGCAGTGGTCCATGTAGGTATCTTGCACTGTGTGGTCAGAGTGCATCCAAGTCATCTTTGTGTTAAGCAAACACTCCTCGGTATCGCTGCAACAACTGTTCAACCTGCCTTACTTGTTTTGGAGAGAACTCCATGAGGTGGGCCTCCATTTGCTCTAAGAGGTGACAGTCGGCTCGGTGCTTCGCTCTATTCTTTTGGTCATCGAATGACACTGACAATGTACATAGGTCTCCTTCTACAGGCATTAATTCTTTAGCATCAGCCTTGGTGAGGTTTTCTGGCATCACATAAACTTGCACCACTTCTTGCCGGCGCATCAACTGCAGGTTTGCCCTGCTCAAGTTTATGCAATGCACAGGTACGCATCCTTGTCAAACGGTGGTCAGTGTGTGAGCAAACAATAGTCCGAAGTCACAATGGGTCCCCCTCCTCCCTTTTTGGCCCAGCTCTTTTCCGCACACCAGTAGAGACATACACACTACTTTGGCCACTGGAATGGGAACACGGTAGGGCTTGAGAGAGAAGGAGTGCTATTTGACTTTTGCAGCTCTTATTTTTCTAAAATAGTTTGTGGATCTTATTTGCAATGCCCCTGATGTGTATAAACAGTGGAAACCCTCAAGTGACCCCTATTGGAATTTACACCCCTCTGGGAATTCATCTACTGGTGTACTGACGATTTAGGCTCTGTGGGCGTTTTCCTGAAAAAACACGAAGTAGAAGTTGCATAGAGAAAATTGCAAATATGTTATTCTAGTGCCAAATAAATTGTAGTGCACATACTCTGTGTCCAGCCTTTGTGCTTCCGAAGTCACGCACCTGTAAATTAAGCGGCTCTCCTCACTAGGTCAGTGTCAAACTTGTGGATACTAATTCTGGTTTAGGCATATTGTAGGGCTCAGAAAGGATGTGGGCACTTGGATTTGAGTGCACAGATTTCACTGGATTTCTTTTAGTGGGAGCCAAGTCACATTTCCAGAGACTCTGTGCTAACAGTAACTTGGACACCCCCTATGTTGACTGACTAAAATGGGGACTTGTTTTCTGTTCGTTGAGTTGAAGATTTTATTGGTTGGATTTGAGGTATATAACATTTTGTAGCAGTTCATATTTATCCTGTGATCTATCTACACTGAGCGCTTACATCAGGGTTTCCATCAAAATATGCTCCAGGCATGGTCTAAGCAGGACTCCATAGCTGACAGATCAGGAGGTCATCATGCGACCTCCTACTGTTACAGGAACCATTGGGCCCCACGATGACATTGCGGGGAAGCTGATAGGAAGGGAAAGGGAGCCAACTCCCTTTTTCAGTCTTCTAAATGCTGCGATTCCAATGTCTGATGATCCCCTGGAGCACCATCAAATCAATTATCATCAAATGTCAAGTACATGGTACCACAACAAACCTGCCAAGAGAGGGCCGCCTACCAAAACTCGTAGCCCAGGCAAGGAGAGCATTAATCAGAAAGGCAGCACAGAAACCAAAGGTAACCTGAAGGAGCTGTAGAGTTCCCAAATAGAGAGTAGAGTATCTGTCCGTATGAACAAAATAAACCATATAGAGGTGGCTTTCTGGAAGAATGGGTAGAAAAAAGCCTTCATTTTTGGTTTGCCAAAAGACATTTTGGAGACTTCCCAAATGTAAAGCGGAAAGTGCTGTGGTCAGATGAGACCAAAATGGAACTTTTTGGCCACCAAGGTAAACGCTATGTCTGGCGCCAAACGAGCATGTTCATCACCCCAAGAAGACCATCCCCAGAGTGAAACATGGTAGTGGCAGCATCATGTAGTGGGGATGCTTTTCGGCAGCAGAGGAAAGTGAAGATAAATGGCACGAAATACTGGGATATTCTTGAGCAAAACCTGTCAGTGATTTGAGACTGGTACAGAGATTCACCTTCCAACGAGATAATGAACCAAAGCATATTGCTGAAGGAACAGTCACATGGTTTAAGGGGAAACATGTAAATGTTTTGGAGTGGCCTAGTCAAAGCCCAGACCTTAATCCAATTAAGAATCTGTGGTCCGACTTGAAGATTGCTTTTCACCAAAGGAAGCCTTCTAACTTGAAGGAGCTGGATCAGTTTTGTTTGGAGGAATGGGCAAAAATCTCAGCGACAAGATGTAGAAAGCTCATAGAGACTTATCCAAAGCAAATTGCAGATGTAATTGTTGCAAATGGAAGCTCAGCAAAGTACTGACTTTTCGGGGCTGAATAGTTATGCATGCTGAAGTTTTCAGTTATTTTGTCATATTTGTTGTTTGCTTTACAATAAAAAGAAAACCAAATGTTCACAGTTATAGGCATGTTCTTTACATGCCCTGATGCAAACCGTCAAAAAAACCCAGTGAAATTCCAGGCTGTGAGGTAGCAAAACACGGAAAATGCCAAAGGGGTGAATACTTTTGCAAGCCACTGTACTATAACTATTTAGTTATTTATTTACTTCAGTTTATTTTCTCATTTAGTTTTTTTTGTACTAGGTTTTGTTTTTTTAATTGGCCACAGAGTGAATGTGCTCTTACACATTACACTTATTCCAACATGTCTGCATGCCCATTTCTTTGGTTTTACAATAAAATACTGTACGACACAATCTTTATTCAAACATTTAACATAAAATAAGCATTAACTAAACGACATAGTGGAAAAATCTATTACTGACTATTAAAGGACATTAAGGACACTAAGGACATTAACATTAAATAAAGGTGTCATTTTCAATATGAAAAGTATTTGTTACCAGAAATAATATATACTAGTGTACTGTATGTCCTGCCTACAAATATCTGACTACATAAAGCTATAGCATTATAGAAGCCAATCTGTCATTGCAATATTTTAAGCAGAATAAAGTGGGGCATGTATTCTATTCCTATTTTCAATTCCTATATATTTGTGCTTCTGGATTAGCTCTATGATTAAATTTAATAAGAGTGCATGTGGTTTTACTACCAAGCTGTGCCACTAAGAACATTGATATTGGAAACATAATAAAGGGGCACCCAGACTATCTTGTCTGTCTACGCAATAAATCCCTAGCAGTAAACGATACGGGCAAAACATTACCTTTCAAAAAAGGGAAACAAAGGCTCAGTAGGTTTATAGGACACAGGGATGACTGTAAGAGAAATGACAATCACGATTACACGGGTTATCGGCTCAGATCCTTTACATAGTAACAGAGATGCCTCAAACGCTGACTCCCTAGTGATAACTCAGACAAGTTGTTGCTCTCCTGTTGTCTGTAGCCCAATTCTGCATAGCAGGCTGCGTAAATAGGTTTTACCATAGCCAGGGCCGGCTCCAGGTTTTTATGGGCCCCGGGCAAAAGAGCCTCAGTGGGCCCCTTTAACACAGACCACGATTCATGATGCACAGATACAGCAGAGAAATATGGGTACAGTACAATGCCAAATACTTCACTTCTTCCATTACATGAGTGATATCTATTGTAAATTGTACAATAGCTAAAAAACCGCCAAATCCTCACAGCGCACAGAACAGACTGGAAAGTACAGTCCTCCATACAATATTATGGGCACCACAGTCTCCCCCTCATCACCCATATAATACCCCATGCAGGATGTCACCCCCCATATAATGCTCCATACAGAATACTGGACCCAATATAATGCTCCATACAGGATACTGGATCCAATATAATGCTCCATACAGGATACTGGTCCCCATATAATGCTCCATACAGGATACTGGTCCCCATATAATGCTCCATACAAAATATGGAGCTCTCCTCTGCGCTGTACTGCATTCTGCACTGTTACAGCTCAGGAAAGGGCGCTGTGGAAAGACTCCTCATTATCATCATCATTGCCTCCCCATCATCATCATGGCCTCCCCATTATCATCAATGCCTGCCCATCATCATCATCTCCTCCCCATCATCATCAATGCCTGCCCATCATGATCTTCTCCCCATCATCAATGCCTGCCCATTATCATCAATGCCTGCCCATTATCATCATCTTCTCCCCATCATCATCAATGCCTCCCATTATCAGCAATGCCTGCTCATCATCATCTCCTCCCCATCATTATCAATGCCTGCCCATCATGATCTTCTCCCCATCATCAATGCCTGCCCATTATCATCATCTTCTCCCCATCATCACCAATGCCTCCCCATTATCAGCAATGCCTGCCCATTATCATCTTCTCCCCATCATCATCATCAATGCCTCCCCATTATCAGCAATGCCTGCCCATCATCACACACAGACAGCACACAAGCACTCTCTCACATACTTATACACACACACACACACACACACACACACAAAGCACCGCACTACATACACACAGAGACACACAGAGACATACACACACACGTCTTACCTGTCCGACGTCCTCGCGCTCTGTGCCACAGCCGGCCGCTGAATGATGACGTCATTCAGCGGCCTGCTGTGAGAGGAAGCGCCGGCGCCCCCTGGAGCCCGGAGTTGCGGCAGCGGAGGCATGGGAGAGGTAAGTATTGTGCCAGCTGATGCCGGGGCCCTGAGCAAGCGGGGGGGCCCAGTGGCGGCGCTGACACCGCTCTCCTCCGCTAACGGGCGGGGGGGTTCCAGACTGCGAGTGGGCCCCCCCGCCTGCTCAGGGCCCCGGCACTTGCCCGGGTGTGCCGGGTGCTGACGCCGGCCCTGACCATAGCCGAGAAGGTAAGCCTAGTCTGAATCTTCAGTAATATAGTTTATCTATGCAATATGAAAGGTTTAATTCCTGAAGAAATGACTGTTACTATGGGCTGCAAAGACAATATTAGGAAACAACAAAGCAATTTCAGAAGACCAATGCAAAAATGTCAGGCATATTTATTAACTTTTTATAAGGGGCACTAGGTGGATTCCATTGATTCCATCAAGAAGTGATGAATGGCAAGTAAAAAAAAAATGTTTTTAAATGCTGCACCCATTTAAATTGGACATAAACGTCCAACCAATGTAAGCAGGTGACCAAAAAGCACAAAAGTCAGAAGTCATGGGGTGGAAACAGTCAATTAACTATTTATTATCTCCAAGTATGATACAAAGCAGTGTAAGCAGCAGTAAATCATATGACAGTAAAAATACAATAGATTTTATAATGCAATTTTAATAATGGTGAAGTCTCTCAGGGATTATAGTTGTGTCTTTCTTATAAGTGTAGTACATCCATTCCTAAGGAGTTACTACTTTAGCTATTCCTGCAGCAATGGCCCTAGCGGGGGTCAACAGGTTTTTCCACTAGACAGGAAGTCCTTCTAACAAGTCCTAACCAGGTCGGCCCCTTTACGATATTGCTGGAAGAGATATTGTGTCATCCTTATGTAACCGCAGGTGTTCTCCTCCAGTCGAAGTCTCCTTGCGGATCTTCGGTACTTAGCCGACGGTGGTGTATCTCCTAGGTCCAGGAAGAGAGGGCTGGATCCCAGCTCTCGATGGGCATCATCTGGGCTCTGGTTCTTGACCAGCGTAGGGCAAAGATTCTGACCTTGACTGGTGCAGTCTGGGCTCTGTGTCTTGACCAGCACAAGTTGAGTCTTTGGGTCTTGACTGGCATAGTCGGATATTTGGATCTCACTGGGCATCATCTGAGCTCTGTCTGATAACGGCCAGAACCCTGCTGGTGCACGCTCTCTGCTGATGCATGTCATGCTTGCTTCAATATCGTCTCTGGCTCATGTCCGCACCACTCCTCTCCTAGGCGCCAAAAGCGATTTAGCGCACAGGACTTGTATATCTGTAAACTCCATCATCCTGACCTGAAGTCATTCCTCCTGCAACTCTTCTGGTGCCATTTAGTTAAGGATGGTTTCATTCAGTCATCAGATTCCAGTCTTTTCTCACTAATGCCACATCATGCAGGGACTTTTCAGGGGTACCTTCGCCTCCTCTTACACCTACAAAATTTGAAAGAAAAATATCAGCACTCCTTTCATAACACTCCAAAATGAATATAGATCAAACACTAAATTACCTAAATTAAGGGATAGACGTCAGCTAAGCAAATTTCACAAACACCAAACCACCTGCCCCCCTGTATACATGAAGATCGACCATCTCAGTATACAGACCCCAGACCAGAATCTCTCATATACAGACTCCAGACAAGACCCTCTGCCCTGCATACAGATGCTGGTCTAGACTGTATTCATTTTATAGCCCCCCTTTCCTATTTCTAGACCCATGACCCAAACTATGTCATATGCTGCTGTAAGTAAAGGACAGGACTCTAGTCGTGACCTGAATTACTGTAGCATCCATGTCCAGTCCTTCCCCTACATGAGACGGTGTTCTTCCCTCTGGCATTCCTGCATCTCCAGATTCCACTTCTTCTGGGCAGCTCCCAGGCGTCGACGGTCCCTCTTTCAGGC
Source organism: Oophaga sylvatica (assembly GCA_033576555.1). Lineage (NCBI taxonomy): Eukaryota > Metazoa > Chordata > Amphibia > Anura > Dendrobatidae > Oophaga > Oophaga sylvatica. The sequence goes on from JARQOD010000007.1 coordinate 38,928,220, forward strand.
GACCCCCAGTAATGGAGACACCCAGTAATAGAGATGGGTTAAAAGACTTCCATAAAACATATTTACACTTCCTGACGATGAGACGGCAGTTCAAAGAGATGAGCTCCCCCTTCCTTTGAGGGGAGTACAGTCCTTCCAGTGATCTCCTGGTAACGAAGACAGTCTCTCCACTTTCCAGCAGAAGGGGCTCAACGAGCGCAACAAAAAGAACAAAATAGTCCATACGCTCCATAATTTTTTGCCTAGCTCGCAGTCCTCTAGGCCGGCTTTGTATCAACACAAAGGCAATGCTTCTCCTCAGTGCTGACAAAGACTAAACTTTTACCCACTCTCCGTGGGCGAGGCTTCTTTAAGAGCCATAGTGCCCACAGGGATGCGGAACAGTCCCGTTAACTTTGTTGAGGGCGCCATATGCGCAACATCCTCCGTGTAGAAAAAAAAAGAAAAATAAGGTTCAACGGCACGCACCGCGTGTTGCTCCATGCTCATCAGATTCCTTATCACATTCCTCCACCGGGTAGTGAGTGCAGGCCATCTCTGCAGCCGCAGAGGTGGTTGATGCCACTATATCGCCGTCAGGCCCCTGGGTACCAGCCAACGATGAGGCCCATGCCGGATCTGAATCTTCAGTAATATAGTTTATCTATGCAATATGAAAGGTTTAATTCCTGAAGAAATGACTGTTACTATGGGCTGCAAAGACAATATTAGGAAACAACAAAGCAATTTCAGAAGACCAATGCAAAAATATCAGGCATATTCATTAACTTTTTATAAGGGGCACCAGGTGGATTCCATTGATTCCATCAAGAAGTGATGAATGGCAAGTAAAAAAAAAATGTTTTTAAATGCTGCACCCATTTAAATTGGACATAAACGTCCAACCAATGTAAGCAGGTGACCAAATGCAAAGCACAGAAGTCATGGGGTGGAAACAGTCAATTAACTATTTATTATCTCCAAGTATGATACAAAACAGTGTAAGCAGCAGTAAATCATATGACAGTAAAAATACAATAGATTTTATAATGCAATTTTAATAATGGTGAAGTCTCTCAGGGATTATAGTTGTGTCTTTCTTATAAGTGTAGTACACCCATTCCTAAGGAGTTACTACTTTAGCTGTTCCTGCAGCAATGGCCCTAGCGGGGGTCAACAGGTTTTTCCACTAGACAGGAAGTCCTTCTAACAAAGTCCTAACCAGGTCGGCCCCTTTACGATATTGCTGGAAGAGATATTGTGTCATCCTTATGTAACCGCAGGTGTTCTCCTCCAGTCGAAGTCTCCTTGCGGATCTTCGGTACTTAGCCGACGGTGGTGTATCTCCTAGGTCCGAGGAAGAGAGGGCTGGATCCCAGCTCTCAATGGGCATCATCTGGGCTCTGGTTCTTGACAAGCGTAGGGCAAAGATTCTGACCTTGACTGGTGCAGTCTGGGCTCTGTGTCTTGACCAGCACAAGTTGAGTCTTTGGGTTTTGACTGGCATAGTCGGATATTTGGATCTCACTGGGCATCATCTGAGCTCTGTCTGATAACGGCCAGAACCCTGCTGGTGCACGCTCTCTGCTGATGCATGTCATGCTTGCTTCAATATCGTCTCTGGCTCATGTCCGCACCACTCCTCTCCTAGGCGCCAAAAGCGATTTAGCGCACAGGACTTGTATATCTGTAAACTCCATCATCCTGACCAGGTCCTGCACCTGAAGTCATTCCTCCTGCAACTCTTCTGGTGCCATTTAGTTAAGGATGGTTTCATTCAGTCATCAGATTCCAGTCTTTCCTCACTAATGCCACATCATGCAGGGACTTTTCAGGGGTACCATCGCCTCCTCTTACACCTACAAAATTTGAAAGAAAAATATCACCACTCCTTTCATAACACTCCAAAATGAATATAGATCAAACACTAAATTACCTAAATTAAGGGATAGACGTCAGCTAAGCAAATTTCACAAACACCAAACCACCTGCCCCCCTGTATACATGAAGATCGACCATCTCAGTATACAGACCCCAGACCAGAATCTCTCATATACAGACTCCAGACAAGACCCTCTGCCCTGCATACAGATGCTGGTCTAGACTGTATTCATTTTATAGCCCCCCTTTCCTATTTCTAGACCCATGACCCAAACTATGTCATATGCTGCTGTAAGTAAAGGACAGGACTCTAGTCGTGACCTGAATTACTGTAGCATCCATGTCCAGTCCTTCCCCTACATGAGACGGTGTTCTTCCCTCTGGCATTCCTGCATCTCCAGATTCCACTTCTTCTGGGCAGCTCCCAGGCATCGACGGTCCCTCTTTCAGGCGACCCCCAGTAATGGAGACACCCAGTAATAGAGATGGGTTAAAAGACTTCCATAAAACATATTTACACTTCCTGACGATGAGACGGCAGTTCAAAGAGATGAGCTCCCCCTTCCTTTGAGGGGAGTACAGTCCTTCCAGTGATCTCCTGGTAACGAAGACAGTCTCTCCACTTTCCAGCAGAAGGGGCTCAACGAGCGCAACAAAAAGAACAAAATAGTCCATACGCTCCATAATTTTTTGCCTAGCTCGCAGTCCTCTAGGCCGGCTTTGTATCAACACAAAGGCAATGCTTCTCCTCAGTGCTGACAAAGACTAAACTTTTACCCACTCTCCGTGGGCGAGGCTTCTTTAAGAGCCATAGTGCCCACAGGGATGCGGAACAGTCCCGTTAACTTTGTTGAGGGCGCCATATGCGCAACATCCTCCGTGTAGAAAAAAAAAGAAAAATAAGGTTCAACGGCACGCACCGCGTGTTGCTCCATACTCATCAGATTCCTTATCACATTCCTCCACCGGGTAGTGAGTGCAGGCCATCTCTGCAGCCGCAGAGGTGGTTTATGCCACTATATCGCCGTAAGGCCCCTGGGTACCAGCCAACAATGAGGCCCATGCCGGATCTGAGAAGAGACCCGCATCATCTTCATTCTCACCCGATTTCCACGCCCTGGTACTGGCCGAAGATGACTCCGCAGCCACGGACTCCAGGACCCATCTGGGCAGGGCAGCAGTATCAGCACCAAGCTGGAGTGGGAGCAGAAGCAGGAGTGCTCCGAGCCAGACAGGGCAGGGGACGTCCGCTGGTACACTTGTATCGGCCTTGTCTGTGGTCCCCCATGCCTGGTGACCGAGCAACCCAACCTGAGGATCACTCCTGCCAGCGGATGAGGAACAGGCCGACCATACCCTGCGGGGCTGAAGCTGGGGTGCACTCACCACCTCCTGGTAAAGCATTCTGCACACTCCGGCCCTGCAGCCGTGATCCTCCTCCACACCGGTGGTCGAGCGCCACGACGCCAGGAGGTGCAGAACCATAGCCCGTGGTTCTGGAGCTTGGAAGCACACAGACTTCGCTGGGGCGAGCTCCTCGCTCCACTGACTGGCTGGTTCCCGGTTCTCCATTGTGTCAGCTCTCAGCCACCAATCCCAACAGGCGCAGTCTCCTCCCATCTCTGCCCGCTTCCAGGTGAGACCGCCTCCAGTTGTCGCTCCCCTCCATCGCTTGTCAATTGCCGGGGATGAGGCCTCCTCCTCTTTATCCGCTCTCACCAGGGGTGGACCTGGGCATATTGGCAGACAGGTTTTGGCACCAGTACCTGATCGCAACACCCATGAAGGACGCGGTTTTCGTTGTTGTTTGCTTCTTCATCTCCATCTTCCCCCATTCTCAACACCGCCATCTTTGTCACAGTATTGGGGTCAAATTTTTTTTGCACCACATAGGCCAAGTCCAACTCAGTAGTCTCAGTTGTCACAAAATCAGCTACTGGCTATTTTTTCCGGTCATCTTCCAGGGGCACAGTAGTCATGCATACAACTTTTTCAGCAGATTCTTCACATGGCAAGGCAACGGCATCCCGCCAAACTTCATTTTTCTCCAGCTCTTTGCTGACAGCGTTCCTTTGCTGCACGGTGTCGGCATCCTGCTGACTATGCCAAGTGTAAAGGAGGGACAGGACTGTAGTCGTGAACTGGATTACTGTAACATCCATGTCCAGTCCTTCCCCTACATGAAATGGTGTTCTTCCCTCTGGCATACCTGCATCTCCAGATTCCACTTCTCCTGGACAGCAATCAGACATCGATGCTCCCTCTTTCAGGCGACCCTCAGTAATGGAGACACAATCCAGAATAACTTAAACACACTCTTTACTTAACTCTTCACATGTTACATCCACAGTTGGCACAACAGGTGTTTCGTTCGTTTCCTTGTCTGTCCCTGCTTTGCTGTCACTTCTGTGTAGTACACGCCTGGACCGGACCATCCTAGACTGCTCCCCAGTTTCTTCCAGGCCTGACCTCGCTAGTTCCTTCAGCCTGATTTGCCTCAGAACTGAATTCATCAATCACTATGTTTGGTGGCCCCCGGTGAAGCATCTGGCCCATCTGCACTAAACTCGTTGAAGCTCCAGCTCCCCTCACTTCCTTGGTCCAGCCAACTCCTTCCCTAAAAGCATTGGCCCAGCCGGTAAGACGCCACATCTTTCTTCTCGGTCTTGGCCCACTGCAAGACTATGCAGTAGCCGTGGGTAATGTGTGTCGCTGTACTTAAACATTGCCTGGCTGCCAGTTGTCCGGGCCTAAGCCCATGTGGACACTTGGGCACGCTGGCCCCGTCTGATCTCACTTCCTACAAACTCCTGCCTTACTACCCGGCAGCCCCTTCTACACTTAACCCCCTATGAACTACCTATCAGATATACTTAACATGCCCCACTAGCATGCGCCCACCTAGTGGCCCATAGCAGAACTACACTTACCCCAGATATAGCAGCTATACACTAAAGCGCCCTCCTCTATTGTGCACTGAACTTTCCCTAAGCTGTACATAAGTAAAGGACATCAAATACATTGCATAATACAATATTATGCAAAGGAACATAAGACATAAGCAATTACAGTATATACTCGCGTATAAGCCGAGATTTTCAGCCCATTTTTTAAGGCTGAAAGTCCCCCTCTCGGCTTATACGTGAGTCATATACGCCAGGGGTCAGCAGGGGAGAAAGAACGGGGGTGTCAGATCATGCTCACCCCCCTGGCGTGTCTCTGCAGCCCCCCTGCTTTTCCCATGATCTCAGGCTCCTTCCTTCTGTGGTCATGTGGTACCACTCATTAAAGTCATGAATAGGTGCATATTCATGACTTTAATGAGCGGTACCACGTGACTGCTGAAGGAAAGAATAGCTACCGGAGACTGCGAGAGAAGCAGGGGGGCTGCAGAGATGCTCCAGGAGGGGGTAAGCATATGCGATATTCACCTGTCCACAGTCCACCACTGCGCACCGCTCTATCCTCTGCATCCTCTGGCTTTGACATTCAGGTCAGAGGGCGCGATGATGTAGTTAGTGCGCACCGCGCCATCTGCCTGAGCACACACTGACAGAGTGTGGCGCGCAGCGGTGGACCGGGGACAGGTGAATATCTCAGGTGTCGGGGCCCTGAGCCAATGGTGACGCTGGCACCTGTCCCCCATAGTGCGCCGGTGTCCCCGCCTGCTCAGGACACCGCCACCTGGCCCCCAGCGACGAGAGGTGAGTATGTCATTTTTTTTTATTTGCCACAGCATATGGGGCCTATTCTATTGAGCATCTTATGGGGCATAATCTATGGAGCATCTTATGGGCATAATCTATGGAGCATCTTATGGGTCATAATCTATGGAGCATTTTATGGGGCATAATCTATGTGTCACGGAGCAGTAATAGAAATACAGGGGACGAGGAATCTGGACCCCTGAACTGCCCCTAAGGCTAAGGGAGGGCCCTCTCTTTCCTTAACTTGGGGGTACACTTGAAGGTAGTGAGGCCGAAGTCACAGACCTGTCACTATCTCGTGTTTAGCCCTGAGCTAAACCCCCAACCCTCTCCCCCAGGTGTGATATAGGGAATAAAGGGAACTGCACCAACAATAACTAAAGGAAGGAAAGACAGACACCTAGGGTTAAATCAACTAAACAACAAACACTTAGCTTTCTCTGCTGCAATGCACCGCACAGCATAGTAAGGCACCAGATCAGGGAAACAGCAGAAGTACCACTGTGCTCAGCAAGCTCCTGACTCCAGCTTGGTTGGTCTCAAAGGCAGAAGTATCACCAACAGTCAGCTGACGCCTCAGGTGACCTTTTAAAGGATGGTGGAAGTGGTCACCGCCTTCCCCTAACAAGTCAGCAGCAATGCAAATACACCAGCGGCCACCGGGGGAAAAGACTGACATTAACCCTGATGGCCTGAAAAAAAAAGGTTTTAATATAGAAAGCAAAATCTGCCACAGATCCCAAAGTGGATCGTGACAGTATGGAGCATCTTATGGGGCATAATCTGTGGAGCATCTTATGAGGCATAATCTATGGAGCATCTTATGGGGCATAATCTATGTAGCATTTTATGGGGCATAATCTATGGAGCATCTTATGGGGCCACCAACCTTTATGGAGCAGCATATGGGGCATATTATTCTATGGAGCATCTTATGGGGCCATCATGAACTGTATGAAGCATTATATGGGGCTCCTGATTCAATATGGATATTCAAAAATATTTAACCTACTGATGTCTCAATAATTTTACTTTTATTGGTATCTATTTTTTTTTTGACAATTTACCAGTAGCTGCTGCATTTTCCACCCTAGGCTTATACGCGAGTCAATAAGTTTTCCCAGTTTATTGTAGCAAAATAATCTGGGCTTATACTCGGGTCGGTTTATACGCGAGTATATACGGTGTGTGTATATACAGTATATACATAATGGTAACACATCATGAATGTGGCAGTACCATAATACCAGCGATAATACATTAAGTTATGTAGCAGTACAACCGAATGCTCATAACTACACTATGTTCCAAATTATTATGCAAATAATATTTTTCTCTGATTTTCCTAAGTGGTCGGTGCAAATGACAGTCAGTGCAATAAAAGTCAACACCCGTTAGAGTATACATCGAATTTTATTGAAGAAATCTCCCAATGATAACAGTATAATCTCCAAAATGGAAAAAAACTCAAAATGCACTGTTCCAAATTATCAGGCACAGTAGAATTTCTGAACATTTGATCTGTTTTAAAGAACTGAAAATGCTCATTTGTGGAATTTGCAGCATTAGGAGGTCACATTCACTGAACAAAAAAGCTACTTAACTCCAAAACATCCTAAAAGGCCAAGTTACATGTTAACATAGGAACCCTTATTTGATATCACCTTCACAATTCTTGCATCCATTGAACTTGTGAGTTTTTGGAGAGTTTCTGCTTGTATTTCTTTGCATGAAGTCAGAATAGCCTCCCAGAGCTGCGGTTTTGATGTGAACTGCCTCCCACCCTCTCAGATCTTTTGCTTGATGATACTCCAAAGGTTCTCTATAGGGTTGAGGTCAGGAGAAGATGGTGGCCACACCATGAGTTTATCTCCTTTTATGCCCATAGCAGCCAATGACTCCAAGGTATTCTTTGCAGCATGAGATGGTGCATTGTCATGAATGAAGATGATTTTGCTCCTGAAGACACGTTTCTGCTTTTTATACTATGGAAGAAAGTTGTCAGTCAGAAACTCTATATACTTTGCAGAGGTCATTTTCACACCTTCAGGAACCTTTAAAGGGCCCTACCAGCTGTTTCCCCATGATTCCGGCCCAAATCATGACTCCTCCACCTCCTTGCTAACGTAGCTGCCTTGTTGGGACATGGTGGCCATCTACCAACTATCCACTACTCCATCCATCTGGACCATCCAGGGTTGCTCAACACTCATCAGTAAACAAGACTGTTTGAAAATTAGTCTTCATGTATGTCTGGGCCCACTGCAACCGTTTCTGCTTGTGAGCACTGTTTAGGTGTGGCCGAATAGTATGTTTATGCACCACAGCAAGCCTTAGAAGGATCTTAGACCTTGAGGTTCGAGAGACTCCAGAGGCACCAGCAGCTTCAAATATCTGTTTGCTGGTTTGTAATGGCTTTTTAGCAGCTGCTCTCTTAATCCGATGAACTTGCCAGGCAGAAACCTTCCTCCTTCTGTCTTTATCGGCACAAACACGTCTGTGCTCAGAAAAAGCCACAAATCTCTTAACAGTACGATGATCAAGCTTAAGTTTTCGGGAAATATCTAATGTTTTCATCCCTTGACCAAGGCATTGCACTATTTGATGCTTTTCAGCAGCAGAGAGATCCTTTTTCTGTCCCATATTACTTGAAAACTCTGGCATGCTTAATAGTGTGGAACATCCAGTTTTCCTTCTATTGGGCTCACATGGCAAACTAATTATCACAGGTATCTGAGATTGATTTCAGTTATCCAAAGAACCCTGAGACACAATACCAGCAATGGGTTTCATTTACACAAAAAAACAAAAAACGCTATGACACTTAAAACCAATTTGCATAATAATTTGGAACACAGTGTACACATTGACTATTTACATGGAACATTAAGCACACTTAAGGGGTGGGGCAAAACAGTAATACCCCTTCACCCCTTAAGGTACTGCCACACTAAACGCTCCCGCTAACGATCACAATAACGACGCATACTAATGCGATCGTTTTTGTGATCGTTTTAATGTCGCTAGTAGCTGCCACACTTAGCGATCTCGTTAACGATGCATAAGCGGTTAGCGATCTCCTTAACGACTTTGCGATGTAAAAAACAGCGCAAATCGTTCACAAAATGTGCCAGACACAGCGATATAGGCTCACCAGCGGGACGCCAACGATCAAAATACGGTCCAGAACTCTAGTGAACGATCAGCGAGATCACAGCAGGGGCCACGTCGTTGCTACATGCCACACACAACAGCGTCACTAACGAGATCGCTAAATAGTGACGTTTTTTAGCGATCCCATTAGCGATCTTGTTTAGTGTGGCATACCCTTTACACTGCAGCCTTTATTGATCCACAAAAGCAGATCCAGGTGCTCACAGTACATATTGTATACATATCTCAGCAATGTTACAACAGCCTTACTCATCTGCAGACAGTTGCACATAAACTAATATGTGGAAGGATAATTCCTCAACTTCTCCATCAAAAGAAACAAAGATCTTGTACCAACAAGATCCTATCACTTCAAAAAGAGCAAATAGTTCAGTCACTAATCAACTCTCCTCGATCCTGTGATTCCCTCATCTCTTAGGTTCTTCTTTCAGAAAAAGCTCCTGAGAGTAGATAGAAGTAAAAAAATGTGGAGAAGCTAATATGCGGGGCAGTGGTGTAACTAGACACTCATGCATCCCTGTGCAAAATCTCTAATCTCTATCATATGTCTTTAGAAATACTTGTTTTCTCATATGGTTAAAAAGACCTTTTGGGCTCGTATAGGCTTCTGGACCTAAGTGATTGCAAGCCATGCACCCACTATTGTTATGTCACCATTTGGGGAATACAGCTATCTTTATTAGTGCTATGAACTTTAAGGTGCATGATCAGCTTGCACCCTATCCAACACATTTACTTCAGTTTTGTGGCTCAGGAGAACAGTGGACGCTAGAGCCAAAAGGAGCATTCCAAAATTAGATCATAAATTTGGTGGTATGATTATGTGGGGATTTTTTGCCCAGGATTTGGGCACATGATTATTACTCTATGGGCTTGTGCACATGGCCGTATTTTCGATCCAAGTGCAATCCAATAAAATATTAGACCGCACTCGGACCAATGTTAGTCTATGGGACCATGCACATATCAGTTTTTTTCTTTGGGCAGAGTCTGTCTGAAGAAAAAATTGCAGCATTCTCAATTTGCATATGATATTCGGATCGCACTCAGCCATACAAAGCAATGAGACCATGGAAATCATCGGACCGCACCCGGATGACATTTGAGTGCAGTCCAATTTTCACAGATAGAAAGCAGAAGATGGAGACATTTTTTTCTTCTTCTTCACCTCATCCTATAAAATCAGATCACACTATGATCAGAGTTTGATCAGAGTGTGATTTGCATAATTGGTCCAATTCTCTTGGATGAGAGAATATACACTGATGTGCACCTAGCCTAAAAACCATAAATTCAATATTGTACTAGCAATTTCTCCAAAAATAAGAATTTTCATGGTCAAAGTCCTACAGTTTAAAAGTGATACAACAGAGATTACAATTAACCCCTTTACGTCCAATGACTGACATAGCACGTCATGAGCGGTTGTCAGTTGTCATGACTTTGAGCTGTCACCGCCTGTAAACATGCAGTGGCAGTTCAGTGCCGACAGTTGTCACTGACAGTTGAGAGGCACAGGAACAGGTGCCTTGACCCATGCTGTTGGTTCCCGCACCCAGATCGCTGTGATCGGTCAGTCAATGTGACTGACCGATCACAGCATGATTGAGCTGGAGATGCTGAAATAACAGCTTCTCCTGCCCGATCAGTGCAGGAGCTCAGCGCTGCCAGTGACCGAGCTTCTGCAATAAAAGCCAGGAGCGGTGTCAGCATTGCCCCTTACTATCAACCCCCTAAATGCTGTGATTAAGCAACATTCAGTAGGCAGGCAGAGGGACAGCGAAAAAAAATTACACTAATATATACACATTTTTACGTAAAAAAATTAAATAAACAAAAAAAGTACATATTTTTGGTGTCCCTGCGTCCATAAGAACCCTATTTATAAAAGTGTCACAGTAGATAACACCTTCAGTGAACGCCGTAAAAAAACACAAAAAAATGTAGCAAACTATGCTTTATCGTCATACAGCTGGAAAAAAGTGGAATAAAACGTGATAAAAAAGACAAATATAAATGGAAATGATATAGCTGAAAACATCATCTTGTCCTGCAAAAAACCACCAACAGACATCATGAAATAAGTTAGCTCTCATAAGCAATGCAAATATTTTCCTAATTTATGTGTAACAATTAAAAAAAAACCTAAAATGTGTATTGGTATTGTACTGACCCAAATAAGTGCAATCAATTTACCAGCTAATGCAAACAAAATCCTGAATTGATTTTTTTTCTCTCTCCCAAATCAATAAAAGGATCAAAATGTCATAAATAGTACAATAAAATGTCACTCTCACAAAACAAGCCTTCACATACTTTGAGCTGAAAAAAAAAAACTCTCAATATGAGATCATAAAGATCTGTGGTATAAAGTTAGCTGTATTGGATAACTGACCACAGAAGTATTTATAAGTTGAATTCACTTATCAATTATTTCAACTAGCTGATGAGCCGGTGTGAATGGCATAAAAAAGAAATTAAATGTCTCTGAATGCTGTTTTTTTGTTCATTCTGCCTCCACAAAAATCAGAATAAAAGGTGATCAAAAAATGTCATCAAAAATAGTACCAATAAAAATGTCACAACTCATCCATAAAAAACAAGCCTTCACAATGATTGAGGCTGAAATCATGAAAGAAAATTATAGCTGTACAAAATATGGGATGCGCATGAAAAGCATCTTTTAGTGCAAACCAGATATAAACTCTGGTATATGTGATAATCGCATGTGAAAGAGGAAAGCTGAACAGAGTCCACTCCAGATATCTGCCAATCGTGTGAATCACCAAGAATCCCCAATGGCCCTGAACTGAACCCTAGGTGTCCACTCAGAACGAGTGTGGAACTCCGAAGACCTGGTAGAATGAATGGGACAACCCTGATGGGGCCTGGCGAGCCTCTCAAACCTCCGGTTCCAACCCTGACGATGAATCAGCCACCACCACCCAGGTTGAAGAATGGAGGATGGAGGCTCGGGGAGACACCAGATCCAGACTCCGGGACAAGGCATCGGCCTTAACATTCTTAGACCCTGGGTGAAATGTGATTGAAAACTGGAACCAGGAAAAAAACAGCGACCATCTGGCCTGCCGCGGAGTCAATCTTTTGGCAGACTCAATGTACTCCAGGTTTTTGTGATCAGTAACCACAGTAATGGGATGAACCGCCCCCTCAAAAAAAATGCCTCCACTCTTCAGAAGCCAATCTAACAGCCAGAATTTCCCAATTGCCCACGCCATAGTTCCTCTCTGCCGGGGAGAACTTCCTAGAAAAGAAGGCGCATGGCCTCAGAATGGTCAAAGTGGCGGGCCCCTGAGACAACACAGCCCTCACCCCCACCTCAGAGGCGTCAACCTCTACCACAAAGGGTATGGATGGATCTGGTTGAACAAGGACTGGAGCAGTCATGAAGCATTTTTTCAAAAATAAAAATGCCGCAACAGCTGAGGCTGAAAAGTTCTTAACATCAGCCCCCATTTGCATTAAATCAGTACGGGGTTTGATCACTTGAGAGAACCCCTTAATAAACCTCCAGTAATAATTGGCAAATCCCAAGAAGTGTTGCAGTCCTTTTAAGTCGTGGGGCTGTACCCAATTTATAATGGCTAAAACCTTCTTGGGATCCATACAAAACCCTCACCAGATACAATGAACCCCAAGAAAGACAGTTCTTGGACAAAAGATGAACATTTTTCTAATTTAGTGAAGAGCTTATTCTCCCTGAGTCTCTGGAGAACAGCTCTTAGATGACCCATATGGGCCTGCTTATCTGAATATCATCTAAGTAAATGACCACAAATCGTCCTACCAAATTGTAAAACACATAATTGATGAAATTTTGGAAGACTGCTGGCGCATTTGTCAACCCAAATGGCATAACAAGATTTTCAAATAACTTCTCAGAAGTGAGAAACGCAGACTTCCACTCATCCCCCTCCCGTACTCGGATAAGGTTATATGCCTCCCGCAAGTCTAGGTTAGAAATCCATTTGGCCCCAGACAATTGGTTACACATGTAAGGAGGTGAAAGGGTATTAACCCTTTAAGGTTTCATCCCCTTTAATTGTGTTTATGTATGTAAATGTATGCTCTGTATATGTTATGTATATACATATGTGGGGGTTGAGTGATAGGTAGTTAGTGCATCCTGGGGGTCACTAGAGGAGGGAAATGGAGAGTAGTGTAAATATTCATAGGTTAATTGTAGTTGTGAGGGGTCACTAATGGGGGCAAGTTAGAGATCCAGTTAGAATGTTAGAAAAAATAAGTCAAACAGTTATGGGGTTTGGACGCTAGAGGGGGGCATTGAGCACATCCATTCTGATAGGTACAATAGTTAGGGACTTGTTGCTAGGGAAAGATTGCCTCCAAACGGGAATCTGTCAGGAAGACTTCCTCTTAGTGGGAGTCAGTTGGGGGTGGACCTTGCTAGTGTGAGGACATCCACGTTCCTGGGCCCTGAAAATAGGGTAGGAAGAAGAGGGGACCAGCAACCCCTGAAGAAGCCGGTGAAGGATTCACCGTGGGCAGCTTGAGCCCAAAGAGAGTGGGTGTTGTGAATGGGTTTGAGATGAGTTCTGAGCAGAGGCTCCCTCTGGTGGTTACAAGCGGTACTAGTGAGGATTGTGAGGACTGGGAATCAGGTGTTACTGATTGGTCTTATATAAGGGAGTCATTTTCCCATCAGGGTTGCCGGTGATCAATTGTTCTGGTCTGAATCCTTCTTTCCAGTTTCCCTTGTAGCCTGCTGTGTCGTGTCTGCATCTCCTGCTATCAGATAAGACAATTTCTTATTTTGTGTTTTTGCTATATTTTTGCATTTTGTCCTGCACTTCTGTGGGGGCCTTCTGGGTCCCCTCCGGGGGCTTTTGCCCTCTCAGTTTAGTCCAGCCACTGTGTTTTGTACTTTTGCTTTTTCCAGTTTTTTTTTCAGTGGCTGCTGTTTTGATTTTTTTTACACCAGAGAACTAATTTAGGTGGTAGAGGTCGTGTGATCTCAGGTGATTTTGAAATTAGTAGAGTTGGTGTTTTTTCAGGGTTTTCTGAGATTGCAGTAAGTACCCTTCCTGTCCTTTTCTATTTAGATAGTTTGGGCCCCAGCGTTTTCTCATACTATTTTCTTTCTGTGTCAGTATTTCCTCTTGTCTAACCGCCATTACATGTTTGGGGGCTTTCTATTATCTTTAGGGGTTCTGCTCCGGGGCAGATAGCTTTCCTATTTCTATCTTTAGGTGTAGTTAGCTTCTCAGGCTGTGACGAGGCGTCTAGGACCAACGTAGGAACGCTCCACGGCTGCCTCTAGTTGTGGTGGTTAGTCAGGGTACTGCAATCTCATAGATTCCAACTGCTCTGGTGTATTTCCTTTTTTACCTGCACTCCTCAGCTACCGTAACATAACAGTATCACCGGCCATAAAAATTGTATGGTACTCACAGAAGGGAAAAAATATTTTGAAGGAAGAAAAGTTGTCAGAGATATTTTTCTGTTTGTTGCATTTTTTTTTTTTTTTTTTTTTTTCCCTCTGTATCTCTGGGTGCTGGGGAGGATCTTTTCTCCCAATGGAGTTTGCACAGTTGTCTGGCCGTGTGGATCAGCTTGCCACTGAGGTTCAGAGTATTGCTGCATATCTTGCTAGGTTGCCTGTTGTGGAACCTAGGATCCCCATGCCAGATTTGTTTTTAGGGGATCGAGCTAAGTTTCAGAATTTCAAAAATAATTGTAAATTGTTTCTTGCCTTAAAATCTAAGTCCTCAGGAAACGCAGCGCAGCAGGTTCAAATTATCATCTCTCTCCTGCTCGGCGATCCTCAGGATTGGGCTTTTTCCCTGATACCTGGGGATCCTGTTTTGAGTGATGTTGATGCATTTTTTCAGGCTTTGGGGTTATTGTACGATGAGCCTAATGTCACTGATCAAGCTGAAAAAGCCTTGTTGGCATTAAATCAGGGGCTTGATGACGCTGAGTTATACTGTCAGAGATTCCGTAGGTGGGCAGTCCTGACCAAATGGAATGACGACGCTTTGGCGGCCCTTTTCCGGAAGGGTCTGTCGGATAATGTAAAGGATGTTATGGTGGGATTCCCTGTCCCCTCTGGTCTCAATGATTCTATGTCATTAGCGATTCAAATTGACAGACGTTTGCGTGAGCGGAGAAGTATGCGTGGAGTGGTGTTGCCTTGTGAGCCAGCTGCTGAGCCCATGCAGTGTGATGGAGTGGTGTCTGGGGCACAGCGTCATGAGTTTCGAAAGCGCAATGGGTTATGTTTCTACTGTGGTGATGCCTCTCATGCTATTTCAGTCTGCCCTAAGCGGGGAAGACATTTTGCACGCTCAGTTGTCTTGGGTAGTGTTCAGACTAAGTTTTTATTAACTGTCACTCTGATATGCTCTCTGTCCTCATTTTCTGCTCAGGCTTTCGTTGATTCTGGAGCAGCTATTAACCTGATGGATTATGATTTTGCTAAACGTTGTGGGTTTCCCTTGATACCCCTACAGAAGTCTATTCCTTTACTGGGGATCGATTCTACCCCTTTGGCTGAGAATAAACCCCAGTTTTCTACTCAGGTGATAATGAGGGTTGTACCTGATCACCAGGAGTGCTGCAAATTTTTGGTTCTATATAATCTGCATGACATTATAGTGCTGGGTTTCCCTTGGTTACAGTCTCATAATCCTGTTTTGGATTGGAAATCTGTGTCTGTAACCAGTTGGGGCTGCCAATGTGTTAATACCAACACTCCTGTTTTTTCTGCCTCCCCCAGGCTGAGGATGTTCCTGACTTTTTGTTTGATTTTTCTGATGTGTTTAGCGAAAGTAAATCTGCATCCTTACCTCCCCATAGGAGCTATGACTGCGCTATTGAATTAGTGCCAGGTAGTAAATTCCCTAAAGGTCGCCTTTTTAACTTGTCTGTACCTGAACATGACGCTATGCGGTCTTATATCAAGGAATCATTGGAGAAGGGTCATATCAGACCATCCTCTTCACCCTTAGGTGCCGGTTTTTTCTTTGTGGCCAAAAAAGATGGTTCATTAAGGCCGTGTATTGATTATCGTCTCTTGAACAATATTACTGTGAAATATCAATACCCGTTACCCTTGATTTCTGACCTGTTTTCCAGGGTGAAAAACGCTACTTGGTTTACCAAGCTTGACCTCAGGGGGGCGTATAACCTTATTCGCATTAAGCACGGGGATGAATGGAAGACGGCATTTAACACCCCTGAAGGGCATTTTGAGTACCTTGTGATGCCCTTTGGGCTCACTAATGCTCCTTCCGTCTTCCAGTCCTTCATGAATGACATTTTCAGGGATTTTGTGGACAAGTTTCTGATTGTTTATTTGGATGATATCTTGATTTTTTCTAATGACTGGGACTCTCATGTGAAACATGTTCGAACTGTATTCCAGATTTTGAGAGAGAATGCTCTGTATGTGAAGGGATCAAAGTGTCTTTTTGGCGTACAGAAGATCTCATTTCTGGGATTCATTTTGTCCCCATCTGTTATTGAAATGGACCCGGTCAAGGTTCAGGCCATCTGTGATTGGGTCCAACCTACTTCATTAAAGGCTCTTCAGAGATTTTTGGGTTTTGCCAATTTTTATCGTAAATTTATTGGTAATTTCTCGGTTATTGTTAAACCATTAACTGATTTGACCAGAAAGGGTTCTGATGTGGTGAATTGGCCTCCTGAGGCAGTCTCTGCGTTTCAGGAACTTAAGCAGAGATTTACTTCTGCTCCTGTTCTACGGCAGCCTGATGTTTCTCTGCCATTTCAGGTGGAGGTTGATGCCTCTGAAATTGGGGCAGGTGCCGTTTTGTCCCAAAAGATCCAGAGACCTCTAAAAGTAACCCTTGTGCCTTTTTCTCTCGAAAATTTTCTCCTACTGAACGTAATTATGACGTGGGTAATCGGGAGTTATTGGCCATGAAGTGGGCTTTTGAAGAGTGGAGACATTGGCTGGAGGGAGCCAAACATCAGGTGGTGGTCCTTACGGACCATAAGAATCTGGTCTATCTGGAATCTGCCAAGCGACTCAATCCTAGACAGGCCAGGTGGGCCTTGTTTTTCACACGTTTTAATTTTGTGGTTTCCTTTCTTCCTGGCACTAAGAATGTTAAGGCGGATGCCCTCTCGAGGAGTTTCCTTGCGGACTCTCCTGAGCTATCTGATCCCTCTGTTATTTTGAAGGAGGGTGTAGTTCTTTCCGCCATCTCGCCCAATTTGAGACTTGCTCTGGAGGGGTGTCAGGAGGATAGGCCCGAGCGCTGCCCTGTTGGAAAATTGTTTGTCCCGGACCAATGGAAAAAGAGTGTGATGTCTGAGATTCATTGTTCCGCATTGGCTGGGCATCCCGGAATTTTTGGTACCAGAAACTTGGTTAGTCGGTCATTTTGGTGGTCTACCTTGTCTCGCGATGTCAGGGAATTTGTGCAGTCCTGCGGGACTTGCTCTCGCTCCAAGCCTTGCTCTCGCTCTAGTGGTTTGTTGATGCCATTGCCTGTGCCCAAGAGACCATGGACCCATATCTCTATGGATTTCATTTCCGATCTTCCTGTTTCTCAGAGAATGACCACCATCTGGGTAATTTGTGATAGGTTTTCCAAAATGATACATCTTGTGCCATTACCTAAGTTGCCTTCCTCCTCTGAATTGGTGCCGTTGTTCCTTCAGCACGTGGTTCGTTTACACGGCATTCCTGAGAACATTGTGTCTGACAGAGGAGTCCAGTTTGTTTCCAGATTTTGGAGGACTTTTTGTTCTAAACTGGGTGTTCAATTGTCTTTCTCCTCGGCATTTCATCCTCAGACCAATGGTCAAACTGAGAGAACAAACCAGACATTGGAGACTTATCTAAGATGCTTTGTGTCTGCTGATCAGGATGACTGGGTCTCTTTTTTGCCTTTGGCTGAGTTTGCTCTTAATAATAGGGCTAGCTCTGCCACTTTGATGTCTCCGTTTTTCTGTAATTCTGGGTTTCACCCTCGATTTTCTTCAGGACAGACGGAGGCTTCTGTCTGTCCAGGTGTTGACTCTGTTGTTGAGCGTATGCAGCAGATTTGGGACCAGGTAGTGGAGAGGTTGTCCCTCTCTCAGGAGAAGGCCCAGCGGTTTGCTAACCGGCATAGGACTGATGGTCCTCGGTTTAAAGTGGGGGACTTGGTCTGGTTGTCCTCAAAGAATATTCCTATGAGAGTAGTATCTCCTAAATTTAAGCCTAGGTTCATTGGACCTTATAAGATCATGGAGATTATTAATCCTGTTTCTTTTCGTTTGCTTCTTCCAGGGACATTTAAGATCCATAACGTGTTCCACAAGTCCTTGTTGAAGAGGTTTGTTGAGCCAGTGGTTCCTGCTGCTGTGCCTCCTGACCCTGTTTTGGTTGAGGGCAATCTGGAGTATGTGGTTGAGAAAATATTGGATTCTCGTTTTTCTAGACGAAGACTCCAGTATTTGGTTAAATGGAGAGGTTATGGTCAGGAAGACAATTCTTGGGTGTTTGCTTCGGACATCCATGCTAGGAGACTTATCCGTGCGTATCATAGAACTCATCCTGACCGACCTGGTTGCTCAAATGAGGGTTCGGTGACCCCTCCTCAAGGGGGGGGTACTGTTGTGAATGGGTTTGAGATGAGTTCTGAGCAGAGGCTCCCTCTGGTGGTTACAAGCGGTACTAGTGAGGATTGTGAGGACTGGGAATCAGGTGTTACTGATTGGTCTTATATAAGGGAGTCATTTTCCCATCAGGGTTGCCGGTGATCAATTGTTCTGGTCTGAATCCTTCTTTCCAGTTTCCCTTGTAGCCTGCTGTGTCGTGTCTGCATCTCCTGCTATCAGATAAGACAATTTCTTATTTTGTGTTTTTGCTATATTTTTGCATTTTGTCCTGCACTTCTGTGGGGGCCTTCTGGGTCCCCTCCGGGGGCTTTTGCCCTCTCAGTTTAGTCCAGCCACTGTGTTTTGTACTTTTGCTTTTTCCAGTTTTTTTTTCAGTGGCTGCTGTTTTGATTTTTTTTACACCAGAGAACTAATTTAGGTGGTAGAGGTCGTGTGATCTCAGGTGATTTTGAAATTAGTAGAGTTGGTGTTTTTTCAGGGTTTTCTGAGATTGCAGTAAGTACCCTTCCTGTCCTTTTCTATTTAGATAGTTTGGGCCCCAGCGTTTTCTCATACTATTTTCTTTCTGTGTCAGTATTTCCTCTTGTCTAACCGCCATTACATGTTTGGGGGCTTTCTATTATCTTTGGGGTTCTGCTCCGGGGCAGATAGCTTTCCTATTTCTATCTTTAGGTGTAGTTAGCTTCTCAGGCTGTGACGAGGCGTCTAGGACCAACGTAGGAACGCTCCACGGCTGCCTCTAGTTGTGGTGGTTAGTCAGGGTACTGCAATCTCATAGATTCCAACTGCTCTGGTGTATTTCCTTTTTTACCTGCACTCCTCAGCTACCGTAACATAACAGTGGGTTTATGTAGCAGTAGTCCAGTGGAAAAACCACTGTGGAAACGCTCAGCACAAGAGGTCGTGCATGAGCGTAGAAGCAAGTGGGCCATCAGAAGTATCTGGGCAGGATAACCAAAGAGGGGTGGATGACCCAGTAAATGTGTCTTTCTTATGCTGGATTGAAGTGTCACCAGGGGAAGCAATTGAAGTGCCGTTTTCACCGGGCTCCTCGTCCCGTCAATACTTATTGGTCCATTCTGGTGTGGCAGCAGAGAAGAAGCAGACTTGTGAAGAAATGTATTGCTGGTATCGTGTGAAAAGTGCTTGCAGTGTCTTGAATGTGCTGTGTCCAGAGGAAAATAAAGCAGAACTGTTTGACGTGATTCTGGACTCTGACTCTAATTGCTCTGTACGCATCCTCACGGGAGGAGAACACCCTAGAACAATAGACATTACAGAGGTAAAACATCACACTGCTTCCAGTGCATCGGCCCCGCGGCCGTCCCTTTACACACAAATAGGGAATGAGTGGAAGAGGATATGTGTTTCTTACAGTAATTTTATTAAGTTCCCAAAGTCGAGGCACGGGCGGAGAACACCGTCTTTTTTTTTTACAAAAAAGAATCCTGCAGCTACAGGAAACACAGAAGAGCGGATGTGACCCTTGCGGAGACTCTCAGATATATATTCTTTCATGGTGGCCCACTCGGGGCCAGAAAGGTTGAACAATCGGGCCTTAGGCAATTTAGCCCCAGGAATCAGATCGATAGCACGATAAAAAGGGCGATGCAGTGGCAACCCCTCAGCCTCCCTTTCAGAGAACACGTCCCTATCAGGTACTCTGGAATACCCTCCAGACTGACGAATGCCACCCATGCAGGCATTAGACATTTATTCACACTTTTACAGAACCGCTTAACAATTTCACGGGTCTCCTAGTCGATGACTGGGTTGTGACACTGCAAGCAAGGGAACCCCAAAACCAACCCGCAGGGAGATTGTCCAGAACAAACAGGCTATGTGCTCCAAATGAACAGAACCCACTTTAAGGATGAATACTTTAGACACAGAACGAATCCCATCGTTGGTGAGGGGAGTAGCGTCAATAGCCACCATCTTCATTGATGTCCCCAACCTGACTGTACCTATCTCACAATTGGTCACCAGCTTGGAGTCAATCAAATTAATTGAGGAGCCGCAATCCACAAATGCAGAGGCAGGAAAAACACAATTGTTCACACCAATTTCCATTTTCAACAACAATTTGAAAACTGAGGAAGAGAGTACCTGAGGGTCTGGGTGACCTCGGCAGCAACCCATACCTTGGCATTTCCCGAGAACTTGAGAACAGGTGAGCAGGAAGGACAGTCCTTTCTCCAAAGTCCCGGGACTCCATAGTAGAAGCAGAGTTTGTTCTCCCTTTGACATATCCTTTCTTTTTCCCTCACAGAAACGGCTCCCACATCCATAGGCTCATCTGATGAGGAAGGTTCAGACTTAGCCGGGAAAAAACAGAACGTCACGTTGCACCACTCCTCTCTCTCGCAACCTGCGATCCATACAGACGGCCTGTATCATGGCCTCCTCCAAAGAGTTGGGTGGTGGGTGTAGGGCCAATGCGTCCTTAAGATGCTCAGAAAGGCCCCTATGGAAAAGCCCTCTCAGAGCAGAATCATTCCAGGATACTTCAGGTGCCCATCGTCTGTACTCAGAACAGTACCACTCAGCAGAGAGCTTCCCCTGGGTGAGACTCATAATCGTGTCCTCAGCCAACCTTACTCGATCCGGTTCATCATAAATCAGACCCAAGGCCTCAAAAAACTGATCCACAGACAATCTCTCAGGGCTGGTGGGAGATAGAGAAAAAGGCAAAGCCTGCAGCCCCTCCTGTAAAAGACAAATAATTATCCCCACCCTTTGACTTTCATCACCCGAGTACCGAGGACGCAGAGAAAACAGTAACTTGCAATTCTCTTTAAACACCCAGAATTTACTTTTATCCCCAGAAAAGGTATCCGGAAGTTTGACAGAGGGTTCAGGGGAGGATAAAGAGACATCTGACACACCACCACTCACACCACCAGACAAAGAGGAGAACCCCGCACAGTGCTGGCAATATAAGCCAACTCTCTCTGCACCTGTTGGTGAGAGGCAACCAGAGCCCTTTGTTCCACTGACAAATTTTGCATCATTTTTGTCAGGTTTGCCACCTGATCAGATAGAGCATGGAGCAGATCCATGTAATACAACAGGTGCCCCCGGAAAAATTAATGGTTGGTGATAATATAATGCTACACAGCAAGTGTGTAACCGGAGGTGAAGCTTAGGGGGCATTTAACAGAGACACAGACCAGCAAGTACATAGTGAGAGCACAGCAAGGTGCCGTGCACACTGTACCGGAGCCCCACAGGATGGTAAGGGCAGGGGAGGAATGGGGGTGGAGCTCACCACCATGCATCGGAACATGAGCCGGGAGGAGGTGGAGACAGAGACGTAGTCAAAGCAAGCAGGAGGTCGGAAGCCAAACGAGGTACACAGGAGCCGTGGGGTGAGACAGGAGAGGAGTCAACAAACAAGCCGAGGGTCAGAAGCTAGGAGGGAGCGCAGTATCAGAAGGGTAGGACAGGAGAATAGTCAGGAGGGGAGCCGAGAGTCAAAACTAGAGAAGTCAGGATGGTACAGGAACAGGAGACAGAGACGAGTTAAACGTCAAACTGGATCATACACAGATAAGCACACACATACAGCGGAACGATAGTTAACTGAGTAACTTGGGTCAGCCACACTAGCCGAGGCAAACGGAAGTATCAATGACACCAGACCCAGGAACAACCAGCACTAAATAGATGCCCCAGAACCAAAGGGAGGCTATCAAAACTTAACCCTGACCTGACCAGCACGGAGAAGGAATCCTCCTGTCCTGAGTCATGACAGTCTGATTTGGCAAGATTTATTTTGCAAATTATGGTGGAAAATAAGTATTTGGTCTCCTAAAACATGCAAGATTTCTGGCTCTCACAGACCTGTAACTTCTTCTTTAAGAGGCTTCTCTGTCCTCCACTCATTACCTGTAGTAATGGCTCCTGTTTGAACTTGTTATCAGTATAAAAGACACCTGTCCACAACCTCAAACAGTCACACTCTAAACTCCAATATGGTGAAGACCAATGAGCTGTAGAAGGACACCAGAAACAAAATTGTAGCCCTGCACCAGGCAGGGAAGACTGAATCTGCAATAGGCAAGCAGCTTGGTGTGATGAAATCAACTGTGGGAGCAATAATAAGAAAATGGAAGACATACAAGACCACTGATAATCTCTCTTGATCTGGGGATCTATGCAAGATCTCATCCCGCGGAGTGAAAATAATCACAAGAACGGTGAGCAAAAATCCCAGAACCACACGGTGGGACCTAGTGAATCACCTGCATAGAGCTGGGACCACCGTAACAAAGGCTACCATCAGTAATACACTACACTGCCAGGGAGTCAGATCCTGCAGAGCCAGACATGTCCGGGCCCATCTTAAGTTTGCTAGAGAGCATTTGGATTATCCAGAAGAGTATTGGGAGAATGTCATATGGTCTGATGAAACCAAAGTAGAACTGTTTGGTAGAAACAAAACTCGTCCTTTTGGAGGAGACAGAATGCTGAGTTGCATCCAAAGAACACCATACCTACTGTGAAGAATGGGGGTGGCAACATCATGCTTTGGGGCTGTTTCTCTGCAAAAGGACGAGGACGACTGATCTCTGTAAATGAAAGAATGAATGGGGCCATGTATCGTGAGATTTTGAGTGCTAATGATCCCAAGCACACCACCAGGGCAATGAATGATTGGCTTCATAAGAAGCATATGAAGGTCCTGGAGTGGCCTAGCCAGTCTCCAGATCTCAACCCCATAAAATACCTTTGGAGGGATTTGAAAGTCTGTGTTGCCCAACGACAGGCCTAGAACATCACTGCTCAAAAGGCGATATGCGCAACAGGCCTAGAACATCACTGCTCAAGAGGCGATATGCCTGGAGGAAAGGGCCAACATACCACCTACAGTGTGTGGCAACCTTGTGAAGACTTACAGAAAACATTTGACCCCTGTCATTGCCAACAAAGCATATATAACAAAATATTGAGATGAACTTTTGTTAATGATCAAATACTTGTTTTCCACCATAATTTGCAAAATAAATCTGGAAAATCAGACAAGGTGATTTTCTGGATTTGTTTTCTAATTTTGACTCTCATAGTTGTGGTCTACCTATGATGTCAATTACAGGCCTCTCTCTCATCTTTTTAAATGGGAGAACTTGCACAATTGTTGGCTGACTAAATACTTTTTTTTCCCCACTGTAATTCTCTGATTTAAGGGCATAAAAATTCTAGTATGAAGATTGTGAAATTTTCAATATTTTTGTCAAATTTTCAATTTTTTCACAAATAAACACAAGTCATGTCGAAGAAATTTTACCACTATCATGATGGACAATACTGTATGTCTTGAAAAAGCATTCTCACAATCAGAGTGATCCATTGAAGCGTTACAGAGTTATTACCTCATAAAGTGACAGTGGTCAGATTTTAAAAATGAAGCCTAGTCATTAACCTACAAAGTGGCTCTGTCCTTAAGTGGTTAAGTGGCCAATTATTCACTTGGGTCCAGAAAGACTTTATTTTTCTAGGTCCCAAAAATTTGGCAAAATACAGTATATATGCATCCATTGCAATGAGATAATGAATCTGTCTGAAAACTACTATGACTCTCATTTCCTAATCTGTTTTATTAAAATTTGGAAGCTGTTCAGTCAATATTTTTTCTTGAGAACCAGAGCTCAGATTCCAATACAGCAATGATGTTGATCAATATTGCATACTTTTGCAGGATTCACCTCTATCGTGTCGGCAGCTGTCAGAAAACATTATCTTCTAGCAGAGACGATTACAGCATCACCCACAGCCAGCTCAGGGCATCTGTGTATTTGCAGTGGTCCACAGCTTGCAGTTTGACAGCCTTAGGGGTTATTCCTCTACCTGTGAGGTACAAACGTTGATTAATCAGCTTCTAAATGTTGCTTTCATTTGACAGTGAGGTCATTTCAAATGACAGAACGTGTACATAACTGTGCATTTCCTCTAGTCAGCTGGGAAATATGTAATTTCTGTGGACTTAATGTGTTTTAACAAGTCTTCAGGGCTTTGGTAAAAATAGAGACTTTATAGGACTAGGCGGACATGTCTAAAACCCAGTCAAAAACTCAGTTTTCATAACATTTTCATAATTTACGTTATTTTGAAGTATAATTATTAAAGATTTTATTAAGATTAAATGTTAAATTATTCATTTTCTTTATAACAACTGCACCTACAAAACTAAAACCGAAACCACCAAAATGAAACAGAAGCTCCACCGTTGAAACTTCTATGGAGAATATAGTAGGAAACAATCTATTTGATGATTTTCCATTTTAACAGTTGCATTGCTTAATAGGGTACTAAATTAGGGGTTGATTCATTCAGACTGATATTGCACACGTCAGTCTGAAAGCACCACTCCAACACTTTTTTCAGCACTGGAGTGGTTCTTCTAATCTAAGGTCCCTGTCTGTAACTTTATACTTTACCAACGCTTTTAGAGACGCCTCTTCAGTCCAGCACTGCATTAAAAAAAAAGCTGGAGTGATTTTTTAATGAAGCAGTTCGCTGGAGTATGATGTGCGGCATTAAGAGGCACATCTTTTTTAGTGGCATATGCCTCTGTGTGCCTGGCAAGAAATGCTATTCCCTGGGCTGGCATAGAAAAATGTTGGCCTTTTTGCAAAATTTTATGAGCGGGCATAGTCACTAGAAATGAGCGAACTTGTTCGGAAAACATTCGCCAATCTCAAATTCGGCTCGAAAGTTGCACGTTCGGATTCCTGAGCATTTTTCCTAAAAATCCGCAAAATTTGGCCAAAGCTTGGTAAATGATCAAGTTTCAACTAATGCTTTTGTTAGGATTTGGGCTAGGAAAGTGATGCTGTATGATAAGCCGGGAGGACATGTTTGATGAGGGGAGGGGGTGGGAAGAGATCAAAGTAGCTGCGGACTTTATTTATTTATTTTTTAATTAACTTAATGTGTAGAGATTCCGGCAGTCAATCAGGGTGCAGAAACCATCCACAACGTCCAGATACAAGGGCTTCTGTCATTGGCTGCCAAAGTCACATGTCCCTCTCCATATAAAAAGCATACATGTTGTTTTTTCATCAGTTTGTCAGTGTAACAGAGCAGAGAGGCTGCTCCTGCTCCTTCTGCAAGTAGTCAGATAATTAGTAAGGCGGTTTATTGTCAGCTAGTTCAGCTAGATATGATCCTATGTCAAATCAACCTTTTAGCATCTAAATCATTTGTGCTAATAGTGTGGTGCAGGCAGGAGTCCACATTTCAGAATCTAAATAGTTTGTGCTAATACTGTAGTGCAGGCAGGAGTCCATATTTCAGAATATAAATTGTTTGAGCTAATACTGTGGTGCAGTCAGGAGTCTACATTTCAGAATCTAAATAGTTTGTGCTAATACTGTGGTAAAGGCAGGAGTCCACATTTCAAAAACTAAATCGTTTATGCTAATAGTCTGGTCCAGACACCAGGCCACATTTCTGAATTTAAATCCTTTCTGATAATAATGTGGTCCAGACACCAACCCACATTTCTGAATCCGAATCCTTTCTGCTAATACTGTGGTCCAGACACAGTATCTCAGCAAATAAATACTGATTTTTAATTTAGTGACACGTGACTGACAGGTCTGGGCCTAGGGTTTTGGAACAGCTGGTTAAAAGAGGCGAAGGGTACATCTAACATGAGTGGGAAAAAGCAAGGCCATGGTGGAAGGGGTAATAGCTTGGTGTTCAAGGTATATGTGAGTTAGGTGGTAATGTTACTGAAAGCTCTACTGAACAAATATGGTCAAATATGGTCAAATACGGTCTTTTCCTATCCAAAGACAACTGACAACGTCTGTTACTGGACGGGCTACTTGACTCCCTTTCTTTGGCAGCCCGCACAGTGGTATGCCTTGCAGATGAGGACCCAACCACAACAATCACTGCATCCTCAGCCACAACTCTGGCTGTGCAGTTCGCAGGGGCTGCAAGGGTTGGCTAGTTTGGCCTTTTTTTGGGACAACAAAGGATGGTCCAACTTACGTTATCTGCCAACTTTGCATAAAAATGACTTAGTAGTGTCATAACTTGCAATGATTTGACTACTACATTCATGAAATGACAAGCTCCCTGTTGAAGCTCATAGCGTGAAACGTGCATTAGGGCTAAGGACCTGGCGTTCACTTCATTTGCATCCCACATGGGTAGGCACTGCACTTAGCACTTTATTAGGCACCCTGCACTTTTCTCTCTGTGTGTTCTGATGCTGGATTTCTGTTTCCATTGTGGACTGGGTTGTGGGCAAACTGTGAGACTATGCCTAAACTTCTGGCACTTTTTTTGATAGCATACATGCTATCCCAATTCCAGTCCCCAATGTGAAAGTCTCTGGTGCAGATACTAAGACACACACTCAAACTCGGTAGCCTGAGAGATTATACAATAATACTAATGCTTTTTGGTGCCAATTTCTGAGTCAGCACCATTTACTTATCCCTATTACTGTAATGTTATATGTTTTATCTGTATGTCTAATTAAATAAATTTAGCAATTTTTTCATTAAGGTTGCTATTGTTTGCATTTTTTGGGGGGACAATACTCCAAAATTGTCTGTCGGAAATATTCATGAAATGGCACATGCGCGATTAACATGCATTAGTATCACTGGTTGTCCCATCAACCGCATCTGCTGCTTCTTCCTCCTTCACCGTGGCAAGTGTTCTCACACAGGTCTCCAACAGCAGAATCTCCACTTGTTTACCACCTACAGTCAGTGTGATTGAGAGCCCATCAGCTGTTACGGAAGTGGGGATGCCTGATGTTTTTGTTTCACCGAGCACACCACATCTTTCTCAATCAACCATAACATCTCTGACTGCACCTCACTCACAGTCCAGCAGTTTGTTGTGTTCACCCAACTCCACACTTTCTCAACACAGCAGCCAGTCCTCGGTCCAGCAGTTGGGGTGACATAAAAGAATGTTTCCTCCTACACATGCCAAAGCTAAGAACTTGAACTCCACCATCTCCAATCTGTTGGTCTTGGAAATGCTGCCTTTCCACCTGGTGGATACAGAAGTTTTCCAGAATCTGAGGACCGTCGCAGTCTCCCAGTAACAGTTGCCCAGTTGCCAGCATATCGCAGACAACATCACCCGCTACTTGAAAAAATCTTTATTATTGTTCATACATAAAATAAGGAGTAAAAAATAGCTAAAATGTACACAGTATAAAATAGTAGAAATAGTCAAACTAGCAACAAGGGCGATAACAAACGGGTTACAATATGCTGAATAATAACAGATGAGCAGATGGGTATAATAAATGTGGTCTATGTAATAGTAACATTAAAGTGCATATGTGCCATGCATTCAAGAACAAAAAGAATATTGTGTAAAAAAAAATATATATAAAAATGAATACCTAAGTGCAAACAGTACTACACTTTATGCTGCATACATATCTCAATGAATAAATAATCAATAGAAATCAATAAATACATGAAAAAATTGTGAAAAAAATGGTGAAAAAAAAATTAAAAAGAAAAAAGAAAAAAGCAGATCTTTACAATGTATATATGTTAGTGTCCAATACAAAAAACTACAGTGTGACACACATTTGTAAAAATAATAAAGTGCATAAGTGCTGTGCATACACAAAGAAAAAAATTTTTTGTGAGCAGCGATAAAACTACACTTTATGCTGCATACATATCTCAATGAATAAATAATCCATAAAAATCAATAAATACATGAAAAAATTGTGAAAATAATAGAAAAGAAAAAAAGCAGTATCTTTACAATGTATATACAGTACAGACCAAAAGTTTGGACACACTTTCTCATTCAATGATTTTTCTGTATTTTCATGACTATGAAAATTGTAGAATCACACTGAAGGCATCAAAACTATGAATTAACACATGTGGAATTATACATTACACTTTGCAAAAAAAGTGTGAAACAACTGAAAATATGTCTTATATTCTAGGTTCTTCAACGTAGCCACCTTTTGCTTTGATTATTGCTTTGCACACAGAAAAGGTGAACGGATGGACTCTACATGCCTGGTTCCCACCGTGAAGCATGGAGGAGGTGGTGTGATGATGTGGGGGTGCTTTGCTGGTGACACTGTTGGGGATTTATTCAAAATTGAAGGCATACTGAACCAGCATGGCTACCACAGCATCTTGCAACAGCATGCTATTCCATTTGGTTTGCATTTAGTTGGACCATCATTTATTTTTCAACAGGACAATGACCCCAAACACACCTCCAGGCTGTGTAATGGCTTTTTGACCAAGAAGGAGAGTGTTGGGGTGCTACGCCAGATGACCTGGCCTCCACAGTCACCAGATCTGAACCCAATCGAGATGGTTTGGGGTGAGTTGGACCACTCACCGCTTCAATTTTGAATAAATCCCCAACGGTGTCACCAGCAAAGCACCCCCACAACATCACACCACCTCCTCCATACTTCACGGGTGACTCTGTTAGCTGTGGGGGCAGGCGGGCACTGGGCTGCTTCACATGTCTTGGAATCCCCAAGGCTTGCAGGACAAACCTCTACATTTAACACTTCTTCCACTGCTTGTGCCTCCTCCACCTCCTCTAGGGCCTCCACCTGTTCCAACAGTGCAGAGACAATTCCCCCTACTACTTCGCAGGCAGGACTCAGCAATCAGGCAGTGTTTAAATTAATATGCCTTGGAGATCACAGTCACACAGCTCAAGAGTTGTGGACAGCTATCCAGGCCAAGTTTGAGCAATAGATGTGTCACGACACAGCTGTCGGGTGACCCAGGACAAGGGGCTCCTTTCCATAACACTAGAGGTGCCCTAGCTCACCTTATTTCTCAGGATACTTCTGAAGGTGAAGATGCTGGGGCCTCCATTCTTGCTTTATCCTCTGAATCAGACTTCCGTCTGTTCTCTTCCTCCACCCAGGGAAAAGGGGCGGTGCCATGCACCGCAGTACACCAACCCAACGAACAAGGCAACGTGAACAAGGGTAGCTAAAAATTCCAGGCATACAAATATTCACTCACATAGAACAGAGGAATGCATCGGGGAGTGGAGAATGGGGAAAAACCAAAGTAAGAGGAGTGTAGGGAATTATCACACAAACCCACGCAAGAGTCACAGATAATTCCTCCAAACTCCATCCAATATAACTACCAAAACACCTCTCCTCCAAGCCACGCAGCAGAAATTAGATCTGACAATGTGTTTCAATCAGGAACCAGATTATAAAAGGGATATGAGTGGCTAACCGAGCTCAGTTGAGAGCTCAGACTCCCAGAGCTCCCAACAAGGCCGATTAACCTCTGTTCTGCCAAAAGAAATTAACATCATTCAAATGGGCAGCATGGTGGCTCAGTATTTAGCACTGCAGCCTTGCGGCGCTGGAGTCCTGGGTTCAAATCCCACCAAGGACAACATCTGCAAGGAGTTTGTATGTTCTGCCCTTGTTTGCGTGGGTTTCCTCTGGGTTTTATGGTTTCCTCCCACATTCCAAAGACATACTGATAGGGAATCGAGATTGTGGCCCCATGATGATGATGTAAGTAAAGCGCTGTGGAACATTTTAGCACTATATAAAAATAAAGACTATTATTATTATTAAAAAGAAGGTGACATGATGTCTCTACTGAGCCAGGGAAGGACGTGTGCAATAACGGCGTGAACCTGGTGGCAGACCTACACTGGGGCAGCCTCACACATATGCCTTGCATGGCTCACATCCTCAACCTGGTGCTACAGAAATTTCTCCTCCACTTTCTCTGCTTGGATGTGCTGCTGCAGAAAGCACGGTCACTGTGTGCTCACTTCAGCCATTCGCACCCCGCAGGTTATTGACTTGCATCACTACAGAGGTCTGTTGGCCTACTGGTTTACCTTTTGATATGCAATGTGCCAACATGGTGAAATTCCACTCTGCACATGTTACAGCGTGTGTGGTAGCAGGGATGAGTCCTGGTTCAGTATGTCCTTTTGCATAGCGTGGGCAAGCACAATACGGACATGCTGTAAATCACGCTTGCAGAGTGGGCACAGATAAAGGACCTCTGCACCCTTCTGCACAGTTTCGAAATGGCTGTTAAGATGGTTAGCGCTGACAATGCCATCATCAGCATCACTCTTCCGGTCATCTACATGCTGGAGCACACTTTGAATAGTCTGCATGAGAAGGTGGTGGTCCTAGAAGAAGAGGTGGAAACAGAGTAGGATGCGGAAGGGATAACAACATCTCTAAGTTCTGGACAGTCGTTGCTCAGGCTGGTGCCATGGGAGGATGAATTACAGCGATTGAGGGGGCTCATGGTACCAGACAACCTGTTAGTGAAGGTGCAGAAGCTGAGGAACAAATGGAGGAGGGCAAGGAGGAAGAGGTGATGGGCACTCAACAGTCAGGAGATGACGAGGATAATGAATCTCTCTCTGTTGTCCATGGTTGGCTGGAGGGACGGAGGAAGCAATCTTGAGAGTTACCTTGGACCTCATGAAAGCGCCCAACACATAAGCGCATTCTGACTGCACTATCTGTAACATGATGCCCCATGAATGGCCCACGGGTGACTGCTGTTGTACTATCATCAAATTTCTAATGTTGGTCAATTGATCAGTCAATTACCTGTGTTACTATCCTTAAATTTTTCTACCAATAGTATTTTACTAAACTGATATTTGTGGCACCTGAGTGTGGCTGAGCAGAAAAGCAGTTTGAGCTGTTTAATGAGGTATCAGGGTTCCCAACACAGCAGACTTACACCAGTCACTCACCCACCTCGTCTTATTTAAACTTAAATTCAAATCTCTAAATGCTGGCCCAGACCCAGATACCCCATGAATGGCCCATGGCTGACTGCTGCTGTGCTATTATCAAATTTCTACTGTGGGTCAATTGATGACACTTTTCCTGGTGTCTGCCCCTATATTTTTGGAAATGTTTGGACTCCAAGATGGGTCTCCTTCATGTGGGTTGCCTGAATTTGGCAGGGCTCTCACAGCACTAGGCCTACACCTGTCACTCATCCACCTGTTACTGAACATTGTTTAAGCTAGAAATGCTGGTCCAAGCCCTCTCCCAGGCCCTGTTCCATGCATCAATGTTGCACAATTATACTATTCATACTCTGGGTAAATTGATGCCACTTTTCCTGGTGTCTGCCCCCAATTTGAGCTGTTTTGACAGCTTTTTGGTCCCCCTGAAGATGTTGTCTATGCTTCTAGTTTTGCCTCCCATTGAACTCAATCAGTTCTGAAATGTTTGTCGAACTTGCTCTGCAAACATCAGGACGTTTGCTGATGTGAAACAGACCGAACATTGAAAGGTTTGCTCATCTCTAATAGACACACCTCATCTCACCAAAGCTCCTCATCAGCTCTGCCCATTTTGGCAGAGTTGCTTTTAATTGGAGTAAAAAAGTCAAAAGTTGAAAAAAAATGTAGAAACTCTACGTTGTGTAAATTAAATTGAGTCTTTTTAAAGCATTTTATTCTGTTTATATGACACTAGATGGTGGCCCGATTCTAACACATCGGGTATTCTAGAATATGTATGTAGTTTACGTATAGAGGCTGCTGGGGTGCATATAGAGGTTGCTGGGGTGTATATAGAGGCTGTTGCAGCTGGGGTGTATATAGAGGCTGCTGCTGAGGTGTATATAGAGGCTGCTGGGGAATATATAGAGGCTGCTGGGGAATATATAGAGGCTGCTGGTGTGTATATAGAGGCTGCTGGGGTGTATATAGAGGCTGCTGATGGGGTGTTTATAGAGGTTGCTGGGGTGTATATAGAGGCTGCTGGGCTGTATATAGAGGCTGCTGCTGCTGGGGTGTATATAGAGGCTGCTGTGATGTATATAGAGGATGCTGCTGGGGTGTATATAGAGGCTGCTGCTTCTGGGGTGTGTAGAGATGCTGCTGGGGTGTATATAGAGGCTGCTGGGGTGTATATAGAGGCTGCTGGGGTGTATATAGAGGCTGCTGCTGCAGGTGTGTATATAGAGGCTGCTGCTGGGGTGTATATAGAGGCTGCTGCTGGGGTGTATATAGAGGCTGCTGCTGGGGTGTATATAGAGGCTGCTGCTGCAGGGGTGTATATAGAGGCTGCTGCTGCAGGGGTGTATATAGAGGCTGCTGCTGAAGGGGTGTATATAGAGGCCGCTGCTGGGGTGTATATAGAGGCTGCTGCTGCTGGGGTGTATATAGAGGCTGCTGGGGAATATATAGAGGCTGCTGGGGTGTATATAGAGGCTGCTGCTGGGGTATTTATAGAGGTTGCTGAGGTGTATATAGAGGCTGCTGGGCTGTATATAGAGGCTGCTGGGGTGTATATAGAGGCTGCTGCTGCTGGGGTGTATATAGAGGCTGCTGTGGTGTATATAGAGGCTACTGCTGCTGCTGGAGTGTATATAGAGGCTGCTGCTGCTGGGGTGTGTATAGATGCTGCTGGGGTGTATATAGAGGCTGCTGGGGTGTATATAGAGGCTGCTAGGCTGTATATAGAGGCTGCTGGGGTGTATATAGAGGCTGCTGCTGCTGAGGTGTATATAGAGGCTGCTGTGGTGTATATAGAGGCTGCTGCTGGGGTGTATATAGAGGCTGCTGCTGCTGGGGTGTGTATAGATGCTGCTGGGGTGTATATAGAGGCTGCTGGGGTGTATATAGAGGCTGCTGGGGTGTATATGTGTGGCCCAGCTGCGCTTGGTACACATGTTTCCAGGAGTATGTACCGAAAGGTAATTGCAAAACCTGATATTCATTCACACTCACATTTCCCAACAGTACCACTAGAGGGAACCTTAGACTATTTAAGGGTGTGGGAGACGTAGCAGGAGGGTCAGTTCAGTCAAGACTGGAGTTCAGTCTAGTCAGAGCTCAGTCTGAGCTAGTGAGATTTCCTGTCAGACGAGACAGAGAAGGAAAGATTGCAAGCTGATATCTCAGAACATCTAGACTGTTAGTTCCCTAAGGAATGTGGAAAGTGACTCTCGGAGCAAGCGTGTATTCAGTCTGACAAAAGGTCCTGAGAGCTGCTCTGGACAGAGTCTCTGAAGGAACAGAAGGAAGGGGACTACAGTTGGCAGAACATCGAGTTAACTGAGAATCGGTCAGTGAGCTTTGGAAAGAAGGAAGCTGACGACTACACCTACTGCTACCCGTGCTTATGTTAAGGGTGAGAGTAGGGCGACGGGCGAGTGGTGACCCTAGGAAGGAGTGACTTCGGTGACAGACCACCTTCACTCAACTTAACCGGACACCGGGTCCGAAGTATTGCTAGAACCTTTACGGCTAGTGAGAGAAACACCGGAATCCCTGCTGGACTTCAATTTGCAGAGGGTAGCCCTAAGTGCCGATACGTAACCAGGGTCAGGAGAACAGGAGTCTGGCAGTGCACTGCAGATCTAGACTTAGTTCTGTCCACAAGAAGACTTCCACCACAATGTTGGCCGGGCGAAGCTGTTCTATTCAGAGTTAAACTTGACTTCACGCAGGTTAGGACTCATACACTTTAAAGGGAAAGGAGGCCTTAAACCTACTCAGCGATTACCTGGATGTACATACTCCACCCTGAGCAGCTTCCCGGGACATACCTGCAAATACCACCAGTAAAGGTATGGAAAGAGACTGACTTGTGTGTGACTGACTTATTGCCCTGCACCACCATAGACTTTGAGGGAACAGTCTCACCTGTGGGAGACTTAACATCTTGCTGCCCAATAACATCCCCTCAGAAAGTTAACCCTGCAGCGCTGGTCACTTTGATCAGAAACCACAGGTGGCGTCACAAACAATTACTAAAATCCCCTGTAAATATCCCCCCTTTGTATGAGCGCCCAGGGCAACGGACCGAGCTGTGCTACTTGTGACATTCCCCATAGACTTCAACGGGTGTGGACCGATACCCCATAACCCTGGTGTTGTGCGACTCATGCTACTTGGCGTCACGAACAGGATACGAAGCTTACTATTTGTGAGTCCTGTGGTTGCCTAGAATTGGACTGTTTTTGTGAAAAAAGACTGTTTTCAGTTCTTGTGATTTTTGGCGCCATTTTCCGCCATTTTGCCGCCATATTCACGCCCTGAGGCGCTGGTGAAGAAGGTGGGCGTGCCTTCGTGGGGGTACCCCCCCTGTGGCGCGAAAGTGATGGGCGCCCTGTCTAAATGCTATTACAATACGAAAGCCTGCCCCACTGCAAGAGAGATCCGCCTCCTCTTCGTCCTCTATGCCAAGAAGAGGAAGCGAAAGTCCCGCCTCCACGGAAGAGACCAGATTGTTTCAGATGGAAAGCACAGTCTGGCCTGGAGTGAGATGGCGGAAGGACAGGAGACGCTGTGTGGAGGAATGGCGGTGCGCAGACCCCGTTCCCCTGAAGAGCTACTGCCTGTTCCTGAGCCGTCCCCAGGTCGGGACAACGACCTAACAATGCAAAAAGTGGAAGAGGTGGATGCGGTGTTAAGGGACATGGCCCGACACCGTGAAGAAATGGAGGAGATGGAGAAAAGCTGGCGTGCCCTGAAACAGCGGCTGCTGTGGGACGCAACGCTCTCTCCTCCAGAAGCGCAACCGTTACCTGTGCCACCACTGCCAGCGGCTGATGAAAAACCGGAGGCCGGCTCCAAAAGTGCTGATCCTGACTCTGCCGGGGACGCGGCGGGAGGGAAGGAGGCTGAGGGGGCCCTGCCCACACCGGAGTGACAGCCAGGCCTGGAGGCCGCAGCGGAATGCAGTCCCCCGGTAGGGACGCCGGAGGAGACCCAGCCGTCCGTGATGGAGAACGAGTGGCGACGCCGTGAGCAGGAGCAGTGGCAGCAGCAGGTTAGTGCGTCCCCAAGTAAGCCACTGCACAAATCTGCGTCATCATTGGAAAACCTGTATTCAGAAGAGGCACCTGTAAGGCCTCCAACAAGTCGCAAAAGCAATAGCAAAAGTGAAACAAGGACTGTGGCTACCCAGACACAGGTAGCAGGACATGATCTGTTTGTAATGCGTTCCAGAGCGCACCGCGTGCTTCCAGCCCCAGGAGTGGAAGACGTCATCGCTATCTGCAAAAAAGAAGAAGACCAGTAGGACCCAGACAGGGTTTTTACTACATCTGTATAAAGTTGAAGAAGAATTTGCACTTTATTGAAATGTTGATAATATTTGATGATGTTTGCATAATTTGCATAATTTTAAATAGTATACCCCAGTTGGGTAATGAGTTACAGCATTATTATAGAAATGTGATTTTTCTAAAAATGTTTTATGCAAGGACTGCGTGCTGAGGACTCTTGCAGAACAGAACTTTAAATGTAAATAGTTCGCACTTCGGTGCCCCATCTTGGTTTTACATAAAGCCATACTACCTCAGAAGAAAAACCCGTATGGTGTGGCCTTGAGTGAGGTCTGCAGCAATGAAGTCCTGCAGCCCACCCAGGACCCACGTGGGAGGTTTTTGGTGCGGGTCCTCCACAAGAATCTTGTCTTGTATTTATTGATGTGAAAAGTATTTTGATATTTTTCTATTTGCACTTGTACACATTGTAAGTTAAAGTGTCCTTACCTCCCGCAAGGGATGAGTTATTTGTTAATGTTATTATAAAAATTGTTTTTCTATTTCAGCCCGGGAGTGCTGACGATAACTAGGGGGGGATGTGTGGCCCAGCTGCGCTTGGTACACATGTTTCCAGGAGTATGTACCGAAAGGTAATTGCAAACCTAATATTCATTCACACTCACATTTCCCAACAGTACCACTAGAGGGAACCTTAGACTATTTAAGGGTGTGGGAGACGTAGCAGGAGGGTCAGTTCAGTCAAGACTGGAGTTCAGTCTAGTCAGAGCTCAGTCTGAGCTAGTGAGATTTCCTGTCAGACGAGACAGAGAAGGAAAGATTGCAAGCTAATATCTCAGAACATCTAGACTGTTAGTTCCCTAAGGAATGTGGAAAGTGACTCTCAGAGCAAGCGTGTATTCAGTCTGACGAAAGGTCCTGAGAGCTGCTCTGGACAGAGTCTCTGAAGGAACAGAAGGAAGGGGACTACAGTTGGCAGAACATCGAGTTAACTGAGAATCGGTCAGTGAGCTTTGGAAAGAAGGAAGCTGACGACTACACCTACTGCTACCCGTGCTTATGTAAGGGTGAGAGTAGGGCGACGGGCGAGTGGTGACCCTAGGAAGGAGTGACTTCGGTGACAGACCACCTTCACTCAACTTAAACCGGACACAGGGTCCGAAGTATTGCTAGAACCTTTACGGCTAGTGAGAGAAACACCGGAATCCCTGCTGGACTTCAAGTCGCAGAGGTAGCCCTAAGTGCCGATACGTAACCGGGGTCAGGAGAACAGGAGTCTGGCAGTGCACTGCAGATCTAGACATGTATTCTGTCCACAAGAAGACTTCCACCACAATGTTGGCCGGGCGAAGCTGTTCTATTCAGAGTTAAACTTGACTTCACGCAGGTTAGGACTCATACACTTTAAAGGGAAAGGAGGCCTTAAACCTACTCAGCAATTACCTGGATGTACATACTCCACCCTGAGCAGCTTCCCGGGACATACCTGCAAATACCACCAGTAAAGGTATGGAAAGAGACTGACTTGTGTGTGACTGACTTATTGCCCTGCACCACCATAGACTTTGAGGGAACAGTCTCACCTGTGGGAGACTTAACATCTTGCTGCCCAATAACATCCCCTCAGAAAGTTAACCCTGCAGCGCTGGTCACTTTGATCAGAAACCACAGGTGGCGTCACGAACAATTACTAAAATCCCCTGTAAATATCCCCCCTTTGTATGAGCGCCCAGGGCAACGGACCGAGCTGTGCTACTTGTGACATTCCCCATAGACTTCAACGGGCTCGGTGCCGAGTACCCCATAACCCTGGTGTTGTACGACTCATATATAGAGGCTGCTGTGGTGTATATAGAGGCTGCTGGGGTGTATATAGAGGCTGCTGCTGGGGTGTACGTGGAGGCTGCTGCTGGGTATATGTGGAGGCTGCTGCTGGGTATATAGAGGCTGCTGCTGGGGTGTATATAGAGGCTGCTGCTGGGGTGTATATAGAGGCTGCTGCTGGGTGTATATAGAGGCTGCTGCTGGGGTGTATATAGAGGCTGATGCTGGGGTGTATATAGAGGCTGCTGCTGAGGTGTATATAGAGGCTGCTGGGGTGTGTATAGATGCTGCTGGGGTGTATATAGAGGCTGCTGGGGTGTATATAGAGGCTGCTGGGGTGTATATAGAGGCTGCTGCTGGGGTGTACGTGGAGGCTGCTGCTGGGGTATATGTGGAGGCTGCTGCTGGGGTATATAGAGGCTGCTGCTGCTGGGGTATATAGAAGCTGCTGCTGGTGGGGTCTGCATGGAGGCTGCTGCTGGGGTATATAGAGGCTGCTGCTGGGGTATATAGAGGCTGCTCCTGGAGTATATGTGGAGGCTGCTGCTGGAGTATATGTGGAGGCTGCTGCTGGGGTATATAGAGGCTGCTGCTGGAGTATATGTGGAGGCTGCTGCTGGGGTATATGGGGAGGCTGCTGCTGCTGGAGTATATGTGGAGGCTGCTGCTGGGTAATAGAGGCTGCTGCTGCTGGGGTATATAGAGGCTGCTGCTGGTGGGGTCTGTGTGGAGGCTGCTGGGGTATATAGAGGCTGCTGCTGCTGGGGTATATAGAGGCTACTGCTGCTGGGGTATTAGAGGCTGCTGCTGCTGGGGTTTACGTGGAGGACACCGGTCAGGGTACTTCCGCTGCAAGCAGCCGGGAGATGACTGGCTAGCGCCGATCATCTCCCGGCTGCGTCGCCGCTGACCTCCATGCGGCAGGAGATGACCCGCGGCTAATGTCGAGAGATCAGCGGCTAGCGCCACTGATCTCCTGATGATAGCGGTGGCATGCGTGGTTCAAATCCTGCGCCAATTCACGGCCGGACTGCGCCTGTTGCATCGGGTATTCTAGAATATGTATGTAGTTTATTTATGAAGATTTAAGAATAATGCAATGAATACACAGGATTATCCGGGTAAAATATCTACATTATCATTAAATGTTATTGCTCATAGAACTGTTCTCAGGTTCTGTGACAGTCCCTGTGACGTTGCTAAGGCCACGATCGGGTATCCAAGGGGCGTGCTCGCACCACTCCCTCAGCAACAAACACATCCAATCCGGAGGCAGCTGAGCAGAGAGGTCGTGACCAATCAGCGACGCGGGATTTCCGTTACAGACAGAACTGACAAAACATGTTCAGTACATCATGGGCAGTTGGTGAGTCACCTGACCACATGGGCAGAGTTAGCCCTGCGTCGCTTATTGGCCGCGGCCGGACCAATCAGCGACGCGGGATTTACCGGACAGACAGACAGACAGACGGGATAAGACAATTATATAGTAGATAAAAGCTTGGATGAATTGGGCCCAAAGTTACTATTCTGTGAATGAATAGTAGAGAAGAGCTGTCACACTATTCTAAGATGGTCATTGTTACAGGTCCTTTCTCCTTTGAATTTGCAAAATGCCAGAATAGGCTTCAGAACTGAAATGGAGATGCAACTTCTCCACAACCTAAAGCTATGCATTTGCAATAAAGAAACAATGTCAAATTACTGAAGGAAAACTGTATATCATGCTTCTGCAATAGTTTATTCAATGCTAATATATTTGCAGCTCTGTACACTAAGTGCAGTCAACCCCATCAACATCTAGCACAATGGAGCTTCAAATTTTATTTCCTCAAATTAGACACACATTAGAGCCATTTTTAAGCCAGATATCCTATTAGTATATTTGGAAAGTGTGGAAGGACACTGGATTACCAAGGAGAACCCACACAAAGACAGTTGTGAAATCAAAATGTTATAAGATGCCATTCATACAGATGTAGCCAAGTTTACCTTAACACAGATGACATAGCACTTGGATATCATGGCACAAAAAAAAGTGTAATTTGACATCTTATATGACATCAGGCAATAGTTTGTACAATATTAGTTTATCTTAATCCTCTCAAGTAAGATAACCTTCTGTGACAAGTTTTTGTGACAAACGCAGGTGGCAGCATGGTTCATGGACCCACCGCGCCACAGAACTGTGTCCATCTAAGAAGGGGCACGGCTACCTGGTCTTCACTGGCGCTCCTGATGGTAGAGGGATGCTTGGCTTCAGGTAGCCACCAGGTACCACTCCAAGGCAGTCCCTAGTACTGCAGCTGCTGACCCCAGGGGTCAGGTTCGCTAGCATGGACTCAGGATACATTCAGACTGGACTGAATTGGAGACTGGTTTTATCAGTCCGGATACACGGAATATTCGGAGGCACACATACAGACACATGGGTCTCAGATACTCGTACTTGCACCGGTCGCACACGGACCAGGGATGAGGATTAGACACTGACCACACTAGGACCAGGAAATTCGGATTCAGGACTGGTCGCACTGGACCGAGGGACGAGGCTCAGGAACTGGCCGCACTAGGACCAGCGACTTTGATTTTTTTCTTGGGTTTTGTCTGTGAAATGGCCACAGTGTGAACATGCTCTTGCATATGCAAAATGAGCATATAGTATAGTAAGTAAAGAAATAAATAAATAAATAGTAAAACTACATAGGGTACTTAGTTAACATTATTTTGATCAAAGAAGTGTAAAAGCCTTCATTCTGAAAAAGTTGAGGTGCTACAATGATCCAGGTGAAGAAAAGCTTAATCTTCTGAGTTAAGGGACTATAGTCAGTCCTCTGACCCATCCAAACTTGATTTTCCCTGCTCTGTAAGTTAGGAGGCTAAATCCTGCCCATTTTT
Source organism: Oophaga sylvatica (assembly GCA_033576555.1). NCBI lineage: Eukaryota > Metazoa > Chordata > Amphibia > Anura > Dendrobatidae > Oophaga > Oophaga sylvatica. The sequence continues at coordinate 38,968,325 of JARQOD010000007.1, forward strand.
GATAAGTCATTTGATAACCAGAACATAATACTTCTCTGGAGAGATCTGCACTTCTAAATGTAACTAATATCGAAAAGGATGTGGCTTTTAAGGAAAGGCTTGTTCCGAGGACCACCATGAACTCGAGTCAGATTTGGTTTGGAGCCTTCTACAGAATTCTTCGATAGATGAATAATTGCAGAGTGATGTGGCTTATGCTCTAAAGAAATAAAATTCTAAAAAGGCTTTGTAAGCAATAGGAAAATGCAGTGACACTAATAATGTCAGCCTCAACTATAATTACACTGTACGATGCTCTGCTCGAGGAGATATTTCACAAAACAGATTTATTTTTGATCAATGCATAAACATTGAATAAAATTGTATCATTTACAGACTTTCAGAGAGTTGACTAAGAATATTTTAATTCTCAGTCATAACAAGTAAATGTTATGAGTATACACATACAAAATATCATATCTTCATGTAAATTAATTACATCAAGAGAATCTCAACACTATAGAGTAATAAAAAATATTCAAGTCAAAGTCTTGTTTTGTTGCAATTAGGGTTGAGCATTCCGATATTGCAAATATCGGGTATCGGCCGATATTGGCTGTATCGGAATTCCTATTCCGAGTACCGATATTTTCGTCATATCGGATACCGGAATCGGAATGTCACTGTCACTGTCAGTGTCCGTCGGTCGGGTCTGTCAGGAGTCAGCGGCACTTACCCGGCAGAAGATCTCCGGTGGTCTCGTCCTGTACTGCTTGATGGCCGCCATCATCTTCTCCCTGGCGGTCACATGCAGTTTCTCGCGATAACTGCAGTGACTGCTGGGTAATCGTGGCCGTAAAGCAGTCCGATGACGTCACCGCCGGGGAAGCAGGTAATCAGCTGTGCTGCGTCTGGATGTCAGGCTCTGCCTGGCATTCCGATGTAGCAGAGCTGGATCGTCGTGGGACACTCGTTACTATGGACTGCGTCGGACAGGTGGTATACTGTTGTTTTTTTTTTTTTGTTTTTTTTTACAGGAGATCGATGGCGTCGCAGGAATGAGAGAGTAATAAAAGAAATGAATAACTGTGTTGTCTCTTTTATTTCATTAAAATACTTTTTTCTTGCTGTGTCTTTTTTTTAAACATTTAAAAACTTTGGGATTAATAATGGATCGGTGTCTTATTGACGCCTCTCCATTATTAACCGGGCTTATTGTCACCGTGCAATCAACGGTGACATTAACCCCTTATTACCCCGCTTGCCACCGCTACAGGGCAAGTGGGAAGAGCCGGGTAAAGTGCCACAATTGGCACATCTTTTGATGCGCCAAATGTGGGGCTGCTGTAGCCTGGTATTATCAGGCTGTTGAGGGCCAAAATCCATGGGCCTTGACAGTCTTTAATACCAGGCCGCAGCAGTCTGCATTTTACTTGGCTGGTTAACAAAAATAGGGGGACCCCTACGCCGTTTTTTTTTCGAGGGGATCCCCTATTTTTGTTAACCAGCCAAGCTAAGCAGACTGCTGTGGCCTGGTATTATCAGGCTGGCAAGGTCCATGGATATTGGATCCTTACCAGCCTGAAAAACCAGGCCTCAGCGGTCTGCTTCATCTGGCAGGTTAACAAAAATAGGGGGGACCCCACACCAATTTTTTTCGAGGGGATCCCCTATTTTTGTTAATCAGCCAAGATATGCAGACTAGAGTTGAGCGATACTTTCCGATATCCCTTAAAGTATCGGAATCGGAATGGTATCGCCGATATCACTAAAAAATCGGCGATACCCGATACCGATACCGGAAGTCCCATGTAAATCTATGGGAACAAAATATCGCAACTAAAAAAAACCCCATTCTTTCCTTGTAAACACTAAATATACACACATAGAATACATATATATATATATACATGTCATTGTGACATATATATATACATATATGTATAGTTTTTACACTTCTACATAGTAAAATATCCTTTGATTCAATTGCCGGGTAAAGCCGGCTTCAGTGAAAAGACAGAAGCACCCGACATGAAATGACACTTGGTGTACATAGGGTTAACCATGTCTTTTCATGTCGTTTGCTATCTGATTTGCACAAACAATTAAATCAGACTATGTGTGCAAAATTTCACACCTGTAGGGGTTAATTAAAGGTGTAAATTCGTTGTAAAAAAAACGGACTTTTTTGCTACGAATTTACACCTTTAATTAACCCCTACAGGTGTGAAATTTTGCACACATAGTCTGATTTAATTGTTTTGCAAATTAGATAGCAAAGGACATGAAAAGACATGGTTAACCCTATGTACACCAAGTGTCATTTCATGTCGGGTTCTGCATTTTCACAAAAGCCGGCAATTGAATTAGCGGCTATTATACTATGTAGAAGTGTATGAACTACAAATATAAATATATATATATATGTGTCACAAATTCAATGACATGTATATATATATATGAGGTGTAAAATTGCTGAAAAAAAATGAGTGGGCTCCCGCCCTATTTCGCAACCAGACAGACAAAGCCAGTGAGTGGGGGCAGATAATAATAGCCCAGAGAGGGACCATTATTTTTGGCCCCCCCCGGCTACTTAACATCTGCCCCCAGACACCCCAGAAAGGGCAAATCTCTAATTAGATTTGCCCTTTCTGGCACTTTGCCCGTCTATTCCCATTGCCCTGTAGCGGTGGCGAATGGGTTAATAAGGGGTTAAAATGACCTTGCAATTGAAAGGTCACTTTAAGCCAGGTTAATAATTGAGAGCTGTCAATTAGACAACTATCAATTATTAATCCTATTGTATGAAAGAAAAATCAAACACACACACTTTAATAAAAAAGAAGTTTAATGAAATAATCACACAGTTTTTGACCATATTTTATTTACCTGCTAAAACCATTTCCTGTAATAAAAATAAAATAAAAAAGCAAAATTATTCTTACCTATCCCATGCACAGTCAGGTCCCACGGTGTAATCCTTCAGAAAGGGTTAATGTTTACTGCAGGGACCGCAGCTAATGCTGCAGCCTCACAGTAAACCCCCAAATGAATGAGTTCCTCTCCTGGCTGACAGGAGAGTAAAGGCTGGGTCTCACATAACGATACACCAGCGATCCCGACAACGATATGCACTTGTCAGGATCGCTGGTGTATCGCTACATGATCGCTGCTGAGCTGCCAAACAGGCAGCTCAGGCAGCGATCTGGGACAGCGACACTGCGGGTAACATCGCTTAAGGGCCCGTCTCACATAGCGATATCGCTACCGAGATCGCTGCTGAGTCACTAGTTTTGTGACGCAGCAGCGAGCTCACCAGCGATATCGCTGTGTGTGACATTCAGCGACGATCAGCCCCCCTGCCGGGTATCGCTGATCGTCGCAGAAATGTCAGGACCTTTTTTTGATCGCTGGTTTCCCTCTGACAGGCCGCATCGCTGCGTGGACAGGCGGGAGACCAGCGATCCGCTGGTAACCAAGGTACACAGCGGGTTTCCCCGGCACCGCGCAGCGCTTGGAAACCCGCTGTGTACTTGGGATCCAGCTCCCTGCTCAGGGCGCTGGATCAGGTACCGCGAGATTTCAGGACACTCTGTCGCTGGATACCCTCTGTGTACCTTGGTACCAGCGGATCGCTGGTCTCCCGGCCGTCACACGCAGCGATAAGGTCCTGACATTTCAGCGACGATCAGCGATACCCGGCAGGGGGGCTGATCGTCGCTGAATGTCACACACAGCGATATCGCTGGTGAGCTCGCTGCTGCGTCACAAAACTAGTGACTCAGCAGCGATCTCGGTAGCGATATCGCTATGTGAGACGGGCCCTTAAGTGGAAAGCTTAATTGATTGCTTTCCACTTTCACTTCAGGTCAGCCAGGGACACAATCAGTGACGTCAGAGGGAACTGATTAACAAAAATAGGGGTTCCCTTCGAAAAAAAAATGGCGTGGGGTCCCCCCTATTTTTGTTAACCAGCCAGATGAAGCAGACCGCTGAGGCCTGGATTTTCAGGCTGTTAAGGAGCCAAGATCCATGGACCTTGCCAGCCTGATAATACAGGCCACAGCAGTCTGCATATCTTGGCTGATTAACAAAAATAGGGGATCCCCTCGAAAAAATTGGCGTGGGGTCCCCCCTATTTTTGTTAACCAGCCAGATGAAGCAGACCGCTGAGGCCTGGATTTTCAGGCTGTTAAGGAGCCAAGATCCATGGACCTTGCCAGCCTGATAATACCAGGCCACAGCAGTCTGCATATCTTGGCTGATTAACAAAAATAGGGGATCCCCTCGAAAAAAATTGGCGTGGGGTCCCCCCTATTTTTGTTAACCAGCCAGATGAAGCAGACCGCTGAGGCCTGGATTTTCAGGCTGTTAAGGAGCCAAGATCCATGGACCTTGCCAGCCTGAAATACCAGGCCACAGCAGTCTGCATATCTTGGCTGATTAACAAAAATAGGGGATCCCCTCGAAAAAAATTGGCGTGGGGTCCCCCCTATTTTTGTTAACCAGCCAGATGAAGCAGACCGCTGAGGCCTGGTTTTTCAGGCTGGTAAGGATCCAATATCCATGGACCTTGCAAGCCTGATAATACCAGGCCACAGCAGTCTGCTTAGCTTGGCTGGTTAACAAAAAATAGGGGATCCCCTCGAAAAAAAAACGGCGTGGGGATCCCCCCTATTTTTGTTAACCAGCCAAGTAAAATGCAGGACTGCTGCGGCCTGGTATTAAAAGACTGTCAAGGCCCATGGATTTGGCCCTCAACAGCTGATATACCAGGCTACAGCAGCCCCACATTTGGCGATCAAAAGATGTGCCAATTGTGGCACTTTACCGGCTCTTCCCACTTGCCCTGTAGCGGTGGCAAGCGGGGTAATAGGGGTTATTGTCACGTTGATTGCACGGTGACAATAAGCCCGGTTATAATGGGAGGTGTCAATAAGACACCGATCATTATTAATCCAAAGTTATTAAATGTATAAAAAAAAGACAAAGCAAGAAAAAGTCTTTTAATGAAATAAAAGAGACAACACAGTTTTCATTTCTTTTATTATACACTCATTCCTGCGACGCCATCGATTCTGTAAAAAAAGAAAAAAAACAAACCAACAGTTATACCACCTGTCCGACGCATGTCCAGAACGACAGTCCCGAAGATCCAACTCTGCTACATCGCAATGACAGGCAGAGCCTGTCATCGCGACGCAGCACAGTGATTACCTGCTTCCCGGCGGTGACGTCTCGGACTGACTGCTTTACGGCGGGATTACCAGCAGTCACTGCGTTATCGCGAGAAACTGCATTGTGACCGCCGGGGAAAGAAGATTGCAGCCATGAAGCAGTGCAGGACGTGACCGCGGAGATCTTCTGCCAGGTAAGTGCCGCTGACTCCTGACAGCCCGACCGACGGACACTGACAGTGACAGTGACCAATCCCGATTCCGGTACCGATAAGACGAAAAATATCGGAAACTCGGAATCGGAAATTCGATACAGCTAATATCGGCCGATACCCGATATTTGCAGTATCGGAATGCTCAACACTAATGCAGACTGCTGTGGCCTGGTATTGTCAGGCGGCAAGGTCCATGGACTTGGCTCCTTAACAGCCTGAAAATCCAGGCTCAGCGGTCTGCTTCATCTGGCTGGTTAACAAAAATAGGGGGGACCCACGCCATTTTTTTTCGAGGGGATCCCCTATTTTGTTAATTCAGCCAAGATATGCAGACTGCTGTGGCATGGTATTATTCAGGTGGCAAGGTCCATGGTCTTGGCTCCTTAACAGCCTGAAAATCCAGCCTCAGCGGTCTGCTTCATCTGGCTGGTTAACAAAAATAGGGGGGACCCCACGCCAATTTTTTTCGAGGGGGATCCCCTATTTTTGTTAACCAGCAAAGATAAGCAGATGCTGTGGCTGGTATTATCAGGCTGGCAAGCTGGGTCGGACTGAGCCACCGGGACAACGGAGGAAACCTCGGTGGGCCCCAGCTCCTGCGTGATGGGCCCTGATTTTGAAGGAATAGGTCGCGGGGCAGGGGGGCGGTGGCCCCGGGCCCGCACTCTGAGGGGGCCCACCCGGGCTACGCTACGTAACTGTTTCGGCGTGCCAGCACGCCGATACAGTTAATTCTGCGGCAGAGCAGGGAGATCGCTCTCCTGCTCTGCCGCCCGGAGCTATGGGGCCTGAACAGGCGGTGGGGGGGCCCGGTGCAGCAGTGGGCCCCCACCGTCTGGGGGTGCTGTAGGGGCCCCGGTAAGTGAAGATTGAGGAGAAGGAGGAGGCTTTTCCCATAATCCCCTTCGCGTTGACAGGGGCGGGACATACCTGCGGCGCCGCTTAGGAGGAGGGGAACAGTGAGCAGAAGGAGCGGGAGGGAGATTGTTTTTTTTTTTTTTTTTAATGGGGGTGATTATATCAGGGCGTATATGGGGGGTGCTTATACTACAGAGGTGAATAGGGGATTAACTACAGAGGTCCATTTGGGGGGTGCTTAATAGAGTCCTTGGGATGTTATTCTCGAGACCCTATGGGGATGATTATATAAAGAGGTGCTTGGGGGGCATTAATATAGCGGGCTGCATGGTGGGCATTAATTATAGCTTAATT
>JARQOD010000007.1:38975007-39045946 GCA_033576555.1 Oophaga sylvatica
CAGGGCTCTCCAGCTAGGCCTACACCTGTCACTCATCCACTGTTACTGAACATTGTTTAAGCTAGAGATGCTGGTCCAAGCCTCTCCCAGGCCCTGTTCCATGCATCATGTTGCACAATTATACTATTATACTCTGGGTAAATTGATGCCAACTTTTCCTGGTGTCTGCCCCAATTTGAGCTGTTTTGACAGCTTTTTGGTCCCCTGAGATGTTGTCTATTGCTTCTAGTTTTGCCTCCATTGAACTCAATCAGTTCTGAAATGTTTGTCGAACTTGTTCTGCAAACATCAGGACGTTTGCTGTGATGTGAAACAGACCGAACATTGAAAGGTTTGCTCATCTCTAATAGACACACCTCATCTCACCAAGCTCCTCATCAGCTCTGCCCATTTTGGCAGAGTTGCTTTTAATTGGAGTAAAAAGTCAAAAGTTGAAAAAAAAATGTAGAAACTTCGTTGTGTAAATTAAATTGAGTCTTTTTAAAGCATTTTATTCTGTTTATATGCAACTAGATGGTGGCCCGATTCTACACATCGGGTATTCTAGAATATGTATGTAGTTTAGTATGAGGCTGCTGGGGTGTATATAGAGGCTGCTGTGGGGTGTATATAGAGGTTGCTGGGGTGTATATAGAGGCTGTTGCAGCTGGGGTGTATATAGAGGCTGCTGCTGAGGTGTATATAGAGGCTGCTGGGGAATATATAGAGGCTGCTGGGGAATATATAGAGGCTGCTGGTGTGTATATAGAGGCTGCTGGGGTGTATATAGAGGCTGCTGATGGGGTGTTTATAGAGGTTGCTGGGGTGTATATAGAGGCTGCTGGGCTGTATATAGAGGCTGCTGCTGCTGGGGTGTATATAGAGGTGCTGTGATGTATATAGAGGATGCTGCTGGGTGTATATAGAGGCTGCTGCTTCTGGGGTGTGTATAGATGCTGCTGGGGTGTATATAGAGGCTGCTGGGGTGTATATAGAGGCTGCTGGGGTGTATATAGAGGCTGCTGCTGCAGGTGTGTATATAGAGGCTGCTGCTGGGGTGTATATAGAGGCTGCTGCTGGGGTGTATATAGAGGCTGCTGCTGGGGTGTATATAGAGGCTGCTGCTGCAGGGGTGTATATAGAGGCTGCTGCTGCAGGGGTGTATATAGAGGCTGCTGCTGAAGGGGTGTATATAGAGGCCGCTGCTGGGGTGTATATAGAGGCTGCTGCTGCTGGGGTGTATTAGAGGCTGCTGGGGAATATATAGAGGCTGCTGGGGTGTATATAGAGGCTGCTGCTGGGGTATTTATAGAGGTTGTGAGGTGTATATAGAGGCTGCTGGGCTGTATATAGAGGCTGCTGGGCTGTATATAGAGGCTGCTGGGGTGTATATAGAGGCTGCTGCTGCTGGGGTGTATATAGAGGCTGCTGTGGTGTATATAGAGGCTGCTGCTGCTGGAGTGTATATAGAGGCTGCTGCTGCTGGGGTGTGTATAGATGCTGCTGGGGTGTATATAGAGGCTGCTGGGGTGTATATAGAGGCTGCTAGGCTGTATATAGAGGCTGCTGGGGTGTATATAGAGGCTGCTGCTGCTGAGGTGTATATAGAGGCTGCTGTGGTGTATATAGAGGCTGCTGCTGGGGTGTATATAGAGGCTGCTGCTGCTGGGGTGTGTATAGATGCTGCTGGGGTGTATATAGAGGCTGCTGGGGTGTATATAGAGGCTGCTGGGGTGTATATGTGTGGCCCAGCTGCGCTTGGTACACATGTTTCCAGGAGTATGTACCGAAAGGTAATTGCAAAACCTGATATTCATTCACACTCACATTTCCCAACAGTACCACTAGAGGGAACCTTAGACTATTTAAGGGTGTGGGAGACGTAGCAGGAGGGTCAGTTCAGTCAAGACTGGAGTTCAGTCTAGTCAGAGCTCAGTCTGAGCTAGTGAGATTTCCTGTCAGACGAGACAGAGAAGGAAAGATTGCAAGCTGATATCTCAGAACATCTAGACTGTTAGTTCCCTAAGGAATGTGGAAAGTGACTCTCGGAGCAAGCGTGTATTCAGTCTGACAAAAGGTCCTGAGAGCTGCTCTGGACAGAGTCTCTGAAGGAACAGAAGGAAGGGGACTACAGTTGGCAGAACATCGAGTTAACTGAGAATCGGTCAGTGAGCTTTGGAAAGAAGGAAGCTGACGACTACACCTACTGCTACCCGTGCTTATTGTTAAGGGTGAGAGTAGGGCGACGGGCGAGTGGTGACCCTAGGAAGGAGTGACTTCGGTGACAGACCACCTTCACTCAACTTAACCGGACACCGGGTCCGAAGTATTGCTAGAACCTTTACGGCTAGTGAGAGAAACACCGGAATCCCTGCTGGACTTCAAGTCGCAGAGGGTAGCCCTAAGTGCCGATACGTAACCAGGGTCAGGAGAACAGGAGTCTGGCAGTGCACTGCAGATCTAGACTTAGTTCTGTCCACAAGAAGACTTCCACCACAATGTTGGCCGGGCAAAGCTGTTCTATTCAGAGTTAAACTTGACTTCACGCAGGTTAGGACTCATACACTTTAAAGGGAAAGGAGGCCTTAAACCTACTCAGCGATTACCTGGATGTACATACTCCACCCTGAGCAGCTTCCCGGGACATACCTGCAAATACCACCAGTAAAGGTATGGAAAGAGACTGACTTGTGTGTGACTGACTTATTGCCCTGCACCACCATAGACTTTGAGGGAACAGTCTCACCTGTGGGAGACTTAACATCTTGCTGCCCAATAACATCCCCTCAGAAAGTTAACCTGCAGCGCTGGTCACTTTGATCAGAAACCACAGGTGGCATCACAAACAATTACTAAAATCCCTGTAAATATCCCCCCTTTGTATGAGCGCCCAGGGCAACGACCGAGCTGTGCTACTTGTGACATTCCCCATAGACTTCGAGTACCCCATAACCTGGTGTTGTGCGACTCATTACTTGGCGTCACGAACAGGATACGAAGCTTACTATTTGTGAGTAGGGTTGAGCATTCCGATACTTCCGATACTTGAAATCCAATGTAAGTCTATGGGAACAAAATATCGGAAGTACTTCCGATACTTACTTCCGATATTTTGTTCCCATAGACTTACATTGGATTTCAAGTATCGGAAGTATCGGAATGCTCAACCTATTTGTGAGTCCTGTGTTGCCTAGAATTGGACTGTTTTTGTGAAAAAAGACTGTGTGCAGTTCTTGTGATTTTTGGCGCCATTTTCCGCCATTTTGCCGCCATATTCACGCCCTGAGGCGCTGGTGAAGAAGGTGGGCGTGCCTTCGTGGGGGTACCCCCCTGTGGCGCGAAAGTGATGGGCGCCCTGTCTAAATGCTATTACAATACGAAAGCCTGCCCCACTGCAAGAGAGATCCGCCTCCTCTTCGTCCTCTATGCCAAGAGAGGGAAGCGAAAGTCCCGCCTCCACGGAAGAGACCAGATTGTTTCAGATGGAAAGCACAGTCTGGCCTGGAGTGAGATGGCGGAAGGACAGGAGACGCTGTGTGGAGGAATGGCGGTGCGCAGACCCCGTTCCCCTGAAGAGCTACTGCCTGTTCCTGAGCCGTCCCAGGTCGGGACAACGACCTAACAATGCAAAAAGTGGAAGAGGGTGGATGCGGTGTTAAGGGACATGGCCCGACACCGTGAAGAAATGGAGGAGATGGAGAAAAGCTGGCGTGCCCTGAAACAGCGGCTGCTGTGGGACGCAACGCTCTCTCCTCCAGAAGCGCAACCGTTACCTGTGCCACCACTGCCAGCGGCTGATGAAAAACCGGAGGCCGGCTCCAAAAGTGCTGATCCTGACTCTGCCGGGGACGCGGCGGGAGGGAAGGAGGCTGAGGGGGCCCTGCCCACACCGGAGTGACAGCCAGGCCTGGAGGCCGCAGCGGAATGCAGTCCCCCGGTAGGGACGCCAGAGGAGACCCAGCCGTCCGTGATGGAGAATGAGTGGCGACGCCGTGAGCAGGAGCAGCGGCAGCAGCAGGTTAGTGCGTCCCCCAAGTAAGCCACTGCACAAATCTGCGTCATCATTGGAAAACCTGTATTCAGAAGAGGCACCTGTAAGGCCTCCAACAAGTCGCAAAAGCAATAGCAAAAGTGAAACAAGGACTGTGGCTACCCAGACACAGGTAGCAGGACATGATCTGTTTGTAATGCGTTCCAGAGCGCACCGCGTGCTTCCAGCCCCAGGAGTGGAAGACGTCATCGCTATCTGCAAAAAAGAAGAAGACCAGTAGGACCCAGACAGGGTTTTTACTACATCTGTATAAAGTTGAAGAAGAATTTGCACTTTATTGAAATGTTGATAATATTTGATGATGTTTGCATAATTTGCATAATTTTAAATAGTATACCCCAGTTGGGTAATGAGTTACAGCATTATTATAGAAATGTGATTTTTCTAAAAATGTTTTATGCAAGGACTGCGTGCTGAGAACTCTTGCAGAACAGAACTTTAAATGTAAATAGTTCGCACTTCGGTGCCCCATCTTGGTTTTACATAAAGCCATACTACCTCAGAAGAAAAACCCGTATGGTGTGGCCTTGAGTGAGGTCTGCAGCAATGAAGTCCTGCAGCCCACCCAGGACCCACGTGGGAGGTTTTTGGTGCAGGTCCTCCACAAGAATCTTGTCTTGTATTTATTGATGTGAAAAGTATTTTGATATTTTTCTATTTGCACTTGTACACATTGTAAAGTTAAAGTGTCCTTACCTCCCGCAAGGGATGAGTTATTTGTTAATGTTATTATAAAAATTGTTTTTCTATTTCAGCCCGGGAGTGCTGACGATAACTAGGGGGGGATGTGTGGCCCAGCTGCGCTTGGTACACATGTTTCCAGGAGTATGTACCGAAAGGTAATTGCAAAGCCTAATATTCATTCACACTCACATTTCCCAACAGTACCACTAGAGGGAACCTTAGACTATTTAAGGGTGTGGGAGACGTAGCAGGAGGGTCAGTTCAGTCAAGACTGGAGTTCAGTCTAGTCAGAGCTCAGTCTGAGCTAGTGAGATTTCCTGTCAGACGAGACAGAGAAGGAAAGATTGCAAGCTAATATCTCAGAACATCTAGACTGTTAGTTCCCTAAGGAATGTGGAAAGTGACTCTCAGAGCAAGCGTGTATTCAGTCTGACGAAAGGTCCTGAGAGCTGCTCTGGACAGAGTCTCTGAAGGAACAGAAGGAAGGGGACTACAGTTGGCAGAACATCGAAGTAAACTTGACTTCACGCAGGTTAGGACTCATACACTTTAAAGGGAAAGGAGGCCTTAAACCTACTCAGCGATTACCTGGATGTACATACTCCACCCTGAGCAGCTTCCCGGGACATACCTGCAAATACCCCCAGTAAAGGTATGGAAAGAGACTGACTTGTGTGTGACTGACTTATTGCCCTGCACCACCATAGACTTTGAGGGAACAGTCTCACCTGTGGGAGACTTAACATCTTGCTGCCCAATAACATCCCCTCAGAAAGTTAACCCTGCAGCGCTGGTCACTTTGATCAGAAACCACAGGTGGCGTCACGAACAATTACTAAAATCCCCTGTAAATATCCTCCCTTTGTATGAGCGCCCAGGGCAACGGACCGAGCTGTGCTACTTGTGACATTCCCCATAGACTTCAACGGGCTCGGTGCCGAGTACCCCATAACCCTGGTGTTGTACGACTCATATATAGAGGCTGCTGTGGTGTATATAGAGGCTGCTGAGGTGTATATAGAGGCTGCTGCTGGGGTGTACGTGGAGGCTGCTGCTGGGGCATATGTGGAGGCTGCTGCTGGGGTATATAGAGGCTGCTGCTGGGGTGTATATAGAGGCTGCTGCTGGGGTGTATATAGAGGCTGCTGCTGGGGTGTATATAGAGGCTGATGCTGGGGTGTATATAGAGGCTGCTGCTGAGGTGTATATAGAGGCTGCTGGGGTGTGTATAGATGCTGCTGGGGTGTATATAGAGGCCGCTGGGGTGTATATAGAGGCTGCTGGGGTGTATATAGAGGCTGCTGCTGGGGTGTACGTGGAGGCTGCTGCTGGGGTATATGTGGAGGCTGCTGCTGGGGTATATAGAGGCTGCTGCTGCTGGGGTATATAGAAGCTGCTGCTGGTGGGGTCTGCATGGAGGCTGCTGCTGGGGTATATAGAGGCTGCTTCTGGGGTATATAGAGGCTGCTCCTGGAGTATATGTGGAGGCTGCTGCTGGAGTATATGTGGAGGCTGCTGCTGGGGTATATAGAGGCTGCTGCTGGAGTATATGTGGAGGCTGCTGCTGGGGTATATAGAGGCTGCTCCTGGAGTATATGTGGAGGCTGCTGCTGCTGGAGTATATGTGGAGGCTGCTGCTGGGGTATATAGAGGCTGCTGCTGCTGGGGTATATAGAGGCTGCTGCTGGTGGGGTCTGTGTGGAGGCTGCTGCTGGGGTTTACGTGGAGGACACCGGTCAGGGTACTTCCGCTGCGAGCAGCCGGGAGATGACTGGCTAGCGCCGATCATCTCCCGGCTGCGTCGCCGCTGACCTCCATGCGGCAGGAGATGACCCGCGGCTAATGTCGAGAGATCAGCGGCTAGCGCCACTGATCTCCTGACGATAGCGGTGTCGTGCGTGGTTCAAATCCTGTGCCAATTCACGGCCGGACTGCGCCTGTTGCATCGGGTATTCTAGAATATGTATGTAGTTTATTTATGAAGATTTAAGAATAATGCAATGAATACACAGGATTATCCGGGTAAAATATCTACATTACCATTAAATGTTATTGCTCATAGAACTGTTCTCAGGTTCTGTGACAGTCCCTGTGACGTTGCTAAGGCCACGATCGGGTATCCAAGGGGCGTGCTCGCACCACTCCCTCAGCAACAAACACATCCAATCCGGAGGCAGCTGAGCAGAGAGGTCGTGACCAATCAGCGACGCGGGATTTCCGTTACAGACAGAACTGACAAAACATGTTCAGTACATCATGGGCAGTTGGTGAGTCACATGACCACATGGGCAGAGTTAGCCCTGCGTCGCTTATTGGCCGCGGCCGGACCAATCAGCGACGCGGGATTTACCTGGACAGACAGACAGACAGACGGGATAACACAATTATATAGTAGATAAAAGCTTGTATGAATTGGGCCCAAAGTTACTATTCTGTGAATGAATAGTAGAGAAGAGCTGTCACACTATTCTAAGATGGTCATTGTTACAGGTCCTTTCTCCTTTGAATTTGCAAAATGCCAGAATAGGCTTCAGAACTGAAATGGAGATGCAACTTCTCCACAACCTAAAGCTATGCATTTGCAATAAAGAAACAATGTCAAATTACTGAAGGAAAACTGTATATCATGCTTCTGCAATAGTTTATTCAATGCTAATATATTTGCAGCTCTGTACACTAAGTGCAGTCAACCCCATCAACATCTAGCACAATGGAGCTTCAAATTTTATTTCCTCAAATTAGACACACATTAGAGCCATTTTTAAGCCAGATATCCTATTAGTATATTTGGAAAGTGTGGAAGGACACTGGATTACCAAGGAGAACCCACACAAAGACAGTATGTGAAATCAAAATGTTATAAGATGCCATTCATACAGATGTAGCCAAGTTTACCTTAACACAGATGACATAGCACTTGGATATCATGGCACAAAAAAAAGTGTAATTTGACATCTTATATGACATCAGGCAATAGTTTGTACAATATTAGTTTATCTTAATCCTCTCAAGTAAGATAACCTTCTGTGACAAGTTTTTGTGACAAACGCAGGTGGCAGCATGGTTCATGGACCCACCGCGCCACAGAACTGTGTCCATCTAAGAAGGGGCACGGCTACCTGGTCTTCACTGGCGCTCCTGATGGTAGAGGGATGCTTGGCTTCAGGTAGCCACCAGGTACCACTCCAAGGCAGTCCCTAGTACTGCAGCTGCTGACCCCAGGGGTCAGGTTCGCTAGCATGGACTCAGGATACATTCAGACTGGACTGAATTGGAGACTGGTTTTATCAGTCCGGATACACGGAATATTCGGAGGCACACATACAGACACATGGGTCTCAGATACTCGTACTTGCACCGGTCGCACACGGACCAGGGGATGAGGATTAGACACTGACCACACTAGGACCAGGAAATTCGGATTCAGGACTGGTCGCACTGGACCGAGGGACGAGGCTCAGGAACTGGCCGCACTAGGACCAGCGACTTTGATTTTTTTCTTGGGTTTTGTCTGTGAAATGGCCACAGTGTGAACATGCTCTTGCATATGCAAAATGAGCATATAGTATAGTAAGTAAAGAAATAAATAAATAAATAGTAAAACTACATAGGGTACTTAGTTAACATTATTTTGATCAAAGAAGTGTAAAAGCCTTCATTCTGAAAAAGTTGAGGTGCTACAATGATCCAGGTGAAGAAAAGCTTAATCTTCTGAGTTAAGGGACTATAGTCAGTCCTCTGACCCATCCAAACTTGATTTTCCCTGCTCTGTAAGTTAGGAGGCTAAATCCTGCCCCTTTTTGATAAGTCATTTGATAACCAGAACATAATACTTCTCTGGAGAGATCTGCACTTCTAAATGTAACTAATATCGAAAAGGATGTGGCTTTTAAGGAAAGGCTTGTTCCGAGGACCACCATGAACTCGAGTCAGATTTGGTTTGGAGCGCTTCTACAGAATTCTTCGATAGATGAATAATTGCAGAGTGATGTGGCTTATGCTCTAAAGAAATAAAATTCTAAAAGGCTTTGTAAGCAATAGGAAAATGCAGTGACACTAATAATGTCAGCCTCAACTATAATTACACTGTACGATGCTCTGCTCGAGGAGATATTTCACAAAACAGATTTATTTTTGATCAATGCATAAACATTGAATAAAATTGTATCATTTACAGACTTTCAGAGAGTTGACTAAGAATATTTTAATTCTCAGTCATAACAAGTAAATGTTATGAGTATACACATACAAAATATCATATCTTCATGTAAATTAATTACATCAAGAGAATCTCAACACTATAGAGTAATAAAAAATATTCAAGTCAAAGTCTTGTTTTGTTGCAATTAGGGTTGAGCATTCCGATATTGCAAATATCGGGTATCGGCCGATATTGGCTGTATCGGAATTCCTATTCCGAGTACCGATATTTTCGTCATATCGGATACCGGAATCGGAATGTCACTGTCACTGTCAGTGTCCGTCGGTCGGGTCTGTCAGGAGTCAGCGGCACTTACCCGGCAGAAGATCTCCGGTGGTCTCGTCCTGTACTGCTTGATGGCCGCCATCATCTTCTCCCTGGCGGTCACATGCAGTTTCTCGCGATAACTGCAGTGACTGCTGGGTAATCGCGGCCGTAAAGCAGTCCGATGACGTCACCGCCGGGGAAGCAGGTAATCAGCTGTGCTGCGTCTGGATGTCAGGCTCTGCCTGGCATTCCGATGTAGCAGAGCTGGATCGTCGTGGGACACTCGTTACTATGGACTGCGTCGGACAGGTGGTATACTGTTGGTTTTTTTTTTTTTTTTTTTTTTACAGGAGATCGATGGCGTCGCAGGAATGAGAGAGTAATAAAAGAAATGAATACTGTGTTGTCTCTTTTATTTCATTAAAATACTTTTTTCTTGCTGTGTCTTTTTTTTAAACATTTAAAAACTTTGGGATTAATAATGGATCGGTGTCTTATTGACGCCTCTCCATTATTAACCGGGCTTATTGTCACCGTGCAATCAACGGTGACATTAACCCCTTATTACCCCGCTTGCCACCGCTACAGGGCAAGTGGGAAGAGCCGGGTAAAGTGCCACAATTGGCACATCTTTTGATGCGCCAAATGTGGGGCTGCTGTAGCCTGGTATTATCAGGCTGTTGAGGGCCAAAATCCATGGGCCTTGACAGTCTTCTAATACCAGGCCGCAGCAGTCTGCATTTTACTTGGCTGGTTAACAAAAATAGGGGGACCCCTACGCCGTTTTTTTTTCGAGGGGATCCCCTATTTTTGTTAACCAGCCAAGCTAAGCAGACTGCTGTGGCCTGGTATTATCAGGCTGGCAAGGTCCATGGATATTGGATCCTTACCAGCCTGAAAAACCAGGCCTCAGCGGTCTGCTTCATCTGGCAGGTTAACAAAAATAGGGGGGACCCCACACCAATTTTTTTCGAGGGGATCCCCTATTTTTGTTAATCAGCCAAGATATGCAGACTAGAGTTGAGCGATACTTTCCGATATCTTAAAGTATCGGAATCGGAATGGTATCGCCGATATCACTAAAAAATCGGCGATACCCGATACCGATACCGGAAGTCCCATGTAAATCTATGGGAACAAAATATCGCAACTAAAAAAACCCCATTCTTTCCTTGTAAACACTAAATATACACACATAGAATACATATATATATATATACATGTCATTGTGACATATATATATACATATATGTATAGTTTTTACACTTCTACATAGTAAAATATCCTTTGATTCAATTGCCGGGTAAAGCCGGCTTCAGTGAAAAGACAGAAGCACCCGACATGAAATGACACTTGGTGTACATAGGGTTAACCATGTCTTTTCATGTCGTTTGCTATCTGATTTGCACAAACAATTAAATCAGACTATGTGTGCAAAATTTCACACCTGTAGGGGTTAATTAAAGGTGTAAATTCGTTGTAAAAAAAACGGACTTTTTTGCTACGAATTTACACCTTTAATTAACCCCTACAGGTGTGAAATTTTGCACACATAGTCTGATTTAATTGTTTTTGCAAATTAGATAGCAAAGGACATGAAAAGACATGGTTAACCCTATGTACACCAAGTGTCATTTCATGTCGGGTTCTGCATTTTCACAAAAGCCGGCAATTGAATTAGCGGCTATTATACTATGTAGAAGTGTATGAACTACAAATATAAATATATATATATATGTGTCACAAATTCAATGACATGTATATATATATATATGAGGTGTAAAATTGCTGAAAAAAAATGTAGTGGGCTCCCGCCCTAGTTTCGCAACCAGACAGACAAAGCCAGTGAGTGGGGGCAGATAATAATAGCCCAGAGAGGGACCATTATTTTTGGCCCCCCCCGGCTACTTAACATCTGCCCCCAGACACCCCAGAAAGGGCAAATCTCTAATTAGATTTGCCCTTTCTGGCACTTTGCCCGTCTATTCCCATTGCCCTGTAGCGGTGGCGAATGGGTTAATAAGGGGTTAAAATGACCTTGCAATTGAAAGGTCACTTTAAGCCAGGTTAATAATTGAGAGCTGTCAATTAGACAACTATCAATTATTAATCCTATTGTATGAAAGAAAAATCAAACACACACACTTTAATAAAAAAGAAGTTTAATGAAATAATCACACAGTTTTTGACCATATTTTATTTACCTGCTAAAACCATTTCCTGTAATAAAAATAAAATAAAAAAGCAAAATTATTCTTACCTATCCCATGCACAGTCAGGTCCCACGGTGTAATCCTTCAGAAAGGGTTAATGTTTACTGCAGGGACCGCAGCTAATGCTGCAGCCTCACAGTAAACCCCCAAATGAATGAGTTCCTCTCCTGGCTGACAGGAGAGTAAAGGCTGGGTCTCACATAACGATACACCAGCGATCCTGACAACGATATGCACTTGTCAGGATCGCTGGTGTATCGCTACATGATCGCTGCTGAGCTGCCAAACAGGCAGCTCAGGCAGCGATCTGGGACAGCGACACTGCGGGTAACATCGCTTAAGGGCCCGTCTCACATAGCGATATCGCTACCGAGATCGCTGCTGAGTCACTAGTTTTGTGACGCAGCAGCGAGCTCACCAGCGATATCGCTGTGTGTGACATTCAGCGACGATCAGCCCCCCTGCCGGGTATCGCTGATCGTCGCAGAAATGTCAGGACCTTTTTTTGATCGCTGGTTTCCCTCTGACAGGCACGCATCGCTGCGTGTGACAGGCGGGAAAACCAGCGATCGCTGAACACGCGTGTCCTGTTACATTCTCTAGCGACGCAGCGATACCGGCAGGGGGGCTGATCGTCGCTGAATGTCACACACAGCGATATCGCTGGTGAGCTCGCTGCTGCGTCACAAAACTAGTGACTCAGCAGCGATCTCGGTAGCGATATCGCTATGTGAGACGGGCCCTTAAGTGGAAAGCTTAATTGATTGCTTTCCACTTTCACTTCAGGTCAGCCAGGGACACAATCAGTGACGTCAGAGGGAACTGATTAACAAAAATAGGGGTTCCCTTCGAAAAAAAAATGGCGTGGGGTCCCCCCTATTTTTGTTAACCAGCCAGATGAAGCAGACCGCTGAGGCCTGGATTTTCAGGCTGTTAAGGAGCCAAGATCCATGGACCTTGCCAGCCTGATAATACCAGGCCACAGCAGTCTGCATATCTTGGCTGATTAACAAAAATAGGGGATCCCCTCGAAAAAAATTGGCGTGGGGTCCCCCCTATTTTTGTTAACCAGCCAGATGAAGCAGACCGCTGAGGCCTGGATTTTCAGGCTGTTAAGGAGCCAAGATCCATGGACCTTGCCAGCCTGATAATACCAGGCCACAGCAGTCTGCATATCTTGGCTGATTAACAAAAATAGGGGATCCCCTCGAAAAAAATTGGTGTGGGGTCCCCCCTATTTTTGTTAACCAGCCAGATGAAGCAGACCGCTGAGGCCTGGATTTTCAGGCTGTTAAGGAGCCAAGATCCATGGACCTTGCCAGCCTGATCAATACCAGGCCACAGCAGTCTGCATATCTTGGCTGATTAACAAAAATAGGGGATCCCTCGAAAAAAATTGGCGTGGGGTCCCCCCTATTTTTGTTAACCAGCCAGATGAAGCAGACCGCTGAGGCCTGGTTTTTCAGGCTGGTAAGGATCCAATATCCATGGACCTTGCAAGCCTGATAATACCAGGCCACAGCAGTCTGCTTAGCTTGGCTGGTTAACAAAAATAGGGGATCCCCTCGAAAAAAAAACGGCGTGGGGATCCCCCCTATTTTTGTTAACCAGCCAAGTAAAATGCAGACTGCTGCGGCCTGGTATTAAAAGACTGTCAAGGCCCATGGATTTTGGCCCTCAACAGCCTGATAATACCAGGCTACAGCAGCCCCACATTTGGCGCATCAAAAGATGTGCCAATTGTGGCACTTTACCCGGCTCTTCCCACTTGCCCTGTAGCGGTGGCAAGCGGGGTAATAAGGGGTTATTGTCACCGTTGATTGCACGGTGACAATAAGCCCGGTTAATAATGGAGAGGTGTCAATAAGACACCGATCCATTATTAATCCCAAAGTTATTAAATGTATAAAAAAAGACAAAGCAAGAAAAAAGTCTTTTAATGAAATAAAAGAGACAACACAGTTTTCATTTCTTTTATTATACACTCATTCCTGCGACGCCATCGATCTCCTGTAAAAAAAGAAAAAAAACAAACCAACAGTATACCACCTGTCCGACGCGTCCAGAACGACAGTCCCACGACGATCCAACTCTGCTACATCGCAATGACAGGCAGAGCCTGTCATCGCGACGCAGCACAGCTGATTACCTGCTTCCCCGGCGGTGACGTCATCGGACTGACTGCTTTACGGCCGGGATTACCCAGCAGTCACTGCAGTTATCGCGAGAAACTGCATGTGACCGCCGGGGAAAGAAGATTGCAGCCATGAAGCAGTGCAGGACGTGACCGCCGGAGATCTTCTGCCAGGTAAGTGCCGCTGACTCCTGACAGACCCGACCGACGGACACTGACAGTGACAGTGACAATCCCGATTCCGGTATCCGATAAGACGAAAATATCGGAACTCGGAATCGGAATTCCGATACAGCTAATATCGGCCGATACCCGATATTTGCAGTATCGGAATGCTCAACACTAATGCAGACTGCTGTGGCCTGGTATTTCAGGCTGGCAAGGTCCATGGATCTTGGCTCCTTAACAGCCTGAAAATCCAGGCCTCAGCGGTCTGCTTCATCTGGCTGGTTAACAAAAATAGGGGGGACCCCACGCCAATTTTTTTCGAGGGGATCCCCTATTTTTGTTAATCAGCCAAGATATGCAGACTGCTGTGGCCTGGTATTATCAGGCTGGCAAGGTCCATGGATCTTGGCTCCTTAACAGCCTGAAAATCCAGGCCTCAGCGGTCTGCTTCATCTGGCTGGTTAACAAAAATAGGGGGGACCCCACGCCAATTTTTTTCGAGGGGATCCCCTATTTTTGTTAACCAGCAAAGATAAGCAGACTGCTGTGGCCTGGTATTATCAGGCTGGCAAGCAGGGTCGGACTGAGCCACCGGGACACGGAGAAACCTCCGGTGGGCCCCAGCTCCTGCGTGATGGGCCCTGATTTGAAAGGAATAGGTCGCGGGGCAGAGGGGGCGGTGGCCCCGGGCCCCGCACTCTGAGGGGGCCCACCCGGAGCTACGCTACAGTAACTGTATCGGCGTGCACAGCACGCCGATACAGTTACATTCTGCGGCAGAGCAGGGAGAATCGCTCTCCCTGCTCTGCCGCCCGGAAGCTATGGGGCCTGAACAGGCGGTGGGGGGGCCCGGTGCCAGCAGTGGGCCCCCCACCCGTCATCGGAGGGTCAGCTGTATCGGCATCCAGCCGATACAGCTGACAGCATAGAGAGAGAAGGAGGAGCGCTCCTTCTCTCCCATAATCCCCCTCTCAGCGTCTGACAGCGGGCGCGATGACATCACCTGCCGGCGCCCGCTGTCAGACGCAGAGAGGGAGAACAGTGAGCAGCACAGGAGCCGGGAGGTGAGTATTGTTTTTTTTTTTTTTTTAATGGGGGTGCATTATACTACAGAGGCTGTATATGGGGGGTGCATTATACTACAGAGGCTGTATATGAGGGCTGCATTATACTACAGAGGCTCCATATTGGGGTGCATTATACTACAGAGACTCCCTATGGGGATGCATTATACTACAGAGACTCCCTATGGGGATGCATTATACTACAGAGGCTGCCTATGGGGGTGCATTATAATATAGCGGCTGCCTATGGTGGTGCATTATATTATAGACTCTAACTATGGGGGTTTATTATAATATAGAGGCTGCCTATGGGGGTGCATTATACTATATTGAGGACTATCTGGTGTATTATGCTGTATGGATGCTATCTAGGGGCCATCATACAGTGTTGGACCCATTAAATAGTTTGGGGACATTAAGGGGTCAGTATATATCCAGTGAGGGGCATTATTCTGTGTATAGGGGAGATGTACAGGGGGAGACTTGGGACATTATTAAATGTAAAGTGGACACTTATTGTTATAGGGGAACTCGGGTTACTGTGACTGTCAAAGGGGCACACAGGGCATTATTACAGTCTAGGGGACAAAATGTGGGCACTGTTTTCTAGGGCACTTGCACCGGCATTACTATATTCTAGAGGGGTGCTTTAAAATTTAGAGGTCACACAGAACCACAGAGCAGGTGCAGTAATAGGGACACATACGGCAGCAACAGCTCAGTATTGGGGTATCAGGTGCAGTAATAGGGACACATACGGCAGCAGCGGCTCAGTATTGGGGTATCAGGTGCAGAAATAGGGACACATATGGCAGCAGCGGCTCAGTATTGGGGTATCAGCAGGATGAGGAGTTTGTGCAGGTTGAGAATAGTCCAATTGGTGACCGTGACAGTGCTAAAAATATGAGAAGTGAAATGTGTCTTTGTTGTAATCTCTGCAGTCGAGTCCTGGCTGGAGAAGTCGTCATGTCGGTCTGGGCCAGATGGAAAAGACATGAAAAGTGAACAATTCCATTAGAAAGAACATCAGCGGTAAGTCATTATCTGTACCTGTGCTGTAATCTATTATATGTTCTGTAGGACTGGTATTATTTACCACAGACCATATGGCGGTAATATCAATATTGGTCTTTTTATATATAGATTATTTTTGGCAACAGCGCGGTCATTTGTTGAGGTTCTCTGATTAGGGGCCCACTCAGAAGTTTCGCCCCACTAAACCAAAACCCTAGCTACGCCTCTGGCTCTCTCTCTAGTCTTTCTTTCTCTCTCTAGTCTTTCTCGCTCTCTGTTCTTTCCTTCTCGCTCTCTGTTCTTTTTTCTCTCTGTTCTTTCTTTCTCTCTCTCTTTTCTTTCTTTCCTCTCTTTCTTTCTCTGCTTGTTCTTTCTCTCTCGCTGCTCTTTATTTCTTTTCCTCCGTACCAGCCACTGTGCCCTCATTACCAGTCAGTGTGATCAGCAGTGCTAAATGGGTACGCTTGGGGCGAGGATATGGGTGTGATTAGCTGTGAAATGGGTGTGGTCGGGGCGTGGCCTAAAATTTGTAGCGGCGGGATGTATGCTGTATGACCTCCCTACAACTTCTGGGCATGCTCCTGATGAGCACGACGGATGGCCTCCTGAGGGATCTCCTCCCACACCTGGACTAAAGCATCCACCAACTCCTGGACAGTCTGTGGTGCAACGTGGCATGGCCTAAAATTTGCTGCAGCAGCACAGGTGCCAAGCTTGTCCCTCTTTCCCTTCTTCAAAGGTTGGGAAGTATGATGGTGGGCCCCAAGAATAATTTTTCTCTGGTGGGCCCAAGGTACTCCAGTCCGACGCTGCTGGCAAGGTCCATGGATATTGGACTCCTAACAGCCTTAAATACCATGCCTCAGCAGTCTGCTTCATCAGGCTGGTTAACAAAAATAGGGGGGACCCCACGCCATTTTTTTTTCAAAGGGAACCCCTATTTTTGTTAATCAGTTCCCTCTGACGTCACTGATTGTGTCCCTGGCTGACCTGAAGTGAAAGTGGAAAGCAATCAATTAAGCTTTCCACTTCCTCTCCTGTGAGCCAGGAGAGGAACTCATTCATTTGGGGGTTTACTGTGAGGCTGCAGCATTAGCTGCGGTCCCTGCAGTAAACATTAACCCTTTCTGAAGGATTACACCGTGGGACCTGACTGTGCATGGGATAGGTAAGAATAATGTTGCTTTTTTATTTTATTTTTATTACAGGAAATGGTTTTTGCAGTAAAATAAAAGATGGTCAAAAACATGTGTCTTTATTTCATTAAATGATTTTTAATTAAAGTGTGTGTTTTATTTTTATTTCATGCAATAGGATTAATAATTGATAGTTGTCTAATTGACAGCTCTCAATTATTAACCTGGCTTAAGGTCACCTTTCAATAGCAAGGTGGCTTTAACCCCATATTAACCCATTCGTCACCGCTACAGGGCAATGGGAATAGACGGGCAAAGTGCCAGAAAGGGCGAATCTAATTATAGATTTGTCTTTTCTGGGGTGTCTGGGGGCAGATGTTAGTAGCCAGGAGGGGGGCAAAAATAATGGTCCCTCTCTGGGCTATTATTATCTGCCCCCACTCACTGGCTTTGTCTGGTTGCGAAACTAGGGCTGGAGCCCACGCATTTTTTTTCAGCAATTTTACACCTCATATATATATATACATGTCATTGAATTTGTGACACATATATATATATATATTTTATAGTTCATACACTTCTACATAGTATAATAGCCGCTAATTCAATTGCCGGCTTTTGTGAAAATGCAGAACCCGACATGAAATGACACTTGGTTTACATAGAGTTAACCATGTCTTTTCATGTAGTTTGATATCTGATTTGCACAAACAATTGCATGAGTGTAAGTGTGCAAAATTTCACACCTGTAGGGGTTAATTAAAGGTGTAAATTCGTAGCAAAAAAGTCCGGTTTTTTACAACGAATTTACACCTTTAATTAACCCCTACAGGTGTGAAATTTTGCACACTTACACTCATGTAATTGTTTGTGCAAATCAGATATCAAACTACATGAAAAGACATGGTTAACTCTATGTAAACCAAGTGTCATTTCATGTCGGGTGCTTCTGTCTTTTCACAAAAGCCGGCTTTACCCGGCAATTGAATCAGAGGCTATTTTACTATGTAGAAGTGTATAAACTATAAATATATGTATATATATATATGTCACAATGACATGTATATATATATATATATATGTATTCTATGTGTGTATATTTAGTGTTTACAAGGAAAGAAAGAGGTTTTTTTAGTTACGATATTTTGTTCCCATAGACTTACATTGGATTTCCGGTATCGGTATCGGGTATCGCCGATATTTTAATGGTATCGGCGATACCATTCCGATTCCGATACTTTTGGATATCGGAAAGTATCGCTCAACTCTAGTTGCAATGCCTTTTCTAAGTACAAACCTTCACCTGAATACTCTTTACTGCCTTTAGAATACAGAATAATATACTAATATTTAGGCCGGGGTCACACTTGCGAGAAACTCGTACAAGTCTCGCACCTCAATACCTGACACTGCCGCCGGCACTCCGGACCAGAGTGTGCGGCTGCATGTATTTCTATGCAGCTGAACGCTCCGGTCCGAGTGCCGACGGCAGTGCAGGGTATTAAGGTGCGAGACTCGTACGAGTTTCTCACAAGTGTGACCCCAGTCTTACTAACACTCTATCAAGATCATTTAGCGTTATTGATAATTGCCTGCTTGCCTTTTTATATAAATAGCTTGACACCTCCTTTCCTCTACAGATACCATCCTTAAATGGTTAGATTGCGGTCAATAAATAGAATTTGAGCACCAAAAATAATGCAAAGCGCAAATCTATGAGCAATTTCAATTTCTATTTATTTAATAACAAAATGTAGAAATAGAGTGCTACACCCTAGTCTCAAAATAAAAATAAAATACTTTTCAATACATTTCATTTTGGGATTTTTTGGCCTCATTTGTCTTGTGACTTGCAAGATAGTGAAGTTATAACAGATCATAAACACTAATCCAAGGACACTGATTTTGGGTGAATTGCAACGAGAAATCAAGATGATAAGCAAATTGAATAGGGTTCTGTTTTGTCATCTTATGGATTGTGCATAGAAGCAACAGAATTTATTTCTGTGGAATTTAATTTTTACAAAGAGACACCCCCAGAGCATTATAAGAGAGACATTCAATTTGCAGAGAATAACTTGATAGTGAATCAAATGTCCTGTGAAAATCCACATTGTCCAGCTAATTAATATTTTGCCAAATCTGCTCATCTCTACTAGTGAAACTGTTTTGTATAACTCTGAAACCCCCCTAAAGCCCATTCCACTAATGGCTGCATTCCTGTGAGAGAAAACCTGGACCTGCCCACATAACCTTTTCCTCAAACTGTTTAACCTTTTCCAAGTAATTGGAATTAAAAAATAAAATCAAACTAGTTCTTTATTTGTCCTTCTACTACTTGTTGGATGTTGTGATTAGTGAACACCGTGTTCAGCCGAACATCTAAAAAAGTTTGGTTCGGGTAACAGAACGTTACTCAAACCTGAACCCCGTACAGATGAATTGTGGCCCTGAACATGTGTTGTTTGCCAGGCTATCATCTGCATGACAGCATGGCAAACAGGCTCTGATCGGCGGTAAAGTCTTTACCACCGGTCAGACGACAGCGGTTCCCACGGTGTCAGATGATAGTGTGAGCTCTCAGCTGTGATCAGCGGTAAGAAGGTTACTTCCGGTCACACAAGTCTGTTGATGAGAGCGTACTACTCCTATCAGCCTATGCCTGCTGTCACTTATAACAGCGAGAGCAGGCGATGCTGATAGGAGTATTCATCAGCCGGTGCCTGCGATATAAATACCATATATACTCGCGTATAAGCCTATATTTTCAGATCATTTTTTAAAGCTAAAAGTCCCCCTCTCAGCTTATACGTGAGACATATACTGGGGGGTCGGTGGGGGAGGGGGATCGGGGTTGCCAGATCATACTTACCCCTCCGCCGGCACGTCTCTGCAGCCTCCCTGCTCCTCCCAAGATCTCAGGCTCCTTCCTGCAGCGGTCACATGGTACCGCTCATTAAAGTCATGAATATGCACATATTCATGACTTTAATGACGGTACCATGTGACGACCGCTGTAGGAACAAAGAGCTACGGGAGAAGAGCAGGGGCTGCAGAGACGCGCCGGCGGGGGGTGAGTATATGCGATATTTACTTGTCCCCATTCCACCGCTGCGCGCCACTGTGTCCTCACGTCCTCTAGCTGTGATGTTCAGGCAGAGGGCGCGATGACATAGTTAGTACGCGCCGCACCCTCTGCCTGAGCGCTCACTGACAAGAGGACCCGGAAGACAGCGGCGCGTAGCTGTGGAGTGAGGACAGGTGAATATCTCAGGTGCCTGGGCCCTGAGCGAGCGGTGACCCCGGCACCTGTCCCCAATAGCGCGCCGGTGTCCCCGCCTGCTCAGGACACTGGCACCTGGCCCCCAGTGACGAGAGGTGAGTATGTCATTTTACTTTTTTAGTTGCAGTGGCAGCATAAGGGACCTATACTATGGAGCATATGGGGCATAATCTGTGGAGCATATGGGGCATAATCTATGGAACATATGGGGCATAATATGTGGAGCATATGGGGCATAATCTGTGGAGCATATGGGGCACAATCTGTGGAACATATGGGGCATAATCTATGGAACATATGGGGCATAATATGGACATATGGGCATAATCTGGATATGGGGCATAATCTGTGGAGACATATGGGGCATAATCTGTGGAGTATATATGGGGCATAATCTGTGGAACATATGGGGCATAATCTGTGGAGCATATGGGCATAATCTGTGGAACATATGGGGCATAATCTGTGGAACATATGGGTCATAATCTGTGGAGCATATGGGGCATAATCTGTGGAACATATGGGGCATAATCTGTGGAGCATATGGGGCATAATCTGTGGAGCATCTTATGGGGGCATAACTTTTATGAAGCAGCATATGGGGCATATTATTCTATGGAGCATTTATGGGGCCATTATTAACCTTTATGGAGCATTATATGGGGAGTATTTTGTATGGAGCATTATATGGGGCTCCTGATTCAATATGGATATTCAAAAACATTTAACCTACTGATGTCTCAATTAATTTTACTTTTATTGGTATCTATTTTTATTTTTGTAATGTACTAGTAGCTGCTGCATTTTCCACCCTAGGCTTATACGTGAGTCAATAAGTTTTCCCAGGTTTTTGTGGCAAAATTTGGGGGTTGGCTTATACACGGGTCGGTTTATACGGTAAATAAATTTAAAAAGAAAATGACATGGGGTTTCTTCTATTTTTGATAAACTGACAGCTGCGGGCTGCAACCCTCAACTGTCAGCTTTATCAAGGCTTTACCTAAACCCATATCAGATACATTTGATGAATTATTTAAACAATTTAAACTTTATTACACATGTTTTTTAGACAAAGCACACAAGTAATCCACACCCAAAAAAACACTCCAAAAATGTAACAAAAGCTCAGCAAATACACCAAAGAATGAACTTTTTAAATGAAGTGTTTTTACTGCCAAGATAGCACGTATTGGTTGCAGAAAAAAAGATGCAGCAAAAAGTGTGTGTGAATGTGACCTTAGGTAATTTGACAGGAGACTAGACACATTGGAATCGCTATAATTTTTTGGGATGTTCCTTTTTCAATTGAGTGTAGTGTACTTCATTTATATTCAGGGGAATTTAAAATGTAAAAGTGCAGCTGCTATCCCACTCTAGTTCAGTAACAACCCAACAATTGTTGAAGAGTTAGAATCAGGCTAAAATGTAGAATATAGCATTTTATTAGATCCCATTCAAATAAAAAAATACATATTATAATGTGAAAAATCATCTTAGTAGTCACAGACTGCTGCTTTCCACCATCCTGTCACTCTCAATAAGTTGTCAGCTCCCTTTCACCATTATGTGTTTGTGCACAATGTTTAGAATACATTACGCTGTATCTTATTATCCTATTATCCAGGGTTATTACAGCACTCAATAAATGTCTTGTCAGCACATGTGGTAATCATTTTTCGCAGCATCAACTCCAGACTGGAGCTTGAAGATGGTGTGGGAAGAAAAAGCAACTGTGCACATACACTGCATGTACTGTATATGAAAGAGTTGTTTTCTGATAGGAACACTGACTTCAGCTAACTTAGGCCTCTTTCACACGTTAGTGTATCTAGTACATGTGGCGACAATTTTCACACGTACCAGAAACATTTACACACGTAGACCCATTAAAATCTTTGCGGCTGCGTACATGTCCATGTGTTCACATAGACCGTGAGTCCATGTTACCCGCACGTGGACATGTCTATTTTCCCGGCAGCACAGCTGTCAATACACCCCGCACACATACATACAGATCACATAAGGTGTGACATCCGTGTGCCTGTCTTTTTTACAAGTATGGAATAGAATACAGAATAGAAATGACAGATGCTTAGGTGTTAGATGTGAAAAGAATGAGATAGATAGAGAGAGAGATAGGGGTAGATAGCAAGACAGATATTCGTGAGGTATATAATCAGTGCTCTGCATGGGTATTTTACTGTTCTTGTATTATGCTAATAAATAATTGAAAAAAAAACTATGTGGGGTCACCCCTATTTTTAATAACCAACACATGTAAAGCAGGCAGCTGTGGGCTGATATTTTCAAGCTGGGAAGGTGCATGGATATTGGGCAATTTCCAGCCTAAAAATTCCAACCTGTAGCCGCTGGTTGTCAAAATTAGGGGGGATCCCATGTCATTTTTTATTTATTTATTTATTTATTAGCCAAATACATGTACAGTAAACTACACACGCAAAACACTGATTAAATATCTCACCAATATCTTTCTTGCTATCTATCTATCTCAATATTTACACATCTAACACCTAAACATATGTCATTTCTATTCTGCATTCTATTCCAGTACCTGTCACACGGAAGGTGCACACAGATGCCACACTGCTTATACACACTACACGGATAGCACTGGTGCTATTTTTTCCAGTACCGGAAATATCAGGACGTGTGAAGGGGGCCTTAAACTTTATAATAGCTTTCACAAGTGCTTAATATGACATCTAACATGTATACTGAAATACTATCAGATTTTTTGCAGGTAGCTTAAAGTAGGTAGTATGAACGTACTATCTGCTTTGCATTCATAAAAATATCAGAAATTTGACAAAGATTTAACAACAAATGCAATTTTCAAACTTGAATGATTAATTATCCATTTAATCCAGATCATTATCTCACACATAAAGGTAAGAAATAACATTTCCCTCATGCCTGCATAACATCAGCACCATTTGTAAAATGACCTTCTACGTTGTTAGGATTTTACTAGGTTTAAAATTCTAGGAATAATTTTTCATTTTTTTCAAACCAATTTACAGAATGTATTTTTTAGGGACCCATTCAGCTTTATAGTGACTTTGGGGAACTCACATATTGGAAAGCGTCAAAAAGTGACATACTTTTAAATAGAGCGCCCCTGAACATATTGAAACCTGTTGCCAGGTATCATGATCCTGTCAGCGCCGGCGAACTGCCACGGCTGAGCAGGGTGACTCACCCACACTACTGAAGGGCCCGGGGTCAGATGCTGCAGGGGAGGCTCAGGCAGACGGGACCTGAGCAGCGTGGTGAGAGGAGACGCTGAAGGTAGCAGAAAGCAAAAGGACCTGCGATCATGTGACCATAGAGGAGGGGCTTAGCATCCTGCTGATGGAGATGAGTGCAGGATGCTACAGGGACCCTGGAGTAGTGAATAGGGAAACTCAGGTCAGACAAATGGGAGTCATACACGGAGATAGCAACGCAGTACAGAAGGGGCGAGCAGAGAATTGTCAGAACGAAGGCCAGGAGTCATACACGGAGATAGCAACACAGTACAGAAGGGGCGAGCAGAGAATTGTCAGAACGAAGGCCAGGAGCAGGGCCAGCTCCAGGTTTTATGGGCCCCCCAGGCGAAAGAGTCTCAGTGGGCCCCTTTAACACAGACCACAATTCATGATGCACAGATACTGCAGAAAATATGGGTATAGTACAATGCCAAACACTTCTCCTCTTCCATTACATGAGTGATATCTATTGTAAATTCTACAATAGCTCAGAAACCGCCAAATCCCCACAGCGCACAGTACAGACTGGATAGTACAGTCCTCCATACAGTATTATGGGCACCATATTATAGTCCTCCATACAGTATTATGGGCCAAATATAATGCTCCATAAAGAATATTGGACCCCAAATAATGCTCCATACAGGATACTGGTCCCCATATAATGCTCCATACAAAATATGGAGCTCGCCTCTGCACTGTGCTGCATTCTGCTCTGTTATGGCTCAGGAAAGGGCGCTGTGGAAAGACTCCCCATCATCGTCATCATTCCCTCCCCATCATCATCATCATTGCCTCCCCATCATCATCATCATTGCCTCCCCATCATCATCGCTTCCCCATCATCATCATCATTGCCTACCCATCATCATCCCCTCCCCATCATCATGGCCTCCCCATCATAATTGCCTCCCCATCATCATCGCCTCCCCATCATCATCGCCTCCCTATCATCATCGCCTCCCCATCATCATCATTGCCTCCGGCTTCTCACCACCATCACTGCCTCCCCCCACCACCATCACACATACAGCACCACACACAGACAGCACCGCAGCACTCTCTCACATACACACACACAAAGCACCGCACTACATACACACACACTGATACACACAGACAGACACACACAGACACAGACACATACACCTCATATCTCACCTGTCCGGCGTCCGCGCTCTCTCTGCCACAGCCGGCTGCTGAATGATGATGTCATTCAGTGGCGGTGCTGTGAGAGGAAGCGCGGGCACCCTGCAGCCCGGAGCTGCGGAGGCACGGGGAGAGGTAAGTATTGCGCCGGCTGCTGCCGGGGCCCTGAGCCAGGGCCGGCTCCAGGTTTTTATGGGCCCCGGGCTAAAGAGCCTCAGTGGGTCCCTTTAACACAGACCACGATTCATGATGCACAGATACAGCAGAGAAATATAGGTACAGTACAATGCCAAACACTTCACTTCTTACATTACATGAGTGATATCTATTGTAAATTGTACAATAGCTCAAAAACCGCCAAATCATCACAGCGCACAGTACAGACTAGACAGTACAGTCCTCCATACAATATTATGGGCACCACATAGTCTCCCCTTCATCACCCATATAATACCCCATGCAGGATGTCACCCCCCATCCCCCATATAATGCTCCATACAGAATACTGGACCCAAAATAATGCTCCATACAGAATACTGGACCCAATATAATGCTCCATACAGGATACTGGTCCCCATATAATGCTCCATACAGGATACTGGTCCCCATATAATGCTCCATACAAAATATGGAGCTCTCCTCTGCGCTGTACTGCGTTCTGCACTGTTACGGCTCAGGAAAGGGCGCTGTAGAAAGACTCCCCATTATCATCATGATTGCCTCCTTATCATCATCATGGCCTCCCCATTATCATCAATGCCTGCCCATCATCATCATTGCCTCCCCATCATCATCGCCTCCCCCTCATAATCATTGCCTCCCCCTCATCATTGCCTCCTCATCATCATCATTGCCTCCTCATCATCATCATTGCCTCCTCATAATCATCATTGCCTCCCCATCATCATCATGGCCTCCCCATCATTATCAATGCCTGCCCATCATCATCATTGCCTCCCCATTATCATCAATGCCTGCCCATCATCATCATCTCCTCCCCATCATCATCAATGCCTGCCCATCATCATCATCTCCTCCCCATCATCATCAATGCCTGCCCATCATCATCATCTCCTCCCCATCATCATCAATGCCTGCCCATTATCATCAATGCCTGCCCATTATCATCAATGCCTGCCTATCATCATCATCTCCTCCCCATCATCATCAATGCCTGCCCATCATCATCATCTCCTCCCCATCATCATCAATGCCTGCCCATTATCATCAATGCCTGCCCATTATCATCAATGTCTGCCCATCATCACATACAGACAGCACCAGCACACAAGCACTCTCTCACATACATACATACACACACACACACAAACACACACACACA
The DNA here is from genome assembly GCA_033576555.1 of Oophaga sylvatica. Taxonomy (NCBI): domain Eukaryota; kingdom Metazoa; phylum Chordata; class Amphibia; order Anura; family Dendrobatidae; genus Oophaga; species Oophaga sylvatica. The sequence goes on from JARQOD010000007.1 coordinate 39,000,962, forward strand.
AAGCACCGCACTACATACACACACACTGATACACACAGACGCACACACACACAGATACATACACACATGCCTCACTTGTCCGGCGTCCGCGCTCTCTGCCACAGCCGGCCGCTGAATGATGACGTCATTCAGCGGCGCTGCTGTGAGAGGAAGCGCCGGCGCCCCCTGGATCCCTGAGGTGTGGCAGCGGAGGCACGGGAGAGGTAAGTATTGTGCCAGCTGCTGCCGGGGCCCTGAGCAAGCGGGGGGAGGGGCCCAATGGGGGCGCTGACACCGCTCTCCTCCGCTAACGGGCGCCGGGGTGCCCGACAGCGAGTGGGCCCCCCCACCTGCTCAGGGCACAGGCACTTGCCCGGGTGTGCCGGGTGCTGACGCCGGCCCTGCCCTGAGCAATAGGTTAACCTTTTTAATAAATTATTATTTCTTTAGAATTCATACATGGGCTGTCAGTCTATCTCCTTTTATGCAAAATAATCCATTGTTCTACAGTAAGACATTGAAAATAATGTTTGTACTCCATTACTTGTTGATAAAATCGCTACTCTAACAATTACACAACTTGAGTTTAAAGGGAGCCTGTCATAATAAAAAACTCAATAAACCTGCAGATATGGGTTTAATCTACAGGTTAATAGTAGAGTTGAGCGATACTTTCCGATATCCTAAAGTATCGGAATCGGAATGGTATCGCCGATATCACTAAAAAATCGGCGATACCCGATACCGATACCGGAAGTCCCATGTAAGTCTATGGAACAAAATATCGCAACTAAAAAAACCCCATTCTTTCCTTGTAAACACTAAATATACACACATAGAATACATATATATATATATACATGTCATTGTGACATATATATATACATATATGTATAGTTTATACACTTCTACATAGTAAAATATTCTCTGATTCAATTGCCGGGTAAAGCCGGCTTCAGTGAAAAGACAGAAGCACCCGACATGAAATGACACTTGGTGTACATAGGGTTAACCATGTCTTTCATGTCCTTTGCTATCTAATTTACACAAACAATTAAATCAGACTATGTGTGCAAAATGTCACACCTGTAGGTGTTAATTAAAGGTGTAAATTCGTTGTAAAAAAAAACGGACTTTTTGCTACGAATTTACACCTTTAATTAACCCCTACAGGTGTGAAATTTTGCACACATAGTCTGATTTAATTGTTTGTGCAAATTAGATAGCAAAGGACATGAAAAGACATGGTTAACCCTATGTACACCAAGTGTCATTTCATGTCGGGTTCTGCATTTTCACAAAAGCCGGCAATTGAATTAGCGGCTATTATACTATGTAGAAGTGTATGAACTACAAATATAAATATATATATATATATGTGTCACAAATTCAATGACATGTATATATAATATATGAGGTGTAAAATTGCTGAAAAAAAATGCGTGGGCTCCCGCCCTATTTTCGCAACCAGACAGACAAAGCCAGTGAGTGGGGGCAGATAATAATAGCCCAGAGAGGGACCATTATTTTTGGCCCCCCCGGCTACTTAACATCTGCCCCCAGACACCCCAGAAAGGGCAAATCTCTAATTAGATTTGCCCTTTCTGGCACTTTGCCCGTCTATTCCCATTGCCCTGTAGCGGTGGCGAATGGGTTAATAAGGGGTTAAAATGACCTTGCAATTGAAAGGTCACTTTAAGCCAGGTTAATAATTGAGAGCTGTCAATTAGACAACTATCAATTATTAATCCTATTGTATGAAAGAAAAATCAAACACACACACTTTAATAAAAAAGAAGTTTAATGAAATAATCACACAGTTTTTGACCATATTTTATTTACCTGCTAAAACCATTTCCTGTAATAAAAATAAAATAAAAAAGCAAAATTATTCTTACCTATCCCATGCACAGTCAGGTCCCACGGTTGAAATCCTTCAGAAAGGGTTAATGTTTACTGCAGGGACCGCAGCTAATGCTGCAGCCTCACAGTAAACCCCAAATGAATGAGTTCCTCTCCTGCCTGACAGGAGAGTAAAGGCTGGTGTCACATAACGATACACCAGCGATCCCGACAACGATATGCACTTGTCAGGATCGCTGGTGTATCGCTACATGATCGCTGCTGAGCTGCCAAACAGGCAGCTCAGGCAGCGATCTGGGACAGCGACACTGCGGGTAACATCGCTTAAGGGCCCGTCTCACATAGCGATATCGCTACCGAGATCGCTGCTGAGTCACTAGTTTTGTGACGCAGCAGCGAGCTCACCAGCGATATCGCTGTGTGTGACATTCAGCGACGATCAGCCCCCCTGCCGGGTATCGCTGATCGTCGCAGAAATGTCAGGACCTTTGTTGATCGCTGGTTTCCCTCTGACAGGCACGCATCGCTGCGTGTGACAGGCGGGAGACCAGCGATCCGCTGGTAACCAAGGTACACAGCGGGTTTCCAGGCACCGCGCAGCGCTTGGAAACCCGCTGTGTACCTTGGATACCAGCTCCCTGCATCAGGGCGCTGGTATCCAAGGTACACAGCGGGTTTCTAGGCACAGCCCCGCGCCTGGAAACCCGCTGTGTACCTTGGTTACCAGCGGATCGCTGGTCTCCCGCCTGTCACACGCAGCGATGTGTGCCTGTCAGCGGGAAACCAGCGATCAAAAAAGGTCCTGACATTTCAGCGACGATCAGCGATACCCGGCAGGGGGGCTGATCGTCGCTGAATGTCACACACAGCGATATCGCTGGTGAGCTCGCTGCTGCGTCACAAAACTAGTGACTCAGCAGCGATCTCGGTAGCGATATCGCTATGTGAGACGGGCCCTTAAGTGGAAAGCTTAATTGATTGCTTTCCACTTTCACTTCAGGTCAGCCAGGGACACAATCAGTGACGTCAGAGGGAACTGATTAACAAAAATAGGGGTTCCCTTCGAAAAAAAAATGGCGTGGGGTCCCCCCTATTTTTGTTAACCAGCCAGATGAAGCAGACCGCTGAGGCCTGGATTTTCAGGCTGTTAAGGAGCCAAGATCCATGACCTTGCCAGCCTGATAATACTAGGCCACAGCAGTCTGCATATCTTGGCTGATTAACAAAAATAGGGGATCCCCTCGAAAAAAAATTGGCGTGGGGTCCCCCCTATTTTTGTTAACCAGCCAGATGAAGCAGACCGCTGAGGCCTGGATTTTCAGGCTGTTAAGGAGCCAAGATCCATGGACCTTGCCAGCCTGATAATACCAGGCCACAGCAGTCTGCATATCTTGGCTGATTAACAAAAATAGGGGATCCCCTCGAAAAAAATTGGCGTGGGGTCCCCCCTATTTTTGTTAACCAGCCAGATGAAGCAGACCGCTGAGGCCTGGTTTTTCAGGACTGGCCAAATAATGCCATACATGGACTACTGAGTCCCATATAATGCCCATACAGATACTGGCATATAATGCTCATACAAAATAGGACTCCCTCTGGCGACTCGCTGCCTGTTACGTCAGAAGGCGCTGAGAAAGACCCCCATATCTCATGATTGCCTCCACACATCTGCCTCCCCATAAACAATGCCGCCTCCCCCCCCCCCCCCCCTCAATCATTCCCCCCTTTCTTATTATTGTCTCATATCATCATTGCCTATAACATCATTGCCTCCCACATCATCTGGCCTCCATTTATCAAGGCCCATCATTTTGCCCCCAACATGCCTGATAATACCATCTATCAGCGCCCACACACATTTCCGCCATCAAAATGTGCCATATGTCACTTCTCCCCACTCTCTGCTCCCACTTGCCTGTTATCATCAAGCTGGCTATATTCATTCCTCCCCATCTGATTCAATGACATGCCCTCATCATGATCTCTCCCACATATAAGCCGTCCATTATTAATCCCCAATTATCATAATGTCTGATCACACAACAGACAGCACCAAGAAAAAAGCATTCTCAATAAATAATAGACAACACACACACAATAACCCACCATGCGACGCACATCTCTAAAAAAAGAAAAAAAACACACACACACAGATAATACCACTGCTCCTGTCGGCAGTCCGCTAATCTGACAGTCCCCAATGAACGATCTCAGCTCGCTCAGTGCAAGAAACCAGGCACCGGATCCTAGTGTCACGGAGGCACGGAGAGTAGTTTGCACTGTTTGCCGCCTGGCGCGGGGAGGGCCCATCGGGCTGACACGCTCTTGCTACGGCCGGGGTGCCCAGCGAGTCCCCCCACTTACGCGAGACACTGGCACTTGACCCCGGAGAGCCGGCGTGCTGACGGGCCTGCCTGAGCAATGGTTACCGATAAGATTTTCTTGAATTATAATGGCTGCGCATCTCCTGACAACAACCATGTCATACAGTAAGACAGTTGACAATAATGTTTGTATCCATAAACTGTGAAAAATCGCTAACTCAACAATTCCGATTGAGCTAAATCGGGCCTGTAATAAAACCATATACCTGCAGTATCGGATGTTAAATCTAGTTAATAGCATTCAGAAGCCGTGTGGCTGACATACTGAAAGCCCCACTGCCGAGAGGAAACTAGCTTTATTCCTCCTGAAAGCCTCTAGCTTTCAGTCATAGAGGTGCTGCCAATGCGGCTTCAGTACCATTCAGGACACTGACAGTCAGCTCTGCAGTGCATCAGTGCTATGACAATTGTCAGTCAGAGGCTGCCGGGAAGAATTAAATTAATTTCTTCCCAGCAGGGCTTTCAGTGCCAAGGCCGCATGGCCTCAGAATGCTATTAACCTGCACTTTAACCCCATAGCTGCAAGATAATAGTATTTTGACATGACAGGTTCCTTCTAAAAAGCACAGGATAACCATTAAGATTTTTTCCCGAACATATACAGTATATATATATATATATATATTATTGTAAGCTTTTCAGGGGATATAGCTCTGGGATCGCCGTCTGGGTAGACAGAGTGGCACGGAAACAGTTCATTCAGACAGCAGTTCTGGTGAAAACTGGCCGCAACCAGCTTTATTAAAGTCCACAGCAAACAGATATAAAACAAATCATAAACAGAAGACCTAGGCTTGTCTAGCCACTTCCTACACTTAGATAGATTTCCCTATCTATCCGGGTCCCGACTCTACCAGCCGGGGCCAAAACAACACATATGTTCAGCATTTACCAGCATTTACCAGCATTTACCAGCATTTACACCAGCATGGAGGTTCACAGAGTCTCCTCCTTGTGTCTGAAGGCACCTACAACGTCCAGACTTGAGAGAGCTCCCCTCCTATTCAGCAGCCATCCGCATGGATTCTCACAGAGACTACTCCTGTGTCCGGGGTACATCGAGCACCCAGACTGAGATAGCTCAAACTCCTGGAGACACCTTCTGTGCCTGGACCCCTCCTGTGTCCAGACGAAGCGAGCTCTCTGACTGTGTTTGCAGACACCTACTTCTGGTCTCCTAATTAACAGCTGAATGGTTTCAGGCCTGAGCTGCAAGTGTGTGCTGAATGTAAGGTGTAGTGACCTTTCTCTACCACTAGGTTTACAAAGCCACACATTTCCCTTATACCATACAGCACAGTACCTAGGTGAAATGTACACCCCATTCGACACATATTCCTTCACTGTCTCACATATCCCCTCCCTCTTCTCCAGACCGGAGGGCTGGTCATCCAGACCGGAGGGCTGGTCAACAATCCAAAAGAGACAGCGAACTCTGGACCAGTCATGGCCTTCATCAGCTTCATCTTCACTACTGTCATCTGTATCTTCACCTGAGCCATAGCCAATATCAGCTTTCTCTTCATCTGAAGCATCCGCACTACCCTGTACCCTCCCAGGCCTATGCTCTCTGCGGGCCTCGGGTATCCTGCACGGTTTCATCTTGACCTTAGGGCCGGGCTCAGTTTCGATATAGTGCCTGGCCAGAGAAGTACGACCCGGCACATCAGAACACTTCTGCTGACTCTTTCTCAGAAACTCACGTACCTCCTGTCCCTGGTGCACTGACCATGTGTCACCAACTATCACAGAAGGTATAGGGGGTTTTTCACTTTTCTCCAGTTCCCCTTGAACCTTCTTTACTTCATTGAGCTTCTCCAAAGATGCTCATGGCTCTCATCACGCTCCTTCATCACAGTTTGGAGTTTTTTCTGAGAAGTAATCAATTCATCTTGTACCTGTTGGCCGTCCTTTATGTCTTCAGCCCCTTCTTCAGGCTCTTCTGGTAGGACATGCTCAGAAGCCCTACCGTCAGTCTTACATTCTACTTCTTCATTCACATCATTATGGTCTCCAATATCTCCATTTATTCCAGCTTTCAAGTTCTCCTTGATAGCTGCATCTGTATACTCAGAACCCGCCGGATTCTTCTCTTCCACCACGTTCTGCATCCCATCTGAGCTCCCGTGTGTCTGCAGCGGCAACGGAGTGACACACCGCTTTTCCCATTTATTGGGACGTGGCTCCGATGTAGACTCCATGAAAGTGCGCTTGAGCTCACCAACGCCAGCCTGATGTCTCAAAATCTCATCTTGTGACTTATCCAGATCCTTGGTATCACTCGGGAACACCGCTGGGGCTCCGGGCGCCGAACTTCCAGCCTGAGCTTCACGAGTTGCGGCTACTGATCCGGACCGTAACCCGTCCACGCCGCTGTCTTCGGCAGAAACAGATTCCTGGACAAAGTCAGTCCCCATATCTTCAGTCTTGTTCCTCACAGCTTCACTTGAGACCTCAGCTTCTGATGAGGCATCTGGCTTGGTGACCACCACTTCCATGGCTTTTTCCACCTCTGCAGCATCACCCTCAGAGTCCTTGGCATGATGCAGATCCACACCACCCATTGATAACTTCTCATCTTCAACAGCATCCACTTGTGCTGTGTTCAGTTTCAGAGTCCTGCCTTTAAAGCTCAGCTCTCCTCCTTTCACCTTAGTCTTCGCCAGGGAACCGGCCAACTGTAAAACATCTTCAGATGCCATCTTCTGTCCGGCTGTAAGGTCAGCATCAGCTTTCTTCTCAGGACTCTCAACCTCCTCTGCTACCATGCCTTCCTCATTTGCATTGGTTGCTTTATTGTCATCAGATGATTCACTATCACTACCACTATCCCTGTCTGACCCCTTTTTCTCAGCCACATCCGGCTCACTTTCAGGGTTATACAATTCATTCTCATTCTCATCCTGCTCACTTTCAGGGTTATACAATTCATTCTCATTCACATCTTGATCTGGAACCTTAGTTAACATGTCATCCACAACATTAACTTCACCATCTGGTCCCTCAAGTATGTGACTATGTGACAACCCCAGCACTATACTTCTATATAGCTCAGGTACTAAGAGCTGGCTCACGACCTCTCCCTGGACTTCAGTGTCCCTATACAACAGGTGAGTGTTTATGGCAACATGAGGAAACCTCTCCTCAGAGCCAGGCTCTTGGGAAACCTCATTTAGAACAATTATATTTTCCTGTGCCGTTTTAAGAGTGGGGTCTCGCCATTGTTCACTCTCAAAATTGTCACAGGACACAGGTAAGTCAGGGACACTCGGTTCCCGAGAACCACCATCCTCGTCTCCCCACATCACCTGCAAAGGAATTTCATCACTATCACAGTCATCATTATTATCAATATCATTAGCATGATTATGATCAGTATCATCATCACTATCATGAACATCATCATTATCAGTAAGTAAGTAAATTATCGCAGTAAGGGGGCGCACGCATCACAGAAAGCAAAGCATCACGAAAGACAAGCATCGAGTAAAAGGCAGTTATCCATGGCGAGGAATTAATATTCATCTCTCTCTTTACACAGGTATGAACTGCATTCAGTGGAAGCAAACAGCTGAATAGAATCCCCACCTCTGCTATCTGTGTTGAATGCTGCACTATATATTAATGGTATGAACTGCATTCAGTGGAAGCAAACAGCTGAATAGAATCCCCACCTCTGCTATCTGTGTTGAATGCTGCACTATATATTAATGGTATGAACTGCATTCAGTGGAAGCAAACAGCTGAATAGAATCCCCACCTCTGCTATCTGTGTTGAATGCTGCACTATATATTAATGGTATGAACTGCATTCAGTGGAAGCAAACAGCTGAATAGAATCCCCACCTCTGCTGTGTTGAATGCTGCACTATATATTAATGGTATGAACTGCATTCAGTGGAAGCAAACAGCTGAATAGAATCCCCACCTCTGCTATCTGTGTTGTATGCTGCACTATATATTAATGGTGTGCACTCCATACCTCTACTTGCTGCCAAGCACTGCTTTACCATCTTGCAATAGTTTAATGTGCCTATTAATAAGGCTTTGGAATAATCTTTTTGCACTGTGTTTAAAATACTTACTGCTTTATATCCGTGACTGGGCCTCTCTAGATGCTATCAGGTGGAAGGTGCTAAAGCATATAGATGTTGCCAGTAGCTTTGATGATTAACCACCCCTTGTGTGCTGGCCCCAGCTGGCAATTATCCCAAAACAGCCCCCACAATCCCACTTTCCTGACCCTGTAGTGTGGACTATATATTAGGAGTAGCTAAGGGGCGCACGCAGTAAGGGGGCGCACGCATCACAGAAAGCAAAGCATCACGAAAGACAAGCATCGAGTAAAAGGCAGTTATCCATGGCAGTTAATCAGGGCAGGAATCAGGTAACCCACACTTTGCTTTCTTTTAAATTATGTTCTCTATCTCTATCCTCCTGTGTTCCCTTGCCATCCACATTCACTGCCCCATCCCCCCTCCATCACGACTCATATACATCAGCCCCTCCATACTTCCCTCTCCCATGTACAGTTCCCATGCACTCCTCACCTTCCTAAGAAAACTCAGCCCATCTTGCCCAAACATATCTCAGAAAAAACCTATTTATAAATCCAACAACTACCTGCTCTTTATCTTCCTACTCCTACTGATTTCAGGGGACATCTCCCCCAACCCTGGTCCATCCCCCAACCTCAATCCCTACCCTACCTCATTTCGAAACCATAATAATCTTGTTAATATTACTTGCACTCCCTCATCTCCTTCTTTCAACTGTGCCCTCTGGAATCCAAGGTCTGCATGCAATAAACTATCTTTCCTGCACAACTACTTTCTGAACAACTCTCTTCATCTGTTGGCCCTCACTGAAACCTGGATTCAGGATTCTGACACAGTCTCCCCTGCTGCCATTTCCTATGGTGGCTTACAGTTCTCCCATTCCCCGAGACCCACAAACAGACATGGTGGTGGAGTTGGCATACTCCTGTCCCCACAATGCACTTTCCAGGTCATCCCCCCAATTCCATCACTCTCATTCCCTTCTTTTGAGGTCCACACCATCAGGCTCTTCCATCCCCTCTCCCTCAGAATAGCGGTCATATATCGGCCCCCAGGCTCATCCACCCAGTTCCTTGACCACTTCTCAGCCTGGCTGCCGCACTTCATGTCCTCAGAACTACCAACCCTTATCCTTGGAGACTTCAACATCCCCATTAACAGTCCTACTTCCACATCTGCATCTCAGCTTCTATCACTAACCACTTCTCTAGGCCTCTCACAGCTTTCAACCTCTGAGACACACAAGGATGGCAACACCCTTGACCTGGTCTTTGTCCGCCTCTGTTCAATTTCCCACCTAAATAACTCACTGCTTCCACTATATGACCACAACATTCTCTCCTTCACGCTCACAAATCCTCCACCACCCCAGCGAACTCCTACCTACCGCACATTCAGAAATCTGCAAGCCATTAACCCTCAGACACTTTCAGACTCCCTACACTCTTCGCTGTCCCCAATCTCCTCTTTTTCTTGTCCTAATCTGGCTGTTCAGCACTACAATGACACTCTTAGAAGCACCCTTGACCAAGTAGCACCGCTCACCCTCAGAACTTCCAAACACACAGTAAAACAGCCCTGGCTCACATCGCAAACTCATCTCCTCCAGCGATGCTCTAGGAGTGCTGAACGCCTATGGAGAAAAACCCGCACACCAGAAGACTTCATCCACTTTAAATTCATGTTAAGAACTTATAATGCTGCCCTTCACCTCGCCAAACAGACCTACTTCACCACACTGATCTCCTCACTAGCCAACAACCCCAAGAAACTTTTTGACACTTTTCACTCCCTCCTCAGGCCAAAAGCACAAGCCCCTATCACAGACATTTGTGCTGATGACCTGGCCTCCCACTTTATAGAAAAAATAGATACTATCCGTCAGGAAATCTGCTCTCAACCACCAAGTGCTGTGACTCCCATCCCACCCTGCATTTCCCCTGGCTCAATTTCCACATTTGATCCCATCACAGAAGAAGAAGTCTCCAGACTCCTCTCTTCCTCTCGTCCGACTACATGCACTACCGACCCCATCCCCTCACATCTCCTCCAGTCTCTTTCTCCTGTTGTCACAACTCACCTAACTACAATCTTCAATCTCTCACTCTCCTCTGGCATTTTCCCATCCTCCTTCAAACACTCCATCATTACTCCACTACTAAAGAAACCCGCTCTTGACCCTTCCTGCACAAACAACTACAGACTGGTCTCCAATCTCCCCTTCATCTCCAAACTTTTGGAGCGCCTAGTCTACTCCCGCCTCACCCGTTACCTCTCCACTCACTCCCTCCTAGACCCTTCACAGTCCGGCTTCCGACCCCTACATTCGACTGAAACTGCACTCATCAAAGTGACCAATGACCTTCTGACAGCAAAACGTAACGGCGACCACTCTCTGCTCATTCTACTCGACCTTTCTGCAGCTTTCGACACGGTTGACCACCGTCTCCTACTGTCCAGGCTCCACTCTCTAGGTATTAAGGACACTGTTCTCTCCTGGTTCTCCTCCTATCTTTCTGACCGCTCCTTCAGTGTTTCGTTCTCTGGCTCCACTTCATCTCCTCTCCCTCTCACTGTCGGTGTACCCCAGGGCTCAGTCCTTGGCCCCCTTCTCTTCTCTCTCTACACCGCCCCAATTGGACAGACCATCAGCAGATTTGGCTTTCAGTACCATCTTTATGCTGTGACACACAATTATACACGTCATCCCCCGACCTTACCCCCGCTGTACTACAGAACGCCACCGACTGTCTGTCCGCAGTCTCCAACATCATGTCTGCTCTCTATCTGAAACTCAACCTCTCCAAAACTGAACTTCTTCTGCTCCCGCCGTTTACTAACCTCCCTAAATCTGACATTTCCCTCTCAGTGGGCGGCACCATAATAACACCCCGGCAGCAGGCTCGCTGTCTGGGTGTTATGTTTGATACCAATCTCTCCTTCACCTCCCATATACAATCTCTTGCCCGCTCTTGCCGCCTACACCTAAAGAACATCTCTAGAATCCGCCCTTTTCTCACCATGGAAACAACAAAAACCCTCACTGTAGCATTGATCCACTCCCGCCTGGACTACTGTAACGCTCTATTACTTGGCCTCCCCATTACTCGACTATCCCCTCTCCAGTCCATCCTTAATGCAGCAGCCAGGGTTATCCATCTGGCTAATCGGTACTCGGACGCGTCCGCTCTTCGCCAGTCCTTACACTGGCTGCCCATTCATTATAGGATCCAATTCAAAGTACTTGTTCTCACCCACAAAGCTCTCCACACTGCAGCACCCCCCTACATCTCCTCCCTCATTTCTATCTATCGGCCTAACCGACTGCTGCGCTCTGCAAACGACTTTCGACTAACCTCTGCACTAATCCGTACCTCCCACTCCCGACTCCAAACTTCTCCCGCGCTGCGCCAATCCTCTGGAATGCTCTACCCCAAGAAATTAGGACTATCCACAATTTGCATGGTTTCAGGCGCTCCCTCAAAACACATCTGTTCAGAGCGGCCTATCACATTCACTAATCAAAGTCATTCTATGTGTAAGTGTGTGTGTGTGTGTGTAGCCCATTCACTATCTCCATCCATACCTCACTCCCTTAAGATGGCTGGACCATCATTGTAAATGCACCATTGTATAGACAAAAAAACCTGACTGGCACATCCACACTAATGTGAACTAGGTGCAAACCAAGGGAAGCTACCCCCATGTAAAACATACAAAAAAAGGCTGCACTCAAGCATACTAAAGCATGACAATATGGAATACATGAAATTTAGAATAGCAATATGGCTTTGGAATATAAGGAAAATTTGAGACGCTTAGTATAAACATTTGGCCAAACATTTTAAAGCCACCAACCATCGTCAAGGTGGTCTCAATACTGGTGAGTCCCTGACCTAATGTGAACATACCTCTATTAGGCTGATATCTGAATTTCTGGGTGAATATGCACCTCTGTCAGCAATGCCTGCATTTATGGGTAAAGTAGGGACCTGGTGTAATTAAAATCACCACCTGGTGGGGGCGGAGTGCTCGGTCAGCAAGCTAACATTCAATAGACAAAAAAACCTGACTGCACATCCACACTAATGTGAACTAGGTGCAAACCAAGGAAGCTACCCCCATGTAAAACATACAAAAAAGGCTGCACTCAAGCATACTAAAGCATGACAATATGGAATACATGAAATTAGAATAGCAATATGGCTTTGGAATATAAGGAAAAATTTGAGACGCTTAGTATAAACATTTGGCCAAACATTTTAAAGCCCACCAACCATCGTCAAGGTGGTCTCAATACTGGTGAGTCCCTGACCTAATGTCAACATACCTCTATTAGGCTGATATCTGAATTTTCTGGTGAATAGCACCTCTGTCACAATTGCCTGCATTTAATGGGTAAAGTAGGGTACCTGGTGTGAATTAAAATCACACTGGTGGGGCGATGTGCACGTCAGTTTTAAGCTAACATTCAATAGACAAAAAAACGCTGACTGCACTCCACACAATGTGAAACTAGGTGCAACCAAGGAAGTACCCATTGTACATAAATACAAAAAAGGCATGCATCAATGCATATCTAACCAGACAATATGCTAATAAATGAATTTAGAATACATATGGCTTTGGAATATAAGGAAAAATTTGAGACGCTTAGTATAAACATTTGGCCAAACATTTTATAAGCCCACCAACCATCGTCAAGGTGGTCTCAATACTGGTGATCCCTGACCTAATGTGAACATACCTCTATTAGGCTGATATCTGAATTTTCTGGGTGCAGCCTTTTTTTGTATGTTTTACATGGGGGTAGCTTCCCTTGGTTTGCACCTTGTTCACATTAGTGTGGATGTGCCAGTCAGGTTTTTTTGTCTATTGAATGTTAGCTTGCTGACCGAGCACTCCGCCCCCACCAGGTGGTGATTTTAATTACACCAGGTCCCTACTTTACCCATAAATGCAGGCATTGCTGACAGAGGTGCATATTCACCCAGAAATTCAGATATCAGCCTAATAGAGGTATGTTCACATTAGGTCAGGGACTCACCAGTATTGAGACCACCTTGACGATGGTTGGTGGGCTTTAAAATATTTGGCCAAATGTTTATACTAAGCGTCTCAAATTTTTCCTTATATTCCAAAGCCATATTGCTATTCTAAATTTCATGTATTCCATATTGTCATGCTTTAGTATGCTTGAGTGCAGCCTTTTTTTGTATGTTTTACATGGGGGTAGCTTCCCTTGGTTTGCACCTAGTTCACATTAGTGTGGATGTGCCAGTCAGGTTTTTTTGTCTATTGAATGTTAGCTTGCTGACCGAGCACTCCGCCCCCACCAGGTGGTGATTTTAATTACACCAGGTCCCTACTTTACCCATAAATGCAGGCATTGCTGACAGAGGTGCATATTCACCCAGAAATTCAGATATCAGCCTAATAGAGGTATGTTCACATTAGGTCAGGGACTCACCAGTATTGAGACCACCTTGACGATGGTTGGTGGGCTTATAAATGTTTGGCCAAATGTTTATACTAAGCGTCTCAAATTTTTCCTTATATTCCAAAGCCATATTGCTATTCTAAATTTCATGTATTCCATATTGTCATGCTTTAGTATGCTTGAGTGCAGCCTTTTTTTGTATGTTTTACATGGGGGTAGCTTCCCTTGGTTTGCACCTAGTTCAAATTAGTGTGGATGTGCCAGTCAGGTTTTTTTGTCTATTGAATGTTAGCTTGCTGACCGAGCACTCCGCCCCCACCAGGTGGTGATTTTAATTACACCAGGTCCCTACTTTACCCATAAATGCAGGCATTGCTGACAGAGGTGCATATTCACCCAGAAATTCAGATATCAGCCTAATAGAGGTATGTTCACATTAGGTCAGGGACTCACCAGTATTGAGACCACCTTGACGATGGTTGGTGGGCTTTAAAATGTTTGGCCAAATGTTTATACTAAGCGTCTCAAATTTTTCCTTATATTCCAAAGCCATATTGCTATTCTAAATTTCATGTATTCCATATTGTCATGCTTTAGTATGCTTGAGTGCAGCCTTTTTTTGTATGTTTTACATGGGGGTAGCTTCCCTTGGTTTGCACCTAGTTCACATTAGTGTGGATGTGCCAGTCAGGTTTTTTTGTCTATTGAATGTTAGCTTGCTGACCGAGCACTCCGCCCCCACCAGGTGGTGATTTTAATTACACCAGGTCCCTACTTTACCCATAAATGCAGGCATTGCTGACAGAGGTGCATATTCACCCAGAAATTCAGATATCAGCCTAATAGAGGTATGTTCACATTAGGTCAGGGACTCACCAGTATTGAGACCACCTTGACGATGGTTGGTGGGCTTTAAAATGTTTGGCCAAATGTTTATACTAAGCGTCTCAAATTTTTCCTTATATTCCAAAGCCATATTGCTATTCTAAATTTCATGTATTCCATATTGTCATGCTTTAGTATGCTTGAGTGCAGCCTTTTTTTGTATGTTTTACATGGGGGTAGCTTCCCTTGGTTTGCACCTAGTTCACATTAGTGTGGATGTGCCAGTCAGGTTTTTTTGTCTATTGAATGTTAGCTTGCTGACCGAGCACTCCGCCCCCACCAGGTGGTGATTTTAATTACACCAGGTCCCTACTTTACCCATAAATGCAGGCATTGCTGACAGAGGTGCATATTCACCCAGAAATTCAGATATCAGCCTAATAGAGGTATGTTCACATTAGGTCAGGGACTCACCAGTATTGAGACCACCTTGACGATGGTTGGTGGGCTTTAAAATGTTTGGCCAAATGTTTATACTAAGCGTCTCAAATTTTTCCTTATATTCCAAAGCCATATTGCTATTCTAAATTTCATGTATTCCATATTGTCATGCTTTAGTATGCTTGAGTGCAGCCTTTTTTTGTATGTTTTACATGGGGGTAGCTTCCCTTGGTTTGCACCTAGTTCACATTAGTGTGGATGTGCCAGTCAGGTTTTTTTGTCTATTGAATGTTAGCTTGCTGACCGAGCACTCCGCCCCCACCAGGTGGTGATTTTAATTACACCAGGTCCCTACTTTACCCATAAATGCAGGCATTGCTGACAGAGGTGCATATTCACCCAGAAATTCAGATATCAGCCTAATAGAGGTATGTTCACATTAGGTCAGGGACTCACCAGTATTGAGACCACCTTGACGATGGTTGGTGGGCTTTAAAATGTTTGGCCAAATGTTTATACTAAGCGTCTCAAATTTTTCCTTATATTCCAAAGCCATATTGCTATTCTAAATTTCATGTATTCCATATTGTCATGCTTTAGTATGCTTGAGTGCAGCCTTTTTTTGTATGTTTTACATGGGGGTAGCTTCCCTTGGTTTGCACCTAGTTCCATTAGTGTGGATGTGCCAGTCAGGTTTTTTTGTCTATTGAATGTTAGCTTGCTGACCGAGCACTCCGCCCCCACCAGGTGGTGATTTTAATTACACCAGGTCCCTACTTTACCCATAAATGCAGGCATTGCTGACAGAGGTGCATATTCACCCAGAAATTCAGATATCAGCCTAATAGAGGTATGTTCACATTAGGTCAGGGACTCACCAGTATTGAGACCACCTTGACGATGGTTGGTGGGCTTTAAAATGTTTGGCCAAATGTTTATACTAAGCGTCTCAAATTTTTCCTTATATTCCAAAGCCATATTGCTATTCTAAATTTCATGTATTCCATATTGTCATGCTTTAGTATGCTTGAGTGCAGCCTTTTTTTGTATGTTTTACATGGGGGTAGCTTCCCTTGGTTTGCACCTAGTTCACATTAGTGTGGATGTGCCAGTCAGGTTTTTTTGTCTATTGAATGTTAGCTTGCTGACCGAGCACTCCGCCCCCACCAGGTGGTGATTTTAATTACACCAGGTCCCTACTTTACCCATAAATGCAGGCATTGCTGACAGAGGTGCATATTCACCCAGAAATTCAGATATCAGCCTAATAGAGGTATGTTCACATTAGGTCAGGGACTCACCAGTATTGAGACCACCTTGACGATGGTTGGTGGGCTTTAAAATGTTTGGCCAAATGTTTATACTAAGCGTCTCAAATTTTTCCTTATATTCCAAAGCCATATTGCTATTCTAAATTTCATGTATTCCATATTGTCATGCTTTAGTATGCTTGAGTGCAGCCTTTTTTTGTATGCACCATTGTATATACACACCTGTACTTTGTATCTCCCCCACCTCATTGCAGATTGTAAGCTCTCACGAGCAGGGCCGTCTTATTTTGCTTTAATTACTGTATTGTTAACGTTGTGACTTATGACTTGTGTTTTGAAACTGTTAAACTGTAAAGCGCTGCGGAATATGATGGCGCTATATAAATAAAGATTATTATTATTATTATCATTATCAGCATCAGCATCATTATCATGGTCATCATCATTATCATGATCATCATCATCATCATCATCATTATCACATAAGTTTAACGGCCCACTAGCATTGTGTTCCGCCCCTCGGGACTGCGCACCCTCAATAGGAGCTTCATCACACTGTCCATCAGAAACATTTTTCCCCCAGAGATCCTTAGATCGGGGAAAGTCATTACCCAATATAACGGGTTGCACCAGGTTCTTCACTACCCCCACTTCATATGAAACCTCCCGAGTTTGGGGACCAAGTCCACGGCAGTCTCTGGGTAGACTTTGGTGTCTCCATGGATGCACACCATACTCAGGTGCTTATCAGGGATGAAGTCCCTATCAATCAGGCTGTCACATACGGAAGTCACTGGACTCTCTGAGTCCAAGAGGGCCTGTGCTGGGCAGTCATTTACAACCACCGGGCACACCTGTGGTCCAGTCTCTTCAGCTGAGGTGGACACACACACAGGCTCTGCGCAGGGAGAGAGGGATCTGCCAACATCACAATACATAGGCTCCCCCTCTATTGGACAGTTGGCTGCAATTTCACGACATCTCCAACCCTGTCCATCACACTTTTCCACCCACATGTCCCCTCGGGCCTGAACCCGCTTATCAGCATACCCCATGTCCCCAACAGCTGGAACGCTCTTACCGCGAGAGTTCAGCGTCCGGGAACTCTGAAGTGATGACCTCTCAGACGGCTGGTCACGGAGACAGTCTTTGCTGGCAAAGGCCTTCTCCATCAGGCTGACCAGACGATTGGCGTCCTGGTGGTCTCCTTGTCCGACCTCTGGCTGTACCTCAGGAGGACATGCTCGGGTGTAGCGGTTCACTATCACCTTTCCAACTCCATAATCAGGTTTGCTGACTGCAGACTCCCAACTGCATCTCCAGTCATGAACTCCCTGGCACGGGCTGTCACCGTAACACCCAGCCGGGTAAGAATCTCCGCTTTCAGCTTGGCATAGTCTTGGCTGTCCTGCTCGCTCAGGTCAGCATAGGCCCTTTGGGGTTCTCCAATCAGATAGGGTGCGACCATCATGGCCCATTCAGATAGGGGCAGATTCTCCTTCTCTGCCAATCTCTCAAACCTAGTGAGATATACCTCCACATCATCACGAGGTGTCATCTTTTTCAGGGACCGTCTTACCGCCTTCTTTACAGCGGACAACGCAGGTGCCTTCACAACATTACTCTGGGACGAGGTGCTGAGAGCTGCAATCTGCTCCAACAACCGGTTATTCTCCTGCTGCTGCTGCTGGTACTGCAGTTGCATGCTCTGCTGGGCCTGTACCAGGTACTCAATGAGCTCCTCCATACTGCTGGACTTATCTGTCTCAACCACGGCAGTCTTATGTTGCAGATTAACTTGCGCCATTTGTTCAAACAGCGCCTCCATGCTGTCATCCATGCTGTCAGACTTCTCTGTCTTAACAACGGCAGTCTTCACTCAAGACATACACACTCCACAGTCTTTTCCACAGAAAATTCAGTCTTGCTGTGCAGACACTTTTTTTTTTTTTTTTTCTCTGCAAACTCTATTAGGGCCACTGTCTCTTTAAGACTGCTCCAATAGACGTTTCTCTTTTGCTGCTGCACACTCCACAGTCTTTTCCACAACAAGTTCAGCTTTGCTGTGCAGACACACTTTTTTTTTTTTTTTCTTTTGCAAACTCTATTAGGGCTACTGTCTCTTTAAGACTGCTCCAATCAGACGTTTTTGCTGACACACTTTTTTTTTCTCTGCTGCTGCTTCAACAGACTTCACCTTTATTGCTGTCTCTAAGCCACTGTGCTGCACGCACATTCCAGCACCAATTATATCAGCCACTGTGCTGCCCCAGCATTCTCCGCCAATTGTAAGCTTTTCAGGGGATATAGCTCTGGGATCGCCGTCTGGGTAGACAGAGTGGCACGGAAACAGTTCATTCAGACAGCAGTTCTGGTGAAAACTGGCCGCAACCAGCTTTATTAAAGTCCACAGCAAACAGATATAAAACAAATCATAAACAGAAGACCTAGGCTTGTCTAGCCACTTCCTACACTTAGATAGATTTCCCTATCTATCCGGGTCCCGACTCTACCAGCCGGGGCCAAAACAACACATATGTTCAGCATTTACCAGTATTTACCAGCATTTACCAGCATGGAGGTTCACAGAGTCTCCTCCTTGTGTCTGAAGGCACCTACAACGTCCAGACTTGAGAGAGCTCCCCTCCTATTCAGCAGCCATCCGCATGGATTCTCACAGAGACTACTCCTGTGTCCGGGGTACATAGAGCACCCAGACTGAGATAGCTCAAACTCCTGGAGACACCTTCTGTGCCTGGACCCCTCCTGTGTCCAGACGAAGCGAGCTCTCTGACTGTGTTTGCAGACACCTACTTCTGGTCTCCTAATTAACAGCTGAATGGTTTCAGGCCTGAGCTGCAAGTGTGTGCTGAATGTAAGGTGTAGTGACCTTTCTCTACCACTAGGTTTACAAAGCCACACATTTCCCTTATACCATACAGCACAGTACCTAGGTGAAATGTACACCCCATTCGACACATATTCCTTCACTTTCTCACAATATATATATATATAAAAAGCAACAGTTTTCTGTCAAGGGGTTATTGCAACAGAGAGGAGCCAGAAGATCGCAGCATTTGATTGCTTCTACTCCTGTGCTGAAAAGAAGCACTTCACCTTCTTTTTAAATGGTGTTAATTTATTTTGGCAGAACAGGGGTTAATCGGCCATGTTGAGAGCTCTGGAAGTCTGCGCTCTCAGCTGAGCTCGGTTATCCACTCCCATCCCCTATATAATCTGGGTCCTGATTGAAACCCATGTCAGAGCTAGCTTATGCTGCATAGCTTGGAGGAGATGTGTTTTTGGTGTTTATAAGAGAAGGAGTTTTGAGGAGTTATCTGTAATTGTTGTGTGTGTTTGTTAGTGTCATAATTCCCTTCCCTTCTCTTATTTTGTTTTTTTCCTTATCCTCCACTCCCCGGTACACTCCTCTGTTATACGTGAGTGAATATTTGTATGCCTGGTATATTCAGTTACTCCTTGTTCGTGTTGCCTTATTCATCAGGTTGTGTACTGCGGTGCACGGTAGCGCCCTTCTTCTCTGGGTGGGGGAAGAGAATAGACAGAGGGATGATTCCGGAGATAAGGCAAGAGTGAATGTCCTGGCATCTTCACCTTCAGAAGTATCCCATGGAATAGGGCAAGCTACCTTAGGGACAGAGAAGGAGCCCCTTGTCCTGGGTTACCCGACAGCTGTGTCGTGACATTTATATTCCTATTTGTAAGAAAAGTGAGCATAGAATAGTGTAATTATTTAGCTCATCATTACTATACCGGTATACTATTATGATCTAATTAATCACTTGTATTCTGCTTATAAAATAGAATAGGGTTAAATTTCAATTGTTATGCTGACCCACAGAAGAAGTCAAACATTTCATCTAAAAACAAAATATTCTTTGTAGGGGCAAACTAGCCAGTCTGTAATTAGCATTCTCATCTTTGAAAGGCAGTTACTGCATACACAAAAGGGCACAAAACCTAAAATTGGCATTTTGGTACTTGGTGGTATGAGATTTGCTGCCAGAAATTTGATTTCATTCTGAGAAGTGGTTAACCCTACATGTGGGACTTTTGCTTGCAAGTTATCTGTTTGCTGTAGGTCTGAGTCATAACAATAAGCTGTGTTTGCGGGAGACCTGAATAATATCCACTACCCCTTTATTAGTGGCCAGGAAGAATGCACTGCCAGGAAATTTTCCTAATATTTTGTAATAAATGGCATTTTTCAATTACTCAGTTTTTATATGCAGAAATGGTAAAGTTCAGACTGACCACAAAGCTAGGATGACAAACTACAAAAACTTTAGTGGTCAATAACAGTTTCTTTTAATAAAGGACCTTAATTAGGAAAAATCTTCAAGGGACAGATTTCATAATGTTTACTTACGAGACCAATTATAGCACTTTCCTTTGACGTCAGGAAATTACTTTGGGCTTTCACATTTACAGTAAGCTACTTACTATATAGAAAAGGAAACTATTGTTTCAAATTAATACCTAACCACACCTTTCAGATTTATGTCAATATTAAGTTTAGTGGTACTGAAATATTAATCATTATTGATCTTTTTGTCTGCCGATTATTATTATAAAAAATAGCTTATTGATGACATCACAAAGCCGTTCGACAAATGGTCACCTAACTGAAAAATGACTAATGGATATGTCAGTGTAAATGACACATGAACATGGACTTAAAAGTAACGGAATTGCAAGTATTTCTGCGCTCTCTGGAATTCTGACACGAGTTATAGTAGATAAAATTGCAGGTTTATTGTCAACGCGTTTCAGAGTCCATCGACTCCTTCCTCAAGACAGCCATTCAAAAGTAGCCTCATGGTAGTCCCGAGGAAGGAGTCGGTGGACTCTGAAATGATTCGACAATAAACCTGCAATTTTATCTACTGTAACTCATGTTATAATTTCAGAGAGTACAGAAACACTTACAATCCACTTACTTTTATTGATATTCTATGGAAGCTTCTGCCTCTGATCTTTAGCGAATATTTCAATGTTCAGTTCAGATTACGATTGCCAATTTTGCAGTATTTGCCGATTTATTTGTGGAATATTCATCGAACATAGCCGAGCGTCATTCAAGTCAATGGGAGGCAAATACAAACGCATACACAACATCTTCAAACGGGTCGAAAAGCTACGAAAACACGACAAATGAGGGACAGACACCAGTAAAGAGGCTTCAATTCACCCACAGTACAAATTGTAGCCTGGCATGGCAGCAAACAGCCATGCATGAGGTATCGGGGTCCCGGACAGTATTTACATCTCTTAAGTAGAGTTGAGCGATACTTTCCGATATCCAAAAGTATCGGAATCGGAATGGTATCGCCGATACCCCAAAAATATCGGCGATACCCGATACCGATACCGGAAATCCAATGTAAGTCTATGGGAGCAAAATATCGGAATTAAAAAAAACCCATTCTTGCCTTGTTGGTTAATTGTACATGAAGGAAAACAACAAAGAGTAATGTAGAATGTATTGGGGAAGGTTGAGGAGACATTAAAGGCATAGATGTTTAACCCAATCAAATGGAATAGCATAAATATATATTTTTTTAAAGATGTTCGGATTGACGAAGAAATTGACAATGTTTACGTTTTTTCTATTTTGGCAAATATGTATATTTCACAACTTCCATGCTCTTGACCTTTTTAACTTTAGACACACTTTCTCCTTCATAATCTTCAGCAGCATCATCTTTTTCATCAAATTATTCTTCATCTTCACCTTCTTTATCTTCTTATTAAACTTCTTGCTATTCATCTTTTTGTTAACATTACTCATATTCTTCTTATTCAACTATTATTCTTCATATTGTACTTCATCTTCTTCATCATATTCTTATTTGTGACAGAGATTCCTGTACTTGTAATCTGTCAAAGTATGAATTTTTCATCCTTCCGTTCTTGCTGTCACAAAAGATTTAAATTACAACAGTATTTGTCCGTGTTCAGTTTAGCCTGCAGCAGCAGGCATTTTCCAGGGGCACCACGAGGAGGAACGGACTCACCCCCATACACTGCTTAGTCTTCTTCTGCTTATAATTTAGAGCATATATTTTGCTCTTCATTTTGGTCTTATACTTCATGTTCTTCTGCTTATTGTTCTTAAGTCTCTTGTTCTGTATCTTGTAGTTTGTCTTAACCTTCTTAGTCCTGTTGGGTAATGTTTTATTTCTTCTTTGTGATGGTGTTTAGGCTGGTTGGCTTGATGCTCGTCGTCCTTGTGGTCGTCATCTTCTTCGGGGTGGTCATCAGGGTCGTCGTCTTCATTGTTGGAGATCCAGAGTGATTACCCAAAAAAACATTTAAAAAATCTTCAATTTGTAAATGTAGCAGAAGGTACAAGAGCCAATGCAAGTAACGAGGACCAGCTGACTGTGCTGGAACCCAGAGGGGCAGCAGAAGGAAAAGAGCCAATGGCACAACCGAGGACCAGCTGACGTTACTGGGACACAGTTACTAAGCAGGAGGTACCTGTGCTCCAAAGCACTACCAAGGACCAGCAGACGTTGCTGGAACTCGGATACCGAGATGGAGGCACCTAGGCCAAAGGCACTGCGGAGAACCAGCTGACGGTACTGGAACCCGGAGGGGCAGCAGAAGGAAAAGAGTCAATGGCACAACCGAGGACCAGCTGACGTTACAGGGACACGGTTACTAAGCAGGAGGTACCTGTGCTCCAAAGCACTACCAAGGACCAGCAGACGTTGCTGGAACTCGGATACCGAGATGGAGGCACCTAGGCCAAAGGCACTGCGGAGAACCAGCTGACGGTACTGGAACCCGGAGGGGCAGCAGAAGGAAAAGAGCCAATGGCACAACCGAGGACCAGCTGACGTTACAGGGACACGGTTACTAAGCAGGAGGTACCTGTGCTCCAAAGCACTACCAAGGACCAGCAGACGTTGCTGGAACTCGGATACCGAGATGGAGGCACCTAGGCCAAAGGCACTGCGGAGAACCAGCTGACGGTACTGGAACCCGGAGGGGCAGCAGAAGGAAAAGAGCCAATGGCACAACCGAGGACCAGCTGACATTACTGAACCCCAGTAACACAGGAGCAAGTGTTGACTGTGCTAACAGCACTTCCGAGCAACAACTGGCGGTGTTGGAGCCCAGGGATGAGAAGACAACAGGGTGGAGGCAGCAGGACTTTTTGACGTACACACAGCAGGGGAACAGCTGACATTACTGAACCCCAGTAACACAGGAGCAAGTGTTGACTGTGCTAACAGCACTTCCGAGCAACAACTGGCGGTGTTGGAGTCCAGGGTCAAGGAGGATGTTTAAATACTAGATCAAGTAATTTCCTTGTTACCTGTCAATTTTAAATGTCTATACTTCAAACAAGAGAAAGATAACCTTTACTACCATAAGATGATGATTTCATTTAAACTAATATCTAGATGAATAAAGAATTGACAAACATAAACACATACATTAACATGTTGAACAGCAATGCAAACCACAAAATAAATTAGTTAAGGAATCTGCTATACAGTTGTACATAAAAGCATACAAGTACATATCTGAATCCATTAATGATGGATAAGTAACAGTATGTACACCATTTTTATTGTATAGACAATGAATGTCTGACTTCAAAACATCATCAGCATTACAAGTTATCTGTGATATTACTAAAATGTTCCATTTGCTGAATAATGTCACTAAACAGTTTATACAAAATTATACAATTTCCATCATATAATACTCATAATATGTGGCAATAATCATTTTTATTAACAAACATAACCTTTAAAAAGTGCATAGTGCATAGTGAAAATTGCTATTTATGGCTGACTGTCGACTTGCAAGCATGACAACGGATAGATAAGGTATATATAGATGAGACTGCATAGCCACAGATGGTGAATGGCGATGTAATACTGTACCTCAATAAAGTGTGCGTCACTACTACATAATTTTTTTTATATAGTTTATAAACAGGGTACATGGATGTATGCTTGCGCCTTTGTTTTGACGCACAGACTGCCTTCCTGCTGAGACGCGTTGGTAGTGAACAGTTGTGTGCAGTGTTCACTGCAGTCTCTGCGGAATAACCACACTTAGACCTTATAACTTTTCAGACTTTCTTTATCAATCTACCAAGATGAAGAAGGCAGGGAGTAAGGCACGTGGTCGTGGTCGTGGAGTTTCTTCAGGGAGAGGACGTGGGGATTCTGTGGCTGCTGCGGCCCCCAGTGACACAGCATCCACCAGTTTTCCCCGTGAGCGTTCCTTTATGCGCACTTTTGTAGGAGCTCGGAGTACCCCCCTGCTGCGGGAAGAACAAATTGAAGCCGTTGTTGTTTGGATGTCAGCCAATGCATCGACTTCAATTGCTTCCACCTCCTCTCAGGACCACAGCACTGTTGAGCAACCATCTGTCTCTTCACCGCCTGGCAAATTGCCCAGGCAGTCAGAGAGTTCTGTACAGGAGCCAGCTGAGTGTCTGCTTCTGTTCTCAGAATCTATTGGCTTGCAAACAGGGGCCCAGCCAAGCAGCATTCTGTAATGTGAAGAGGGAGTATGCAGTGATGCGCAACAGCTGTGTCTCTCTGAATCTGAAGAGGCGGGTGAGACAGTGCCGATGGTCAGCACACCGCAGAACGCATCTGATGATGATGAGACTCAGGTGCCAGTTTCTGTTGAGCATGGTGCTGGCCAGACCACCCAACAGCAGGTGTTGGAAGAGGGTAATGGAGATGATGAGGTCCAAGACCCAACATGGCGTGAGGAACAGGAAGGTGGTGGGAGCAGCTCAGAGGAATCCTAATAATAATAATATTAATTTATATAGCGCCATCATATTACGCATCGCTTTACAGTTTTGCAGTTTAAGAACACAAGTCATAAGTAACAACGTTAACAATACAATAATTTAAGCTAAATAAGTCGCCCCTGCTCGTGACAGCTTACAATGTACAATGAGGTGGGGGAGATACAAAGTATAGGTGTTTACATACAATGGTGCATTTACAATGATGGTCCAGCCATCTTAAGGGACTGAGGGATGGAGATAGTGAATGGGCTAGAGACACACACACACATACACACTTACACAGAATACATAGAATGACTTTGATTAGTGAATGTGATAGGCCGCTCTGAACAAATGTGTTTTGAGGGAGCGCCTGAAACCATGCAAATTGTGGATAGTCCTAATTTCTTGGGGTACAGCATTCCAGAGGATTGGCGTAGCGCGGGAGAAGTCTTGGAGTCGGAAGTGGGAGGTACGTATTAGTGCAGAGGTTAGTCGAAAGTCGTTTGCAGAGCGCAGCAGTCGGTTAGGCCGATAGATAGAAATGAGGGAGGAGATGTAGGAGGGGTGCTGCACTGTGGATAGCTTTGTGGCTGAGAACCAGTACTTTGGTTGAAAGCTGGGAGAGGCCTAGAGAAGTGGTTAGTGATAGAAGGAAGATAGAGGAAGACATTGCCCCAACAGTACAAACAGGAGGGAGAGTTAGGCTGCAGACTCGGTTGCCTGTAGCCTCCAGTTTGGCACCTCTTCGGAGCAGTTGTCTTCCAAAAGTCAAAACGTGCGCTCCCAGGACTTGCACTGCGTGGTCCTTTTTTCACACACTTGCACATGATATTTGCTATGTCAAATGCAAGCTGTGTAATCAAAAATTAAAAATAGCTAAAAGTGTCAGTCACCTCAATACCACAAATATGTGGAAACATGTGCGGGCAAAGCACGTAGTTGAGTTACAAAGACACACTGGAGATGTAGGCCAACCTACAGCAGCACCTACATCTTCAGGTTGTGTTGAAGCCTCTTCATCGAGCTCACACACAGCTGGTTCTGCTTCCTCACAGGATCGCCATGGAAGAACCTCGGCCACTGTTGTCCAGAGACAAACTGTTATTCCACACACAGCAGCAAGTTCCCTGTCATCCTCACACTCCCAGGCCACAAAACAGCCATCGGTAGCACAGGCATGGGATAAAAGACGGCCATACTCCGCAAACCATGCACGAGCACAGGCTCTGAATTCTGGCATTGCAAAACTCCTGTCCCTTGAAATGCTGTCATTCAGGCTGGTGGAGACAGACAGTTTCCGTAACTGAATATCATTGTCAGTCCCACAATACAATGTGCCAAGCCGATTTCATTTCAGCAGGCAAGCCGTCCCTGGTCTGCAAAAGCATGTTGAGGGAAAAATTAAACATGCGCTACTAAACGCCCTCAGTAGCAAGGTCCACCTGACCACCGATGCGTGGACCAGTACCCATTGTTATGATCTGCTACAACCAGTAAGGAAAGAAGGGAATTCTGTCGCTACAATACAACTAAGCTGAATCCCTACGATGTAACGGGGAACCTGATCCTGCGACCAGACCCGCTAAAGTCCTCATCTAGTGTGAACGAAGACCTATAGTTGCGAGGGAGTAATCCCTACAAGATCTAGGGACTGGGAGAAAAGGTGGACACCTCCTAACATAAATTGTAGCATGGATAATTAAACAGAAAAATAAATACTTTGCGATCCTAACATCAAGCAAAACTGACAGATTAAGGCACCTAAGCACCCGGCTAGCTTAACAGTAGATAATACAATGAAGTCAAGCAAAGCCAGAAGGGCGGAGTCAGACTAAATAGGGAAAAAAGGTCATGTGACCAGCAAACTGAAACAAAACCTAACAAGAGGGTTCTAACACCCATGGCCAGGGACAATACCTTTCCCTCACTGCCCATTGGGTCAATGTTGTGTAGCCGGGTACTGATCTTGCGAGTGGCGCTGTACGTGTTCTGCCAACTCCAAGGATTGCAGGAATCAAGTCTGTACACATTGATTCCTCCTCCTACTCCAGTTCCTCAGAATCATCGCTGCAGGAGCCGTCACGGTCTACCTCCACATGGACCCGTGAACGTTTACCTGTTGCGACCGATATGAGCACAGCCGTGTCCAAATGTCAACAGGCCGTCCTGAAGTTAATTTCCATGGGGAATCTTAGCCACACAGCGCAGGAGCTCTGTAATGCCATAAAGCAGGAAAGCGACGTGTGGTTTTTGGAAGCGAATCTACAGGCAGGCTTGGTAGTGTGTGACAATGGCCGAAATCTGGTGGCAGCTCTGGGCCTTGGCAACCTCACTCACATACCATGTCTGTCATATGTGCTCAACTTGGTCGTGCAGAGTTTTTTGAGGGACTATCCGGATCTTGATGCACTGCTGCACAAGGTCCGCCTAGAGTGCGCTCACTTGCGAAGTTCCAGCATGGCCAGATCGCTGATTGCAGCTCTGCAATGCAGATTTCGCCTTCATGAACATCGCATAATATGTGACGTACCCACCAGGTGGAATTCCTCGTTACATATGTTGGAGCGGTTGTGTGAGCAGCAGCCAACAGTAATGGAGTATCAGCTGCATCAGGCGCAATCAACTCGCAATTTGCGCCGTTCACACTTCACCACTACTGAACGGGCCTCTATAATAAGAATAATAATAATATTCTTTATTTATATAGCGCCATAATATTCCGCAGTGCTTTACAGTTTAACAGTTTCAAAACACAAGTCATAAGTAACAACGTTAACAATACAATAATTAAAGCAAAATCAGCCGCCCCTGCTGGTGAAAGCTTACAATCTACAATGAGGTGGGGGAGATACAAAGTACAGGTGTTTATATACAATGGTGTTTTTACAATGATGGTCCAGCCATTTTAAGGGAGTGAGGGATGCATGGAGATAGTGAATGGGCTACACACACAGACTTACACATAGAATGACTTTGATTAGTGAATGTGATAGGCCACTGTGAACAAATGTGTTTTGAGGGAGCGCCTGAAACCATCCAAATTGCGGATAGTCCTAATTTCTTGGGGTAGAGCATTCCAGAGGATTGGCGCAGCGCGGGAGAAGTCTTGGAGTTGGGAGTGGGAGGTACGGATTAGTGCAGAGGTTAGTCGAAGGTCATTTGCAGAGTGCAGCAGTCGGTTAGGCCGATAAATATAAATGAGGGAGGAGATGTAGGGGGGTGCTGCACTGTGGAGAGCTTTGTTGGTGAGAACCAGTAATTAGAATTGGATCCTATAATGAATGGGCAGCCAGTGTAATGAGTGGCGAAGGACTCTATGAAGGACATCTGCCATGTTTTGCGTGCGTTTGATGAGTCAACGCGGATGGCGAGTGCAGATGATGCACTAGTCAGCCTGACTGTCCCCCTTATCTGCCTGCTTCAAAAAACACTGCAAGCACTAAGGCATGAGGTTTTGGAAGAGGTGGAGAATGAGGAGTCACAAATTCCATCACCTTCTGGACAGTCAGCGCAACGTGGTTCCTCACAAAGGGCTGGAGGACTTTCAAAGTACCATGCTGTATCAACAATTGAACCTCCAGAGTCGCTGTCTATATTTTCATAACCATTCCAAACTTTTAATGTATTTACAAAGCACATAATGTACAGTTTTTGTCTATCCTTTTGTAATGCTATTGTGTTTCCATAAACTGATGTTACAGAATTATGATACAATGTTTTTAAATTTTGAGTTTAAATTTTGTAAATTTTTATGTATTTGAAGGACTTTGTGAGGAGGATGAGGAGGAGTCAATGGAGGAGGAAGACATCGCTCCAGAGGGAGGTAGACAATGCTCTAGTCAGTATGTAGACCAAGGGTGGGGTGATGCACAGCAGGCAGAGATGACGCCTCTTGCAGGGGACAACGTTTCTTGGCCAGTTGGGAGTCTGCAGCACATAGTTGATTTCATGCTGCAGTGCCTGAGAAACGACCGCCGCATCGAACACATTCACACCACGTCTGATTATTGGGTGTACACCCTCCTAGACCCTCGCTACCGGGACAACTTACAAAGCCTCATCACACCGTTGAACCGGGAGCGTAAAATGCGGAAGTACCAAGACACACTGGTGCAATCCATAATGTTCTCCATTCCAGCCGAGAGCGCTGCTGCTACTGCTTTACAAAGCAGCTCTGTGCGTCGAGGCAGTGGAGACAGCTCTGCAACAAGAGGGAGCACAAGCAGCACCTCTGCACAGGACAAGAACAGTATGTTCCAAATGTGGCGAAGTTTTGTGGCAGCGCCACCAATGTCTACACCATCCGAGACGGCTCCAGTCAGCAGGAGGCAACATTTCCGTAAGATGGTGACAGACTACATGTCTTGCGCTCTCAGTGTACTCCCAGATGGCTCTTCCCCATTCAAGTTTTGTGTCTCTAAGCTGGATACATGGCCAGAGCTTAGCCAGTATGCATTGGAGGTGCTGGCTTGCCCTGCTGCCAGTGTATTATCGGAGCGCATCTTTACTGCTGCAGGTGGTGTACTAACAGACCGTTGCATGCGACTATCCTCCGATAATGTAGAACGGCTTACTTTTCTGAAAATGAACTAGGCATGGATCTCGCCTGAATTTGCCTGTCCGGTTTCAGATTAACTAACTGGTTGGCAACGTTTTCCATGTCTCCTGTTATGTTCATCTTTCTACCACCTGAGCTATACTCCCTGGGCTACAACACTGCCAGTTGCTGCTCAGAAGTGTCGTGTCCACAGACCAATACACAAGCTATAGTGATAGTGGGGTTCAGTAACGCCTGCTGTTCCCCTGCTGTGTGTCTGACAAAAATTAATGCTGCTAACTCCAAATTAAAGTTCAAATTAAAGTTCAAACATCTCATACTAGGCCTCAGGCTACACCCTCCTTGACCCTGGGCTCAGAAGTGTTGGATGCACAGATCAAAACAATCGATGATGTGTTTGTGGGGTTCAGTAACGCCTGCTGTTCCCCTGCTGTGTGTCCGGCAAAAATTACTGCTACCTAGCTACACATGTTGAAAAAAACATGACATGTTAAAGTGGCTAGTGCTACACATAGATATCAGGCTACACCTTATTTCTAAGCTGTAAACAAGTGAAACGTCACATTTAAAACCATTCAATGATTAGTGTTGGTAACAAATCTGTAACTAAATAATTGTGACATATTATGGCAGATATCCACATGTCTAACACAAATGCTAACACAAAAGCATACTTATGCTATAGGGTACTGATGGTGAACCTTCTCACTCCATAACTTTGACAAATCCAACTCACATCATGCCTCAAATGCTGCAATGTTGGAAGTGCATAATGTGGGTTGAACTTTGACAACAGCTGCAGTGCGAAGGTTATCCTTCTGTGTTCTTGGCTTTTAAATAAAAGCATACAAGTAAATATAATAATACATTGTTGATTAAGGGACATGATGTACACCTGTAATATTGTGCAAACAATGGATGTAGGACTATTCCTCTTCAACATTACTTATATTTGTGTCATTTGAAAAAATACATATTTTAGTTAAAAATTAAAAACCCATGTTCACTAGCTGTGAAAGGCCCCTTTGTGTACTTCTATAGTGTTTGAAACCAATGTATTGTATACGGATGGAAGCACGTCACAGTAATAGATTTGAATTATTTTAAATAGAATGTAGCAGCACCAATTCGAGAAAAATGTGAAGGATGAGGCAGTGAGACACGCTCAGCAGAGTACAAGCAACAGTGGTTGAAGAACTAACTGGAGCGGGATCTGCACTACAAAAATGAAAACCTCTGACTACAGTAAACAGTGCACACAACTGTTCAGTAGCTGTGAAAGGCCCGTTTGTGTACTTCTATATTGTTTGCAACCAATGTATTGTATACGGATGGAAGCACGTCACTGTAATAGATTTGAATTATTTGAAATAGAATGTAGCAGCACCAATTCGAGAAAAATGTGAAGGATGAGGCAGTGAGACACGCTCAGCAGAGTACACGCAGCGGTGGTTGAAGTTCGTGGAGCGGGATCTACACTCCTACCAAAAATTTAAACCTCAGACTAGAGTGAACAGTGAACACACTGGTTTGGATGTGCCAGTCAGTTTTCTTTTACTTCTATGTTAGCTTACTGACCGAGCACTCCGCCCATCACCATGTGGTGATTTTAATTATAGCAGGTTCCTGCTCACCCAGAAAAGGCAAGCTTTACTGACAGAGGTGTCCACGTTCACCCAGGAATTCAGATGTCAGCCTAATAGATGTATGTTCACATAGGCAGGGACCCATACGTTCTGAGACCACCTTGACGTTGGTGTATGGGCAGGCATTATTTGGCCAAATTTTGTGCAAAGCGTCTCATTCATTTTTTTCTAATATTCAAAAGCCATATTGCTATTCATGTTTCATATTTCACATTGACTTGCTTTGGCACGATAGAGTGCAACCTTTTTTTGTATATTGTCTATGGAGGTAGCTGCTCCTGGTTTGCACCTAATTCACACTGGTTTGGATGTGCCAGTCAGTTTTCTTTTACTTCTATGTTAGCTTACTGACCGAGCACTCCGCCCATCACCATGTGGTGATTTTAATTATAGCAGGTTCCTGCTCACCCAGAAAAGGCAAGCTTTACTGACAGAGGTGTCCACGTTCACCCAGGAATTCAGATGTCAGCCTAATAGAGGTATGTTCACATAGGCAGGGACCCATACGTTCTGAGACCACCTTGACGTTGGTGTATGGGCAGGCATTATTTGGCCAAATTTTGTGCAAAGCGTCTCATTCATTTTTTTCTAATATTCAAAAGCCATATTGCTATTCATGTTTCATATTTCACATTGACTTGCTTTGGCACGATAGAGTGCAACCTTTTTTTGTATATTGTCTATGGAGGTAGCTGCTCCTGGTTTGCACCTAATTCACACTGATTTGGATGTGCCAGTCAGTTTTCTTTTACTTCTATGTTAGCTTACTGACCGAGCACTCCGCCCATCACCATGTGGTGATTTTAATTATAGCAGGTTCCTGCTCACCCAGAAAAGGCAAGCTTTACTGACAGAGGTGTCCACGTTCACCCAGGAATTCAGATGTCAGCCTAATAGAGGTATGTTCACATAGGCAGGGACCCATACGTTCTGAGACCACCTTGACGTTGGTGTATGGGCAGGCATTATTTGGCCAAATTTTGTGCAAAGCGTCTCATTCATTTTTTTCTAATATTCAAAAGCCATATTGCTATTCATGTTGCATATTTCACATTGACTTGCTTTGGCACGATAGAGTGCAACCTTTTTTTGTATAGTGAACACAACTGTTCACTTGCTGTGAAAGGCCTTTTTGTGGACTTCTATTATGTTTGCAAGCAATGTATTGTATTTTGATGGAAGAGCGTCACACTAATAGATTTTAGTAAATTGAAAATAGAATAAAGCAGCACCAATTTTAGAAAAATGACAAGGATGAGCCAGTGACAGACACTCAGCAGAGTACACGCAGCGGTGGTTGAAGTAAGTGGAGCGGGATCTACACTCCTACCAAAAATTTAAACCTCAGACTAGAGTGAACAGTGAACACAACTGTTCACTTGCTGTGAAAGGCATTTTTGTGGACTTCTATTATGTTTGCAAGCAATGTATTGTATTTTGATGGAAGAGCGTCACACTAATAGATTTTAGTAAATTGAAAATAGAATAAAGCAGCACCAATTTTAGAAAAATGACAAGGATGAGCCAGTGACAGACACTCAGCAGAGTACACGCAGCGGTGTTTGAAGAAGTAACTGGAGCGTGATCTGCATTTAAAAAAAAAAATACCTCACAGACTGCAGTGAACACTGAAACACAACTGTTCACTATCTGTGAAAGGCTCCTTTCTGTACTTCTATAGTGTTTGCAACCAATGTATTGTATACGGATGGAAGCGCATCACACTATAATTTCTATTGAATGGAGCAGCTAGAATTACACTAAAGAAAAAAAAAAAAAAAGAGTCTGTGAGTGACACGTGCAGATGCCTACAGACAGCGTTGGATGCAGAGCAAACTGCAGTGTCACCTGCACTCTCACACACACACCTTGCACAGAGCTGTTAAAACAACACTGCAAGGCAAAAGGAAGCTTTACACAGCGGTTGGTAAACTAGCCTGCCTAAAGCAAAGTACACAAAATCGCAATCTCTAACTGTCCCTCAGAGTCAGCAGAGCAGCGTTCTGTCCCTATCTGAATTCACAGCACAGTGACGCTAAAATGGCGGCGGCGCCTTTTATAGTGCATTCTGACATCATTTCAGCAGCCAATCACAGCCATGCCATTAGTTAAGATGACCGCAGCATTACAGGATGTGCCCACACTTCGTAGGATTCCTCATTGGCTGACTAAAATCACACTGCCTCTCAAAGAATTATGGGAACTTCCGATTCCGGTATACGATATAGGAAAAATATCGGAACTAAGTATCGGAATTCCGATACAGCGAATATCGGCCGATACCCGATACTTGCGGTATCGGAATGCTCAACACTACTCTTAAGTGAACGTCAAATTATAAGACGAGGTGAGTGAGGGATCAATGCAGGCCTGCTGTGCTTGCTGCCCTGATACAATATGCAACAGCTCAACTTGCTTTCATGCTCAGCCACACTCAGGTGACACAAATATCAGTTTCATAGACTACTATTGTTGGGGTCTGCGGAACGCACCAAATATATGATGTAGAGAGGTGCGTTCGCAGCCCGGGGTCCACCCTGCAGGCGGAACCTGCTGCTAGTAAAATGGCGCAAGAAGTGAACTCTGTTATCCCGCAGAGTAGCCAAAATAAACGCCGTAACGCGCTGTGGCAATATGTGCGAACTCTGTTATTCCACAGAGCCGCTAGAAGGAGTGCCGCAGCACTATATGGCGATGTGTGCGAACTCACTTAACACCACTGAGTCGCGAAATAAACACGCTAGGGCGCTGTCTAGCATTGAAAGCGAACCCTGTTGCGTCGCTGAGACAAACTTCTGTGTCCTGTCAGGCACCCAGGTACACAATTGACTGCTAAGCGAACAGAGAACGTGATCATGCGCTAATGTCCTCGCGGGAGTCACCCGCAATCTTTAGCGTCTGAACGCCAGGCCCTGAATACGGCAATCAAACTCCTCACCGGTTATGCCAGTAATCTAGGGCATCTAGGACACCGACCCTGACCAGCTAGCATACCAAGCTCCTCACCGATTAAGTCGGTATTGTAATGGCGTATTTCAGCCGCCCTAACCACACACACGCATGACCACACTGGCGCAAAGCATATAACGATTGATATTAGCGCATGGCGGCCCAGCCATGCCACCCTTTTATAGTAACAGCTACAGGACCTGCCAGAAACAAGGACCAATGAGAAACTGTTCCAAAACACATGTAGTTTCAGGACCTTCCTGGCGGACCAAAAGGAGCTGCTGCAGTACCTGAACATGTGACCCCTGATCTCCAATGAGAGATCTTACCCTGGGCATGCTTAGAAGGGGAAATGCAGGACTTCGTCCCCAAGATTGCTGCTCCAGCACTGGCTATAATAGCAGATCCAGGAGAGGCAGCAGCAAGTCTCTGCACAGTACTGGAATGGGCAAGACGCTTGGACCGACGTCACTGCTGAGCAGGCTCCACTGTGGCTGGAGACGAATGGGGGACCGCAGCGGGACTGGTTCGAGACTCCCCTTGTGCAGCGGCGGGAACTCGAATCCTAACATTACCCCCCCTCCTAGGGCCCCCCTTCTTTGGGCCTCGCTGCGCTCAAAGGCAACGATGAGCTGCGGAGCGTGAACATGCTTGGCAGGCTCCCAGGACCTATCCTCAGGCCCATAACCCCTCCAATCCACCAAATAAAATTTTTTGCCTCGTACCACCTAGCACCCAACAATGGCGTTCACCTCATGATCGTCGGTAGATGAACCCGACGTCCCGGCAGATGACTCGGACAACCGGGAAATGGCCACGGGTTTCAGGAGCGACACGTGAAAGGTGTCGGTGATACCAAGGCGAGGCGGAAGGGCTAGGCGGTAAACCACCGGGTTCACCTGCTCAAGAACTTTAAAGGGGCCCAAAAAGCGAGGTGCCAACTTGGTGGACTCTACACGTAGCCTGATGTTTCGGACAGAAAACCACACTAGGTCACCCGGAGCAAATGTAGGAGCGGGGCGCTGATGGGCATCGGCCGAAGACCTCATCCTCTCTTTGGAGGCCTGAATGGCATCCTGGGTGCGGTCCCAAATGTCCCTTGCCTCCACAGCCCAGTCTGCCACCCTGGAATCGGCGGAAGACACGGATATTGGTACCCGCGGATGCTGACCGTAGTTCAGGAGGAATGGGGTCTGTCCGGTGGAGTCAGCCACAGAATTATTTAGAACGAACTCAGCCCATGGTAGCAAGGATGCCCAGTCATCCTGCCTGGCAGAGACAAAATGTCTATTTATACACAAAATTGCCCTGATATTTACTATAACCCATGTGGGTATGGGAAAATACCACTTATATAAACTATGAATCACACAAAATTGGAAACTGAACAGAACGTCCCATGCTAGAGTGGTATGAAAAAATACAAATTTTATTGAACAGACTTACATTTAAAATCCACAAAATAGTACAAGAAGTAACACATCAATATGCTAATAAGGGACTAAAACAGCTCAAATGACTCTCACTAATACATGCCACGGGTAGTAGTCTACTAAGGCCATCAACCCAGATATCATGTGTCCGAGCTTGCAGAAATGCAGACGGTGTCCACATCCAATTGCTGTTAAAAGGACATGATCAAAATGTGATTGCCTACTGCAGAAAATTACTTTGACACCATCACATAAATATATGTCATGTAATACAAATCACTATATTCAGATCATGCCCTTCCACAATACATGTCCAAATGGCTCATGTGAGAGGGAAAAATCCCTCACAATACTGGCAAACCCCAGCTCACCCTCAATGGGTCCTGAGCACTTCGATAATTACTGCATACATGAGTATTGCATGCTTACCCGTGGGAATGTGTGGAGTCCCTTCGGCGTCCCTCTGCCCCGACGCACGTTTCGCTTACCGCTTCTTCGTAAAGGGAAAAGTAGCCCAGCTGGCCGTTGTCGAGGGGACTTATTCTTGGCGCAGGAGACGCACGCCTGAACATATTGCCTGACGTCACGAACCATATGTGGCCACCAGTATGTCCTCGCCAGCAACTCAGATGTCCTTTTTGCCCCAAAATGTCCACCCACCCTGGACGAATGTGCCCAAGAGAGTACCTCCGGTCGCAAATTGGTGGGCACAAAAGTCTTGCCCGGAGGCACAGACTCAAGCGAAACCAGGGCCACAGTTCTTAGGCTCTCTGTGGGGACAATCAACCGAGGCTCCTCCTCCACCTCCTCAGAGGACACCACGGAGCGAGAAAGAGCATCTGCCCGAATGTTCTTCTCACCGGAGAGGAAATGGAGGGTGAAATAAAACTGGGAGAAGAACAGGGACCATCTGGCCTGACGAGAATTTAGCCGCTGGGCGGTCTGTAAATAGACCAAATTTTTGTGGTCAGTGAAAACTTGAAAGGGAAAGTGAGCCCCCTCCAGGAGATGACTCCACTCGGAAAAGGCCAACTTCATGGCTAGCAACTCCCTATCACCAATGGAATAATTCCTCTCCGCTGGTGTGAAGGTCTTGGAAAAGAAGAAACAAGGATGTTTCCGACCTTGAGCATCCTTTTGAAAAAGGACTGCTCCAGCACGAACGGACGAGACATCGACCTCCAATAAAAAAGGCTTATCAACCTCGGGGCGATGTAAGATGGGAGCGCTAGCAAAATTGGACTTAATTGAAGTAAAGGCCTTGGAGACCTCCTCTGACCACAATTTGGGATTGGCTCCCTTCTTGGTGAGGGCTACCAAGGGAGCTACCAATGTGGAGAAGTTGGGAATGAATTGGCGATAGTAATTAATGAACCCCATAAAGCGCTGCACCGCTTTAAGAGAATGGGGTTCTTGCCAATCCATCACAGCCTGTAGTTTGGCAGGATCCATAGCCAATCCCTGGGCGGAGATGATATAGCCCAGGAAAGGTAAAGACTCCTGCTCAAACATGCATTTCTCCAACTTCGCATAGAAGGAGTTCGCCCATAACAGGTCGAAGACTTTGCAGACATCCCTCCGGTGAGAGTCAATATCTGGAGAAAAGATGAGAATATCATCCAGATAGACTACTACAGAGGTGGAAAGCATATCCCGGAAGATGTCATTGACAAAGTCTTGGAAAACGACTGGGGCATTACAGAGCCCGAAGGGCATCACCAGGTATTCATAATGCCCATCCCTGGTATTAAAAGCCGTCTTCCATTCGTCCCCCTCACAGATGCGAATCAGGTTATAAGCACCACGCAGATCTAATTTAGTAAATACCCTTGCTCCCCGGAGCCTATCAAAGAGCTCAGAGATCAGGGGCAACGGGTACTTATTCTTAACGGTGATGGCGTTAAGACCTCTGTAATCTATACACGGACGTAATTCTCCACTTCTCTTCTGCACGAAGAAGAACCCCGCTCCTGCTCGTGACACCGACTTCCTAATGAACCCTCTTGCCAGATTCTCCTGGATATATTGAGACATAGCCTCCGTCTCAGGAAGAGAGAGGGGATAGACCCTTCCCCGAGGAGGTTCTGCTCCAGGCAAGAGGTCAATAGGACAGTCGTAGGGACGATGGGGTGGCAGAGTCTCCGCAGCCTTTTAGAGAACACGTCTGCATATGACTGATAGCACTTGGGAAGAGGAGAAAGATCTGCGGGTATCTCTGTAGTGGTAACCTGAATGCACTCCCTGACACATCTGTCCTTACATGACTCACTCCAACCCAGTATCCTACCGGAGGTCCACTCAATATGAGGGGAGTGGGAACGGAGCCAGGGTACTCCCAGTAGGATTTCGTCTATTCTCTCGGGAAGGACCAGAAGGGAAATAATTTCCTGATGGGAAGGGGGTACACACAAAGTAAGAGGGACAGTCTGATGTGTAATTGGCGAGGGCAATGTCAACCCATTCACTACCCGGACAGTCACTGTTTTGTCAAGCTCTACCAGATGTACTGCGTGGCGACGAGCAAAGGTGGATGACATGAAATTCCCCTCTGCTCCTGAGTCCACACAAAGCTCGACTGTAAGTGTGGAAGAGTCTATAGTGACTGTCCCTTTAAATGTCATCTTCGAGGAAAATGCCGCTGTCTCTAGTGAACCTCCTCCCAGGGCCACTAGACGCGATCGCTTCCCCGATCGCTGTGGACATTTGTTGGCATAGTGTCCTGTCTGCTGACAAAGGTTACAGACCACAGATACTCGGACGACTCGAGACTTAGGTCCTGCACGAGGAACCTCTGTGGCCTTTTGGGGTTCGGACGCCAGATCGGGGGATTCGAGAGGTTTGGCAAAGGTGGGAGCCAACCGAATCCTTTGCCTACACTGGGCCCGCTCCAACCTCCGCTCGTGAAAACGGAGGTCGATGCGGGTAGATATGGAGATAAGCTTCTCCAGTGTGGCGGGAATCTCCCTGGCAGCCAAAGCGTCTTTAACATGGTCAGCCAGTCCTCGCCAATAGACTGGAATGAGAACTTTATCCGAACAGTCTAGCTCTGAGGCCAGAGTCCGAAACTGGACGGAAAACTGACTGACCAAAGACGAACCCTGTGCCGATGCCAGCAGTTGTAGCGTCGTATCGTGGGTGACCTGAGGTCCTAAAAAGACCTTTTTAAGAGCCTCCAGGAAACGAGGAGCACTCCGCACCACACGATCGTCGCGCTCCCACAGCGGCGTTGCCCACTCCAACGCTCTGCCCGAGAGTAGAGACAGTACAAAACCCACTTGTGCCCGATCTGTGGGGAAACGTGCAGCCAGAAGCTCGAGCTATATAGAGCACTGACTCACGAATCCCCGACATTGCTTGCTGTCACCGGCAAACTTGTCAGGAAGCGGGAGGTGGGATAATGTAGGGGCAGAGGTGGCAGAGGACAAACTGGCTGCAGCCACGCTAGCAGCCTGAACAGCGACTGCGGTAACATCCACAGCTGAGGTTGTGCGCTCAAGAGCCGCCAACCTACCCTAGAGCTGCTGGATGTACTGCGGTAGACGCTGGTCATCCGCCATTTTACTAGTCAGACCCTGGCGCTATTATTATGTTAGGGTCTGCGGAACGCACCAAATATATGATGCAGAGAGGTGCGTTCGCAGCCCCGGGTCCACCCTGCAGGCGGAACCTGCTGCTAGTAAAATGGCGCAAGAAGCGAACTCTGTTATCCCGCAGAGTCGCCAAAAAAAACGCAGTAACGCGCTGTGGCAATATGTGCGAACTCTGTTATTCCACAGAGCCACTAGAAGGAATGCCGCAGCGCTATATGGCGATGTGTGCGAACTCACTTAACACCACTGTGTCGCAAAATAAACACGCTAGGGCGCTGTCTAGCGTTGAAAGCGAACCCTGTTGCGTCAGAGAGCCGCTGAGACAAACTTCTGTGTCCTGTCAGGCACCCAGGTACACAGTTGACTGCTAAGCGAACATAGAACGTGATCATGCGCTAATGTCCTCGCGGGAGTCACCCGCAATCTATGGCATCTGAACACTAGGCCCTGAATACGGCAATCAAACTCCCCACCTGTTATTCCGGTAATCTAGGGCATCTAGGACACCGACCCTAACCAGCTAGCATACCAAGCTCCTCACCGATTAAGTCGGTATTGTAATGGCGTATTTCAGCCGCCCTAACCACACACATGCATGACCACAATGGCGCAAAGCATATAACGATTGATATTAGCGCATGGCGGCCCAGCCATACCACCCTTTTATAGTAACAGCTACAGGACCTGCCAGAAACAAGGACCAGTGAGAAACTGTTCCAAAACACATGTAGTTTCAGGACCTTCCTGGCGGACCAAAAGGAGCTGCTGCAGTACCTGAACATGTGACCCCTGATCTCCAATGAGAGTTCTTACCCTGGGCATGCTCAGAAGGGGAAATGCAGGACTTCGTCCCAAAGACGTCTGCTCCAGCACTGGCTATAATAGCAGATCCAGAGAGGCAGCAGCAAGTCTCTGCACAGTACTGGAATGGGCAAGACGCTGGGACCGACGTCTCCGCTGAGCAGGCTCCACTGCGGCCGGAGACGAATGGGGGACCGCAGCGGGACTGGTTCAAGACTCCCCGTGTGCAGCAGCGGGAACTCGAACCCTAACAACTATTGTCAAAAAAATCTAAGGATAGTAAAACAGGTAGTTGACTCAAAGAAAGTGGAGGCCTGTCAGTCACAGAGGCCTATTGCTACAGTCAACACTCATTAAGGAGAGCCAACCAGGAGTCTACACATTTACAAAAATTAATGACAGACACCAACAAAGTGGCATCAATTGCATCGGAGTAGAACTAGTATAATGGAGACCGACACCTCTTCCACTACAGCCAACTCAGCAGATGGAGACTGTAACAGGCAAGTTGGTTGAACCACTGTGCCATATCCCTCGGAAAGCCTGGAGAAACGTAACTAGATAGCCTACCAAATCCCAACTTGGATAAGTTGCAGCAGGCGAAAACTGTGACCCAAGAAGGGACAAGGAAGTGGCACCAGATGCTTCTCCAGGGATTAACTACAGAGAGTGGCAGCTGACCTCCTAGAGCGGGTAGGCTGCTAAGGCCCGAAGGTGGGATGAAGAATGCAGGCAGGCACTGTAGGGACACTGGAACAACGGGTAGGACTGGCTGAGGTACAGAAAAGCACTGGCAGGTGCGGGCAGGAAAGGGTGTTAGACAGATGGGCACTGGCAAATGCGATCTGGACCTGCTGATGGACAAAAGAGCACAGACAGGTACGAGCAGACGGGTACAGGGTAGAAAAGCAGATGGGCGGACCTGGGGAACCTGACAACTAGCAACATGCAAGGCAAACTAACAATCTACATCAGGCACCTCCATATTAGAGGAGAAGTCTTAAATAGAAGGTCAACACAGTCACACAGCTCAAGAACTCAAGAGTTGTGGAAAGATATACAGAGTTAGAGCAATGGCTGTCTCCACTGAACCTGGAGCCAGGGAAAGCCGTGTGCGATAATGGTGCAAACCTGGTGACGGCCCTATGACAGGGCAACCTCACACACATGCCTTGCATGGCTCACGTCCTCAACATGGTGCTACAGCAATTTCTACGCCACAATCCCAGGCCAAGATACGCTGCTGCAGAAAGCACAGTTGCTGTGTGCTTACTTACGACGACTGCACCCCTCAGGTCATCATCTTGCATCGCTATAGAGTCTTTCGGCCTACCAGCTAACTGCTTGATTTGCAATGTTCCGACACGGTGGAATTCTACTCTGCACATGTTGCAGCGACTGTGGCAGCAGCGACGAGCCCTGGTGCAGTATGTCCTTTTGCATAGCCTGGGCCAGCACAATACGGATGTGGTGCAAATCACACTAGCAGAGTGGGCACAGATGAAGGACCTCTGCACTCTTTTGCACAATTTTGAAATGGCTACTAAGATGGTTAGCACTGATGATGTCATCATCAGCATCATTATTGTGGTCATCTACATGCTGGAACACAGTTTGAATAGTCTGTATGAGAAGGTGGTGGTCCCAGAGGAAGAGGTGGAAGCAGAGGAGGATAAGGAAGGGATAAAAATATCTCAAATTTCCAGACTGTCATCGCACAGACGGGTGCCATGGGAGGGTGTCTTACAGCAATCGAGGGGAGCTCATGGTACAGACAACAGTTAGTAAAGGTACAGGAGCTGAGAAACAAATGGAGGAGGGTGAGGTGATGGACTCGCAACAGTCAGGAGATGAAAAGAATAATGATCCCCTCTCTGTTGTCCGTGGTTGGCGGGAGAGGATAGAGGAAGCAACTTTGAGTGTTACCCCACCACAAACACACCATTGACTTGGATCTCATGAAAGCACCCCACACATGAGCGACTTCTTGCTGCACTATCTTCAACATAATGCTCATATTCTTAGGGTATGAAATAGTGCTGACTACTGGGTTGCCACTCTGTTAGATCCATGATACAAGAGTACATTTAGCCAGATGCGCATGCTGGAGTATTGAAACACACTTGTAAACAATCTTACGAGTGGTTTTCCCCATGACAACAGTAAGGCACACTGTGTGCATCCCAATTCTAGACATTCAACCCCGGGAACATAAAGGCATCATCGCAAAAACATTAGCAGCAGTCGTGTCAGTGGCATAAATAATTTTTGTGAGTCATTTCACACATTTTCTAGACCAGCCTGTGCATCAGCACAACAGAGTACAAGTCTGACATGTTGTGAATGACAGGAGAAAATGGTGCAGGAGTATCTCGGACTCAAAATCAGTGCCATCGGGGCTTTAACCCTTTTGCATTTTGGTCTTGGAATAGTGGCCTGAGATCGCCAGTCACGCCTTGAAAGTTTTGTCTCTCAGAACGTGTTTTTAGCGCTGTTAGTGGTGTATCCAGTTGTCCCCTGAAAGTGTAGACTGCCTAACTTTCATCAAGATAAAAAAGTTATGGCTCTCCAATGACTTCTGCACCCCATTTGCAGACTAGACAGACTAGACAGACTGGGCAGACTAAGGCAATGATGTTATTTTTAGTGTGTTGCATAGATCTCATGTTATTGCAGACTGTGACTCCTTTTTCACTGCTTCTGTGCCTGCTGTTGCTACTGCTCCTGATGCTACAAACATTTTTTTTAAATATGGAGACTCCAAATTGGGTTTTCATCTGGTGGGCTGCCTGTAGTGGTAGGGGTGTCAGAGACCCATTATTCTTGTGAATGTGCTAGAGATGGTTTCTGAGCAGAGGCTCCCTCTGGTGGTTACAGACAGTACTGAACCTTCCAGCGAGAAATGGCAATCTGGGATCACTGACTGGACTGATATAAGGGAGGTTCCCTTCCATGATGGTCGCCGGTGATCAATTGTTCTTGTCTCAATTGTGGTTCCTGGTTCATTTGGAAGTCTGCTGGAGTCTTGCCTGTGTCTGCTGCTTTCAGATAAGATATTTTTGCTTTTCTTTTTGTGCTTGCTTTTTGCATAGTTTTCTGCACTCTTGGAGTTCAGCCGGGTCCGCTCCTGGGGCCTGTGCTTCTCTCAGTTTATCTGTAGCCACTGTTATTTGTTCATTTGCTTTTTCCTGTTTTTTCAGTGGCTGCAGCTTGGTTTTGTTACACCAGAGATCTGATTTAGGTGGAGGTGATCGTGTGATCTCAGGTTTTTTGCAATCAGAAGTGTTGGTATTTTTTAGGGTTTTTTTTGGATTGCAGTCAGAATTCTATCCTGTACTTTTCTGTCTAGACAGATTGGGCCCCAGCGTTTGCTCATTCTATTTTCTGTCTGTGTCCGTGCTTTCTTCTTGTGTAACCGCCATTACATGTTTGGGGGCTTCCTATTTTCTTTGGGGATCTGCTCTGGGGCAGAGAGCTTTCATCTTTCTGCCTTTAGGTGTAGTTATCTCTCAGGCTGTGATGAGGCGTCTAGGATCAACGTAGGAACGCTCCACGGCTTCCTCTAGTTGTGTGGTTAGTTCAGGTTACTGCAATCCAATAGGTTCCAGCCTCTCTGGTGTATTACCATTTTTGCTATTTCTCCTCAGCTACCTAAACATAACAGTATCACCGGCCCAAACTGAAATTGTATGGTACTCACAGAAGGGAAAATAGTTTGGAAAGAAAAAAGTTGTCAGAGCTGTCAGAGATTTTTTTTTTTTCCCTCTTTCTCTCTGGGTGCTGAGGAGGATTTTTTTTTCTCAATGGAGTTTGCACAGTTGTCTGGCCGTGTGGAGCAGCTTGCCACTGAGGTTCAGAGTATTGCTACCTATCTTTCTAGGTTGCCGGTTGTGGAACCTAGGATCCTCATGCCAGATTTGTTTTTGGGGGATCGGGCTAAATTTCTGAATTTCAAAAATAACTGTAAGTTGTTTTTTGCCTTAAAGCCTAAGTCCTCAGGGAATGCAGCACAGCAGGTTCAAATTATCATCTCTCTCCTGCGCGGCGACCCTCAGGATTGGGCTTTTTCCCTGACACCTGGGGATCCTGTTTTGAATGATGTTGATGTATTTTTTCAGGCTCTGGGGTTGTTGTACGATGAAACTAATGTCACTGATCAAGCTGAAAAACCTT
Source organism: Oophaga sylvatica (assembly GCA_033576555.1). Classification (NCBI taxonomy): domain Eukaryota; kingdom Metazoa; phylum Chordata; class Amphibia; order Anura; family Dendrobatidae; genus Oophaga; species Oophaga sylvatica. The sequence goes on from JARQOD010000007.1 coordinate 39,045,170, forward strand.
GTTGGCATTAAGTCAGGGCGTGAAGCCGCTGAACTGTACTGTCAGAATTTTCGAAAGTGGGCAGTTCTGACCAAATGGATGATGATGCTTTGGCAGCCCTTTTTCGGAACGGTCTGTCAGAGAATGTAAAGGTCGTTATGGTAGGATTCCCTGTTCCCTCTGGTTTCAATGATTCTATGTCTTTGGCTATTCAAATTGACAGACTTTTGCGTGAGCGCAGAGGTATGCGTGAGATGGTGTTGCCTTGTGGGCCAGCTCCTGAGCCCATGCAGTGATGGAGTGACTTCTGGGGCACAGCGTCATGAGTTTCGAAAGCGCAATGGGTTATGTTTCTACTGTGGTGACGCCTCTCATGCTATTTCCGTCTGCCCTAAGTGGGGAAGACGTTTTGCGCGCTCAGTTATTTTGGGTAGTGTTCAGACTAAATTTCTGTTGACTGTTACCCTGATTTTCTCCATGTCCACATTTTCGGCTCAGGTTTTTGTTGATTCAGGAGCAGCTATTAACCTGATGGATTTTGACTTTGTCAAACGTTGTGGCTTTCCCATGATACCCCTGCGGAAGTCTATTCCCCTACTAGGCATTGATTCTACCCCTTTGGCGGAGAATAAACCCCAATTTCTACTCAGGTGATAATGAGGGTAGAACCAGATCATCAGGAGAGTTGCAAATTTCTGGTGTTGCATAATCTGCATGACGTTATTGTACTGGGTTTCCCTTGGTTACAGATTCATAATCCTGTTTTGGATTGGAAATCTATGTCTGTGACCAGTTGGG
>JARQOD010000007.1:39046046-39065985 GCA_033576555.1 Oophaga sylvatica
GGGTGTATATAGATGCTGCTGGGGTGTATATAGAGGCTGCTGGGGTATATATAGAGGCTGCTGCTGCTGGGGTGTATATAGAGGCTGGTGCTGGGGTGTATATAGAGGCTGCTGTGGTGTATATAGAGGCTGCTGCTGGGGTGTATATAGAGGCTGCTGCTGCGGTGTATATAGAGGCTGCTGCTGGGGTGTATATAGAGGCTGCTGCTGGGTGTGTATAGATGCTGCTGGGTGTATATAGATGCTGCTGGGGTGTATATAGAGGCTGCTGGGGTGTATATAGAGTCTGCTGCTGGGGTGTATATAGAGTCTGCTGCTGGGGTGTATATAGAGGCTGCTGGGGTGTATATAGAGGCTGCTGGGGTGTATATAGAGGCTGCTGCTGGGGTGTGTATAGATGCTGCTGGGTGTATATAGAGGCTGCTGGGGTGTATATAGAGGCTGCTGCTGAGGTGTATATAGAGTCTGCTGCTGGGTGTATATAGAGGCTTCTGGGGTGTATATAGAGGCTGCTGGGGTGTATATAGAGGCTGCTGCTGAGGTGTATATAGAGTCTGCTGCTGGGGTGTATATAGAGGCTTCTGGGGTGTATATAGAGGCTGCTGGGGTGTATATAGAGGCTGCTGCTGGGGTGTAGGTGGAGGCTGCTGCTGGGGTATATGTGGAGGCTGCTGCTGGGGTGTATATAGAGGCTTCTGGGGTGTATATAGAGGCTGCTGGGGCGTATATAGAGGCTGCTGCTGGGGTATATAGAGGCTGCTCCTGGAGTATATGTGGAGGCTGCTGCTGCTGGGGTATATGTGGAGGCTGCTGCTGCTGGGGTATATAGAGGCTGCTGCTGCTGGGGTATATAGAGGCTGCTGCTGCTGGGGTTTACGTGGAGGACACCGGTCAGGTACTTCCGCTGCGAGCAGCCGGGAGATGACTGGCTAGCGCCGATCATCTCCCGGCTGCGTCGCCGCTGACCTCCATGTGGCAGGAGATGACCCGCGGCTAATGTTGAGAGATCAGCGGCTAGCGCCACTGATCTCCTGACAATAGCGGTGGCGTGCGTGGTTCAAATCCTGCGCCAATTCACGGCCGGACTGCGCCTGTTGCATCGGGTATTCTAGAATATGTATGTAGTTTTATTTATGAAGATTTAAGAATAATGCAATGAATACACAGGATTATCCAGGTAAAATATCTACATTACCATTAAATGTTATTGCTCATAGAACTGTTCTCAGGTTCTGTGACAGTCCCTGTGACGTTGCTAAGGCCACGGTCGGGTATCCAAGGGGCGTGCTCGCACCACTCCCCCAGCAACAAACACATCCAATCTGGAGGCAGCTGAGCAGAGAGGTCGTGACCAATCAGCGACGCGGGATTTCCGTTACAGACAGACAGTTGGTGAGTCACCTGACCACATGGGCAGAGTTAGCCCTGCGTCGCTGATTGGCCGCGGCTGGACCAATGAGCGACGCGGGATGTCCTGGACAGACAGACAGACAGACGGGATAAGACAATTATATAGTAGATATCTTTATAGGAGTCATTGTTCTGTTTTATGTTGATAATATACAGAAAGTTATATTATTTATTCTCTGGTAACAAGAGACAAAGTGGGTGCCTTATTTTGTACCAAGTCACGGTGGCAGCACCATCTGTACTGATCCAATCGCTGCTCCATGTACAATCCACAACTTCTTGTATATCATTATTTGGGCACAGCGGTAGGATAGAAAAAGAATAGACACATAGACTACTATATTATGGTAGTTGAATAAGGAACATGAGGTTCACAGCAACCTCTGATTACAGACCATCGTATATTTAGCAATAAACAATATTCTGTATCATAACAAGACATTTATATACACCGGAGTGCAATGAAGCTATTGAAATTTTAACACAAATGAAATAATAGAAAGACCATATCTAGATAAAATCCTTTATTGTAGGTGCAATTAGGATTTATAGATTGTATTTTTAGTATTATGAAGTAGTATTGAAGTTTAGTCATCAACACCACTCCCTCACCTCTGTACCAGTCCTTAACATACTCAAAACTGGCAAAAGTGGTATATGGTAATGAATTCTGTATTGATCAGTGATTAGAAAATAGAGGGAAATGCGGTTAATGGTGGAAGTTGCTCTTATGAAAGTTTAGCAGTAATAGGGATAGGGTATGTTCACACGATGCGACTGTGCTGCATCTTTTTGGCACGATTTTCACAAATTGTGAGAAAACTGCAACATCTTCAGAGAAGCGCCATTGCATTGTCTGATTATACCCTTAGTGAAAGTTATAGGCTTCTCAGAAGATGTTTTCAGGTTGCTTTTGAGAGTTTTGAAGGTGGAGAGAGCCTGACTAGTTTGTGTAGCAAGTTCCAAAGTTTCAGAGATACAGAGGAGAGCAGTGGATAACTAGTTCATGGGAATATAGTAGGATCAACGCCCCTAAGCCGTCTATATGGGCATGTAGGTCATAGGTAGCTGAATAAAATGATACTTTGATAGCTATGATCCAATATCTTATTCCAGAGATATCCTCATTTTTCTTATATGTAAATGAGCTGTTCAGGACTATGGCTGGACATAGATCTCCCATAAAATCTGCCTTCAGAGATTATTGTAAATGAAAGGAGGCGTTACCAGTGTGAGACATGTATATCAGGAGAGCAGACTGTCAGTTATTACATGTCTCACACTGGTAACACCTCATTTCATTTACAATAAGCACCTTCTACATACTTTGTATCTATTTCCACCCTCTCTTCTTTGATTGACAGCTTAACATGAGCCAGAGGGTGGAGGTGGGGAGGCGATAGATGGAAACAAATAGGTAGCAAGCAGCACTGAACATTTTGGTCATAGCAAGGGTGCACCAAGCACCCATCCTGAGTTTGAACAGTCATTTTGAACAGATTCCCTTTAAGTGATCCATACAAATTAAACTTATGGAGAAATTAAGCCTCCCTTCATTTAGGGCAGCCTTCATCTAGCTGGTGGTGCAGCAAGCACAGCTTATCAAGAGAAAAGGACCTCAGTTTGCTTGTAAGAGAAGTATAATTTAATGTCCTCATTGCTTTCATTCTTTATTATTGTATCACACTCTATAAAAGGGAGCCATTATGACAAGATAAGTAGATTAGGGAACCGCTGTCTATGCGCTGTAGGTTAATAGCGTTTTTTCATGTGAAAGGATCCCTTTAATAAGAATGAGTACCTTTAGGTTCGTATGTTTTCCTTAGGCTGGTGTCACACTTAACATATAAAAAAATCGGTCCGATTTTGACGGCCGAGAATCGCACAAATGTTCCCCGAACAGTGATCCGTATGTAATCCGTTTGCAATGCGAGGATGCAATTTACTCTCATCTAAGTATCCGTGTGACATCTGTAAGGCATCCATAGGCTGTGATTTTATTGCAGACTTGAAAAATAGACATATAATGGATCCATGGCCTCAAAATAACCTGGAAAATGCTTGCGTATTTCTCGCAAGTCACACTGATGGTCCGTGTGGTGTCCGCTTTTTTCTCGCACCCATAGACTTGCATTGGCGAGACTCAGCCAATATATGCTGTAAGTCACAGCATGCTGCAATTTCACTCGCACGTATAATACGGCCAAGAAACAAAATGGTGATGGAAGCTGTCCCATAGATTAACATTGGTCCGAGTGCTATGCGATGATTTATCTCATAGCACTCGTCCGTACTCCTCTCTAGTGTGACTCCGGCTTTAGAATGTATTCTGCTTTGGGACAGTTCAGGTGGGCACAGACTGCACGCAGACCTCACATGGACGGATGTAAGTCAAAGGGCCAAATCACATAAGAGATGTTCCACATAGACTTTTGGTCCGTTTTGTGGAGGATGGAGTGATGGTGTCACTTTTTCAGAATGGCTACTATGTAGATGACTACTCAGAACTGCGTATGGGCAAAGTCACGTCCACAATTTGAAAACGTGTGGCCCTACAATGCAAGTGTTCTTGTGAACTTGGCCTCTCCTAAAAATAATATCAATGCGTGATGCTTCCTGATTCCTTTCTGCACACATGAGCATTAATCACGTCGCACATTTCTTTCTTTATCTTTTATGTCTAATTTTTATGTCTCTCTTCCTAAAAATAAAGATTATTGTGCATTTTATTTCTTAATTTTTGCATACATAAAGATTAGTCACCTTTGTTACAACTCATTTTGCTGCTGGTGGTTCGTGTTATAATGTGGTAAAAAATAATATTACCTTGTCTGGAATTTTTTTTAATGCCCTGAGACATTAGCCACTGCACATATTAACTCATAAAAGAACACATTTATTTCTCTTTTTGTTAGCACAGTGATGCAACATTGACTTTATAGACTCACTGAGTCAACTCCTCCCTGCCACATTACCTATGGATTGCGTATTAGGTCTGTCCAATAAACAAAGGAAAAGTTTATTACCATGTTAGTGCCTCTAGTCCTCAATAATCTTCTAATAAAACACCAGTCACTTACAGTAAATAGTTTTTAACGAGTGCTAACAGCTTTGCGTGTTTTGTGAATAATGCCCAAGGTTAGCTTTATCTAGTTTTATTTTGTGACATTTCAAGAATATCTATATTTCACATTGCACCAGTTATAGATCACTAACAGGTTACAGACCCTAAACCTTTAGTGAAAAGATCCATGTTTTGATTCCTATTCTTTTTTTTCTCTTTCACATTGCTCAGAAGGGAAGTTATCATATGTACAGTGCCTTGAAAAAGTATTCATGCCCCATGAAATTTTACAAATTTACATCCACTACCTTAAATGAATTTTATTATGATTTTATAATGTACCAATACAAAGTAGCAAGCATTTGTGAAGCGTAAAGCAAATGATATATGGTTTTCTAAATACTTTAACCCCTTCACCCCCAAGGGTGGTTTGCACGTTAATGACCGGGCCAATTTTTACAATTCTGACCACTGTCTCTTTATGAGGTTATAACTCTGGAACGCTTCAACGGATCTTCGCGATTCTGAGATTGTTTTCTCGTGACATATTGTACTTCACGTTAGTGGTAAAATTTCTTCGATATAACTTGCGTTTGTTTTTGAAAAAAAATGCAAATATGGTGAAAATTTTGAAACTTTTGCAATTTTCAAACATTGAATTTTTATTCCCATAAAACAGAGAAATATGTCACACAAAATAGTTAAGAAATAACATTTCCCACATGTCTACTTTACATCAGCACAATTTTGGAACCAAAATTTAGTTTTGTTAGAAAATTATAAGGGTTAAAAGTTGACCAGAGATTTCTCATTTTTACAACAACATTTGTAAAGCCATTTTTTTTTAGGGACCACCTCACATATGAAGTCACTTTGAGGGGTCTATATGGCAGAAAATACCAAAAAGTGACACCATTCTAAAAACTGCACCCCTCAAGGTACTCAAAACCACATTCAAGAAGTTTATTAACCCTTCAGGTGCTTCACAGGAGCTGAAGCAACGTGGAAGGGAAAAATGAATATTTAATTTTTTAGTCCTAAAAATGATCTTTTACAAACTTTTTTTTATTTTCACAAGGGTAAAATGAGAAAATGGATAGATAAAGTTGTTGTACAATTTCTCCTGAGTACGCCAATACCCCAGTATGTGGGGGAAAACCACTGCTTGGGCACACGGCAGAGCTCATAAGGGAAGGAGCGCCGTTTGACTTTTTCAAACCAAAATTGGCTGGAATTGAGATTGGATGCCATGTGGCGTTTGGAGAGCCTCTGATGCGCCTAAACAGTGGAAATCCCCTCAAGTGACACCATTTTGGAAACTGGACCCCCTATGGAATTTAGCTAGATCTGTTGTGAGCACTTTGAACTCCCAAGTGTTTCACAAAAGTTTATAATGCCTGGGTGTGAAAAAAACAAAAAACAATTTTCAACAAAAATGATTTTTTAGTCCCAAATTTTTGATTTCTCCCAAGGAAATTGGACTCCAAAAGTTGTTGTCCAATTTGTCCTGAGTACGCTGATACCACATATGTGGGGAGGGAAACTATTTGGGCGCACGGCAGGGCTTGGAAAGGAAGTAATAACGTTTTGGAATGCAATGTTGATGGGGTCATGTTCCGTTTGCAGTGCCCCAGATGAGCTTAAACAGTGGAAACCCCCACATTTGACCCCATTTTGGAAACTAGACCCCCTAAGGAACTTATCTAGATCTGTGGTGAGCACTTTGAACCCCAAGTGCTTTACACAAGTTTATAATGCCGGGCATGAAAATAAAAAATCATATTTTTTTCCCACAAAAAGTATCTATTAGTCACCAATTTTTTATTTTCCCAAGGGTAACAGGAGAAATTGGACCACAAAAGTTGTTGTCCAATTTGTCCTGAGTACGCTGATACCCCATATGTGGGGGGAACCATTGTTTGTGGGCACGGCAGAGCTTGAAATTGAAGAAGCACCATTTGACTTTTTCCAAACAAAATTGTCTGGAATTGAGATTGGACGCCATGTTGCATTTGGAGAGCCCCTGATGTGCCTAAACAGTGGAAACCCCCCACAAGTGACCCCATTTTGGAAACTAGACCCCCTAAGGAACTTATTTAAATCTGTGCTGAGCAATTTGAACCCCCAAGTGCTTCACACAAGTTTATAACGTAGAGCCGTAAAATTAAAAAATCATATTTTTTCCACAAAAATTATATTTTCATTCCAATTTTTATTTTCCCAAAAGTTATTGTGCAATTTGTCCTGAGCACGCTGATACCCCTTATGTGGGGGTAAACCACTGTTTGGGTGCATGGCAGAGCTTGGAAGGAAAGGACCGCCGTTTGACTTTTTCAACGGAGAATTGGCTGGACGCCATGTCGTGTTTGGAGAGCTCCTGATCTGCCTAAACAGTGGAAACCCCCAACAAATGACACCATTTTGGAAACTAGACTCCTCAAGGAACTTATCTAGATGTGTGGTGAGAACTTTGAACCCCCAGGTGTTCCACTAAGGTTTATAACGCCAGAGCATGAAAATAAAAAAAATCATATTTTTTCCACAAACATGATCTTTTAGTCCCCAACTTTTTATTTTTCCAAGGGAAACAGGAGAAAATTGACCTCAAAAGTTGTTGCCCAATTTGTCCTAAGTATGCTGATACCCAATATGTGGGAGAAAACTACTGTATGGGCACACGTTGGGGCTCGGAAGGGAAGTAGTGACGTTTTGGATTTCAGACTTTGATGGAATGGTCTGCGGGCGTCATATCGCATTTGGAGAGCCCCTGATGCGTCTAAACAGTGGAAACCCCCCACAAATGACCCCATTTTGGAAAATAGACCCCCAAGGAACTTATCTAGATGTGTGGTGAGCACTTTGAACCCCGAAGTGCTTCACAGAAATTTATAACGCACAGCCTTAAAAATAAAAAATCTTTTTTTTTTTACAAAAATGATTAGTTTCACCCCCAATATTTTATTTTCACAAGGGTAACAGGAGAAATTGGACCCCAAAAGTTGTTGTCCAATTTGTCCTCAGTACGCTGATACCCAATATGTGGGAGAAAACTACTGTATGGGCACACGTCGGGGCTCGGAAGGGAAGTAGTGACGTTTTGGATTGCAGACTTTGATGGAATGGTCTGCAGGCGTCATGTCGCATTTGAAGAGCCCCTGATGTGCCTAAACATTGGAAACCCCCCACAAGTGACCCCATTTTGGAAAATAGACCCCACAAGGAACTTATCTAGATGTGTGGTGAGCACTTTGAACCCTGAAGTGCTTCACAGAAGTTTATAACGTACAGCCGTAAAAATAAAAAATCCTTTTTTTTTTACAAAAATGATTTTTTCGCCCCAATATTTTATTTTCACAAGGGTAACAGGAGAAATTGGACCCCAAAAGTTGTTTTCCAATTTGTCCTGAGTACGCTGATACCCAATATGTGTGAGAAAGCTACTGTATGGGCACACGTCGGGGCTCGGAAGCGAAGCAGTGACGTTTTGGATTGCAGACTTTGATGGAATGGTCTGCGGGCGTCATGTCGCATTTGGAGAGCCCCTGATGTGCCTAAACAGTGGAAACCCCCCACAAGTGACCCCATTTTGGAAAACAGACCCTGTTAGGGCTGGCGAGCGCACCTAAAAGATATTAAGGAGAGGTGTGTTCGCAGCCCAGGGTCCACCGTGCAGGCAGAGCCTGCTGCTAGTAAAATGGCGCAAATAGGCAGTATGAGCGAGCTCCGTTACTTCACAGAGCCGCTGTGAAAAAGACTGTGTCCTGTCAGACTCACAGGCGACACAGCTGACTGCTAAGCGATTGCAGTCTGTGGTCATGCCATACACACAGCAAATTCCTCACCGGAGGTGCCGGTATATTAGGGGCTTATTTCAGGCAGAGCCCTGAATTCAAACACACAAACACCTCATCGGAGGTGCCGGTATTCTAGGGGCTTATTTCAGCCGAGTCCCTAACCACATGCATAAGACCACACTGGCGCAAGCACGTAACAGATATGATACTATCGCACAGCCGTGCGGTCATGCAAGCTTTTTATAGCAGCAAGAACTGCAGGACCTTCCAGAAAGGACCAATGGAAGCCTGCCCCAGAACTCGAGCAGCTTCAGGACCTTCCTGGAGGACCAATGGGAGTCGCTGCAGTAGCCGAGCATGTGACCCCTGATCTCCTATGAGAGATCTTACCCTGGGCATGCTCAGAAGGAAACACACAGGACTTAGTCCCAAATACGTCTGCTCGCCGCTGACCTGCCCTGGTTACAACAGCAGGAGCTGTAGAGGCAGCAGTCATCCTCTGCACAGTATTAGACTGGGCGAGACGCTGGGACCGACGTCTCTGCTGAGCAGGCTCCACTGCGGCCAGAGACGGATGGGGGACCGCAGCGGGGATGGCTCGAAACTCCCCTTGTGAAGAAGCGGGAACTCGACCCCTAACATTACCCCCCCTCCTATGGCCCACTTCTTTGGGCCTCGCTACGTTCAAAGGCAGCGATGAGCTGCGGAGCGTGAATATGCTCGGCAGGCACCCCGGACCTATCCTCAGGCCCATACCCCTTCAATCCACCAAATAAAATTTTTTGCCCCATACAACCTTGCACCCTACAATGGCGTTCACTTCGTGATCGTCCGTAGATGAACCCGATGTCCCGGCAGATGACTCGGAATACCAGGACATGACCACGGGTTTCAGGAGGGACACATGAAAGGTGTCGGAGATACCTAGGCGAGGCGGAAGGGCTAAGCGGTAAACCACCGGATTGACCTGCTCGAGGACCTTGAAGGGACCCAAATAACGAGGTGCCAACTTGGTGGACTCCACTCGCAACCTAATGTTTAGAGCGGAGAGCCATACCAGGTCACCAGGAGCAAATGTCGGAGCGGGACGCCGATGTACGTCGACGGAAGCCCTCATCCTCTCCTTGGAGGCCTGAATGGCATCCTGAGTGCGGTCCCAAATGTCCCGTGGCTCCACTGCCCAGTCTGCCACCCTGGAGTCGGCGGAAGACACGGGTATGGGCACCGGAACCCACGGATGCTGGCCGTAGTTCAGGAGAAATGGAGTCTGCCCGGTGGAGTCAGCTACAGCGTTGTTAAGTGCGAACTCCGCCCACGGTAGCAAGGATGCCCAGTCATCCTGCCTGGCAGATACAAAGTGTCGCAGGTATGTGACCAAGGTCTGATTGGCCCTTTCAACCAACCCATTCGTCTCGGGATGATATGCCGAGGAGAGATTTAACTCAATGCTGAGCAAGCGGCAAAGCTCTCTCCAAAACCGAGACACAAACTGGGGACCTCGGTCACTGACGATTTTATCTGGCATGCCGTGTAAATGGAAGATATGCCTGATAAACAACGCTGCCAGGGCCCGTGCAGAAGGTAACCGTGGTAGCGGCACCAGGTGCACCATTTTGGAAAAATGGTCGGTTATCACCCAAATGATGGTGCAACCCCAGGACTTGGGTAAACCCACCACAAAATTTATCCCGACCATCTCTCAGGGCCTGTCTGCCACCAGCAAAGGGAAAAGTAACCCAGCTGGCCGTTGTCGAGGGGACTTATTCTTGGCGCAGGATACGCACGCCTAAACATACAGTATTCCCTGACGTCACGAGCCATATGTGACCACCAGTATGTCCTCGCCAGTAAATTCAGATGTAGCTCCAAAATGTTCACCCACCCTGGACGAATGTGCCCAAGAGAGTACCTCCGGCCGCAAATTGGTGGGCACAAAAGTCTTGCCCGAAGGCACAGACTCAAGAGAAACTGGGGCCACAGTTCTTAGACTCTGTGGGGACAATAAGCCGAGACTCCTCTTTCACTTCCTCAGAAGACACCACGGAGCGAGAAAGAGCGTCGGCACGAATGTTCTTCTCACCGGAGAGAAAGTGGAGGGTGAAATGGAACCAGGAGAAGAACAGGGACCATCTGGCCTGATGAGAATTTAGCCGTTAGGCAGTCTGCAAATAGACCAAATTTTTGTGGTCTGTGAAGACTTGGAAGGGGAAGCGAGCCCCCTCCAGAAGATGTCTCCACTCGGAGAAGGTCAACTTCATAGCTAGCAACTCCCTGTCTCCGATGGAATAATTCCTCTCCCCTGGTGTGAAGGTCTTGGAAAAGAAGAAGCAAGGATGCTTCCGACCTTGAGCATCCTTTTGAAAAAGGACTGCTCCATCACCAACGGATGAGGCATCCACCTCCAATATAAATGGCTTATCAACCTCGGGGCGATGTAAGATGGGAGCGCTAGCAAAATGGGACTTAGTTGAAGTAAAAGCCTTGGAGACTTCCTCCGACCACAATTTGGGATTGGCTCCCTTCTTGGTGAGGGCTTCCAAGGGAGCTACCAAAGTAGGGAAGTGGGGAATGAACTGGCGATAGTAGTTAATGAACCCCATAAAACGCTGCACCGCTTTAAGAGAGTGGGGTTCTTGCCAGTCCATTACCGCCTGTAGTTTGGCAGGATCCATAGCCAATCCCTGGGGGAGATGATATAGCCCAGGAATGGTAAAGACTCCTGCTCAAACACACACTTCTCTAATTTTGCATACAGGGAATTCACCCGTAAGAGGTCGAAGACTCTGCAGACATCCCTCCGGTGGGAGTCCATATCTGGAGAGAAGATGAGAATGTCATCCAGATAGACTACAACTGAGGTGGCAAGCATATCCCGGAAGATGTCATTTACAAAGTCTTGGAATACGGCTGGAGCATTACAGAGCCCGAAGGGCATCACCAAATATTCGTAATGCCCGTCCCTGGTATTAAACGCCGTCTTCCAGTTGTCCCCCTCACGGATGCGAATCAGGTTATACGCACCCCGCAGATCTAATTTAGTAAATACCCTTGCTCCCTGAAGCCTATCGAAGAGCTCAGAGATTAGGGGCAACGGGTACTTATTCTTGACGGTGATGGCATTAAGACCCCTGTAGTCAATACACGGACGTAATTCTCCGTTCTTCTGCACAAAGAAGAACCCCGCTCCCGCTGGTGATACCGACTTCCAAATGAACCCTCTTGCCAGATTCTCCTGAAAATATTGGGACATGGCCTCAGTCTCAGGAAGAGAGAGGGGATAAACCCTTCCCCGAGGAGGCTCTGCTCCAGGCAAGAGGTCAATAGGACAGTCATAGGGACGATGAGGCGGAAGCGTCTCCGCTGCCTTTTTGGAGTACACATCCGCGTAAGACCAATAACTCTTGGGAAGAGGAGTAAGGTCTACGGGTATCTCTGTGGTGGTAACCAGAACACATTCCCCGACACATCTGCCTCTACACGTATCACCCCAACCCAGAATTCTCCCAGAGGACCACTCAATATGGGGAGAGTGGTGGGGAAGCCAAGGTATTCCCAGCAAAACTTCGTCTATACCCTCATGAAGGATGAAAAATGATATATTCTCCTGATGGGAAGGAGACATAGACAGGGTAAGAGGGACAGTCTGGTGGGTGATTTGTGTGGGCAATATTGATCCATTCAACACCCGCACCGTTAGTGGCTCAGCGAGCATCACCAGAGGCATGGTGTGGCGAGAAGCAAAGGAGGAGGACATGAAATTCCCCTCTTCCTCAGAGTCCACACAAAGTTTTACGGGAAGGGTGGTTGGACTTCAGGTAATTATCCCTTTAAGGAGCATTTTAGAGGCAAAAGCCACCTCGTCCAGTGACCCTGCTTCTATGGTTACAGGACGTGACCGTTTATTCGACCGCTGTGGACATCGGTTGGCATAATGTCCCTGCTGCTGGCAAACATTACAAATCAGGGATGCTCGAGTGGCTCGAGATTTAGACCCTGCAGAAGCACCCTTCATGACCTCCTGATGTTCGGGCGCCTGAACGGACGACTCTAAAGGGGTGGCAAATGTAGGAGCCAGCCGAACCGTCTGTCTACACTGGGACCGTTCTAGCCTCCGCTTGTGGAAACGGAGGTCGATGCGGGTAGAAATAGCGATAAGCTTCTCCAGTGTGGCGGGAATCTCCCTGGTAGCCAAGGCGTCATTCACATGGCCCGCCAGTCCTCTCCAAAACACGGGAAGGAGGACTTTATTTGGCCTCTCTAACTCCGAAGCCAGAGTCCGAAATTGGACAGCAAAATGGCTGACCAAAGACGAACCCTGTGAACTTGCCAGCAGTTGGAGCTCCGTATCGTGGATGACCCGAGGTCCTAGAAAGACCTTTTTGAGAGCTTCCAGAAAACGAGGAGCACTCCGCACCACACGGTCATCACGCTCCCACAGCGGCATGGCTCACTCCAACGCTCTGCCCGACAGGAGAGATATTACAAAACCCACTTGTGCCCGATCCATGGGGAAAGGTGCAGCCAGAAGCTCGAGCTGTATAGAGCACTGACTCATCAATCCCCGACATTGCTTGCTGTCACCAGCAAACTTCTCTGGAAGAGGGAGGTGGGATAATGTAGGAGCAGAGGTGGCTGTGGACAAACTGGCTGCAGCCATGCTAGCAGCCTGAACAGAGACTGCGGTAACATCCACAGCTGAGGTTGTGCGCTCAAGGGCCGCCAACCTACCCTCCAGCTGCTGGATGTACCGCTGTAGACGCTGGTCGTCCACCATTTTACTAGCCAGACCCTGGTGCTAGTATTATGTTAGGGCTGGAGGAACGCACCTAAAAGATATTAAGGAGAGGTGTGTTCGCAGCCCGGAGTCCACCGTACAGGCAGAGCCTGCTGCTAATAAAAAGGCGCAAATAGGCAGTATGAGTGAGCTCTGTTATCCCGCAGAGCCGCAGATGTAAATGCCATAGCACTATATGGCGGTATAAGCGAACTCTGTTAGACCACAGAGTCGCTAACTAAAACGCTGTGGCGCTATATGGCGGTATAAGCAAGCTCTGTTACTTCACAGAGCCACTGTAAAAAAGACTGTGTCCTGTCAGACTCACAGGCGACACAGCTGACTGCTAAACGATTGCAGTCTGTGGTCATGCCATACACACAGCAAACTCCTCACCGGAGGTGCCGGTATACTAGGGACTTATTTCAGCCAGAGCCCTGAATTCAAACACACAAACACCTCACCGGAGGCTTATTTCAGCCGAGTCCCTAACCACATGCATAAGACCACACTGGCATAAGCACGTAACAGATATGATACTAGCGCACGGCCGTGCGGTCATGCAAGCTTTTTATAGCAGCAAGAACTGCAGGACCTTCCAGAAAGAACCAATGGAAGCCTGCCCCAGAACTCGAGCAGCTTCAGGACCTTCCTGGAGGACCAATGGGAGTCGCTGCAGTAGCCGAGCATGTGACCCCTGATCTCCTATGAGAGATCTTACCCTGGGCATGCTCAGAAGGAAACACACAGGACTTAGTCCCAAATACGTCTGCTCGCCGCTGACCTGCCCTGGTTACAACAGCAGGAGCTGTAGAGGCAGCAGTCATCCTCTGCACAGTATTAGACTGGGCGAGACGCTGGGACCGACATCTCTGCTGAGCAGGCTCCACTGCGGCTGGAGACGGATGGGGGACCGCAGCGGGGAAGGCTCAAGACTCCCTTGTGCAGAAGCGGGAGCTCGACCCCCTAACAGACCCCACAAGGAACTTATCTAGATATGTGGTGAGCGCTATGAAGCCCCAAGTGCTTCACAGAAGTTTATAACGTACAGCCGTAAAAACAAAAAAATCATTTTTTTTACAAAAATGATATTTTTGCCTCCAATTTTTTATTTTCCCAAGGGTAACAGAAGAAATTGGACCCCAAGAGTTATTGTGTAATTTGTCCTGAGTACGCTGATACCCCATATGTGGGGGTAAACTACTCTTTGGGCGCATGAAGTGAAGGAGCACAGTTTGACTTTTTCAACGCAGAATTGGCTGGAATTGAGATCAGGCGCCATGTCACATTTGGAGAGCCCCTGATGTGCCTAAACAGCGGAAACCCCCCAATTCTAACTCCAACCCTAACCCCAACACACCCCTAACCCTAATCCCAACCTTAACCCTAATCCTAACTTTAGCCTCAACCCTAACACTATCTTTAGCCGCAACCCTAACCCTACCCCTAATGGGAAAATGGAAATAAATACATTTTTTAAATTTTATTATTTTTCCCTAACTAAGGGGTGATAAAGGGGGGTTTGATATACTATTCATACCGGGTTTTTATGATTGGCAGCTGTCACGCTAAAAGACGCTTTTTATTGCAAAAAATAGTTTTTTGCATCATCACATTTTGAGAGCTATAATTTTTCCATATTTTGGCCCACAGAGTCATGTGTGGTCTTAATTTTTGCGTTACGAGTTGACGTTTTTATTGGTACCATTTTTGAGCACGTGACATTTTTTGATCGCTTTTTATTTCGATTTTTGGGAGGTTAGAATGAGCAAAATCAGCAATTCATGAATTTCTTTTGGGGGGCGTTTATACCGTTCCGCGTGTGATAAAATTGATAAAGCAGTTTTATTCTTCGGGTCAGTACAATTATGGTGATACATCATTTATATAATTTTTTTATGTTTTGGCGCTTTTATGCAATAAAAACAATTTTATATAAAAAATAATTATTTTTGCATCGCTTTATTCTGCGAGCTATAACTTTTTTATTTTTTTGCTGATGATGCTGTGTCATGGCTCGTTTTTTGCAGGACAAGATGATGTTTTCAGCGGTACCATGATTATTTATATCTGTCTTTTTGATCGCGTGTTATTCCACTTTTTGTTTGGCGGTATAATGATAAAGCATTGATTTTTTGCTTTTTTTTTTAAGGGGTTCACTAAAGGGGTTAACTAGTGGGACTGTTTTATAGGGGGGGTTGTTACAGACGCGGAGATAGCAAATATGTGTACTTTTATGTTTTTTTTTTATTTACAGGAAGAAATTAATTTATTGGGGAATATTTTTTTTTCCTTTTATTTTGGAATTTTTTTTACACGTTTATTTTTATTTTTTTTACTTTTCTACTTTGTCCCAGGGTGGGACATTACTGTATAGGGTCAGATCACTGGTCTCAAAGTGTGCACAGCACTCTGTGAGACCAGCGATCTCACAGGCAGTGCTGCAGGCTCCCTGCAGGACACGGCGGCCATCTTGGATCCGGGGTCCTGCAGGGAAGAGGCCTTCAGAACAGCCCCGTCCCTGTGCGATGCTCCCCTGTGCCCCCGGTACACCGTGATCATGTCTGATTGCGGTGTGCCAGGGGTTAATGTGCCGGGTGTCAGCTGATCGCCTTGGACATACTATCCCGTCCATGGGCAGATTGGCACGGGTTTCATGGACGGGATAGTACGTCCGATGGCAGAGAGGGGTTAAAAATATAAATCTGTAAACTGTGAAGCGCAGTTGTATTCACCTCCTGTAGTCTGATACCCTTAAATAAATTCCAGAGTGACCAACTGCCTCCAGAAGTCACAAAATTAGTAAATTGAGTATTTCTGTGTGTAATTTATTCCTAGTATAACTACAGCTGTTCTGTGAAGGTCTCGGAGGTTTTTATGAGAACACTAGAGATCAAACAGGATCTTGAAAACCAAGAGAGACACCAGACAGGTCAGGGATAAAGTTGTGGAGAAGAGTAATGCAGGGTTAGGTTATAAAAAAAATGCCCAAGCTGTGAATATCTCACAGAGAACTATTCAATCCATCAAGAAAATGGAAGAAGTATGGCACAACTGAAAACCCACCAAGACATGGCCACCCATCTAAACTAACATCCCAAGCAAGGATAACACTAATTAGAGAAGCAGCCAAAAGACCCATGGTCACTTTGGAGGAGCTGCAGAGATAAACAGTTTAGGTGGCAGAATTTGTCCACAGGACAAATATTAGTTGTATGCTCCACAAATCTGCCATTTTTGGAAGAGTGAATAGACTAACAAATGTATAATAATGAGGTGAGGAATATAATCAAAATCTAACTATACATTAAGGTCCCTCCAATAAAAAATACATTTTATTTTTCACAATTAAAAGAAAATATCACACTAGTTCCTGGAATATACAAATAATGTTGGTCTGAGTGAATTAGGTTATCCATTAGTATACCAGGCAAACTGCAGGACTGAGTAGGTCAGGATAGCAGGCATTGGAGGACCTGATATTTCCTCTAAGAAATGCCGAACTTGACAGCGGAGGTTTGCATTCAAAATAAAGCAAGCAAGATTTGGCACTCCGCTCACCGTCGTCTAACCCTAGAGAACACTAGGGAGCCCTGTACTCAAAAAAGTCACTCATAATCTGGATTAATTTTGGAGAGTAAAAAAACAGCATATCCATAAATTTGGACATAATGACTATCAAAGAATAGGTCATACTTAATTTAATGTACATAGAATCATAGAATCATAGAATCATAGAATGGTAGAGTTGGAAGGGACCTCCTGGGTCATCTGGTCCAACCCCCTGCTCAAAGCAGGATTCTCTAAATCATCCCAGACAGATGTCTATCCAGCCTCTGTTTGAAGACTTCCATTGAAGGAGAACTCACCACCTCTTGTGGCAGCCTGTTCCACTCATTGATCACCCTAACTGTCAAAAAGTTTTTTCTAATATCTAATCTGTGTCTCCTCCCATTCAGTTTCATCCCATTGCTTCTAGTCTTTCCTTGCGCAAATGAGAATAAAGATGATCCTTCTACAATGTGACAGCCCTTGAGATATTTGTAGACAGCTATTAAGTCTCCTCTCAGTCTTCTTTTTTTGCAAGCTAAACATTCCCAAATCCTGCAACCGTTCCTCATAGGACATGGTTTGCAGACCGGTCACCATTCTGGTGGCTCTTCTCTGAACTTGCTCCAGTTTGTTGATGTCTTTTTTAAAATGTGGTGCCCAAAACTGGACACAGTATTCCAGATGAGGTCTGACCAAAGAGGAGTAGAGGGCAATAATGACCTCACGTGATCTAGACTGTATGCTTCTGTTGATACATCCTAGAATTGCATTTGCCTTTTTTGCTGCTGCATCACACTGTTGACTCATGTTAAGTCTGTGATCAATTAGTATACCCAAGTCTTTTTCACATGTGCTGTTACTTAGCCCTATTCCTCCCATTTTGTATATGCTTTTTTCATTTTTATTGCCCAGATGTAGTACTTTGCATTTTTCCCTGTTAAAATCCATTCTGTTAGTTGCTGCCCACTGCTCCAGTTTATGTATATCTTTTTGAATCCTCTCTCTCTCTTCTCTAGTATTAGCTACCCCTCCTAGCTTTGTGTCATCAGCAAATTTGATCAGTTTACCCTCAATTCCTTCATCTAAATCATTGATAAAGATGTTGAACAATACAGGGCCCAAAACAGAGCCTTGTGGTACCCCACTTGAGACATTCTTCCAACTGGATGTGCAGCCATTTACAACCACTCTTTGGGTCCGATCACTAAGCCAGTTATGAATCCACCTAACAGTTGCCTTGTCCATTCCATACTTAGTCATTTTTTCAATAAGGATTGTGTGAGATACTTTGTCAAATGCTTTGCTGAAGTCAAGATATACTATATCTACAGCATTTCCCTGATCCACCCAGTCAGTGATTCTGTCATAGAAGGAAATTAAGTTAGTCTGACATGACTTATTAGTTACAAACCCATGCTGACTCTGTTTAATCACTTCATTCTTATCCAGGTACTTGCATACATGTTCTTTAATAATTTGTTCAAAGATCTTTCCTGGTATAGAAGTCAGACTCACCGGCCTGTAGTTCCCTGGGTCCACCTTCTTCCCCTTTTTGAAGATAGGAACAACATTTGCTCTTCTCCAGTCTTCTGGGACTTCTCCTGTTCTCCAAGAATTTTCAAAGATTATGGACAGTGGTTCAAGAATTTCTTCTGCTATCTCCTTCAGTACCCTGGGGTGTAATTCATCTGGACCTGGAGACTTGAATTCATTTAGGTTAGCTAAGTGTTTCCTCACTGTCTTTCTGTTTATAGATATCCTGGATTCTTCTATTCCTTTAATAGGACAGTGAGATCAGTTGATGTTACATTTCCTTTCTGAGAGAAAACAGATGCAAAATAGGAATTTAAAAGTTCAGCCTTCTCAACATCCTGACTTACCATTTCATCATTTTCATCCTGTAAAAATCCTATAGCATCTTTGACTTTTCTTTTACTTTTGACGTATCCCCAAAATCCTTTTTTGTTGCTTTTGACGTCACTTGCAAGCCTTAATTCATTGTCAGCTTTAGATAATCTGATTTGTGCCCTGCAGGTTCTGCAGGCGGCATTATATTCTTCTTTAGATATGCCTCCCTCTTTCCATTTGATAAACATTTCTTTCTTCCTTTTTAGCATGTGTTTAAGTTCTATGTTCATCCATCCTGGTTTCCTTAAATGCTTCCCATTCTTCCCTCTTTTCGGAATTGTTAACGATTGTGCTTTGAGAATCTCATTTTTCAAGATTTTCCATCCTTCCTGGACATTTTTGTCCTTAAGGATATCCAGCCATTGGATCCCTCAATTCTCTTTCTGAGTTCCTTAAAATCTGCCTTTCTGAAATCTAACCTTGACGTCTGAGTCTTCACAGGTCTTCCTCCTCTTGTTATCCAAAATTCTAAAATAGCATGCGATATATGAAACACACATATGCATAAACATATACACCAAAAGGTCCACAAGGAGATACCACATAATAAAGTACCAGAACAAATAGTATGTGCATTACAGATAAAGTGCCATTAGTGCTTAGATTATAAAGGTACTTGGTTCAAGCTTGAAAAAAAAACCTGCTAGGTCCAGCAGGCAGTAAACCCAAAATCGTATGACCAAATATGAATATAGTGGGTATGGAAAGCATTCAGACCCCTTTAAGTTTTTCACTCTTTGTTTCATTGCAGCCATTTGGTAAATTCAAAAAGTTCATTTTTTTCTCATTAATGCACACTCTGCACTCCATCTTGACTGAAAAAAAACAGAAATTTAGAAACTTTTGCAAATTTATTAAAAAGAAAGCCTTTTTCTTTGTTCCAGTGGCTGCTGACAGGGTTGGCGTTGGCAGCAGGACAATTGCCGGGGTCCTGAGCAGGCAGGGACACCAGCACGCTATGGGGGCAAGGTGCCAGAGTCCTGAGCAGGCGGGGACACTGGCGCGCTGTGGGGGTCAGGAGCCGGTGTTGCCGCTAGCTCAGGCCCCGGCACTTGCAATATTCACCTGTCCCCGTTCCACCGCCGCTCTGTCTTCCGGGTCCTCTGACTGTGGCTTTCAGGTCAGAGGGCGAAATGACATAGTGCGCGCCCTCTGCCTGAACAGTTACTGCAGAGAGCCGGCGATGCTGAGGAGCAGCGTCCAGCGATGGAGGTGAGTATGTCTTTTTTTTTTACTGCAGCAGCGGCAGCAAAAGCATGGATGCGTTCGATGTGCATGCGGACTTCAGGAACTGATCACAGCACCTGGAAATATCGAACGCAAGCGCATGAACAGCGCAAATGCATGCAAAAATGCATACAAACGCGGCTTTTTTGGCGTCATGTGTAAGATGATGCGGATGAAAAACACTGTGTAAATGTGTTTGCATGCGTTTTT
>JARQOD010000007.1:39066085-39175142 GCA_033576555.1 Oophaga sylvatica
CAGCCCCGGCATTTGCAATATTCACCGTCCCCTTCCACCGCCGCTCGTCTTCCGGGTCCTCGACTTGGCTTCAGGTCAAGGGCGAAATGACATAGTGCGCCCCTCTGCCTGAACAGTTACGCGAGACCGGCGAGCTGAGGGCAGCGCCAGCGAGGGAGTGAGTATGTCTTTTTTTTTACTCAGCAGCGGCAGCAAAAGCATGGAGCTTCAAATGTGCATGCACCAGGAACGATCACAGCACCTGAAATATCGAACGCAACGCAAGACAGCGCAAATGCATCAAAAATGCATACAAACCGCGGCTTTTTTGGCGTCATGGTAAGATGATGCGGAAATGAAAAACACGGGTTAAAAATGTGTTTGCAGCGTTTTTGCATACTTTGCGTATGCAGATGAACGCTGCGCATATATATCAAAAGTGAACTACCTTAGACCTGGAGATATTGGAATATGGATGAAACACCTATACTTTTGATCTTCCAAGCAACAGAACGTGGCAAAATATGGGAGCAAAACTATTTACTCAGAATCACAGGGAATGAAAAAAATCATTTCACAGTTGTTCTTTCATGTTTGACTAATGGAACTAAGCTGCGGCCTGTCATATTTTTAAAAGAAAGACCTTGCCCGAAAAGGTCAAATTACCACCACAAATTATTTATTAAATAATTTAATAAAAACCTTTTTTATAACCAGCCAAGATAAAGCTGCAGCCCCGGCTGTCAGCTTTACCCACACTGTTTATCAAGAATAGAGTGGACCCCCATGCCATTTTTTTCTTTATTTATTTATTCAATAAATACATGAACAGTAAGCTAAACACGCACTGCACTTTTTAGCTCACTGACAATTTTATTACTATGGACAGGTGCCGGCTGTGAATACACTCATCAGCCTCACCGCTCTGAACCAGGTGTAGGCAGAGAAGTAGTAACTCTCATATTCCGATGCCTGACCGGGATAGCCTTTTTAACCCCAGTCAAGCGCTGCCTTAGATGCTGTCATCTGTGTGACAGAGTAGGAACCACAGCGCTTGACCGGGGTAACGTGAAAGGTTACTGACGATCAAGCCGTTTTACCATGCTGTCACACAGATGACTGTGTAGAAAGTGCAAAATGTTTGGGCCCCCATTCAAATGAGTCCGATGCCGATTCAAGTTCGGGTACCGTTCTGGTACCCAAACCAAACTTTTTAAAAGTTCGCCTAAACTCGACGGACCCGAACATCGACAGGTATACCCATCTCTAATCAACAGTTATCATCTGTTTTCCACTAACCAGATAGAAGTCATTTAGACATTACTAAGGTTGTGTTTGCTAAAGAGTATACAGTATTAGGAAATCCAGAGTGTTATACATGTATTGTTAGGGTACCGTCACACTCAGCGACGCAGCAGCAATCCCGACAACGATACGACCTGGCAGGATTGTTTGCGCATCACTATGTGGTTGCTGGTGAGATGCCAAACATCAGATCTTCCCAACGACGCAGCAACGATCAGTGACCCGTACGACCTTGTAACGATGTGTCTCCTATGTGTCTCAGTGCAGAGTCGCTAGCGAGATCGTTGGTAAAAGGGTCAAACTCACCGATACATGCTACCCAGCGGGATCTCATGACCAAAAAATGTCCGCATTTCAACACGACCAGCGATCTCACAGCAGGGGCCTGATCTGTTGTGAGTGGGCTTGGATGAGTTCTGAGCAGAGGCCCCTCTGGGGTTACAAGCGGTGCTGGTCTGTCCAGGAAGATTGTGAGGTTGGGAACAGGTGTTACTGACTGGTCTTATATAAGGGAGTCACCTTCCCATCAGGTTGCCGGTGATCAATTGTTCTGGTTCTGAATCCTTGATTCCTGTTTCCTTTGTAGCCTGCTGTGTCGTGTCTGCATCTCCTGCTAACAGATAAGACATTTTCTTCTTTTTGTTTTTGTACTTGATTTTTGCATTTTGTCCTGCACTTCTGTGGGGGCCTTCAGGGTCCCCTCCGGGGCTTTTGCCCTCTCAGTTTAGTTCAGCCACTGATGTTTGTACCTTTGCTTTTTCCAGTTTTTTTCAGTGGCTGCTGTTTGATTTTGTTACACCAAGAACTAATTTCGTGGTAGAGTCGTGTGATCTCAGTGTTTTTGAAATTAGTAGAGTTGGTGCTTTTCAGGGTTTTTTTGGATTGCAGTAAGTACCCTTCCTATCCTTTTCTATTTAGTTAGTTTGGGCCCCCAACGTTTGCTCATACTATTTTTTGTCTGTGTCTGTATTTCCTCTTGTCTAACCGCCATTGCATGTTTGGGCTTTCTATTATCTTTGGGGTTCTGCTCCGGGCAATAGCTTTCCTATTTCTATCTTTAGGTGTAGTTAGTTTCTCAGGCTGTGACAAGGCGTCTAGACCAACGTAGGAACGCTCCACGGCTGCCTCTAGTTGTTGTGGTTAGTCAGGGTACTGCAATCTCATAGATCCAACTGCTCTGGTGTATTGCCTTTTTTGCCTGCACTCTCAGCTACCGAAACAAACATAATCACCGGCCTAAAATTTAAAATTGTATGAATACTCACAGAAGGGAAAAAAATTTGTGAAAGAAAAAACTGTTGTCGAGTTGTCAGAGATATTTTTCTGTTTGTTGCATTTTTTTTTTTTTTCCCTCTGTATACTCTGGTGCTGGGGAGGATTTTTTCTCTCATGGAGTTTGCACAGTTTGTCTGCCGTGTGGATCAGCTTGCCACTGAGGTTCAGAGTATTGCGCATATCTTGCTAGGTTGCCTGTTGTGGAGCCTAGGATTCCCATGCCAGATTTGTTTTTTAGGGGATCGAGCTAACTTTCAAATTTCAAAAATAATTGTAATTGTTTTTTGCCTAAATCTAAGTCCTCAGGGAACGCAGTGCAGCAGGTTCAAATTGTCATCTCTCTCCTGCGCGGCGATCCTCAGGATTGGGCTTTTTCCCGACACCTGGGGATCCTTTTTGAGTGATGTTGATGCATTTTTTTCAGCTTTGGGGTTATTGTACATGAGCCTAATGTCACTGATCAAGCTGAAAAAGCCTTGGTTTGGCATTAAATCAGGGGCTTGATGACGCTGAGTTATACTGTCAGAGATTCCGAGGTGGGCAGTCCGACCAAGTGGAAAGACGCGCTTTGGCGCCCTTTTTCGGAAGGGTCTGTCAGATAATTAAAGATGTTTATGGTGGGGATTCCCTGTCCCCTCTGGTCTCAATATTCTATGTCATTAGCGATTCAAATTGACAGACGTTTGCGTGAGCGAGAAGTATGCGTGGAATAGTGTTGCCTTTTTGAACCTGCTTCTGAATCCATGCAGTGTGATAGAGTGGTGTCTGGGGCACAGCGTCATGAGTTTCGAAAGCGCAATGGGTTATGTTTCTACTGTGGTGATGCCTCTCATGCTATTTCAGTCTGCCCTAAGCGGGGAAGACGTTTGCACGCTCAGTTGTCTTGGGTAGTGTTCAGACTAAGTTTTTATTAACTGTCACTCTGATATGCTCTCTGTCCTCATTTTCTGCTCAGGCTTTCGTTGATTCTGGAGCAGCTATTAACCTGATGGATTATGATTTTGCTAAACGTTGTGGGTTTCCCTTGATACCCCTACAGAAGTCTATTCCCCTACTGGGGATCGATTCTACCCCTTTGGCTGAGAATAAACCTCAGTTCTCTACTCAGGTGATAATGAGGGTTGAACCTGATCATCAAGAGTGCTGCAAATTTTTGGTTCTGTATAATCTGCATAAATATTATCGTACTGGGTTTCCCTTGGTTACAGTCTCATAATCCTGTTTTGGATTGGAAATCTGTGTCTGTAACCATTTGGGGCTGCCAATGTTTAATACCAACACTCCTGTTTTTTCTGCCTCCCCCAGGCTCAGGATGTTCCTGACTTTTTGATTAAATTTTTCTGATGTATTTAGCGAAAGTAAATCTGCATCCTTGCCTCCCCATAGGAGCTATGACTGCGCTATTGAATTAGTGCCTGGTAGTAAATTCCCTAAAGGTCGCCTTTTAACTTGTCTGTACCTGAACATGACGCTATGCGGTCTTATATCAAGGAGTCATTGGAGAAGGGTCATATCAGACCATCCTCTTCAACCTTAAGTGCCGTTTTTCTTTGTGGCCAAAAAGGATGGTTCATTAAGGCCGTGTATTGATTATCGTCTTTTGAACAATATTACTGTGAAATATCAATACCCGTTACCCTTGATTTCTGACCTGTTTTCCAGGGTGAAAAACGCTACTTGGTTTACCAAGCTTGACCTCAGGGGGCATATAACCTTATTCGCATTAAGCACGGGGATGAATGGAAGACAGCATTCAATACCCCGGAGGGCATTTTGAGTACCTTGTGATGCCCTTTGGGCTCACTAATGCTCCTTCTGTCTTCCAGTCCTTCATGAATGACATTTTCAGGGATTTTGTGGATAAATTTCTGATTGTTTATTTGGATGATATCTTGATTTTTTCTAATGACGGGGACTCTCATGTGAAACATGTTCGAACTGTATTCCAGATTTGAGAGAGAATGCTCTGTATGTGAAGGATCAAAGTGTCTTTTTGGCGTACAGAGGATCTCATTTCTGGATTCATTTTGTCCCCATCTGTTATTGAAATGGACCCGGTCAAGGTTCAGGCCATCTGTGATTGGGTCCAACCTACTTCATTAAAGGCTCTTCAAAGATTTTTGGGTTTTGCCAATTTTTATCGTAAATTTATTGGTAATTTCTCAGTTATTGTTAAACCATTAACTGATTTGACCAAAAGGGTTCTGATGTGGTGAATTGGCCTCCTGAGGCAGTCTCTGCATTTCAGGAACTTAAGCAGAGATTCACTTCTGCTCCTGTTCTACGGCAGCCTGATGTTTCTCTGCCATTTCAGGTGGAGGTTGATGCCTCTGAAATTGGGGCAGGTGCCGTTTTGTCCCAAAAGATCCAGAGACCTCTAAAAGTAACCCTGTGCCTTTTTCTCTCGAAAATTTTCTCCTACTGAACGTAATTATGACGTGGGTAATCGGGAGTTATTGGCCATGAAGTGGGCTTTTGAAGAGTGGAGACATTGGCTGGAGGGAGCCAAACATCAGGTGGTGGTCCTTACTGACCATAAGAATCTGGTTTATCTGGAATCTGCCAAGCGACTCAATCCTAGACAGGCCAGGTGGGCCTTGTTTTTCACACGTTTTAATTTTGTGGTTTCCTTTCTTCCTGGCACTAAGAATGTTAAGGCGATGCCCTCTCGAGGAGCTTCCTTGCGGACTCTCCTGAGTTATCTGATCCTTCTGTTATTTTGAAAGAGGGTGTAGTTCTTTCCGCCATCTCACCTAATTTGAGACTTGCTCTGGAGGGGTGTTCAGGAGGATAGGCCCGAGCGCTGCCCTGTTGGAAAATTGTTTGTCCCGGACCAGTGGAAAAAGAGTGTGATGTCTGAGATTCATTGTTCCGCGTTGGCTGGGCATCCCGGAATTTTTGGTACCAGAGACTTGGTTAGTCGGTCCTTTTGGTGGCCTACCTTGTCTCGTGATGTCAGGGAATTTGTGCAGTCCTGCGGGACTTGCTCTCGCTCCAAGCCTTGCTCTCCGCTCTAGTGGTTTGTTGATGCCATTGCCTGTGCCCAAGAGACCATGGACCCATATCTCTATGGATTTCATTTCCGACCTTCCTGTTTCTCAGAGAATGACGGCCATCTGGGTGATTTGTGATAGGTTTTCTAAGATGATACATCTTGTGCCATTACCTAAGTTGCCTTCCTCCTCTGAATTGGTGCCGTTGTTCCTTCAGCACGTGGTTCGTTTACACGGCATTCCTGAGAACATAGTGTCTGACAGAGGAGTCCAGTTTGTTTCCAGATTTTGGAGGACTTTTTGTTCTAAACTGGGTGTTCAATTGTCTTTCTCCTCGGCATTTCATCCTCAGACCAATGGTCAAACTGAGAGAACAAACCAGACATTGGAGACTTATCTAAGATGCTTTGTGTCTGCTGATCAGGATGACTGGGTCTCTTTTTTGCCTTTGGCTGAGTTTGCTCTTAATAATAGGGCTAGCTCTGCCACTTTGATGTCTCCGTTTTTTCTGTAATTCTGGGTTTCACCCTCGATTTTTCTTCAGGACAGACGGAGGCTTCTGTCTGTCCAGGTGTTGACTCTGTTGTGGAGCGTATGCAACAGATTTGGGACCAGGTAGTGGAGAGGTTGTCCCTCTCTCAGGAGAGGGCCCAGTGGTTTGCTAACCGGCATAGGACTGATGGTCCTCGGTTTAAAGTGGGTGACTTGGTCTGGTTGTCCTCCAAAAATATTCCTATGAGAGTAGCATCTCCTAAATTTAAGCCTAGGTTCATTGGACCTTATAAGATCATAGAGATTCTTAATCCTGTTTCTTTTCGCTTGCTTCTTCCAGGGACATTTAAGATCCATAACGTGTTCCACAAGTCCTTGTTGAAGAGGTTTGTTGAGCCAGTGGTTCCTGCTGCTGTGCCTCCTGACCCTGTTTTGGTTGAGGGCAATCTGGAGTATGTGGTTGAGAAAATATTAGATTCTCGTTTTTCTAGACGGAAACTCCAGTATTTGGTTAAGTGGAGAGGTTATGGTCAGGAAGACAATTCTTGGGTGTTTGCTTCGGACATCCATGCTAGGAGACTCATCCGTACGTACCATAGAACTCATCCTGACCGACCTGGTTGCTCAAATGAGGGTTCGGTGACCCCTCCTCAAGGGGGGGTACTGTTGTGAGTGGGCTTGGGATGAGTTCTGAGCAGAGGCTCCCTCTGGTGGTTACAAGCGGTGCTGGTCTGTCCAGTGAAGATTGTGAGGATTGGGAATCAGGTGTTACGACTGGTCTTATATAAGGGAGTCACCTTCCCATCAGGGTTGCCGGTGATCAATTGTTCTGGTCTGAATCCTTGATTCCTGTTTCCTTTGTAGCCTGCTGTGTCGTGTCTGCATCTCCTGCTAACAGATAAGACATTTTCTCTTTTTGTTTTTGTGCTTGATTTTTGCATTTTGTCCTGCACTTCTGTGGGGGCCTTCAGGTCCCCTCCGGGGGCTTTTGCCCTCTCAGTTTAGTTCAGCCACTGATGTTTGTACCTTTGCTTTTTCCAGTTTTTTCAGTGGCTGCTGTTTTGATTTTGTTACACCAGAGAACTAATTTAGGTGGTAGAGGTCGTGTGATCTCAGGTGTTTTTGAAATTAGTAGAGTTGGTGCTTTTCAGGGTTTTCTGGGATTGCAGTAAGTACCCTTCCTATCCTTTTCTATTTAGTTAGTTTGGGCCCCAACGTTTGCTCATACTATTTCTGTCTGTGTCTGTATTTCTTCTTGTCTAACCGCCATTGCATGTTTGGGGGCTTTCTATTATCTTTGGGGTTCTGCTCCGGGGCAGATAGCTTTCCTATTTCTATCTTTAGGTGTAGTTAGTTTCTCAGGCTGTGACGAGGCGTCTAGGACCAACGTAGGAACGCTCCACAGCTGCCTCTAGTTGTTGTGGTTAGTCAGGGTACTGCAGTCTCATAGATTCCAACTGCTCTGGTGTATTGCCTTTTTTGCCTGCACTCCTCAGCTACCGAAACATAACACTGATCGCTGGTAAGTGTCAAACATAGCGAGATCGCTGCTGAGATCGCTGTTGCGTCACAAAACTTGTGACTCAGCAGCGATCTCGCTAGCAATCTCTCTTAGTGTGACGGGGGCTTAAGCTTTGCAGTATTTTTATTCGCTCATCTCCACTTATGAGAATTCATAATTCTGTAGTCTTCAGAGTTTACATCTATCAGAATCCTTTGTTCAAAGCACCTTCCTTATTGGTGACATTACCATTTCAGAGTTGCGAGCATAGCATTGGGCTAAAGAACAGGTTATAACTAATACAAAATAAGTAATGTAATGAATTTACAAAAATACTCAACATTTTATACATACTATATTTATCTACACAATAAAATAAGGTGCTTTGCTGAAGATCACCTTTAAATGATTAATTCTGACACCTGGGTGAATTGGTGTGTGTTCAGGATTTCCTGTTTCTCCAACACCTTTATCATTAAAATTGTAAACTTGTTAAAGTTATCAAGTAACTATGTTAATGCCCCTCCTTATAAAATTCTGCTTTTAATGAGGTTAAAGAACAGCCAGAAAACTTAATGAGATGACCCATTGGAACTACTAAAGCTGAACTGTTTGTAGAGGAAAGTTAGCTTTGTTCACTTGTGCTTCTATTGAGTGTAGAAATACCCTATGGTGTTTAGTCTTATTTATGATGAAAATCATCTCACAGATATTGTTTATGCCTAAAGAAAAGCTTCAAGTGAAATTACATAGGCATTATTTCTTTAATGTAGTGTTAAGGCCCACATAATCATTAGACTAACATCAGCCAAACTCATTATATTGACAGCGATGTGTATGGGCGACCGTTGACGGATGATTCTTGGGGATAGAATGATCACGCATGTCCGATTTCAGACTGCTGATCATTTTGTTCTCTAAGAAACAAACTGCTGCCAGAGACATCTGGCAGTGGCTTCCTCATAGAGAACACACGAGTACTCAGCCGATTTGTGATATGTTGTGGCTGTCAGACTACAGCACTGCAAACCTCCTACAATATGCAGCATTTCTGGTGTGTCTTCTGTTTAGTAAGCCATTATATTATGGCACAATACACGCATAATTTTGCAGCGGTCTACTAATCAAAAGAGTTGCTGGATGCTGTAGGTAAAAGGATTTATTCAGTGCATTGGTCCGGCAGCCACGGACTACCAACATGGCTGCAGGATCTGGGACCCGAAGATATTTTTGCTCAACTGTAATCAGTTGCTAACAGGCTCTTCTACCATTTATTCCCTAGGTGATGGCCTGGTGTAGAAAAAAATAATTGTATATATGGAAATCAAATTTTTGAACCAATGGAGGCCTGGATTTGGAGAGACCCCCAAAATAAGAGTGGAAACAAGTCATAATGAAAATCAAAACAAGACAAAATTAAAGTGGAAACAAGTCAAAATGATGCTCAGTATTGTGTGTGGGCTCCACGTGCCTTTATGACCTCCCTACAATGCCTGGGCATGCTCCTGATGAGTTTGCGGATGTTCTCCTGAGGGATCTCCTCCCAGTCCTGGACTAAAGCATCCGTCAACTCCTGGACAGTCTGTGGTGCAACGTGACATTGGTGGATGGAGCGAGACATGCTGTCCCAGATGTGCTCAATCAGATTCAGGTCTGGGGAATGGGAAGGCCAGTCCATAGCTTCAATGCCTTCATCTTTAAGGAACTGCTGACACACTCCAGCCACATGAGGTCTGGCATTGTCCTGCATTAGGAGGAACCCAGGGCCAACCGCACCAGCATATGGTCTCACAAGGGTCTGAGGATCTCATCTTGGTACCTAATGGCAGTCAGGCTACCTCTGACGAGCACATTGAGGGCTGTGTGGCCCTCCAAAGAAATGCCACCCCACACCATTACTGACCCACTGCCAAACCGGTCATGCTGAAGGATGATATTTATATAAATTATGCATTCTTCACATGGACATAAATAATAACAAAATGAAGGCAATATTGGTATTTGCATCACCATAATGATCACGCTATGCACTTTCTTTATTAATAAATGCACTGTATTAATATATTTGTCATCCAAGAGTATACAGCATCCCCTGTAAATGTATTTTTTTGCCATTTGTGTTTCATCTCCTTACAATTTACTTTGTTTTCAAATTGATTTTCTATCATATACCAATTCATCTGACATATCTGAAAGGGGGTCAGGGCCTATCCCTCTAAATGGTGATACTACAATTGCCTGTTCATGTGGTCATATGTGAATGCCCCGTATGTTCGTATCTTTCTATAGTGTGTAAGCTGTATATATTTGTTTATTGCCAGGTTATTGTTTACAAGTTAGGGACAGTGCAATTAATAAAAAGGACACAAGATGGAGGCACTGAGCACATTCATAGTAGAGCACATTTGTAGGACACTAGAGGGTTAAGTAGAGGAGTGTCAGCCGGGAACTAGGTGAGGGATTTCCTAGAGATAGTCAGTCGGGGGTGCACCCTGTTACTGCTCGGACGTCCCTGGTCCTGAGCCGCGTAGCTGAGACACGAAGAGTAGAGTGTGGATGGTATCAGCAGCCACAGAGAAGCCAGTGAATGAGTCACTGTGGAAATGTCAGCCAGAGTCTGGGGCTAAAGAAGTAGAGAAGTCAGTGGATGAACCACTGTGGGGACGTCAGCAAAAGTGTGAGTGCTGAAGAAGTAGTCGAGTGGGCCACCAGCGAGTACACGGGCTGGATAACCAGAAGGGGGTGGACGATCTAGTAGATGTGTATTTCCGTGTCTGGACTGAGGTCGGTTCCAGGGAAAGAAATCGAAGTGCCGTTTTTACCAGGCTCCTCGTCCCGCAGTTACTTTGTGGCCCATCCTGGTGTAGCTGAAGAAGCCAAGCGGAGCTGTAGAATATGTATTGCTGGTACCGTGTCAAACGTGCTAATGGTATTTTGGATGTGCTGTGTCCAGAGGAAAATAAAGCTGAACTGTTTGAAGTTATCCTGGGCTCTGACTCCTATTCTTCAAACTCCAAATCGGATGAGGAATGCACCAGGGATGAAGCAGTTGCCAGCGCAGTAAGTACAGATAGCGCTGATGAGTCAACCCCTCTACTATGGTATTACATATCCTGCCCCATCATACATGTATTGTTTTATATTTAGTTTTTTACCCTTTTTGTTGTATCATTATATTTTTTAATATTTATTAATAAAGAGATTATATTATACTTTTTTTTCTGAATATATTTTTTGGTTGTTGTGTTATATTTATGGTATTCATAAATTGTTACATTATCTCTTATTCATGGTGTTTCTTTTCTATATAGGTTTTCTTCAATAGCAAGTGAGCATTTGTCAAGGGTTGATTCCTATGCCTGCCATGACGGGCTATGACACCTATACCTGCACCTATAACTATAGTATCTTGTGCTGCTTTCTTCAGATTATTGTTATATGCTGTATAGATATATATATATATTATACAGTATATATATATATTGAAGGGGTTTTACTCAAGCGGTGCGATTGGAGGATAACAGGAGGCTTGTTCCTTTAAAAGTTTATGGGTTTATTGCTTCATAAAGCCAGAAGCAAAAACATAAAACAAACAGCCTTTAAATCAGGCAAACAAAACTCCAAATATCCATAGCAGGGCTCTGCTCCGCCAGGCCTGTAGACACATAGGCTGGGGAAGTGTCCAGTATTCAGGCTCGGTCTGGAGCCAAACACACACAGGAGGCCTTCTCCCTCCCAACACACAGACCATATGTAGGAAGAAGGACTGGGCAGTAGGTATTTGCTCTGCTCCGGGTCCAGAACTGTCGGGACTGTCTCCTCTGTTGCCCAGGGAAAGCTTATTGGACCAGGCAAACCCTTGCACCAAGAAGCATGGGGCGTGGCTAATCTGCAGCAGCCACAGCGTGCGTAGAAACAGTCAGACTTGGCGGGAACAGACAGCGCACAGAAGGGAGAAGTGTGCGCTCCGTACCTCGGGTACCGTAGCGGTGCAGCCCCGCGACCGAGCATCACTGCTGACATCCGCAGAGACTGTGAGCATAGACAGGACCTGTGACAATTGGCCCCAGCAAGGCAAGCTGCCAAACGCTCCGGGCCCGTTAGTGTTGAACGCATGCCGCCTTAAAGAGACCGGGTGAGTGAACGTGAACTGTGTCCTGACTCCCCTGTGTATGTTTGCCAAGCCACGTTGGGCTCAGAGTATGCTGTGACCTGCACGCCTTCTGCCATATTAACATATGGACTGAGGACCCTGCAGAAGGTGCCAGAGACTAACCGCTGCCATCGGGACCCGGATCATCGTCATCTACAGGACCTCACTGGACCAACCTCATGCCGACCGTCGCTGGCACCATCGTATGCTTGGTGGACCCTGTTGCCTGAAGACCACCTGTTTGGATAAGTTACACTTTACAGAACAGTACTGTAACCATGTTTGTTCCCTCTTTAACCCATTATATACTTTTTCATCTGCACTGCCCATTTTCCCCCGTTTAACCAGTTACCTCCCTTAGTGGAGTATACCCCTGTAAATTAAAAGCATTAACCCTTGCTCTGTCTCCGGTCCATCGCTGCATCCTGCAACCTGCTCATACTTGGCGTTGTCAGCAAGTTGGAGTCCACCGGTACCGTTGAGACAGACCAAGCGGTTGGGGGTGCCCCAAGAGCTAGCATATCACTGGGGGAAATGTTGAGTAAACTCCCAAAATTTACAGGTAGCGATGCTCTGTTGTGGAACTGGACGGAACGGGTCAAGGGCATGTTGAGGATGCACCCCATGACCCTCGAAATGGAAGCAGAGATTGCCATGATGGCTCTGGACGGAGTGGCGAGGAGCTCTGTAATGTTAAGGCCTACTCATGTGGGGGATACCTTCAACAAGGTGTTACGGATGTAACGAATGGAAGCGGAGGCAGAGATGGTGAAGTTCACATTCGTCTTTATTTTTTAATGTGAAACCTTGAGACCGCGGTCCGGGGTGCTCCGAAGGGGGCGTGACTAATGAGCCCCGGGTACCCGTAGTAAGGCCCCTCAAACAGGACCAGAATGGAATACCCGGAGGACACAGGTGCTACCTCCAGTTAGACCCCGGACACGTGGCAGCTGTCCCAGAGGGACCAAAAGGATAACGGGTATATACAGAGTCCGTGGAGGGTTCTTGACGGAGATGAGTAAGGTCCTGGTCCAGAATGGATGGTGGCAGGCTGGCTTCAGTGACCTTGTCACAGTCCACGGGTACGGATGGCGGAACGGGATGACACTTGCGCCAGTAATAACCGAGATTGTCCAGGTTAGCCAGATACGGGTTAGCAATGATCTGAGGAGACAAATAGTATAAGCGAAGCACAGAGACTGCAGACGCAGCGCAGACAGATCAGGAACAGAACCGGATGTAGCAATGATAGAACACGTTGCTCCGGCACTCCCCTTATGGTGGAGTGACCAGATATAGTACTGAGTGCGCTGCCATTGGTTAATTAGCTATTTCAAAAAATGCACGCTGCCCCTTTAAGAGAGACTGTGGGCGCGGCCTCGCGTCCTAAGCAATCTATCTGGAGGCCTGCTAGCAGCGCGCCAGGAAGTGGAGGAGGACACAGGACGCTGAGGAGCAGATGGGACAGGAGACCTCAGCCTGCGCGCAGACTGCTGCAGAGGGACAGCTAGAGGAACAGGTGAGTGACCAGGACGGCGTGCAGAGCCAGCGCGGGGACCGAGTGTAACAACGGATCTTAGAGGAGATGCACGGAGACCCCACAGACATCGGAGAATTGCGCATGCACCTGTTGAGCCATGTCCAAAGGCAGGGGGAGTCTGTGACCCAATACATGAATGCACTGCAGAAGATTCACACTGCGATTGCGAAATGCAATGGCGTTGGTGTAGGACCCTCTGAATAGTCCTGTAAGATCAGCTACTATAAGGCTTTAGAGATGCATTGCTTAAAAAGGCCCTGCAAGAGCGCTTGCCAGTGAATCCGAGTATGTCCTTTCTGGAAGTGGGGGCCGAAGCGCGCATGTGAGCAAGAGCAGGGGGTGACAGATCCTACGGGAAAGGTCCGGAGTGGGGAGGTATCCATTTCACTGGCCACTGAACCAAGTTGGATGAGAGAACTTCGGAAAGGGATCAGGACCTGCGAGATAAATGGTCTGATTTGAAGAGGAGGCCTTCAGTACACCCGAACCCCTCCAGAGGCAGAACTGACACTGAGCCCCGCCGAGAAAGGAGAATTCCTCACACAGAAGAGCAGCCGACCTGTTACAATTGTGGGGACATTGGACATTTTGCTCGGGGCTGCTAACGACGTGGAAGGTCTCTCCAAAGCCGTCTGTTAAACTAGCAGGCTCCATGGCTGAGGGACCCCGCCCGGAGCCTGAGCAGTCAAGAAGGAGAACAAGAAGTCTCACAAGTTTAGTTTCTCTCTGAGTCCTCTGGTATGGGCCAAAATGGATGGTCAGGCCGTCCGCTGTCTAGTTGATACCGATTCTCAAGTACCCACTATGCCTGAGACCTAATTCAGACGTTATTTCCCCCCAGACAATACGACCTGAATGGGGCCCAATGATCAAGTTGAGAGCTGCCAATCAGTTGCCCATCCCGGTCGCAAGGGTGGTTTGGATGCAAATCACGGTGTGTGGCAAGAATGTGGGCTGGAAATGAGTCATATTGACCACTGGGGATGCTAGTAATGGCCCCGCAGTGACTTTGGGAATGAACCTTCTGAAAGAACTCAGGAATAGAGTTGAGCGAAACAGGTCGGTCAGATTAAAAAATGACCGACCTTCTCCAAAGTCGGTTTTCGCAGAGTGAAACCCAACCATAGCGTGAGGTCGGCCATGCGGTCGTTGACCCGAGCGCCAAAGTCGGTGTTCCCATAATGCTTGCAGGCGCCTTTTCTCAGCCAATGAGCAAGGACGCACACTGTGGGCAATGAGATGACATAGGCAGCGGCCAACACCATCTTAGAGAAGGGCATTGCAGTGATTGGCTTGCTTTGTGTGGCGTCACAGTGGCTATAAAAGCCCTGAGCGCCGACCGCCATTTTACTTCTGCCGATCTTAGCGTAGGGAGAGGTTGCTGCCTCTGTTTCTCAGTAGGGAGAGAGTTAGGCAGGAAAAAATAAGTTATTCTGTGCTTGTGCTGATAGCGATTAGCTATACAGTTAGTGTGCAGTGACAGGGGAGGATTTTGTTGTGTGCAGCAGCGCTGGTTATTAGGCTGCCTGACAGTGACAGGGGAGGAATTTCTTGTGTGCAGCAGCAGAGCTGATTATTAGGCTGCCTGCCAGTGACAGGGGAGGAATTTCTTGTGTGCAGCAGCAGAGCTGATTATTAGGCTGCCTGTTAGCTGTATTGCTGTGTGTACACTGCTGTGCAGACTGCTTTTTACACAGCACCTACACAGCACTAATACTTTTATTCTTTTTTTCTGCACAGTTACCAAGCGTTCATTTTTTCCCATACCGTATAGAGCTGTACGATCCTCACACACTACTGTGTACCGGCTGGTATCATGGACAAATACATGCTGACTATCTGTATGTGACTCCGGAAATATATACGGAGATTTCAATTTTCCCCAAAACCGTATACAGCTGGTATCTTCTGATACAGTACCTTTTTTCTGCCTTCTTTATTACGGTCAAATCCATACTGAGAGAGCGTCTGTGTGTTACTTGTTATGTTTTGGTAGCTGAGGAGAGCAGGCAAAAACGGCAATACACCAGAGAGGTTGGAATCTACTGGATTGCAGTACCCTGACTAACCACCACAACTAAAGGCAGCCGTGGAGCGTTCCTACGTTGGTCCTAGACGCCTCGTCACAGCCTGAGAGGCTAACTACACCTAAAGATAGAAAGAGGAAAGCTATCTGCCCCGGAGCAGATCCCCAAAGAACATAGGAAGCCCCCAAACATGTCGGATAATGTAAAGGATGTTATGGTGGGATTCCCTGTCCCCTCTGGTCTCAATGATTCTATGTCATTAGCGATTCAAATTGACAGACGTTTGCGTGAGCGGAGAAGTATGCGTGTTTCTACTGTGGTGATGCCTCTCATGCTATTTCAGTCTGCCCTAAGCGGGGAAGACATTTTGCACGCTCAGTTGTCTTGGGTAGTGTTCAGACTAAGTTTTTATTAACTGTCACTCTGATATGCTCTCTGTCCTCATTTTCTGCTCAGGCTTTCGTTGATTCTGGAGCAGCTATTAACCTGATGGATTATGATTTTGCTAAACGTTGTGGGTTTCCCTTGATACCCCTACAGAAGTCTATTCCTTTACTGGGGATCGATTCTACCCCTTTGGCTGAGAATAAACCCCAGTTTTCTACTCAGGTGATAATGAGGGTTGAACCTGATCACCAGGAGTGCTGCAAATTTTTGGTTCTATATAATCTGCATGACATTATAGTGCTGGGTTTCCCTTGGTTACAGTCTCATAATCCTGTTTTGGATTGGAAATCTGTGTCTGTAACCAGTTGGGGCTGCCAATGTGTTAATACCAACACTCCTGTTTTTTCTGCCTCCCCCCAGGCTCAGGATGTTCCTGACTTTTTGTTTGATTTTTCTGATGTGTTTAGCGAAAGTAAATCTGCATCCTTGCCTCCCCATAGGAGCTATGACTGCGCTATTGAATTAGTGCCAGGTAGTAAATTCCCTAAAGGTCGCCTTTTTAACTTGTCTGTACCTGAACATGACGCTATGCGGTCTTATATCAAGGAATCATTGGAGAAGGGTCATATCAGACCATCCTCTTCACCCTTAGGTGCCGGTTTTTTCTTTGTGGCCAAAAAAGATGGTTCATTAAGGCCGTGTATTGATTATCGTCTCTTGAACAATATTACTGTGAAATATCAATACCCGTTACCCTTGATTTCTGACCTGTTTTCCAGGGTGAAAAACGCTACTTGGTTTACCAAGCTTGACCTCAGGGGGGCGTATAACCTTATTCGCATTAAGCACGGGGATGAATGGAAGACGGCATTTAACACGCCTGAAGGGCATTTTGAGTACCTTGTGATGCCCTTTGGGCTCACTAATGCTCCTTCCGTCTTCCAGTCCTTCATGAATGACATTTTCAGGGATTTTGTGGACAAGTTTCTGATTGTTTATTTGGATGATATCTTGATTTTTTCTAATGACTGGGACTCTCATGTGAAACATGTTCGAACTGTATTCCAGATTTTGAGAGAGAATGCTCTGTATGTGAAGGGATCAAAGTGTCTTTTTGGCGTACAGAAGATCTCATTTCTGGGATTCATTTTGTCCCCATCTGTTATTGAAATGGACCCGGTCAAGGTTCAGGCCATCTGTGATTGGGTCCAACCTACTTCATTAAAGGCTCTTCAGAGATTTTTGGGTTTTGCCAATTTTTATCGTAAATTTATTGGTAATTTCTCGGTTATTGTTAAACCATTAACTGATTTGACCAGAAAGGGTTCTGATGTGGTGAATTGGCCTCCTGAGGCAGTCTCTGCGTTTCAGGAACTTAAGCAGAGATTCACTTCTGCTCCTGTTCTACGGCAGCCTGATGTTTCTCTGCCATTTCAGGTGGAGGTTGATGCCTCTGAAATTGGGGCAGGTGCCGTTTTGTCCCAAAAAGATCCAGAGACCTCTAAAAGTAACCCTTGTGCCTTTTTCTCTCGAAAATTTTCTCCTACTGAACGTAATTATGACGTGGGTAATCGGGAGTTATTGGCCATGAAGTGGGCTTTTGAAGAGTGGAGACATTGGCTGGAGGGAGCCAAACATCAGGTGGTGGTCCTTACGGACCATAAGAATCTGGTCTATCTGGAATCTGCCAAGCAACTCAATCCTAGACAGGCCAGGTGGGCCTTGTTTTTCACACGTTTTAATTTTGTGGTTTCCTTTCTTCCTGGCACTAAGAATGTTAAGGCGGATGCCCTCTCGAGGAGTTTCCTTGCGGACTCTCCTGAGCTATCTGATCCCTCTGTTATTTTGAAGGAGGGTGTAGTTCTTTCCGCCATCTCGCCCAATTTGAGACTTGCTCTGGAGGGGTGTCAGGAGGATAGGCCCGAGCGCTGCCCTGTTGGAAAATTGTTTGTCCCGGACCAATGGAAAAAGAGTGTGATGTCTGAGATTCATTGTTCCGCATTGGCTGGGCATCCCGGAATTTTTGGTACCAGAGACTTGGTTAGTCGGTCCTTTTGGTGGCCTACCTTGTCTCGCGATGTCAGGGAATTTGTGCAGTCCTGCGGGACTTGCTCTCGCTCCAAGCCTTGCTCTTGCTCTAGTGGTTTGTTGATGCCATTGCCTGTGCCCAAGAGACCATGGACCCATATCTCTATGGATTTCATTTCCGATCTTCCTGTTTCTCAGAGAATGACCACCATTGGGTAATTTGTGATAGGTTTTCCAAAATGATACATCTTGTGCCATTACCTAAGTTGCCTTCCTCCTCTGAATTGGTGCCGTTGTTCCTTCAGCACGTGGTTCGTTTACACGGCATTCCTGAGAACATTGTGTCTGACAGAGGAGTCCAGTTTGTTTCCAGATTTTGGAGGACTTTTTGTTCTAAACTGGGTGTTCAATTGTCTTTCTCCTCGGCATTTCATCCTCAGACCAATGGTCAAACTGAGAGAACAAACCAGACATTGGAGACTTATCTAAGATGCTTTGTGTCTGCTGATCAGGATGACTGGGTCTCTTTTTTGCCTTTGGCTGAGTTTGCTCTTAATAATAGGGCTAGCTCTGCCACTTTGATGTCTCCGTTTTTCTGTAATTCTGGGTTTCACCCTCGATTTTCTTCAGGACAGACGGAGGCTTCTGTCTGTCCAGGTGTTGACTCTGTTGTTGAGCGTATGCAGCAGATTTGGGACCAGGTAGTGGAGAGGTTGTCCCTCTCTCAGGAGAAGGCCCAGCGGTTTGCTAACCGGCATAGGACTGATGGTCCTCGGTTTAAAGTGGGGGACTTGGTCTGGTTGTCCTCAAAGAATATTCCTATGAGAGTAGCATCTCCTAAATTTAAGCCTAGGTTCATTGGACCTTATAAGATCATGGAGATTATTAATCCTGTTTCTTTTCGTTTGCTTCTTCCAGGGACATTTAAGATCCATAACGTGTTCCACAAGTCCTTGTTGAAGAGGTTTGTTGAGCCAGTGGTTCCTGCTGCTGTGCCTCCTGACCCTGTTTTGGTTGAGGGCAATCTGGAGTATGTGGTTGAGAAAATATTGGATTCTCGTTTTTCTAGACGAAGACTCCAGTATTTGGTTAAATGGAGAGGTTATGGTCAGGAAGACAATTCTTGGGTGTTTGCTTCGGACATCCATGCTAGGAGACTTATCCGTGCGTATCATAGAACTCATCCTGACCGACCTGGTTGCTCAAATGAGGGTTCGGTGACCCCTCCTCAAGGGGGGGGTACTGTTGTGAATGGGTTTGAGATGAGTTCTGAGCAGAGGCTCCCTCTGGTGGTTACAAGCGGTACTAGTGAGGATTGTGAGGACTGGGAATCAGGTGTTACTGATTGGTCTTATATAAGGGAGTCATTTTCCCATCAGGGTTGCCGGTGATCAATTGTTCTGGTCTGAATCCTTCTTTCCAGTTTCCCTTGTAGCCTGCTGTGTCGTGTCTGCATCTCCTGCTATCAGATAAGTCAATTTCTTATTTTGTGTTTTTGCTATATTTTTGCATTTTGTCCTGCACTTCTGTGGGGGCCTTCAGGGTCCCCTCCGGGGGCTTTTGCCCTCTCAGTTTAGTCCAGCCACTGTGTTTTGTACTTTTGCTTTTTCCAGTTTTTTTTCAGTGGCTGCTGTTTGTTTTTGTTACACCAGAGAACTAAATTAGGTGGTAGAGGTCGTGTGATCTCAGGTGATTTTGAAATTAGTAGAGTTGGTGTTTTTTCAGGGTTTTCTGAGATTGCAGTAAGTACCCTTCCTATCCTTTTCTATTTAGATAGTTTGGGCCCCAGCGTTTGCTCATACTATTTTCTTTCTGTGTCAGTATTTCCTCTTGTCTAACCGCCATTACATGTTTGGGGGCTTTCTATTATCTTTGGGGTTCTGCTCCGGGGCAGATAGCTTTCCTATTTCTATCTTTAGGTGTAGTTAGTTTCTCAGGCTGTGACGAGGCGTCTAGGCCAACGTAGGAACGCTCCACGGCTGCCTCTAGTTGCGGTGGTTAGTCAGGGTACTGCAATCTCATAGATTCCAACTGCTCTGGTGTATTTCCTTTTTTACCTGCACTCCTCAGCTACCGTAACATAACACTTAGGGCAGACTGAAATAGCATGAGAGGCATCACCACAGTAGTAACATAACCCATTGCGTTTTCGAAACTCATGACGCTGTGCCCCAGAAGCCACTACATCACACTGCTTGGGCTCAGAAGCTGGTTCACAAGGCAACACTATTCCACGCATACCTCTACGCTCACGCAAACGTCTGTCAATTTGAATCGCTAATGACATAGAATCATTGAGACCAGAGGTAGCAGGGAAACCCACCATAACATTTTTTACATTCACTGACAGACCCTTCTGAAAAAGGGCTGCCAAAGCATCATCATTCCATTTGGTCAGAACTGCCCACTTTTGGAATTTCTGACAGTACAACTCAGCGTCCTCAAGCCCCTGATTTAATGCCAACAAGGTTTTTTCAGCTTGATCAGTGACATTAGGTTCATCGTACAATAACCCCAGAGCCAGAAAAAACGCATCAACATTACTCAAAACAGGGTCCCCAGGTGTCAGGGAAAAAGCCCAATCCTGAGGATCGCCGCCCAGGAGAGAGATGACAATTTGAACCTGCTGTGCTGCGTTCCCTGAGGACTTAGATTTTAAGGCAAAAAACAACTTGCAGTTATTTTTGAAATTGAGATATTTAGCGCGATCCCCCCAAAACAAATCTGGCATGGGGATCCTAGGTTCGACAACCGGCAACCCTGCAAGATAGGTAGCAATACTCCGAAATTCAGTGGCAAGCTGATCCACACGGCCAGACAACTCTGCAAACTCCATTGAGAAAAAAAAAAAAAAAATCCTCCTCAGCAACCAGAGAAAAAGAGGGAAAAAAAATGCAGAAAAAAAAAAAAAATCTCTGACAACTCTGACAACTTTTTTCTTTCCACACTATTTTTCCCTTCTGTGAGTACCATATAATTTTCAGTTTGGGCCGGTGATACTGTTATGTTTTGGTAGCTGAGGAGAGCATGCAAAAACAGCAATACACCAGAGGGGTTGGAATCTACTGGATTGCAGTACCCTGACTAACCACCACAACTAAAGGCAGCCGTGGAGCGTTCCTACGTTGGTCCTAGACGCCTCATCACAGCCTGAGAGGCTAACTACACCTAAAGATAGAAAGAGGAAAGCTATCTGCCCCGGAGCAGATCCCCAAAGAACATAGGAAGCCCCCAAACATGTAATGGCGGTTAGAAAAGAGGAAATACAGACACAGACAGAAAATAGTATGAGCAAACGCTGGGGCCCAATCTGCCTAGACAGAAAAGGATAGGAAGGATTCCAAAAAACCCTAAAAAAAGCCAACGCTACTAATTGCAAAAACACCTGAGATCACGCGACCTCTACCACCTAAATTAGTTCTCTGCTGTACCAAAACTAAGCCGCAGCCACAGAAAAAACTGGAAAAGGCAAATGAACAAACAACAGTGGCTCCAGAGGAACCGAGAGGCGACCAAGCCCCCCGGGGAGGGGAACCTGGTCAACCTCACAGAAATGCAGAGAAAAATGCAAATGGCAAGCACAAAAACAAAAAACAGAAAATATCTTATCTGAAAGCAGGAGAAGAGGCAAGACTCAGCAAGCTTCCAAGTGAACCAGGAAACAACATTGAGACAAGAACAATTGATCACCGGCAACCATGATGTGGGGAACCTCCCTTATATCCAGCCAGTCTGTACTTCCTGATTGCCAATCCTCATTGAATGGTTCAGTACTGTTTGTAACCACAAGAGGGAGCTCCTGCCTAGAATTCATTTCTAAAACATTCATAACAGTTACTGCTGGAAATATATATAGAGATTTACAATTACCCCTACACTGTAAACGCCTGGTATCTTTGGATACATTAGCCTTTATTGCTTTTTATATTCTGGTCTACTCCATACTGAGCCTGTGAGCATCTGTGTGTTACCGTACTCCGGAAATATATACGGTGATTTAAAATTACCCCTAGACTGTATACAGCTGTACGCTTCTGAAACATTACCCTTTTTCTACTTTTTATATTCTGTTGTGATCCATACTGAGCCTGTGAGAGTCTGTGTCTGACTCTGGAAATATATATGGAGATTTAAAATTACCCCAACACTGTAAACAGCTGTACGCTTCTGATACAGTACACTTTTTCTGCTTTTCATGTTCTGGTCGAATTCATACTGAGTGTTGTGAATGTGTTGGAGATGACTTCGGAGCTGACGCTCCCTCCGGTGGTTGCTGAGGGTATTGAACGAATTAAGGAATGGGTGTCAGGTGGGGCTGACTGGCCTGATATAAGTGAGCTGATCTCCCATGATCCTCGCCGGTAATCAATTGTTGCTTCCAGGTCTTTGTTGGAATTTCAGCTTGCTTTCCTGCTATCATTCAGATAAGTGACTTTCTGTTTTTTTTCTGTGGTTGGATTTTCCTTGCTTTTTGCAGTCTTGCCTGGGACTTCTGCCTGGTCCCCTTTGGGGGCTTGCGCTGCCCTCTGTTCTCATTTTGTATTTGCACTTGTTCTCTGTTCCATTGATATTTTTTATTGCTGGATAGCTGTGTGTCACACCAGAGATCTGATATAGGTGGTCGAGATCGTGTGGTCTCAGGTTTTTTGTAATCAGAAGTGCTGGTATTTTTATTAGGGTTTTTCTGGGTTGCAGACAGAATTTCTCTCCTGTACTTTACTTTCTAGGCAGATTTGGGCCCCAACATTTGCTCATTCTATTTTCTGTCTGTGTTCGTGTTTTCCTCTTGTCTAACCGCCATTACATGTTTGGGGGCTTCCTATTTCTTTGGGGGCTTTCTCCGGGGCAGTTAGCTTTCCTCTTTCTGTCTTCAGGTGTAGCTAACTCTCCGGCTGTGCCGAGGCGTCTAGGATCACCATAGGTACGCTCCACGGCCACTTC
Source organism: Oophaga sylvatica (assembly GCA_033576555.1). Taxonomy (NCBI): domain Eukaryota; kingdom Metazoa; phylum Chordata; class Amphibia; order Anura; family Dendrobatidae; genus Oophaga; species Oophaga sylvatica. The sequence goes on from JARQOD010000007.1 coordinate 39,088,707, forward strand.
TAGTTGTGCGGTTAGTTTAGGGATCTGCAACCCATTAGGTTCCAGCCTCTCTGGTGTCTTGTTGCTTTGGCGGTATTTTGCTCCTGTCCTCCTCAGCTACCAAATCATAACAACTGAGCCTGTGAGCATCTTTGTCTGACTCCTGAAATATATACGGAGATTTACAATATTTTCACTATACTATATACAGTACAGACCAAAAGTTTGGACACACCTTCTCATTCAATGATTTTTCTGTATTTTCATGACTATGAAAATTGTAGAATCACACTGAAGGCATCAAAACTATGAAGTAACACATGTGGAATTATACATTACTAGTGTTGAGCGATACTTTCCGATATCCCTAAGTATCGGAATCGGAATGGTATCGCCGATACCATTAAAATATCGGCGATACCCGATACCGATACCGGAAGTCCCATGTAAGTCTATGGGAACAAAATATCGGAACTAAAAAAACCCCATTCTTTCCTTGTAAACACTAAATATACACACATAGAATACATATATATATATATATACATGTCATTGTGACATATATATATATACATATATGTATAGTTTATACACTTCTACATAGTAAAATATCCTCTGATTCAATTGCCGGGTAAAGCCGGCTTCAGTGAAAAGACAGAAGCACCCGACATGAAATGACACTTGGTGTACATAGGGTTAACCATGTCTTTTCATGTCGTTTGCTATCTGATTTGCACAAACAATTAAATCAGTCTATGTTTGCAAAATTTCACACCTGTAGGGGTTAATTAAATGTGTAAATTCGTTGTAAAAAAACGGACTTTTTTGCTACGAATTTACACCTTTAATTAACCCCTACAGGTGTGAAATTTTGCACACATAGACTGATTTAATTGTTTGTGCAAATCAGATAGCAAAGGACATGGTTAACCCTATGTACACCAAATGTCATTTCATGTCGGGTTCTGCATTTTCACAAAAGCCGGCAATTGAATTAGCGGCTATTATACTATGTAGAAATGTATGAACTATAAATATATATATATATATATATATATATATGTGTCACAAACTCAATGACATGTATATATATATATATGAGGTGTAAAATTGCTGAAAAAAAATGCGTGGGCTCCCGCCCTATTTTCGCAACCAGACAGACAAAGCCAGTGAGTGGGGGCAGATAATAATAGCCCAGAGAGGGACCATTATTTTTGGCCCCCCCCCGGCTACTAACATCTGCCCCCAGACACCCCAGAAAGGGCAAATCTCTAATTAGATTTGCCCTTTCTGGCACTTTGCCCGTCTATTCCCATTGCCCTGTAGCGGTGGCGAATGGGTTAATAAGGGGTTAAAATGACCTTGCAATTGAAAGGTCACTTTAAGCAAGGTTAATAATTGAGAGCTGTCAATTAGACAACTATCAATTATTAATTCTATTGTATGAAAGAAAAATCAAACACACACACTTTAATAAAAAAGTTTAATGAAATAATCACACAGTTTTTGACCATATTTTATTTACCTGCTAAAACCATTTCCTGTAATAAAAATAAAATAATAAAGCAAAATTATTCTTACCAATCCGATGCACAGTCAGGTCCCACGGTGTAATCCTTCAGAAAGGGTTAATGTTTACTGCAGGGACCGCAGCTAATGCTGCAGCCTCACAGTAAACCCCCAAATGAATGAGTTCCTCTCCTGGCTGACAGGAGAGGAAGTGGAAAGCTTAATTGATTGCTTTCCACTTTCACTTCAGGTCAGCCAGGGACACCATCAGTGACGTCAGAGGGAACTGATTAACAAAAATAGGGGTTCCCTTCGAAAAAAAAATGGCGTGGGGTCCCCCCTATTTTTGTTAACCAGCCAGATGAAGCAGACCGCTGAGGCCTGGATTTTCAGGCTGTTAAGGAGCCAAGATCCATGGACCTTGCCAGCCTGATAATACCAGGCCACAGCAGTCTGCATATCTTGGCTGATTAACAAAAATAGGGGATCCCCTCGAAAAAAAAATGGCGTGGGGTCCCCCCTATCTTTGTTAACCAGCCAGATGAAGCAGACCGCTGAGGCCTGGATTTTCAGGCTGTTAAGGAGCCAAGATCCATGGACCTTGCCAGCCTGATAATACCAGGCCACAGCAGTCTGCATATCTTGGCTGATTAACAAAAATAGGGGATCCCCTCGAAAAAAATTAGCGTGGGGTCCCCCCTATTTTTGTTAACCAGCCAGATGAAGCAGACCGCTGAGGCCTGGTTTTTCAGGCTGGTAAGGATCCAATATCCATGGACCTTGCAAGCCTGATAATACCAGGCCACAGCAGTCTGCTTAGCTTGGCTGGTTAACAAAAATAGGGAATCCCCTCGAAAAAAAAACGGCGTGGGGATCCCCCCTATTTTTGTTAACCAGTCAAGTAAAATGCAGACTGCTGCAGCCTGGTATTAAAAGACTGTCAAGGCCCATGGATTTTGGCCCTCAACAGCCTGATAATACCAGGCTACAGCAGCCCCACATTTGGCGCATCAAAAGATGTGCCAATTGTGGCACTTTACCCGGCTCTTCCCACTTGCCCTGTAGCGGTGGCAAGCGGGGTAATAAGGGGTTAATGTCACCGTTGATTGCACGGTGAGAATAAGCCCGGTTAATAATGGAGAGGTGTCAATAAGACACCGATCCATTATTAATCCCAAAGTTATTAAATGTTTAAAAAAAAGACACAGCAAGAAAAAAGTCTTTTAATGAAATAAAAGAGACAACACAGTTTTCATTTTTTTTATTACTCTCTCATTCCTGCGACGCCATCGATCTCCTGTAAAAAAATAAAAAAAACAAACCAACAGTATACCACCTGTCCGACGCAGTCCATAGTAACGATTGTCCCACGACGATCCAGCTCTGCTACATCGGAATGACAGGCAGAGCCTGTCATCCCGGCGCAGCACAGCTGCTTACCAGCTTCCCCGGCGGTGACGTCATCGGACTGCTTTACGGCCGCGATTACCCAGCAGTCACTGCAGTTATCGCGAGATACTGCATGTGACCGCCGGGGAGAAGAGGATGGCGGCCATTAAGCAGCCCGGGATGTGACCGCCGGAGATCTTCTGCCGGGTAAGTGCCGCTGACTCCTGACAGACCCGACCGACGGACACTGACAGTGACAGTGACAATTCCGATTCCGGTATCCGATATGACGAAAATATCGGAACTCGGGATCGGAATTCCGATACAGCCAATATCGGCTGATACCCGATATTTGCAGTATCGTATCGCTCAACACTATACATTACACTTTACAAAAAAGTGTGAAACAACTGAAAATATGTCTTATATTCTAGGTTCTTCAAAGTAGCCACCTTTTGCTTTGATTACTGCTTTGCACACAGAAAAGGTGTACGGATGGACTCTACATGCCTGGTTCCCACTGTGAAGCATGGAGGAGGTGGTGTGATGTGTGGGGGTGCTTTGCTGGTGACACTTTGTGGATTTATTCAAAATTGAAGGCATACTGAACCAGCATGGCTACCACAGCATATTGCATCAGCATGCTATTCCATCCGGTTTGCGTTTAGTTGGACCATCATTTATTTTTCAACAGGACAATGACCCCAAACACACCTCCAGGCTGTGTAAGGGCTATTTGACCAAGAAGAAGAGTGTTGGGGTGCTACGCCAGATGACCTGGCCTCCACAGACACCAGACCTGAACCTAATCGAGATGGATTGGGGTGAGCTGGACCGCTCACCGCTTCAATTTTGAATAAATCCCCAACAGTGTCACCAGCAAAGCACCCCCACACCATCACACCACCTCCTCCATGCTTCACGGTGGGAACCAGGCATGTAGAGTCCATCCGTTCACCTTTTCTGCGTGCAAGGCAGTAATCAAAGCAAAAGGTGGCTACTTTGAAGAACCTAGAATATGAGACATATTTTCAGTTGTTTCACACTTTTTTGTAAAGTGTAATGTATAATTCCACATGTGTTAATTCATAGTTTTGATGCCTTCAGTGTGATTGTACAATTTTCATAGTCATGAAAATACAGAAAAATCTTTGAATGAGAAGGTGTGTTCAAACTTTTGGTATGTACTGTATACCTGGTATCTGGTGATACAGTACCCTTTTTCAGCTTTTCATATTCTGGTCTAATCCATACTGAACCTGTGAGATCTGTTACTCCGGAAATACACTACCGTTCAAAAGTTTGGGGTCACCCAAAAAATTTTGTGTTTTCCATGAAAAGTCACACTTATTCACCACCATGCGTTGTGAAATGAATAGAAAATAGAGTCAAGACATTGACAAGGTTAGAAATAATGATTTTTATTTGAAATAACATTGTTTTTACATCAAACTTTGCTTTCGTCAAAGAATCCTCCTTTTGCAGCAATTACAGCATTGCACACCTTTGGCATTCTAGCTGTTAATTTGTTGAGGTAAGCTTGAGAAATTGCACCCCATGCTTCTAGAAGCATCTCCCACAAGTTGGATTGGTTGGATGGGCACTTCTGGCGTACCATACGGTCAAGCTGCTCCCACAACAGCTCAATGGGGTTCAGATCTGGTGACTGCGCTGGCCACTCCATTATCGATAGAATACCAGCTGCCTGCTTCTTCTGTAAATAGTTCTGGCACAATTTGGAGGTGTGTTTAGGGTCATTGTCCTGTTGTAGGATGAAATTGGCTCCAATCAAGCGCTGTCCACTGGGTATGGCATGGCGTTGCAAAATGGAGTGATAGCCTTCCTTATTCAGAATCCCTTTTACCCTGTACAAATCTCCCACCTTACAAGCACCAAAGCAACCCCAGACCATCACATTACCTCCACCATGCTTAACAGATGGCGTCAGCCATTCTTCCAGTATCTTTTCATTTGTTCTGCGTCTCACAAATGTTCTTCTTTGTGATCCAAACACCTCAAACTTGGATTCATCTGTCCACAACACTTTTTTCCAGTCTTCCTCTGTCCAATGTCTGTGTTCTTTTGCCCATCTTAATCTTTTTCTTTATTGGCCAGTCTCAGATATGGCTTTTTCTTTGCCACTCTGCCCTGAAGCCCAAAATCCCGCAGCCGCCTCTTCACTGTAGATGTTGACACTGGTGTTTTGCGGGTACTATTTAATGAAGATGCCAGTTGGGTACCTGTGAGGCGTCTGTTTCTCAAACTAGAGACTCTAATGTGCTTATCTTCTTGCTTAGTTGTGCAACGCGGCCTCCCACTTCTTTTTCTACTCTGGTTAGAGCCTGTTTGTGCTGTCCTCTGAAGGGAGTAGTACACACCGTTGTAGGAAATCTTCAATTTCTTAGCAATTTCTCGCATGGAATAGCCTTCATTTCTAAGAACAAGAATAGACTGTCAAGTTTCAGATGAAAGTTCTCTTTTTCTGGCCATTTTGAGCGTTTTATTGACCCCACAAATGTGATGCTCCAGAAACTCAATCTGCTCACAGGAAGGTCAGTTTGTATCACGCTTGTGATACAGTACCCTTTTTCAGCTTTTTATATTCTTGTCTAATCCATACTGAGCCTGAGAGCATCTGTGTGTGACTCCTGAAATATATACGGAGATTTACAATTACCCTAGACTGTATACAGTTGTATGCTTGTGATACAGTACCCTTTTTCAGCTTTTTATATTCTCGTCTAATCCATACTGAGCCTGTGAGCGTCTGTGTCTGACTCCTCAAATATATACGGAGATTTACAATTATCTCTAGACTGTATACAGCTGTACGTTTCTGATACAGTACCATATATCTGCTGGTATTTTGGGTTATATTTTCCCAAAAATGAGGAAGTATGGTGGAAAAGGCCGTGGACGTGGGCGTGGGGGGCCAGCTGGTACTGATGGTAGTGGTGGTGCATCTGCTGGAAGTGGCAAAAGCACAATAGCACCTAAGGCAGGAGGTGTTGATCTGGCATCATCGTCTGGTTCAAGAAGGCCTGGAAGGCTCCCTTTTCTGGGAGTGGGTAAACCGATTTTAAAGCCGGAGCATCAGGAACAGGTTTTGTCTTACATTGCCGAAACAGCCTCCATCTCTATCGCCTCCTCTTCTGAAGTTTCTAAAAATGCAAGCACTGAGTCATCAGTGCAGGCTCCTGGTCAGGAATAACACCTTTCCTTGTGTCCTTCACCCCCACCAAAAGTGAAGGATGCGGCAGCCCACACTTCAGATTACTCCATGGAGCTCTTTTCACATACCATGCCTGGGTTATCAAGTCAAATCCTGAATTCCCCAGTCAAAGATGAATCTGACATGGAGTGCACTGATGCACAGCCACTGCTAGATGATTATGCTGGTACATTGACCCACAGCACTACATTGCCCTCGCGGTCTACTGAGCCAGAATCTGACCCTGATGAAGCTCAGGTGCCCCTCCCCACATACTATACCACCTTACACGGTGATAGAGAGGAAGGTGCAGATGAAATTGAAGAGGAGGTGATGAATGACCCAGTTGTTAACCCGGATTGGCATCCATTGGGGGAAGAGGGTGCCGCTGGCAATAGCTCCGAAGAGAAGAAGGATCCGCAGCAGACATCGCAGCAGCAGTTATCTGGCAGGCCCATAGCTGTCCAAAAACATATTAAAAAAACAAAAAGAGTTGCAGGACAGCTTGGCCACACGGTCCAATTAGTGTTTAAACTGTTTTTATTATTATTGTACGGAAATAAAAGGCTACAGATAAGGTAATGCATGTACATAACCATACAAAAGCATTTTCATCAATGAATCAACAACCACAAACATAGAAATTTTTTTTTGTAACACTTAAGCAGTAATAGAATCAATACTATTAGTCGCAACAAATGTCGAATCGTACATGACCCACTCCCACCGTAAGCCATGTACCCCCGACTGAGCATTGGGGCCGAAGTGGTCCCATGCTCGTGGCGTCACTGGGGGACACATTAACGTCATGTGTCTCGCCAGGACACAGAATGTATTTCCAGAGTGCACTCTGGGTTCATAACAGCTTCCTCAAGCATGTTAGCTATAAGTCACATAACCTGGGAAACTAAAAACAATAGGTTCATAAGACGCCTAACGTCCTCCAGAAGCATAGAGAAACGTACAGCGTCACTCAAACTTTCAATGCGTACTCAAGAGAAGCAAAAAGAGAAAAATAGAGGGGGAGGGGAGAATTAGATTAAGAGAAAGACAAGAGGGGGGGAGGGGGGTAGGAAGAGGGGAGTGAAGGTATCTATCCCACGATTAAACACCTGTTCAAAGTCTTCGCGGCCATGGAGACCAAGTCATCAGAAACTTAGGTTGACATATGTCAGCCTTACATTGTAATTCTTCAAAAGACCTTATGCTCTCCACTTTGGTGTGCCATGTAGTGGTGGTAGGGCACGTAGCAGACAGCCAGTAATTGGGAATAACTGCATTGGCCGCAATCAAGAGCTGTGTAGCTAAATTGAACCTGTGCGGCTTGTATGTGTGATTAGGTATGTGAAGCACCGCCTGCTGGAAGGACCCTAAAACACCAGAATCCCAGCCCATTACCGCTCTGATCTCTGATAGGACCTCTTGCCAAAATGGCTGGATATTTCTGCAGGACCACCAGATATGGAATAGAGAACCTGTTGCAGCGCTACATCTCCAGCATAACGCCGAAGGAGCTAGGCCGTAAGCAAACAATTTCTCTGGGGTCTTATACCACCGCGAAAGTATTTTAAAATGGTTTTCTTGAAGTCTAACACATCGTGAATAACCTTTGGCGTGGTGTAATAATCGCACTTTTTGGTTATGCGTAAATGATATTCCTAGTTCTCTCTCCCATGAGTCTAAATATCCTGGAAGATGTTCTCTGAAGTCTGAATCAAGGGCGTGGAGAATAATCTGTAATGGTCGTGAGCGTGACTGAGTGGTACTCAATAAAGCATCAATAGGGTTGCGCAATCTCTTCATGTCCATCAGTCTGAGGGCCTCCTGACATGTGTTATGAAAACCTTGATAGGTAAGAAAATTTGTGCCCTTACCCTGATATATGTCACGCTGTTCGTCCATAGAGGGAATAGATTCCCTGTGTAGTATGTCTCAAATAGTAAGATGACTAAGCCCCTCCCACCAGCTAGTAGTCATTGCATCAGCAGATTTCAGAGCATGCGGCAATAGGTTCGCAGGCAGAGACAAGATGGTATCTTGTTGCAGTTGGTGTCTATATTTAAGCCATGTCAGCTGAGCTCCGCCAAATAATAATGCCTCAGTATTGCGTGTGTTATATCTTATAGTACTGCCCCTCAAAGAAGGGAACCATAATTCCTGTTCCACTGTGCGACCCGCTGATGTCAGTTTCTTAAGGTCCAGCCCTAAAGGTCTTGTAGGGCTGACATATTCTAGCCAGCGCTGTAGCTGTAGCGCTTCGTAGTACTTTTGCGGATCAGGTAATCCCAATCCTCCCGCAGTTCTGTGTCTGGTCAGTAATTTATAAGTTAACCGTGGGCGTTGTTTATTCCAAACGTAGTTGGAGAACAATCTTCTAATCGTTTTAAAGAGTAAAGAGGGCAATGGAATGGGTAGCATACCCATTGTATACAGTAAGCAAGGCATAATATATGCTTTCACTATGTTAATCCATCCTATCCAAGATATCGTCGGGAAGTCATATGCAGTCAGTAACCCAGTTAGTTTCTGTAGTAAAGGGGGTAATTATATTGGTAAAGATCCGCAAGGGAAGCTGGAAATTTGACTCCCAAGTAGGTAATGTGCGACGTCGCCCATGCAAATGAGGTATTCGATTTAATGTGTAATACTGTGCTATTTTGAATTCCAATATTCAAAATTTCGGATTTCTCGAAATTTACCTTGTAATTAGATAAGGTGCCAAAGCCATTGAGTAAGCCCTGTAGAGTCTGCAAGCGTCTGGCCGGGTTAGATACCACAAACAGCAGATTATCGGCGTATGCTAAAATTTTAATATGTTTAGTAGTTGCTATGTCCACTCCCTCCACTTCACGCACTTCCCTGACCTGTTGTAACAGTGGTTCCAAAGTAAGAACAAAGAGTGTCGGGGAGAGAGGGCATCCCTGCCTTGTCCCATTAGTGACACACGGTCCAATTAGCACAGAGTGCAAGCCCTGAAAATTTATAATTTATCCCATAGTAGGAAGAGTGCAATGTGGCACTTTTTTGACCAAAATCCTATTGATGAGGCAAAGGTTATCTGTAAGAACTGCGGAAGGACCTTTGGCCGAGGGAAAAATCTCAGAAATTTGAATACCAGTTGCATGCTTAGACATTTAAACACCATGCACTTGCAAGCGTGGACGGACTGCAAAAACTCAGGTAGCACATGTGCACCTGCTTCGACTGAAGGTAGCCAGCAACCTCCATCGCTTCCCCCACTGTAAGCCCACCGGTTAGCATACCACCAGCAAGAAATGTTGAGGTGTCGTCGCAAGGCCAAAGCAGTCAGGGAATAAAAATGTTTTTGCAACGAAAGACTGAATCTAGGCCATCACCACCACCACCACCATCACCAACCCCCTCTAAGTCTGTCATGTTCACCGCTAGTTCACCCATATGCAGCTCTCAAGTCCAACTCACCCTAGCAGACACTCTGAGCATGACAAGAAAGTACTCATACTCTCATCTGCATACACTGGCTTTGAACGCCAAAATTGCCAAGCTGATCTCTTTAGAGATGATGCCCTTCCGTTTGGTTGAAAGCGCAGCGTTCCGAGAGCTCATGGCCTACGCTGTCCCACGCTATGACCCAGTCGGCACTTCTTTTCTAGAAAAGCCATCCCTGCCCGCCACCTGCATGTGAAAGACCGCATTGGCCATGCACTCAAATAATCAGTGAGAGGAAAGGTGCACCTCACAACAGATGCATGGGCCAGTAGGCATGGCCAGGGGCATTATGTGTCCATCACTGCACACTGGTTAATGTGGTGGATGCAGGATCCACAGGGGACAGCGGCGGTGGGACAGTGCTCCCTAGCCCACGGTATAGGAAACAGTTGGCTGTAGGCGTTCGACCCTCCTCCTCCTCCTCCAGAAGCGAAAGCTCATCGACAGAGCGCAGTCGCACGAGCAATCCATCCGCAGCTGTCAGTGTTGCACACGAGGTGTCCCACTATCGAACAGCTAGTGGTAAGCGTCAGCAGGCTGTTTTAAAGATGATGTCTTTGTGCGACAACAGACACACCGCGGAGGTACTGGCCGAATACTTGCAGTGAGAAACTGAGTCATGGCTGGGCAGTCTACATCTTCAGCCAGGCAAGGTAGTCAGTGATAACAGCCGTAATTTTGTGGCGGCCATAGCTCTGGCAAAAGTCAGACACATACCTTACCTGGCTCACACCTTGAACCTGGTGGTGCAGTGCTTCCTAAGTAATTATCCGGAGTTACCAGCCCTGCTTCATAAGGTGCGAAGACTGTGCTCACACATCCGTCGCTCGCCCGTAGACTCCAGTCGTATGCAGAGGCTGCAGCGATCGCTCCACCTCCCCAAGCACCGCCTAATCATAGACGTTGCAACAAGGTGGAACTCCACCATGGACATGGTTGAGAAGCTGTGCGAACAGAGGCAGGCTGTAATGCATTTGTGGGAGGATAAACGGGCAGGCAGTTTGAGGGCAGACATGTAGTTGTCGGGTGTGCAATGGTCAAAGCTGAAAGACCTCTGTAAAGTCCTTCAGTGTATTGAGGAATGCACACGGCTGGTAACCGCAGACGATGCCATCATAAGCATGAGCATCCGACTTATGCGTCTGCTCATGCAAACTTTGACGCACATTAAGGATCAGGTCTCTGCAGCGGAGGAGAATGAGGAGGAGGAGGGAAGCCTTGTTGACAGTCAGCCATTGTCTGCTCAGGGAACTGTCGTGGACGATGTGGAGGAAGAAGAGTAAGAGGAGGATGAGGGGGATGATTATTTTGGGGAGGAGGATGCTTCTCATGGGGTAAGCGAAAATGTTAGCTTGTCAAGTTCAGGTACAGGGTTTGTGCGTGACTGGAGGTGTTAGAACCCTCTTGTTAGGTTTTGTTTCACTTTGCTGGTCACATGACCTTTTTACCCTATTTGGTCTGGTTCCGCCCTTCTGGCCTTGCTGGACTTCATTGTATTATCTACTCTTAAGCTAGCCGGGTGCTTAGGTGCCTTACTCTGTCAGTTTTGCTAGATCTTAGTATCTCTTAGTATTTGTTTTCTGTTTTATTTTCCCTGCTACACTTTCTGTTAGGAGGTGTCCACCTTTTCACCCAGTCCCTAGATCTTGTAGGGATTCCTCCCTCGCAACTATAGGTCTTCGTTCAGACTAGCTGAGGACTTTAGCGGGTCTGGTCGCAGGATCAGGTTCCCCGTTACATCGTAGGGATCCAGCTCAGTCCTATTGTAGGGACAGAATTCCCACCTTTCCTTAGTGCTTGTAGCAGATCATAACAGTAAGTCCAGCCAAAAGAAAAAAAAAAAAATCTCTAAGGAAAGATTTTCTGTTTTCCATCATGGTGTCGGTTCAGGATTTGGTTCAGCGCATACAGGGACTTTCTCTGGAGGTGGCTGAGATAAAGCAACACGTGAGTAGTTGTTCTGGAGCACATTTCGTGGAGCCAAAGGTACGTTTGCCTGATTTATTTTTTGGTGAACAACAAGATTTTTTTTCTTTTAAAAATGCTTGCTTGTTGTATTTCCGATTGAGACCCAGATCCTCTGGTGAGGAATCACAGCGCATAGGGTTCATAATGTCACTTTTGCGCAAAGAACCTCAGGATTGGGCCTTTTCTCTGCAGCCTAGTGATCCATGCTTTATATCAGTGGATAGTTTTTTTTCTGCTTTGGGGTTGTTATATGACGATCCGGATCGTGTTTCATCAGCTGAGACAGAATTGAGACGTTTGAGACAGGGATCAGGTAATGTGGAGAAATATTGTACTCACTTCAGAAGGTGGTCCACACAGGTGGGCTGGAACGATTCAGCTTTGAAAAGTTTATTTCTTGCAGGGTTAAGTGAAAGGGTTAAAGATTTGCTGATTGCTTATCCTATACCTGGTAACTTGCAAGAGGCTATGCAATTAGCCATACGGGTGGATAGGAGACTGCGTGCAAGGGTTAATGAGAGTAAATCTGCCTTGTCAGCTCCAAGTTTGGAGAAGGAATGTACTGACATTGCAGAGCCGATGGAAATTGGAGCAATGACACTTCACTCTCGGGAAAAAGAACGCAGATTTGCTAAGGGCTTGTGTTTCTACTGTGGTAAATCGGAGCATTTTATTAAGAACTGTGCGCTTCGAATGAATAAAGAGAGAAAAAAAAATGAGGTCAGTTTCGCCCGTATAGCTTGTTTAAACAATAAAGGTGTCTTTCTTTCTGCTACCACTGCTGTTGAGGAGGAATTAATGGAGTTTCGGGTATTTGTGGATTGTGCTTCAACTCTCAATGTGATTGATGGGAAATTTTTGGAAAAACTAAAATTAAAACCCAAACTTCTGTCTTCCCCTATTAATGTGGTGTCTGTGGATGGTTCTCACTTGAAAAATGTTACCATATCTGTGAATTTCCTCTTACTATTAATGGTGTTCATCAAGAGAATTTGGATTTGGTGGTTTGAATAATTTGCCCTCACCGGTGATTTTGGGGTTACCCTGGTTAAAATTGCACAATCCGGTACTGGATTGGTCTACCAATGAAATTAAGTCCTGGAGTCCCAATTGTTATGACAAGTGTTGTAACGGGCGTATTGCTGCTGTAGTTAAGGGGGAGTTACCTGTACCTATTCAGGATTTTTGGAAAGTTTTTTCTGATAAAGAATCGCAGGTATTGCCTCCTCATAGAGATTATGATTGTGCAATTGAATTTGTCCCTGGAGCGACTCTTCCTAAAAGTCGCTTATTTAATTTGACTATTCCTGAGAGAAAGGCTTTGGAGGAATACATACAGACAAGTTTGGCCATCGGTCACATTAGGCCTTCCAAGTCTCCTGTGGCGGTTGGAATTTTTTTTTGTTAAAAAAAAGGACGGCGGTTTAAGGCCTTGTCTAGACTTTCGTGAGATTAATAAGATTACTGTACGCAATCCTTACCCACTGCCATTGATTCCTGATTTGTTTAACCAGTTAGTGGGGGCCAAGTGGTTCTCGAAAATTGATCTTCGAGGGGCATACAATTTGTTGCGCATGAAGGAGGGGGATGAATGGAAGACTGCGTTTAACACTCCACTGGGTCATTTTGAGAATCTGGTCATGCCTTTTGGACTTTCCAGTGCTCCGGCATTTTTTCAGAATCTTATTAATGACATCCTTAGACCTTTGATCGGCAGAAGTGTGGTTGTGTATTTGGATGACATTTTGATTTATTCACCGGATTTGGAGTCTCATTGGAGGAGTGTGCGTGAAGTATTACAGTTACTGAGTGATAATTCACTTTTTGCCAAACTAGAAAAATGTGAGTTCGCTGTACAGAGACTTAGTTTTTTGGGCTACATTGTCTCCAGTGAAGGTTTTGAGATGGACCCGGTGAAAGTGCAAGCTGTGCAGGAATGGCCTAGACCTATTGGTGTGAAATCAATACAGAGGTTTTTGGGGTTCGCCAATTATTATAGAAAATTCATAAAAGATTTTTCTGTGATTGCCAAACCTCTGACCGATCTCACCAGGAAAGGTGCTGATGCGGTTCAGTGGACTACTGAGGCCATTGAGGCTTTTGTGTTGCTAAAGGAGAGGTTCAGCTCTGCTGCCATCCTTACGCAGCCTGATGTGACTAAACCATTTTTGGTTGAGGTTGATGCTTCTTCTGTGGGGGTCGGCGCGGTGTTGTCTCAGGCAAAGACGGATGGAGTACATCCCTGTGCTTTTTTTTCAAAGAAATTTTCTGAGTCTGAACTAAATTATGATATCGGTAATCGGGAATTGTTGGCAATTAAACTCGCATTTGAACACTGGCGTCATTTTTTGGAGGGAGCGGAATTTCCCGTTCAAGTCTTCACCGATCATAAAAATCTGATCTACCTTGATGCTGCCAAACGCTTGAATGCCCGTCAGGCTAGGTGGGCACTGTTTTTCTCACGGTTTAATTTTACCGTTACTTACATCCCAGGTACTAAAAATGTTAAAGCTGATGCTTTGTCTCGCAGCTTTTCTCCTATGGTGGGTACTGAGGAGGAGGAGGAAAACGTCTTGCAAGAGGGGGTTGTTATTGCTGTTTTGGACTCCGTGCTGGAAGATGAGATTCTTAAAGCACAGGAGAATGCCCCATCTAACACGCCGCATGGGAGGTTGTTTGTGCCTGGTACCCTGAGGAGAGATTTGTTTGATGAATGTCATGACTCTCGGTTGGCAGGTCATCCTGGAATCTCTGAGACCAAGAGACTTGTGGGTCGCAGTTTTTGGTGGCCAGGATGGCAGAAGGAAGTCATTAAGTGGGTGCGTCAATGCACTGTGTGTGCTAGATCTAAGTCTTCTCATACTCCTGCTGCGGGGTTGCTTTGCCCTCTGGAGGTCCCTAGTTCACCTTGGACACATTTGGCTATGGACTTTATTACTGACCTTCCCCCCTCTGAGGGTTTCACTGTCATCTGGGTGGTCGTGGACCGTTTTAGCAAGATGTGTCACTTGGTTCCTTTCATCAAACTGCCCTGCGCTAAGACTCTCGCTAAGGCCTTTGTCAAGGAAATAGTCAGACTACATGGTGTTCCTACTGACACTGTTTCCGATAGGGGACCTCAGTTTGTGGCTCGTTTTTGGCGCGCCTTTTGTGACAGGTTGGGAGTTCATTTGTCGTTTTCATCCGGATATCATCCGGAGTCTAATGGCCAGACAGAAAGGAAAAACCAGGATGTTGAGCAGTTCTTGCGTTGTTTTGTGACTGATAATCAAGAGGGGTGGTCTGAGTTTCTGCCACTTGCTGAGTTTGCTCTTAACAACCATACATCCGCTTCTGCTGGTTGTTCGCCTTTTTTTTGTTGTACTGGGAGACATCCGTCGTTTGGGTCATTTTCCGAGTTGGGATCGGCTGTACCTGAAGAGGAGAATTTTTCTGGTCTTTTGGAGAGAGTTTGGACTGATGTGCGTGGTAATCTTCAGGAGGCTAACAAAAGATCCAAAGTGTATTTTGATAGAAAACGACAAGAGGTTTTGTTTGCTATTGGTGACATGGTTTGGTTGTCCTCTAAGAATCTGCGCTTGAGGATTCCGTCTAAGAAATTGGGTCCCAAGTTTGTAGGGCCCTTTAAGGTGCTTCAGGTTATTAACCAATCTGCTGTTAAGTTGGAGCTTCCCACCTCCTGGAAGATTAATCCGGTGTTTCATGTTTCTCTCTTGAAAAAAGCTGAGGTCTCAGATGGAGACGTCTCGGCCTCTGTTCCCCTGGTGGTGGAGGACGGGCAATATGAGATTTCCCGCATCCTAAATTCTAGACGGTATAGAGGGAGTTTACAGTACCTCGTCGCTTGGAAGGGTTATGGACCCGAGGATAACTCATGGGTGAGGGCGGATGATGTTTCTGCGTCTAGACTTGTCAGAGCGTTTCACAAGAGGTTTCCGGATAAGCCTAAGTCCTAGGGGATCCGGAGGATCCTCTTAGAAGGGAGGGTACTGTTAGAACCCTCTTGTTAGGTTTTGTTTCACTTTGCTGGTCACATGACCTTTTTACCCTATTTGGTCTAGTTCCGCCCTTCTGGCCTTGCTGGACTTCATTGTATTATCTACTCTTAAGCTAGCCGGGTGCTTAGGTGCCTTACTCTGTCAGTTTTGCTAGATCTTAGTATCTCTTAGTATTTGTTTTCTGTTTTATTTTCCCTGCTACACTTTCTGTTAGGAGGTGTCCACCTTTTCACCCAGTCCCTAGATCTTGTAGGGATTCCTCCCTCGCAACTATAGGTCTTCGTTCAGACTAGCTGAGGACTTTAGCGGGTCTGGTCGCAGGATCAGGTTCCCCGTTACATCGTAGGGATCCAGCTCAGTCCTATTGTAGGGACAGAATTCCCACCTTTCCTTAGTGCTTGTAGCAGATCATAACAGGAGGGATGTGGATTTGGCAGAAAGTGCTCCTCCACCCACCACTGGCAGTGCACCATTGACAACTGGAACATTGGCCCACATGTGTGATTATGTGTTGCGGATCCTAAAAAGGGACCCCCGCATTGCCAAAATGATGAACAATGATGACTATTTGTTGGCCAGCATCCTCGATCCACGCTATAAAGGCAAATTACAGAACATCATGCCATAGGAGAACCTACAGCTAATATTAGCGAACAAACAAGCAACTCTTGTAAACCGTTTGTTAGAGGCATTCCCAGCACACTGCAGCGGTGCAGGTTCTACCACGAGCCATAGTGGGCCAAATGGAAGAGGTGTTTGTGGTGCACACAGCCGAAGTGGCGTTGGAGACAGAGGTTTCATGACCATATTGTGGACTGATTTCTCAAGTACCGCTCACACGACTGTTAATACTGTATCAATTAAAACAGACAGGAGACAGCAGTTGTCAACAATGGTACAAAATTACCTCTCCTCCTCTATCGATGTTCTCCCTCACAGTTCATTCCCCTTTGACTACTGGGCCTGTAAACTGGACGCCTGGCCTGAATTGGCACAATATACCTTACAGAAGCTCACTTGCCCTGCTGGTAGTGTGCTATCAGAAAGAGTCTTCAGTGCAGCGGGATCAATCCTGACAGAAAGAAGGACCCGGCTGTCGACCCAAAATGTTGCAGCTGCTGAACGTCCAGCCTACACCTCAACATATGCCAGTTTTTCCACCTCCCTAACTGGGCTGCCCCCCCCAAGGGCCAGCGTCAGCACCTGGCGCACCCGCGCCAGTGCCGGTTCCCTGAGCAGGTGGGGGGGCCCACTCATGGGCGATGGCACTAGCACAGGGCCCCTCATAGTAAGCAAAAGTGTCTCTGACGGTGGGGGGGCCCACTTGCCGTCAGACACACCGGCGTACAATGAGGGGCCCTGTGCCAGTTCCCGGTGCCCACAATTGTGCCCCCCCTGCTAGCTCAGGGCCCCAGCACTTGCAATACTTACCTCTCCCTGCTCCCCCGCTGTGACGTCTTCCGCGTTTCGTGACAGTGACATTTAGGTCAGAGAGCGCGATGACGTCATGTCTGTACGCCCTCTGCCTGAACAGTCCAAGTGCAGAGAGCTGGAAGATGGCGACACTGAGTAGAGCAGTGCCCAGGGAGGAGAGGTATTTCATTTTTTTAAATATTTGGAGCAATATATGGGGAGTGGCACCATTATACACTGGAGTATGATATATGGGGACCATCATACACTGGAGCATCATCCATATGACCCAACATATACTGGAGCATTCTAAATGGGGGACATCAAACACTAGAGCAACATCTACAGGGCCTATTATACACTGGATCATTATAAATGGGGCCCATTATATATGGAGCATTATATTGGCCCATCATACTCTGGAGCATCATCCATGGGGCCCATCATATACTGGAGCATTCTAAAAGGGGGGCTTCAGACACTGGAGCAGCAGCTACGGGGCCCATTATACACTGGAGCATTATAAATGGGGCCCATTATATATGGAGCATTATATTGGCCCATCATACGCTGGAGCATCATCCATGGGGCCCATTATATACTGGAGCATTCTAAATGGGGGACATCAGACACTGGAGCAGCATCTACGGGGCCTATAATACACTGGAGCATCATCCATGGGGCCCATCAAATACTGGAGCATCATATGGGGTTAATTATTTATGGGGCATCATATAGGGTATGGAGCATCAATGGAGCATATATGGGGCCTATTCTGTATGGAGCATTATATGGAGCCCATTCTGTATTGAGCAATATATGGGGCGCATCATATACTGTATGGAGCTTTATATGCGACTCATTATACTGTATGGAGCAATATGTGGGGCTCATTCTACTCAATAGGGACCGTCCTATACTGTATGGCACATTATATGGGGATCATCATATACTGTAGCATTATGTGGAGCTCATCATATACTGTATGGAACATTTTATGGGACCAATTTATGGAGCAATATATGGGGCTCATTATTCTGTATGGCGCATTATGTGGTGGCTAATGGCCTTAAAACTGTATGGAGGAATATACTGTCCGGTTTTTGAGCTATTGTAGAGTTTAAAATAGAGTCATGTAATATAAGAAGTGAAGTATTTGTCATTGTACTATACCTATATTTCTGTGCCGTATCGGAGCATCATGAATTGTGGTATGTGTTAAAGGTGCCCACTGACACTCTTTCGCCCGGGGCACACGAAAACCTGGAGCCAGCCCTACCCCCCCCCACAACTTTAGCCAAATAACCCCCAATTTTCAATGCGTAACTATTATTATAAAGTAAATGAAGGTTGCCAAGCTTAAGTAATAAGAATTGATGTCGTTGGCATTGAAATGGGCACTGGGGTGTGTTTACTGTCCTCCATTCCCTGCCGACTTTGCTTCCCCATTGACTTGCATTGGGTTTCGTGTTTCAGTCGGACCTCCGACTTTTCCTGGTAGTCGGACGATTTTGTTCGACTCGACTTTTGAGAAAGTCGGGTTTCATGAAACCCGACTCGACCCTAAAAAAGGTAAAGTCGCTCATCTCTACTCGGGAATATTCTGGTTCACGAGCCGTCTGATGAGTTTCTGAATCAGTGGAACCCTCGCACCCCTCAAGGGAAAGTATTCCAGCAACTAATCCTGGTGGCTCAGGCCCTTGGGTGAAGGGAAAACATTGGGTAAGGTGATCGTCCATGCCACCGCCAATGTTGTAGTGTCACCAGGTCAAACTGTGTTCAACCTGCCTATCCGAGCTTGTACCCCTCTTGAAGGAGTTAAAGTCCAGATAGAGCCAACTCTTGTGAAGCAGCGATGGGTAGCCCGAATGGCTAAGTACAGATATAAATCGCCTATCAGAGAGGAGCTGAGAACACACACAATGACGCTTTATCCAGAGTGACACATGAGCGACCTGGGCCCAATCGTGATGAAGAGCTGGAGGCTGAAGAAATCCCTGAGTTCCGGAACACTGCCAGGATGATGGCGGCCACGCAGGGACAGATCAGAGAATGTACCCTGGGGTGATCCCGTAATGAGTGGGTACGACTTTAACAGGAAGATCGGCAACTCGCTCAGATGAGACAGTGGGTGGCTCTTAAACAACTTCCCAGCCAAAGGGAGAAAGACGCTTTACACCCGGGAATTCTGTAAATCCTTTGACAGTGGGAAAGGCTCCAAGGATGGTATATTGTATCGGAAAGTCCAGTTGCACCGAGAACTGAGAATCACCTGGCAAGTGGTGCTCCCTGAAATGTTGCTTCCCAAGGTGGACACAGAGGCTCACGAAAGAGGGGCCCACTTTGGCCTGGAGAAGACATTCCAGTGGCTACAGAAGTTGGTCTATCATCCTCGACTGAGATCTGTGGTAGAGGAAGCCTGTCGGCAATGTAGAAGCTGCGAATTAGCTAAGCCTCCATAACAGAGAGCTCCTACACAGACCATTGTGACTTCCTCTCCCCTAGAGGTGTTGATGATAGATTACCTGACTATAGGCCCGGCTCACCTTGGATACGAACACTGTCTAGCGATGACCCACCACTTCACCAAATTCGCTGTGGTGACTCCAACTCAGGATCAGACTGCTGAATCAGTGGCACAGGCCATTTGTAGATACTTCATTCAAGTGTATGGCTGCCCGAAGAGAATCCATTCTGATCAAGGCGCCTGTTTCCAGGGATGGAAGAACTATATTGCATGTGTCGGATTGAGAAATCTTGGACCACGCCTTACCACCCTCAAGGGAATGGGACCTTCGATCAGTTCAATCAAACCTTGATTCTGATGCTGAGGATGTTAGATGAAGACCGAAAAGTTTGCTGGTCTGAGTTTGTGGCTGAACTAGTTTGGGTGTACAACAACCGAGTACATCGAACCACTGGGTACACACCCTACTGTTTGGCCAACAGGGACGAGAGATCACTGAGCTTGAATTGGATCCAGAGGAGGACTATCCACGGATGGGGGTGTCCACCTGAGTCCGTAAACATTGACACCGGTTACAAACTTTACATTGCCTGGTGCAGACCAAGTTTCGAGAGCTTGCACATCAGGAGACAGCTTCCCTGCGAGAGAGAGCTCTTAAGGCTGGAGACCGCGTGCTGGTCCGAGACAAACGACCTCGAGGCAAGTTGGAGTGTCGGTGGGAAAAGACCCCGTATTGGGTGAAACGTTGGATTGGAACTGAAGGTCCTGTTTACGAGATTCAACCTGAAGGGGAAGGAGATGCTCCCACCTGAGTAGTACATCAGAACATGCTCCGTCCTTGCTTGTCACAGGATCCCGATCAACCAGAGAGAGCACAAGTTACACCTGAGCCATCACCCTGCTGTGGCTTTCGACTACGATGAGGAAGAATTCTCTGACTCGATCCCCATCGTTCCAGAAGAGGAACAAGAGCCTAAAGCTCCCGAAATGGCTGCTCTATTGAACCTGGGTGCGCCCCCGCCCACTAAACCTGACTCCACTACTCAACCTGACTCCACTACTCAACCTGACTGCATCACTCAACCTGACTTCACTACTCAGTCTGGCTTACGGACAACAGCTGGAATGCCACCCAACCGATACGAGCAAGACCAATTTATTTGGCAGTGAATTATCTGAGAGATGGAAGAATATCAACGTTTACTACAAGAACTCTTGCCCATGGAATGGTGAGCAAAAGGAGAGGGGGAGTGTAGGAAGAAGGACAGGGCCGTGGGTACTTACTCTGTGCTAGGTCCGGAACAGTCGGGGATGTCTCCTATGTTGCCCAGGGAAAGCTTAGGGGACCGGACAAATTCTTGCACCAGGAAGCAGGGGGTGTGGCTAAGCTGCAGCAGCCACAGTGCACGCGGAAGCAGTCAGACTTGGCGGGAACAGACAGTGCGCAGAAGGGAGAAGTGTGCGCTCTGTCCCTCAATCAGGTATGGTAGCAGTGCAGGCCCAGGCCCAAGCATCCCCGCTGACATCCACAGAGACTGTGAGCATTGACAGGACCTGTGCCAGTTGGTCCCAGCAAGGCAAGCTGCCAAACGCTCAGGGCCCGTTAGTGTTGCTCACGTGCCGCCCAAAAGACACCAGGTGAGTGACCGTGAACTGTTTCCTGACTCCACTGTGTATATTTACCGAGCCACATTGTGCTCAGAGTATGCTGTGTGCCTTCTGCCACATCAACAGCATTCACTCACAAATTCTCCTGAGAGCAAACCTCCTGAATCTGCACAGGATAAATGTTTTCTGTCGCTTTTCAGCTTAGCACAGCAGGGACTCAACAGGTCTCCAAAATCACACAGCTCTTAAGAATTCTCTGTACTTGTTCCACAACGGAACCACAGGTTCACAATAGGAAGGGGTTAACACCCTCACAAACATGCTGGCAGCTAACAGTCTTTACAGAGTCCAGACTCCTTGCTTCTCATCAGCTTCCTCACACACAGCATCTCACATGGCAGTCTCTCCTTCTAGAAGCATCACATCTCAGTGTTATATACAGCAGAGACTAGGCCCCACCCCCAGCACACACCGTTTCCCAGGATTTTGCACTTAGCTCAGACATGCAAAAACAGCAGAGTCCTAATGCTCTCCTGATGTCATTACAGTGCACACTCTTACAGGACTTTGGGACCAGGGCAATCCCATCTCTCGCCCCGCCCATCTCTCTCAGCTATCCGCAACCCGGTCAAAGGAGCACCAAATGAACCTCTTAGTGCTTACGTGCACAAGAGAAAATATTCCGGGTTACATTAGAAGAGAGCAGCCATCTCTGTGACACATACCTCCCATCAACTACGTGGCCATTAGCCTCCGTTGAATATATATATATATATATATATATATATATATATATATACTATATATATTTATATATATATAGTATATATATATGTATATATATAGAGAGAGAGAGAGAGAAATAGATAGAGAGTAAGTGTGCATCACTGGATTTATCTCTGTAGCATTTGTTGCTCACTTGGAAATGACGTGACCTGTTGAAAACCAGCAGTACTAGTATTACTTGACAAGAGAATGCAGATAGGGAACATAGCCTAGTATTAGGTAAGGTGAATTTAATCAATGTGTAATGCTCACTGAAGAAAAACACATACTTTATTATTACCAGTTATATTGTTATGCTGTGACATCAGGGGGTGACTAAGACGCCCAAGAGTGGACCCTCTGGGTCGCGGAAACAAAGTTCCCTCGAGTGAGCAGGCCAGATGGAACCAACCAATATACAGGGATCATTAGGGGCAAACCCGAGGGAGTCGGACATCGCAACAACTGGCACCAGGAGGGATGGCTCAAAGGACTGCAGGAAAGTGCTCGGACAAGACGGGTGGGACGGACAACCCAAAAAGAGCAGCGGGACGGAGCAGATCGAGGGGACTGACAGGGACTGGACAGGTCGGAGCGGGATGGTAGGACAGACCAGGACTGAACAGGACTAAGTAGAGTGACGAGACGGGAATAAGGACAGGGCAGACTGACAGGACCGAACAGAGATGGAGCAGGGGACAGGGCTGAACAGGAGCACCAGATAGGAAATAGGACGAGTGGGAAGAACCCACACGAGCAGCCAGAATACAGCACGGAAAACACACTATAATCAGGCACCTCCAATATGGAAGAGGCGCCTGATATACCCTGAGGCAGCATCTGATTGCCTGGCCAGTGCTTCGGGGTCAGATGCTGCAGGGACCCCCGAGTGACAGGACAGAGGAGCGCAGGAGCAGCCCGGTGAGCAGAGGGGCGTGGGATGGACCCGGCAGCAGCGGACATGACGGGCTCAGCGGGCGTCATCATGACAGTACCCCCTCCTTACATCTCTCCCTCCTGAGGTTGGCCAAGAATCTCCCCAGAATATGTGGAGCATTGATGTTTTCTCATGGCTCCCAGGACCTCTCTTCAGGACTAAATCCTTTCCAATCAATAAGGAAGAAGGTTCTTCCCCTAACCCTCTTCATGGCAAGAATATATTTTACCTCAAAAATATCATCAAGTGGAACAGAGTGGTACCGATTAAGGATGACGGGTTTTAGGAGTGAGACATGGAAGGCGTTAGGGACCCGAAGCGAAGCAGGCAACCTCAATTTATAGGCCACGTTGTTGATGCAATTAAGAATTTCAAAGGGACCAATGTACCGAAGACCTAGCTTGTATGATGGAATCTTCAACCGGATATGCTTGGTTGAAAGCCAGACTTTGTCGCCAGGTCGATATAATGGGAGAACCCTTCGCATTTTATCCGCATGTCTTTTAATCTGAGCACCAGCCCTTTCAAGGGCCTCTTTGGTCTCTTTCCAAATTTCAGAGAACTCCATGGAGACCGTATCCGCTGCGGGCATGCCCGAGGTTGTAGTCATGGGGAGAGGTATACCAGAATTCTGACCAAAGACCACAAAAAAAGGTGACTTGGTAGTGGACTTGCTGGGATGGTTGTTATGGGCGAACTCTGCCCAGGGAATCAGAGAAACCCAATCGTTTTGATGAGCATTAGAAAAGTGGTGCAGGTATGATGTCAAAACCTGGTTTACTCGTTCAACTTTCCCGTTGGTCTGCGGATGGTAGGCAGAAGAAAAATCCAAAGATACACCCATGAGCTTACAGAGTGCTCTCCAGAACTGTGAAGTAAACTGGACTCCACAGTCAGATACAATTCGCTGAGGGAGTCCATGCAGTCTGAAAATTTGTTGGATGAAAATCTTGGCCAACTCAAAAGCCGAAGGCAGCCCGGGCAGAGGAACGAAATGAGCCATTTTGGAAAAACGATCTACCACCACTAGGATAGTCATACACCCTGAGGAACGAGGAAAGTCAGTGATAAAATCCATTGCAATGTGCTGCCAAGGAATCGCAGGAATTGGCAATGGATGTAGAAGACCGGGAGGTAACAGCCTAGGAACCTTGTTCTTAGCACAGGTCATGCAGGAGGCCACCAAATCCATCACATCTTGATGGAGGTTCGGCCACCAGTAATAAAGGGAAAGGAGAGTGAGGGTCTTTTTAGTCCCGACGTGTCCTGCAATCTTGCAAGAGTGCCCCCAACGCATCACCTTCACTCTATCTCGGAAAGAAACCAAGGTCTTGCCTGGCGGAGGAGTAATTAGCTGAACGGGAGCCACTGTGATGATCTTGGCAGGATCGATGATGGGCAACGAATCTTCCTCCATCTCACTTGACTGAAGGCACCTGGAAAGAGTGTCAGCTCAGCTTTGGTATTTTAATTCCCGGGTCGGAAGTGAAGCCTGAAGTCGAAACGAGAAAAGAACAAAGACCACCTGGCCTGTCTGGAATTCAGTCTCTGGGCTGATTGGATTTAAGCCAGATTCTTGTGGTCAGTAAAAATTATAAAGGGATGAACGGCCCCTTCCAGAAGATAACGCCATTCCTCTAGCGCCATCTTAATAGCTAGCAATTCTCGATCCCCAATCAAGTAGTTGCACTCCGCAGGAGAGAACAATTTAGAGAAGAATCCACATGGAACCAGTCGCCCTGAAGATGTCTTCTGGGAAAGTATCGCCCCGGCTCCTGTGGAGGAGGCGTCCACCTCAAGTGAGAAGGGTCTGCTGGCCACCGGTCGGTGCAGGACTGGGGCAGATGCGAAGGCCTGCTTCAGAGTTTGAAAAGCATCCTCGGCCTCCCGAGGCCAGACATTCGGTTTGGACCCCTTCCAGGTTAGAGCAGAAATAGGCTTGGTCATTGAAGAGAAATGAGGAACGAATTGCCTGTAATAATTTGCAAAGCCAAAGAACCACTGAATAGCTTTAACACCTACTGGACGAGGCCATTTCAGCACAGTGGACAATTTTTAGGGTCCATCTTCAGTCCCGAGTCCATGATTATATACCCCAAGAAGGGCAACGAAGTTTGGTCAAACAGACACTTCTCGATCTTTGCATAGAGACTATTCTCCTGTAGGTGTTGCAGGACCAGCCGAACACTTCTCAAATGGGAGGGTAGATCGGAAGAGAAGATGAGGATGTCATCTAAATAAACCACGACACAGGAGTACAGAAGATACCGGAAGACTTCGTAAACAAATTCCTGTAACACCGCCGGAGCATTGCAGACTCCAAAGGGCATGACCAAATATTCGTAATGGCCATCCCTGGTATTAAAGGCGGTTTTCCACTCGTCTCCGGCGTGGATACGGACTAAATTATAGGCACCCCGTAGGTGTAGTTTGGTAAAGATCCAGGCCCCCCTTAGGCAATCAAAAAGTTCAGGAATGAGAGGGAAACGGTACTTGTTCTTAACCTTGATGTTATTCAGGCCTCGGTAGTCAATGCATGGCCGAAGGGATCCATATTTCTTCCGGACACAGAAAAAAACCTGCCCCCGCAGGAGAAGAGGACTTCCAAATTCTTCCGGATGTATTCAGACATCGCCGAGGTTTCCGCTGGAGACAGATGATAAGTTCTTACCCTGGGAGGGGTGGTTCCAGGAATAAGCTCGATTGGGCAATCATAGGCCGGATGTGGAGGAAGAATCTCCACCTCCTTTTCATCGAAGACATCCGCAAACGAATAAGCCTCGGATAATCCAGGAAGATCGGTGGATACTCGTAAAGGACTGGATCGAGTAACAGACAGCAAACATCATTCATGGTATGAATGACCCCAACGCAAGACCTCTCCGGAGCGCCAGTAGAGTAGTCCAAGAAGCAAGGTGTGAGAAAGGTTAGGCAAGATGTAAAAAGATATCTTCTCACGATGTTTGGCTCCTATTTGTATCTCGAGCTTCGCGGTCACCATGGTGACAGGCACTGGAAGCGGTTTACCATCCACAGAGGCAATCAGGAGTGGATTTTCTAGCGGAACCACCGGAATCTGAAACTTGTCCACGTCTTCAAGCCAAATGAAGTTGCCCGCCGAACCCGAGTCCACATACGCCTCCACAGATCTGCGCTCCCGACCTAGGACAATTAAAGCTGAGATAGTGAGGGGTAGAGAGGAATCAGAAACACCTAAGAGAGCCTCTCTTACCTTGCCTAGGCAGAGGAGTTTTCTGGTCTCTCCGGGCAAGAACGCAGAAAATGAGAAGTTCCACCACAATAGAGACACAGACCCTGTGCAAGCCTCTCCCTCCGCCTTTGCTCTGACAACTTTACTCGATCTACCTGCATTGACTCAGGAGCAGAACTACTGGGCACTCTGGTTGGACGTGGATTAAGAACCCTTTGGGACCTGAAGTGTTTCTTCTCTCTAACCACCTCACAAGAGCATTCCTGAAACCGCAAGTCAATCCGTGTGGCCAAAGAAATGAGGTCCTCCAAAGCAGTAGGAGTGTCCTGACCTGCAAGCTCATCCTTTATCTTACGAAAGCCCCCGCCAAAAGGCCCCTACCAAAGCTTTATTATTCCACCCTAACTCTGAGGACAGAGTACGGAAGCGAATAGCATATTGGCCTACCAAGAGAGTTCCCTGTTGGAGGTTAAAAAGAGACTCAGTGGTGGAAGCCAACTGGCCTAGCTCGTCAAAAACTCTACGAAAGGTATACAAAAAATGTGGATACTGGAGACAATAGGGTAGTCACGCTCCCACAGGGGGTTCACCCAAGCTAAAGCCTCCCCCTCGAGATGAGACACAATAAAGGCCACTTTGGCTCTATCGGTAGGGTATTTCTGAGACAGAATCTCAAAATGAAGGCAGCACTGGTTCAGAAACCCCCTACACAATTTGGGATCTCCGCTATATCTAGGTGGTTTCCCCAAATGTGGCGGAGGATGAGGTGCAGGGTCACGAGGTGGAACAGGGGCGGTGGCGGATGACTGGAGGGAATGCAGTCAGTCGTCCACTGACTCCATGTAGCTAAGGATATGGGACTGGGTATCAGACTGCTGGGTGAGCTCCTGCTGGAGACCTGCCAGCAGAGAGGCATTCCCTGGATCAGAGGTCTGCAGGGTGGACAGCCGGGTGTCTATGGATTTCATAAAAGAATTTATCCGCATCTGGTTCTACTGTAAAAAGAGCAACTCTTTCTGAGTTGCGGCCGATGCACCAGCGGGGTCCATGGCCTGAATATACTGTTATGCTGTGACGTCAGGGGGTGACTAAGACGCCCAAGAGTGGTCCCTCTGGATCGTGGAACCGAAGCTCCCTCGAGTGAGCGGGCCAGATGGAATCAACCCATATACAGGGATCGTTAGGGGCAAACCCGAGGGAGTCAGACACTGCAACAGTTGGCACCAGGAGGGACGGCTTAAAGGACTGCAGGGAAAGTACTCGGACAAGACGAGTGGGACGGACAACCTAACAGAGCAGCGGGACGAGACTGACAGGACGGAATAGGACGGAGCAGACCAACGGGACTGACAGAGACTGGACAGGACGAAGCGGGATGGTAGGACAGACCAGGACTGAACAGGACTAAGCAAGGTGACAAGACGGGAAAAGGGACAGGGCAGACTGACAGGACCGAACAGGGACGGAGCAGAGGACAGGGCTGAATAGGAGCACCGGATAGGAAATAGGACGAGAGGGAAGAACCCACACGAGCAGCCAGAATACAGCACGGAAAACACACTATAATCAGGCACCTCCAATATGGAAGAGGCGCCTGATATACCCTGAGGCAGCATCTGATTGCCTGGCCAGTGCTTCAGAGTCAGGTGCTGCAGGGTTAAAGAAGCGAGCGGCTGCGCGCCCGCGTACTAGAGAGTGTGCGTAGGGGCGCTGCCAGCCTGCAGGCCGACAGCGAGAAAGAACAACGCCGGGACCCCATAGTGACAGGACGGAGGAGCGCAGGAGCAGCCCGGTGAGCAGAAGGGCGTGGGACGCACCCGGCAGCAGCGGACATGACGGGCACAGCGGGCGCCGTCATGACGTATATAACCTTCACACTAGGAGTTTTTCAGCTTTTTTAATGCAAATTTTTAGCTCCGTTTTACAGTACCAGCAAAATCTGAGATTTCAGAAATCTCGACACACCTTGTTTGTTTGTCCTGATTATTTTGTTTTTTGCTTACTTTTTTGCTCAATAGAGCATGTCACTTCTTTCGGCGTTTTTTCAGTGCTTTTCACTAATTCAAAGTAATGTGTGATGAAAATGACACTGAAAAAACGCAGGTATCAGGTTATGCAGCGTTTTTAGTGAAAAACGTACAGCAGTATGTAAAACTCATTTATTTTTGTGATTTTTCTAGGTTTACCATCTTGTCTCAAGGTACTGCCACACTAAGCTATCCCGCTAGCGATCTCGTTAGCGTTGCATACTAATGAGATCGCTAGCGGGATTGTTTCTATATCGCTAAATGCAGTCACATTTAGCGATATAGTTAACGACGCTATCGCCGTTAGCGATCTTCTTAACGACTTTAGCGGTACAAAAGTACCGCTAAATCGCTAAGAAAAGGTGCCACACTAGCGATATATACTTACCCAGCGGGAGCGCCGACGAGAAAATAGGGTCCGGAACGATTCCAGCGACGAGCGAGATCACAGCAGGAAGCTCGTCACTGGAAGCTGCCGCACTGAACAATATCGCTAACGGGATCGCTAAATAGTGACGTTTTTTAGCGATCCCGTTAGCGATATTGTTCAGTGTGGCATACCCTTCAGTCACCTGAGATGACAGGTGGGATTAGTACAGTTTAATTAAATTAGTGATGTGTAAAAAGTAAACATTGGCTGACCAAGGTGTGAGATTGAGCAATGCCTGTGGCTGAGATGTAACAATGACTGTGCCGGACCAAGATGTGAAATTAATCAATAACTGAGCAACTTAATGGTAGACCAAAGTGTGAAAGTAAAGTGTTTTACAAACTCAATGCACTGCACTGGTAAATTATTCCAGACCAATTCACCTCCCTCAGCTGTTACATTTGTATGTATATTTTTTCATAAACATATATCTTGCATTGTTGACCTGACCTATGTTCATGCTTTTGTGGTTTAAGCAAAGCTGAACTTTTGTATCCTGAAAAATGCTGCAAAATTGTGCCTAGAAACCTGTGGTTTTGAAGCTGCTTCTTTTCTGCTATGAGTGCAGGTTTTGCTGCAGAAAAATCTCTGAAAAAATGCCTAGTGTGAACATAGCCTTACTGTATCACATTGCAAAGAATGTTAGAGCCCATGATGGCTTCTCTTATCTATGACAAGTGGTGTCTGTCTCCTCTGCCTCTTCCCTGCTGAACTGCTCAGGGTTTGGATTCGAAAATATGATATTTCAGGTTGCAGATGAACTTTATTGACGTTACTGTATTCAGAGTTTAACCATAGCTTTTGTCCCTGATAGCACTACTGTTTAGGTTCACATTTACTGCTTTATCACTGTCATGTGCATGTACAGCACCTATTACCTACTGCATTCACCTAATAAAAAATACAGCCTAAGCGCTTCACAGGAAAAACAATGAGTAGCTGTGTCAATAAAATGAACAGTAAAATTAGGTAATTATGTTTTTACCAGAAAAACAGGCCACAATTCTCATAAACAGCACACAAACCGTCTTTACACCTGCAGCTTATAAATTTACAAGAGAATGACGACCTTTTGTTTGTGGGGAATTGTTGTGGGGGATTAGCACAGCCATATTTGTGTTGTGTCCATACTTCTCTTTTGTTAAAAAGGTCTTATGATCTCTGAAAAGAGAAGAAGAAAAAGATAAATTGTGTTATCAATACTCACTAGTAAACTAGCCACAGTATCTGTGTATCTGCGTAATGTAGTGACTAGTGATGAAACATTAGGCAAATTTGCAACTTATTCAAGCTCCACTTAAGGGTATGCCACACTAAACAACATCGCTAACGGGATCGCTAAAAAACGTCACTATTTAGCGATTCCGTTAGCGATGTTGTTGTGTGCGGCATCTGTCAGCGACGAGGCCCCTGCTGTGATCTCGCTCGTCGCTGACATCGTTCCGGACCCTATTTAGATCGTCGGCGCCCCGCAGGTAAGTATATATCGCTAGTGTGGCACCTTTTCTTAACGATTTAGCGGTACTTTTGTACCGCTAAAGTCGTTAAGAAGATCGCTAACCGCGATAGCGTCGTTAACTATATCGCTAAGTTAAGCCGCATTTAGCGATATAGAAACAATCCCGCTAGCGATCGCATTAGTATGCGTCTTTATCGCTATCGCTAGCGGGATTGTTTAGTGTGGCAGTACCTTTAGACTATGTGTATACAACCTGAAGCAAGGGCCACATGTGCCCAGCAATATTTGTGATTCCTCTCTGTTCAGTTCTACAGAGACCATAAGAAGGTTGTGCATTAATGTAGTTTCTCCACCACAAGTTATGAGGGATGTCAAAAGTTTTGTTAATTCCTAAACTTTTGGTTTGATCAGATTTTATTTTATTATAGTGTTAGAAATGAGACCCATCGAATCCTTCGCTGCCAGATGAGTGCTACACTTTGTGGAGGGCACCATTTGGAAGTAATCTTTGTGTTGTGTGTGTCCAATATGCTGTATTCGATTTAGCAAAGTATTGTTGAGTCCTTTACACACAGTCTCATTCACAGAAATTGATTTTTCCCATGAAATTGCAAAATTCAGGAAATTCAACTCTGATCCTCTGCAGATCGATATGCGAGGCACCAGTTTAGAATGACGCTGACAGATTCTATTTACAGCGAACCTGTCAGCAGGATTTTGCTCAGTATACTACAGAAACTGTCATGTTGCTGTTTTTATACTGATTAAAATGATAACTGGGGTGAAGAAATCCATCTTATGGTTCTTGTGTAATCAGCGTTACAAGTTTTCAGTTAATGGGATGCCCATGCTTCGGTGCGAGACTGTAGGCAGAGTCTTATCTTCCTACTCTAAGCCAGAGAAACCAAGGAAAGACCTGTCTACAGGCCCCGAATCACAAACAGTCCATCTCTATGATGAGGAACATGATTGTGCTTCAGGACAGCCTGTGGGAAAGTCTTTCATTGGTTTCTGTGGGGTCCACTTTATGGTGTTAACTCTTGCAAAAGTGAGAAATGTGAGGCTAAAGCAAGATTTTAGTGAAAAAAATGAACTTTTTTAATATGACAACTTAACATCACTAAATTCTGTGTCACATTCTCGTGTTCAAGATGCTCAATATACCCCTGGATAAAATCCTTGATGGGTGTAGTTTCCAAAATTGGGTCACTTGTGAGAGACTTCTGCTGTTTAGGCCCGTTAGAGCCCTGCAAATCCAACATAGTGCTCACCATCTTTCATACAAATTTGTATTTTGAAATTCAAATATTGCTCCTTCCCTTCCTAGCCCTGCCGTTTGTCCAAGCAAAACTTTTAGACTACATGTGGGGTGTCACCATCTTCGAAAGAATGTCGGTAGCAATCTGTGAACTCCACTTTTTGCTATTACCTCTTGTAAAAGTGAAAAAAATTGGGGCTAAAACAAAATTTTAGAGCTAAAATTTTATTTATTTTTTTACTGAATTTTGCACTAATTCCTGACAACAGTTTTGAAGTATTTCAGGGGTGTGGGTTTTAACCCCTTTCCGACATATGGCATAATAATACGCACATGTCAGAATCCCCGTTTTGTGCAGGCTCTGGCGTTGAGCCCTCACCTTTCCAGGCACATGACAAATTATCTATACAGCTGACATGTGCCTGCAGCAGCAGCGGGTGGAATTGCAATCCACCCGCGGCTGTTAACTAGTTAAATGCTGCTGTCATTCTTTGGCAAAGGCATTTAACTCGTGCTTACAGGAGTGCATCATTGGCTCCGTCCATCGGTGACCCAGTCTCATGATCGCAAGTCACCAATGGGTCAGCATGACAACCAGAGGTCTGCAGCAGACCTCTGTGGTTGTCATTACCCGTGGTTTGCTGTCATAGCAAGTGAGCTTTTCTGCTACACACAGGCAATCTGATCATCACCTGTGTGTAGCAGAGGTGATCAAAGTAGTGCAGCTTGTAGTCTCCCATAGAGATTGTTGAAGCATGCAGAAAAAGTAAAAAAAAGTTTTTAAAAATATTAAAAAAAATTAAAAAATATAAAAGTTCAAATCATCCCCCTTTCTTCCCATTCAAAATAAAGCACTTAAAAAAACCAAATATAGACATGTTCGGTATAGCTGCCTTCAGAATCGTCCAATCTATCAATATAAAAAAATAATTAACCTGATCGCTAAAAAGCATAACGAGAAAAAAAATTCAAAGTGCCAGAATTACATTTTTTTTGGTCTCCCCTACTTTGCAATAAAATGCAATAATGTACGATCAAAACATTGTACCCACCAAAATGGTATCAATAAAAATGTCAGCTCGGCACACAAAAAATAAGCCCTCACCTGGCCCCAGATCACGAAAAATGGAGATGCTACAGGTCTTGGAAACTTGCGCCTTTTTTTTTACAAATTTTGGATTTTCTTTTCACCACTTAAATAAAAGAAAACCTATACATGTTTGTGATCAGTGAACTCGTAATGACCTGGAGAATCATAATGGCAGGTCAGTTTTAGCATTTATTGAATATGGTAAAAAAAACAACTGTGGAATTGCACTTTTTTTGCAATTTCACCGCACTTGGAATTTTTTTTCCCGTTTTCCAGTACATGATATGTTAAAACCAATGGTGTTGTTCAAAAGTATAAGCTTGTCCCGCAAAAAACAAGCCCTCACAAGGCCATATTGACAGAAAAATAAAAAAGTTATGCCTCTGGGAAGAAGAGGAGCAAAAAACAAAAATGCAAAAATGATAATGGCCCAGGAGTTAAGGGGTAAAAATGGCCTCAATTTTTGGGAGTTTCAGTTTATAGGCTTCTTAAAGTCCATTTAATTCTAAATAGGTCCCTAAAGAAACTAAATTTTTAATTTTGTTGAAATAATGAGAAATTGCTGCTAAACTTTTAACATTCTCTAAGATCATAACTAGAGATGAGCGACTTTGCCTTTTTTAGGGTCGAGTCGGGTTTCGTGAAACCCGACTTTCTCAGACTTTCTCAAACTTTCTCGAACGAAGCCGGCGGACCAACGGAAATGGTCGGGTCGAAGTCGAAAATCCGACCCCAATGCAAGTCAATGGTGAATAAAAGTCCGCAGGGAGTGGAGGACAGTAAACACACCTACAGTGCCCATTTCTATGCCAACGACATCAATTCTTATTACTTAAGCTTGTCAACCTTAATTAACTTTATAATAATAGTAACGCATTGAAAACTGGGGGTTATTGGGCTAAAGTTGTGGGGGGGGCAGTGCTGGCTCCAGGTTTTCGTGGGCCCCGGGCCAAAGAGTCTCAGTGGGCCCTTTAACACATACAACAATTCATGATGCTCCGATACGGCAGAGAAATATAGGTATAGTACAATGCCAAATACTTCACTTCTTACATGACATGAGTGATATCTACTTTAAATTCTACAATAACTCAAAAACCGGACAGTATAGTGCTCCATACAGTATTATGGGCACCACATAGTGTGCCATACAGAATAATAAGCCCCATATATTGCTCAATACAGAATGGGCTCCATATAATGCTCCATACACAATAGGCCCCATATGATGCTCCATCTATAAAGGGCCCTATATGATGCCCCATAAATAATGAACCCCATATGATGCTCTAGTATATGATGGGCCCCATATATAAAGCTCCAGTGTATGATGAACCCCATATAATGCTCCAAATATAATGGTTTCCATATATAATGCTCCATATATAATGGTCTCCATGTGATGCTCCATATATAATGTGCCTCATATGATGCGCCATATATAATGGGCCCCATATGATGCTCCAGTATATGATGTGCCCCATGGATGATGCTCCAGTGTATAATGGGCCCTATCTATGATGCTCATGTGTATGATGGGCCCCATATATAATTCTCCAGTGTATAATGCTCCCCATATATTGCTCCAACCATTAAAAAAAAATGAAATACCTCTCCTCGCTGGGCACTGATCTACTCTGGACTCCTCAGCGTCGCCATCTTCCAGCTCTCTGCACAGTGACTGTTCAGGCAGAGGGTGTACAGAGGTGACATAATCGCGCTTTCTGACCGGAATGTCACTGTCAGGAAAAGCGGAAGACGTCACAGCGGTGGAGCAGGGAAAGGTAAGTATTGCAAGTGCTGGGGCCCAGAGCTAGCAGGGGGGCACACTTGTGGGCGCCGGGAACTGGCACAGGGCCCCTTATAGTACGACGGGTGCGCCAGGTGCTGCCCCCAGCCCTGGGGGGGGTACAGCCCAGTTAGGGAGGTGGAAAAACTTGCATATGTTTAGTTGTAGGCTGGACATTCAGCAGCTGCAAATGGAGGAATTGGAGAAGTCAGAGGAAGAGAAGAACAAAGCGAGCCATTTTGCTGGCAACCTATGTGTCATCAGGGGAAGGTGGTACAAAATCCTTTGAAACCCAGGCATGGCTCAGTTTAATGAAGGTGAGATCATCTACATTTTGGGTCGACAGACGGGTCCTTCTTTCTGTCAGGATTGATCTAGCAGCACTGAAGACTCTTTCTGATAGCACACTACCAACAGGGCAAGCGAGCTCCTGTAAGGCATATTGTGCCAATTCAGGCCAGGTGTTCAGTTTACAGGCCCAGTAGTCAAAGGGGAATGAACTGTGAGGGAGAACATCGATAGGGGATTAGAGGTAATTTTGAACCATAGTTGACAACTGCTGTCTCCTGTCTGTTACAATCGATTCAATATTACCAGTCGTGTGAGTGTTACTCGAGAAATCAAACCACAACATGGTCATGAAACCCCTGTCTCCAATGCCACTCCGAAGCCAGTGAGGTTTTGTAGTCCGTCCATGCTTGCAAGTGCATGGTGTTTAAATGTCTAAGCATGCAACTGGTATTCAATTTTCAGAGATTTTTCCCTCGGCTAAAGGTCCTTCCGCACTTCTTACAGATAACCTTTGCCTCATCAATAGGATTTTGGTCAAAAAAGTGCCACACTGCACTCTTTCTACTATGGGATAAATTTTCAGGGCTTGCACGCAGTGCTAATTTGACCATCTGGCCAAGTTGTTCTGTAACTCTTTTTGTTTTTTTAACATGTTTTTGGACTGCTACGGGCCTGCCAGATAACCGCAGCTGCGATGTCGATGCCTGCTGCGGATCCTCCTCCACTTCTGAGCAATTGTCAGCGGCACCCTCTTCCCCCAATGGATGCCAATCTGGGTCAACAACTGGGTCATCCATCACCTCCTCTTCAATTTCATCTGCACCTTCCTCTGTGTCACCATGTAAGGTGTTAGAGTATGGGGAAGGGACACCTGAGTTTCATCAGGGTCAGATTCTGGCTCAGTAGACTGCGAGGGCAGTGTAGTGCTCTGGGTGAATGTATCAGCAGAATCAGATAGCAGTGGCTGTGCATAAGTGCACTCCATGTCATATTCATCTTGGACTGGGGAATTCAGGATTTGACTTGATAACCCAGGCATGGTATGTGAAAAGAGCTCCATGGAGTAATCTGAAGTGTTGG
The DNA here is from genome assembly GCA_033576555.1 of Oophaga sylvatica. Classification (NCBI taxonomy): domain Eukaryota; kingdom Metazoa; phylum Chordata; class Amphibia; order Anura; family Dendrobatidae; genus Oophaga; species Oophaga sylvatica. The sequence continues at coordinate 39,124,054 of JARQOD010000007.1, forward strand.
CTGCTGCATCCTTCACTTTTGGTGGGGTGAAGGACACAAGGAAAGGTGTCGTTCCTGACCAGGAGCCTGCACTGATGACTCAGTGCTTGCATTTTTTGAAAGTTCAGAAGAGGAGGCGATAGAGCTGGGAGCTGCTTCGGAAATGTAAGCCAAAACCTGTTCCTGATGCTCCGGCTTTAAAAGCGGTTTACCTACTCCCAGAAAAGGGAGCCTTCCAGGCCTTCTGGAGCCAGACGATGGCACAGGCTCAACACCTACTGCCTTATGTGCTATTGGGCTTTTAGCACTACCAGCAGATGCACCACCACCATATCATTCCCAGCTGGGCCCCCCTGCCCACATCCGCGGCCTCTTCCACCATACTTCCTCATGTTTGGGAAAATGTACCAAAAATACCAGCAGATATATGGTACTGTATGAGGAGCATACAGCTGTATATGGTGTAGGGGAAAATTTAAATCTCCATATATATTTCCGGAGTCACACACAGATGCTCACTCAGAATGGATTTGACCGTAATACAAAGAGCAGATATTCGCTACTGTATCAGAAGCGGACAGCTGTATACTGTTTTGGGGAAAATTTAAATCTCCGTATATATTTCCGGAGTCACACACAGATGCTCACTCAGTATGGATTTGACCGTAATACAAAGAGCAGATATACTGTACTGTATCAGAAGCGTACAGCTGTATACGGTGTAGGGGAAAATTGCAATCTCCATATATATTTCCGGAGTCACACACAAATGCTCACTCAGTATGGATTTGACCGTAATACAAAGAGCAGATATACGGTACTGTCTCAGAGAAGCGTACAGCTGTATACAGTGTACGGGAAAATTGCAATCTCCGTATATATTTCCGGAGTCACACACAGATAGTCAGCATGTATTTTTCCATGATACCAGCCGGTACACGGTAGTGTGTGAGGAGCATACAGCTCTATACGGTGTGGGAAAAAATGAACGGTCGGTAAGTGTGCAGAAAAAAAAGAATAAAAGTATTAGTGCTGTGTAAAAAGCAGTCTGCACAGCAGTGTACACACAGCAATACAGCTATCAGGCAGCCTAATAACCAGCGCTGCTGCACACAAGAAAATCCTCCCCTGTCACTGCACACTAACTGTACAGCACAATTGCTATCAGCACAAGCACAGAAGAACTTCTCTTTCCTGCCTAACTCTCTCCCTACTGATAAACAGCATCAGCAACCTGGGCCGTATTTAGAGTTTATGCTGCCCTAGGCACTTTTCGTTCTGCCTCGCCCATTGGTGAGTATGACTAATGCAGACACTGTCGTCAGTGACTTAAGGTACTGCCACACTAAACAATCCCGCTAGCGATCACAATAACGACGCATACTAATGCGATCGCTAGCGGGATTGTTTCTATATCGCTAAGTGCGGCCACATTTAGCGATATAGTTAACGACGCTATCGCCGTTAGCGATCTTCTTAACGACTTTAGCGGTACAAAAGTACCGCTAAATCGCTAAGAAAAGGTGCCACACTAGCGATATATACTTACCCAGTGGGAGCGCCGACGAGAAAATAGGGTCCGGAACGATTCCAGCGACGAGCGAGATCACAGCAGGAAGCTCGTCGCTGGCAGCTGCCGCACTGAACAACATCGCTAACGGGATCGCTAAATAGTGACGTTTTTTAGCGATCCCGTTAGCGATATTGTTCAGTGTGGCATACCCTTTAGACTACTTGCACATCAGCGATTTTTGCCATTCGCGGCAGATTGGGCAGTTTTTCCGCATCTGCCACGTAACGGATCACTTATGGCAACACAATCTAAACATCCTATTTGTATGTCTTTTGAGTGTGGTAGGAAACCACTGTCTTTGAAAGAGCTACATGGGCATACACAAAGATTCGGCCGCATTCATTCCCTTTGCGACTTGAAAATATGTGCGACACTTGCGGTTTTGACGCGATCCCACAAATCCGATAGTTGCAGCAACGGAAAAAAAAACGCTACTAGCAGTGTTTTTTTGTCTCACCGCAAGTGCCGCACATGTTTGCAAGTCCCATAGGGAATGAATGAGGCCGAATCTATGTGTATGCCCATGTAGCTCTTTCAAAGACAGTGGTTTCCTACCACACTCAAAAGACATACAAATAGGATGTTTAGATTGTGAGCCCCAATGGGGACAGTGTTGATGATGTATGTAAAGTGCTGTGGAATTAATAGCGCAATATCAATGAATAAATATTATTCTTAATATTATGTTACAATACCAGGATCTGAGGATTTTCTGTTTCGAGGTCAAGAGCTCTCTGATGTGATATTGCTGCCTGTCTCGCTGTCTTCCTCTTTTGACACTGCAGTGTGGTGGACAAGAAAACATTAACTGGTTAACAGCAAGAAGTCTGGTGTCTGTGTACTAACTGAACTAGAAACTCTCCCCACACCATGTCCAGCAGACATCGGAGGATTACTAGATGGATGTTATTATTCTATTACTGCCCAGTCTCTGACTAAGGCCTTATTCATATGTCTGGGTGTAAACAGATACTTACATATAAATCTGGACAATTTATATTATAGATCTCCTGGTATATTATTTATTATAGATCTATAATATATAATGTACAAGGAGACCTATAGTATAAAATGTCCAGAATTATCTGTAATATGTGATGTACAATCTATTATATATAATGTCCAGGGTGATCTATAATATATAATGCTCAGGTAGTAGATTTATAATAATGTACAGTCCAGGCAAATCTATACTATATAATGTCCAGAGGCAGAGATATATTTAGGGTACGTTTCCACGTTCAGGAAACGCTGCGGGTTGGACGCTGAGAACCCGCTGCAGAGTCCAATCCGCAGCGTCCAAATGTTACAGCATAGTGGAGGGGATTTTATGAAATCCCATATCCACTATGCGTACAATTTCAAAGATGCAGGTGGCAGACCTGCGTATATGCACATGCGGAGCGTCTTTCTAGACTGCAGCATGTCTACAGTCATGGACAAAAGTTTTGAGAATGACACAAATATTAATTTTTACAAAGTCTACTGCTTCACTTTTTCTAATGGCAATTTGCATATACCGTATATATTATGTATAAGCCGACCCATGTATAAGCCGACCCCCTAATTTTGCCACAAAAAACTGGGAAAACTTATTGACTCGCGTATAAGCCTAGGGTGAAAAATGATTATGCCCCCATATGATGCTACACAGATTATGCCCCCATATGCTCCACAGATTATGCCCAATATGCTCCACAGATTATGCCCCCATATGCTCCAGATTATGCCCCATATATTCCACAGCTTATGCCCCCATATGCTCCATATTATGCCCCCATATGCTCCAGATTATGCCCCATATGCTCCAGATTATGCCCCATATGTTCCACAGTTTATGCCCCCATATGCTCCATATTATGCCCCCATATGCTCCAGATTATGCCCCATATGTTCCACAGCTTATGCCCCCATATGCTCCATATTATGCCCCCATATGTTCCACAGCTTATGCCCCCATATGCTTCATATTATGCCCCCATATGCTCCAGATTATGCCCCATATGCTCCAGATTATTCCCCATATGTTCCACAGCTTATGCCCCCATATGATCCATATTATGCCCCATATGTTCCACAGCTTATGCCCCCATATGCTCCATATTATGCCCCCATATGTTCCACAGCTTATGTCCCCATATGCTTCATATTATGCCCCCATATGCTCCAGATTATGCCCCATATGCTCCAGATTATGCCCCATATGTTCCACAGTTTATGCCCCCATATGATCCATATTATGCCCCCATATGTTCCACAGCTTATGCCCCCATATGCTCCATATTATGCCCCCATCTGTTCCACAGCTTATGTCCCCATATGCTTCATATTATGCCCCCATATGCTCCAGATTATGCCCCATATGCTCCAGATTATGCCCCATATGTTCCACAGCTTATGCCCCCATATGCTCCATATTATGCCCCCATATGTTCCACAGCTTATGCCCCCATATGCTCCAGATTATGCCTCCATATGCTGCACAATTATGCCCCATAGTATAGGCCTCATATGTTGCTGCTGCAAAAAAAAAATGACATACTCACCTCTCGTCGCTGGGGGGCAGGTGCCGGTGTCCTGAGCAGGCGGTGACACCGGCGCGCTATGGGGGACAGGTGCCGGTGTCACCGCTCGCTCAGGACCCCGGCACCTGAGATATTTACCTGTCCTCTCTGCACCGCAGCGCGCTGCTCCCTCGGTCCGACTCCTCTGGCTGTGAATGATCAGGCAGGGGGCGGGGCGTGCACTAACGACATCATCGCGCCCTCTGCCTGAACATTCACAGCCAGAGGAGTCGGACCGAGGGAGGTGTGCGCTGCGGTGGACCGAGGGACAGGTAAATATCACTATACTCACCCCTCCGCCACGCGTCCCTGCAGCCTCTCCTCTTCTCCCGGCGGTCTCCGCAGCGCTTCAGTCCTGCAGCGGTCACATGGTACCGCTCATTAAAGTCATGAATATGTGCATATTCATGACTTTAATGAGCGGTGCCATGTGACTGCTGCAGGAAGGAGCCGGAGATCGTGGGAGAAGCAGGGGGCTGCAGACACCGCGCCGGCGGAGGGATGAGTATGATCCGACACCCCCGCTAAAAAATGGGCTGAAAATCTCGGCTTATACATGGGTATATACGGTACTCCAGAATGTTATAAAGAGTGATCAGCTTAACAGCAATTACTTGCAAAGTCAATATTTGGCTAGAAAATGAACTTTATCCCCAAAACACATTTCAACATCATTGCAGCCCTGCCTTAAAAGGACCAGCTAACCTCTTTTCAGTGATTGCTCCATTAATACAGGTGTGGGTGTTGATGAGGACATGGCTGGAGATCAATCTGTCATGATTAAGTAAGAATGACACCACTGGACACTTTAAAAGGAGGCTGGTGCTTGGCATTATTGTTTCTCTTCTGTTAACCATGGTTATCTCTAAAGAAACACGTGCAGTCATCATTGCAATGCACAAAAATTGCCTAACAGGGAAGAGTATCGCAGCTAGAAAGATTGCACCTCAGTCAACAATCTATCGCATCATCAAGAACTTCAAGGAGAGAGGTTCCATTGTTGCCAAAAAGGCTCCAGGGTGCCCAAGAAAGACCAGCAAGCGCCAGGACTGTCTCTTAAAAGTGTTTCAGCTGTGGGATCGGGCTACCAGCAGTGCAGAGCTTGCTCAGGAATGGCAGCAGGCATCTGCATGCACTGTGAGGCGGAGACTCTTGGAGCAAGGCCTGGTCTCAAGGAGGGCAACAAAGAAGCCACTTCTCTCCAGAAAAAACATCATGGACAGACTGATATTCTGCAAAAGGTACAGGCAGTGGACTGCTGAGGACTGGGGTAAAGTTAGTTTCTCTGATGAATCCCCTTTTCGATTGTTTGGGACATCAGGAAAACGCCTCATTCGGAGAAGACAAGGTGAGTGCTACCACCAGTCTTGTCTCATGCCAACTGTTAAGCATCCTGAAACCATTCATGTGTGGGGTTGCTTCTCAGCCAAGGGAATCGGCTCTCTCACAGTCTTGCCTAAAAACACAGCCATGAATAAAGAATGGTACCAGAATGTCCTCCAAGAGCAACTTCTCCCAACCCTCCAAGAGCAGTTTGGCAATCAAAAATGCCTTTTCCAGCATGATGGAGCACCTTGCCATAAAGCAAAGGTGATAACTAAATGGCTCAGGGAACAAAACATAGAGATTTTGGGTCCATGGCCTGGAAACTCCCCAGATCTTAATCCCATTGAGCACTTGTGGTCAATCATCAAGAGACGGGTGGACAAACAAAAACCTAAAAATTCAGACAAAATGAAAGCATTGATTGTGCAAGAATGGACTGCTATCAGTCAGGATTTGGTCCAGAAGTTGATTGAGAGCATGCCAGGGAGAATTGCAGAGGTCCTGAAGAAGAAGGGTCAACACTGCCAATATTGACTTGCTGCATTAACTCATTCTAAAAGTCAATATAAGCTTTTGTTACTCATATGTTTGCAATTATATTTCTGTCTGGGATGAAAAAACATCTGTCAAACACACATAAAAACCAGAGGGCAATAGATCATGTGAAAATATAATATTTGTGTCATTCTCAAAACTTTTGGCCATGACTGTATTTATCTCGCGGAGACGCTCAGTCTACGCAAAATAAATAACACCGTCCTATGTATAGGATGCGGTGATTCCACACTGTTAAATGAACACATGTGGAATCACCGCGCGTATAAAAGCCGGCAAAGCTTTGGACGGATCTGTGTCCTCCCTGCAGCGTTTCCTGAACGTGGAAACATAGCCTTAGGGAACGTGCACACGTTGCAGATTTGTCTGCAGAAGTTTCCATACATAATCCACATCTCTTGTCAGAAAACGCAGGTGCGTATTTGATGCGTTTTTTACATGCGGATTTGTATGCCTTTTTGTAAGCTAAATAAAGATGTTATTTAACAAAAAAAAGATTTGTGATGTCATTTCTGTCCAATCTCCTCTTTTACATTAGTCCAGCGCTCATTCTACCCAGCGCTCATTCCCCACTTCCACTCTCATTCCCCCCCAGCGCTCATTCCCCCAGCGCTCATTCCCACCTCAGCGCTCATTCCTCACCTCAGCGCTCATTCCCCACCCCAGCGCTCATTCCCCACCTCAGCGCTCATTCCCCACCTCAGCACTCATTCCCCCAGCGCTCATTCCCCACCTCATCGCTCATTCCTCCCCAGCGCTCATTCCCCACCTCAGCGCTCATTCCCCACCTCAGCGCTCATTCCCCCCAGCGCTCATTACACCCCCAGAGCTCATTCCCCCAGCGCTCATTCCTCCCCCAGTACTCATTCCCCCCAGCGCTCATTCCTCCCCAGCGCTCATCACCCCCCATGCTCATTCCCCACCGCTCATTCCTCCCCCCAGGGCTCATTCTTTTCCCCGTGCTCAATCCCCTAGTGCTCACTGCCCCCCAGCACTCACTGCCCTCCAGCGCTCATTTCTCCCCCAGCGCTCATTCCCCCCCAGCGCTCACTGCCCACCAGCGCTCACTCCCCCAGTGCTCACTGCCCCACAGCGCTCACTGCCCCCACAGCGCTCACTGCCCCACAGAGCTCACTGCCCCCCTAGCGCTCACTGCCCCACAGCGCTCACTGCCCCCACAGCACTCACTGCCCCACAGCACTCACTGCCCCCCAAGCGCTCACTGACCCCAGCGCTCACTGCTCTCAGCGCTCACTGCCCCCAAGTGCTCACTGCCCCACCAGCGCTCACTGCCCCAAGAACTCACTGCCCCCCAGCGCTCACTGCCCCCAGCACTCACTGCCCCCATCCTCAGCACTCACTGCCCCTCCCAGCCCCAGCGCTCACTGCCCTCCCTGCTCATTCCTCCCCCCGTCATCATACTCACCTCCTCCTGCTGCAGCTCCAATGGTCCAGCGCCGACATCTTCTTCCTGTATGAGCGCGCGGACCACTCGTGGTACCTCTCATTAAGGTTATGAATATGGTCGCCACGATTATGAGAGTGGAGTGGCATCCATATTCATGAGCTTAATGAGCGGTACCACGAGTGGTCCACGCGATCATACAGGAAGATGTCGGCGCTGGACCATTGGAGCTGCAGGCAGCAGGAGGAGGTGAGTATGATGACAGGGGAGTGAGGGAAAGCAAGGGGAGGGCCGACGCCCCGGACTTTAAAAAAAAATCATGCTCAGGTGCCATACCTCGCAGAGTCCCGCCCTAGACACGTGCCCTCGAGTGCCTAGTGGCAAATACGGCCCTGTCAGCAACCTCTCCCTACTGTTAATATCAGCAGAAGTTAAATGGAGGTCGGCGCTCAGGGCTTTTATAGACACTATGACGCCCCCCCAAAGCAAGCCAATCACTGCAATGCCGTTCTCTAAGATGGTGGTGGACGCTGCACATGTCATCTCATTGCCCACAGTGTACGTCCTTGCTCATTGGCTGAAAAAAGGCGCCTGCAAGCATTATGGGAACACCGAGTTGGGCGCTGGGGTCGATGACCGCATGGCCGACTGCACGCTATGGTCGGGTTTCTCCCAATGAAACCCGACTTTGGCGAAAGTCGGCGACTTTTGAATCTGACCGACCGAATTTTCATGTGATCCCGATCAAAAAGACCTATGTCTGTGAATGTTTACCAAACACACAGTCTAGAAACAATTCGAACATAAACCATAATGAGTGTGTGATCTATCTATGAAAATCACGTATGGAATGAGTAATTCATGAACGCCTGAATGAGGCCTAAGGAAGGACCATTTAGACAAACCGATAATTGAGAACAACATTCGCTAGAACATTCATTAGCTGATTATTGGCTTGAGTAAACATGCCGGCAATCACCAGACAAATGAGTAAAACGCTCGTTTGTCAAAAATTGGATTGTTCACGCCAGCATTAAGATAATGGTGATCGGCAGCATATCAACAGCTGATGTACTTCCGATATTGATGATATTTTATGAACAAAGAGCAATTCTTTTAACAATCGTTCTGTGTACATAACATTCTGGTCATCCCTCCTAAACAGACTATTAAACAACCATTGTTTGACTTGTGAAAATGGGCTATTTCTGTAGTTTAATTTATTCAGCTGTCTACATACTAATATATTAAATGTACTACTTGCTGACCTATCTTGCTTTTTTCTTTACAATATAATAATATTTGTTTTATAATGACTGTGGTTATCTATCTATCTATCTATCTATCTATCTATCTATCTATCTATCTATCTATCTATCTATCTCTCTAATGATCTACCTATTTGCAAAAGTCATTCCTGAATCTTTAACTATGAGTGTAAATGAATTTGTTATCATAGTTCCTCCATAGTGAATACCTCGGGATGCTATGGCGGTAAGGTACTTGGATCTTTATCATGACCCGGTTGACCTGCAGACCATTACTACGTGGATAAAATCATGTGCTCCTTATTGTTACAATAGATCCATTTATCCCCTGCTTTCAGGGCAATGCAATCTGCTGTTGTAATTAACTACTTCTCTGTACAAGAGCTCCAGGCTCTTCTGTTAGGAAGGCATTTGGAGAAATGGAAGGGTTATGCATATAATATCTGTTTCCATTATGGCATTGTGTGTAGCTCTGGATATGGGGAGATACAGGATGACTCTGTCTGTATAAATGTAAGGTCCAGCACTGCCCACACAGCCAGAGCAGCACAAAAGCAAGTGATAACTATTATCTTTATTATCTACTCCCCAAGGATCTCACTGTGTAATAGCCAGTCTTGGAAGCAGCAAAGGAGTTAATTGGGAGGCCTAGTGGAAAAAATCCCACTTAGTTAGCTGTAAGTGAATATTCAAATTACTCACTTAATTTCACTTACATACACTCTTTGCCCACTTAAGGGTACAATTTGATGATTTAGGATGATATCTTTTGAACACTAGGGCCTGTTGCTGACCTTACAATTATCTGTTCTCGAAAGCATTGTGAAAAGCATTGCAATTTACCACCCACAAGCTCTGCAGATAGCGTCACACTTAACGGCTAAAGACGAGTTCTACCTACTGTAAGGTTTTCAATGTTCCAAGAAAATGAAGACACCCAACTGTTAGGGAATAATGCAGATTCTAGCACTGGGGAAGCTTTTGTTCTATAGCTTCTATTATAATTAAAGTTAAAAACCATCAAGGAATGGCACAGTCTTGCAGTGTGCAATATTTTGTAATTCTCCAGCTCTACAATGGCAACTAAACAATTGTTATTTAACAATAATGAAACCAGTTGTGTTTTTATTAGGGTGAGATACTCCCGGAAAGGACAGATGTAAATGTGTCAGAAATCTAAAGGTTGCAAATACATCTGATGTAAAAGGTATTATCACTAAATAATTTTTTTTATATTGTCAATTCTTGCGTTCATGGTTAAAAGTATCAATACGAATGATTTATGGTTTTTTAATGTCTTATTATCAATATCCCCTGGTCAGAGGTAGGATTTCACCTCCCCCGTAGATTTCAATAAATGGTTTGAGGAGTGACAATCCTATGTGGTTAACATTTTGAAATGAATACATTTTTCAAATTTTTAAGGGAATCTGTCACCAGGTTTTTTCTACCTCATCTGAGCATAGCATAATGTATGAAAAGAGACCCAGATTCCAGCGATGCATCACTTACTTTACTGGGTTTTCTTTGCTGTAGAAGTAGAAGTGCGCAGAAATTTGACCCCACCCACAACATTGACTAGCAGATTTCTATGGATATTGTTTATTGATAGTAAGCTGTTAATCAGTGCTGATGGAGTGGTTGGACTAGGAGGCACGTGAGTAGCTTGTCTGGCAGTGATATTCTCCTGCTGATAAAACATTGATAGTATTGAAACTACCGCACACAGACCAGTAAGTGACACATTGCTGAAATCAGTGTCTGAGCCCCGATCTCATGCTGCCCTCAGATTACAAAGGACAAATCTGTTTACAGATTCTGTTTAAATATGTCGGCTTAGTCAAATTTTTTAAAGAAATAGGATTTGAAGCGCAAATGCTGCAAAGGCTTTAATTACCCTCAAAAGACATATATAACACTCCTATGACTGCATTGTAGCCTTTTGAAGCTCTTAGCAGAAATTCAGCCTTAGCAATGTGAAACTGACATTAATAAATATGGTTATGGGTGAAAAGATGATAATTAGTGATGACTGAGCATGCTCGCCACTGCTTAATATTCAATCGAGCATCGGGGTGCTCAGGTAAGCGCGTTACTCGATCGATTATTATCGCTGGTGCTCAAGCGCTTTTGCAGCTGTTAGACAGCCAATAAACATGTGGGGATTGCCTGCCATACACAGCAATACAGTAGTCATGTTGGCTAGTGGCATTACTGTGAATGGCCAACTGTATCGCATCATCGGGTCTTATAGAAAATCTTGTGTCAAGATACTTGACACACTCTCCTCTGCAAGCAGTTCAGGGAAAGTTGTTATACTAGAGAGAGTTTAGATTAATGTCCGTTCACCTTAAATATTATAAAGTTGCACGCTTTAGTGCCTTTCATGTGGCACTAAAGGGTGTTTTTAACATTTTTTTTAAACCTATTAAACAAATAATTAATAATAAATAATGGCTTGGGGTCCCTCCTATTTTTGATAACCAGCCAAGGTAAAGCAGACAGATGGGGGCTTATATTATCAGGTCCATGGATATTGTCCCCTTCCCAACCTAAACATACCAGTCCGCAGCCACTCCAGAATTGGCAGAATTGGCAGATCACATTAGATGCGCCAATTCTGGAACTTTGCCTTAGCTCATAGATCCCCACAACGTTCGCTGATTCTGTAGTACAAGCTATGGAGTCTCATTCTGAGAACAAAGCTTCATAGGTCACTCATGGTCAGGCAGCGAACTGAGAGACCTGGCGGGAGTAGTGATTACGTCAGAAATTTTACGGATATCATCACTACAGAATAGGTGGACGTCGTGGGATCGCCATGGATTATGTTGGAGCTGCGGGGTTAATAAATTAGTGAACAAGGGACTGTCTCTTGTCTTTATTTATTTATTTATTCAATTTCTCTTTTTATGTCTTTCAGGTTTCCATATGTGGACTTTGTCAGAACTTGGAGTACTCTGGATCAGTATTTTTGTGAACCATGGCGTTGGGAAGTGTTTTTTAAAATAGAATATTTTTGTGTGTGTTTTTTTTTCCTTTTAACTTACTGGGTTAGTAATGGAGATGTCTGATAGACGCCTCTCCATTAATAACCCCTGGGCTTGAGGCCAGCTGACACTACACAGCTGACATCAACTCCAAAGAATTTTTATCTAATGTGATGCACCAATTCTGGGGCAGCTGCGGGCTGTCATTATTAGGCTGGGAAGGGGCCAATATCCACGGACCTTCCCAGCCTGTTAATATCAGCCCCCAGCAATCTTCTTTACCTTGGCTGGTTAAAAATGGGGGGATTCCATGTCATTATTTTAAATTATTTATATATTTCATTCCCAGCCGTGACATGGGAGACAGACATTTGAGCACTGTTTCCCTAAATTTTAGCAATTTTCCTGTTAGGGTCTTCCAGAAAAATGCTCAAGTTTCCCATTGACTTCCATTATACTTGTTACTCAAATCAAGCCCGTCCGAGGGTCAGACCTGCTCGATTTCAGTGCTGAGCACTTGAGCATTTTAGTGCTCAATCATCACTATTGATAACCCTTGGAAACCAACAGCTAGTTTAATAACACACTACACTGACAGACCTTTTATGCTTTTTAAAAAGTAAAAAGGATCCAAATATTACATTCTTTTGCATGCAGATGCCTGCGTTGCTGGTGTTTATACTGGGTCAATGTACAAGAAAGAAACCATGGCTTTTTAACACATGTCGGTACAAAAAGAATTCCTTTTTTGAACTACCAGACATCTATCCCTGATTGTGTTGCCAGGAAACAGGCATAACCTCCAAGTCATCCACTTGTGTGCTAACTCAACTTTCACCTGGTAATGTTTCAGGTGGTGCAGTCACTATCATACAACTTGAAGGACTCTGCTGCCTTTTGGAAAAATTAAGGCTTGTGCTCAGCCTTGCTAGAACATACCCAGCAATCATTATTTTTTATAGAAAGTGATGTTTGCACTGTGTTCTCACATGCAAGAGAACGTGAGACAATCGCTTGATTTGGCATTGAGCTCTAAAGTGAACTGCGCTGTAGACACATGCAACAGTACCTATGGACAGGGAGAGTATATGTGTTTATTGGCCCACTGGGTGAATGTTTTGAGTGTCAGCGACTAGGGCAGGTAGTAAAGACTCTACATTTGGGTGCTACATCTGGTACCAATGCCAGGCAACCGTTATCCACCTTCTTCTACTCCTCCTATTTATTTTCCTAAATAAAGCTGATCCCCATTTCAAACAAGGCACAGCATTACATCCACTCCCTATCCTCAGTGTTTTTGTCTTTGTAAGGTAAAGCATTGCCAAGTAGTTTTACAGCTTGTGAGTAAAGGCAACAAAAACAATACAGCAGACAAGTTGATCATTTGCATCTAGCAGCGAATGTCACACAGGATGGCTCCTCATCGACTGTAACTGGGCATTATTTTAGGCAATAATGCCCAGAAAATTCTGTCTGACCTACAGTAGAGACCAAAAGTTTGTACACACCTTCTCATTCAAAGATTTTTCTGTGTTTTCATGACTATGAAAATTGTAGAATCACACTGAAGGCATCAAAACTATGAATTAACACATGTAGAATTATACATTACACTTTACAAAAAAGTGTGAAACAACTGAAAATATGTCTTATATTCTAGGTTCTTCAAAGTAGCCACCTTTTGCTTTGATTACTGCTTTGCACGCAGAAAAGGTGAATGGATGGATTCTACATGCCTACTGTAGATCCCACCGTGAAGCATGGAGGAGGTGGTGTGATGGTGTGGGGGTGCTTTGCTGGTGACACTGTTGGGGATTTATTCAAAATTGAAGCGGTCAGTGGTCCAGCTCACCCCAAACCATCTCCATTGGGTTCAGGTCTGGTGACTGTGGAGGCCAGGTCATCTGGCGTAGCACCCCAACACTCTCCTTCTTGGTCAAATAGCCTTTACACAGCCTGAAGGTGTGTTTGGGGTCACTGTCCTGTTGAAAAATAAATAATGGTCCAACTAAACGCAAACCGGATGGAATAGCATGCTGCTGCAAGATGCTGTGGTAGCCATGCTGCTTCAGTATGCCTTCAACTTTGAATAAATCCCCAACAGTGTCACCAGCAAAGCACCCCCACATCTTCACACCCCCTTCTCCATGCTTCACGGTGGGAACCAGGCATGTAGAGTCCATCCGTTCACCTTTTCTGCGTGCAAAGCAGTAATCAAAGCAAAAGGTAGCTACTTTGAAGATCTTAGAATATAAGACATATTTTCAGTTGTTTCACACTTTTTTGTTAAGTGTAATGTATAATTCCACATGTGTTAATTCATAGTTTTGATGCCTTCAGTGTGATTCTACAGTTTTCATAGTCATGAAAAAACAGAAAAATCGTTGAATGAGAAGGTGTGTCCAAACTTTTAGTCTGTACTGTACATCTTGGCAAAGTACTGTATTGTTTGTATTATTGGACCCACTTTTTCCCAAAAATTTTTTGGGTGAAAATGGGGGTGCGTGTTATAATCCGAATGTAGCTTACCGGGTGGGCGGCTGTGGTGGTGTGATCACAACAGGCAGGGTCGCTGCTGCAGGAACCTGGCTGAGGCAGGAGTGGAGCGATGCTGTGGGTCTCGGGCTGGGGGGAGGGGGTTTTTGTTTGTGCAAGGCTGCGGTAAACTCCAGGCTACTTCCCACTGTTTTCACTGCGGTGGACTTTGGGTAAAAAGATGTTGGAGTCAGTGCATGTGAAGATTGAGATCTTGTCTCACAAGAACTCTGCTTCAGGAGATCTGAATCAGTGCATGCGCAGCCTCTGGCGGCCATTTTCCCAGTGTCCAGTGCAGTGAAAACAATCGTGAAAGCCAGGGACCCGCATCGGTCTCACATGGCTAAACACCCCTTCCTCCTAGCCCGGGATCTGCAGCATCGCCCCACTCCTGCTGCCACCAACCTCCTGCAGCAGTGACCCTGAATGGGTTACTTTACCATTGGAAACTGATATGGGACATTTGTCACTGACTGTAGCCCTTCAAAGAGGTTACTAAATTTGTCAAGTGACAGAACTGTGGCATGAACAATATCATGACCCTCTTACTGATATTGAAAAAATTACTCACAATGATGCAAAATTGGATGGAGGAAGAACAACAACTTTTAAACGTTCATCCACTACCATAGGGCTTTAGGACCCTCAAGGTAGAGAATGAGGAGGAGCAGTAGCACAATGATGTGAAGGGGGAAAGTCAGTTATCTCAGACACAGTCGGGGAAAAGCCTGACAGTCAATGTGAAATTGATGATGATGACTCTGGCCATGATGGCCAGCCATTGCAGTGGGGTGTGGAAAGTGAACCAGTGGGCCCTTGGTCAAGCTAGTCTTCAAGGCAAGCTATTTGCCCAATTTCTTTGTGGGATGACAGGCATATAATTTGCATCAGGCAAAGGGATGTCTTATTAAATAGCCATGTTTTTGGATTCTAGCTGGAAAAGCAAAATGGGGGAATTTTTTCATGCTTCCAAAAAAGTCCAAATTGCATGCTTCAACATTGTGCAGTATAGACACTTACTGTTTCCACACTTAAACATGCTTCAGCATAGAAAACAGTAAGCATCTTTGCTGCACAATATGAAAAAAAAAAGGTTCAGCTCACCCTTGCGGAAAAAAATATGATTTTTTATTTTTATGGCTCTACCTTATAAACTTCTGTGAAGCACTTGGGGGTTCAAAGTTCTCCCCACACATCTAGATAAGCTCCTGGGGGGTCTAGTTTCCAAAATGGGGTCACTTATGGGGGTTTCCACTGTTTAGGCACATCAGGAGCTCTCCAAACGCGACATGATACCCGCAGACTATTTCATCAAAGTCTGCAATGCAAAACGTCACTACTTCCCTTCCGAGCCCCGACGTGTGCCCATAGAGTAGTTTTCTCCCACATATTGGGTATCAGCGTACTCAGGACAAATTGAACAACAACTTTTGGTGTCCAATTTCTCCTGTTACCCTTGGGAAAATAAAAAACTGGGGACTAAAAGATCATGTTTGTGGAAAAAATATGATTTTTTTATTTTCACGTCCAGGCTGTTGTGGACGCTCTGGATCTGACTTCTGAGTTTGGGCTCCCCCTGGTGGCTGCTGATAGTAATGAATCTGCTTTGGGTAACACAAGTCTATCAGCTGGAGGCGATGATTGGCAACCAGGTGTTGCTGACTGGGGAGATATAAGTGAGCCACCTTCCCATGATCCTTGCCGGTAATTTGTTTCTTCCTGGTCCCACTTGGAAGTCAACTTGCTTCCTGCTTTGTCCTGCCACTTTCAGATAAGTTATTTGCTGTTTATTTCTGTGGCTTTTGTTTTTGTCTATCTCAGTTTTCTGTTGTGAATGTGTTAGAAATGAATTCTGAGCAGAAGCTCCCTCTGGTGGTTACAAACAGTACTGAACCATTCAATGATGATTGGCAATCAGTAGTTACAGACTGGTCTTTATAAGGGAGGTTCCCTCCCACCATGGTTGCCGGTGATCAATTGTTCTTGTCTCAACTGTGGTTCCTGGTTCACTTGGAAGCTTGCTGAGTCTTGCCTGCATCTTCTGCTATCAGATAAGATATTTTCTGCTTTTATTTTTGTGCTTGCTTTTTGCATTGTTCCCTGCACTTCTGTGGAGGTCAGCCAGGTCCCCTCCGGGGGCTTGTGCTCCTCTCAGTTTATCTGAGCCACTGTTATTTGTTCATTTGCCTTTTCCAGTTTTTTCAGTGGCTGCGGCTTAGTTTTGTGACACCAGAGAACTAATTTAGGTGGTAGAGGTCGTGTGATCTCAGGTGTTTTTGCAATTAGTAGAGTTGGTATTTTTTAGGGTTTTTTGGATTGCAGTAAGTGTCTTTCCTATCCTTTTCTGTCCAGGTAGATTGGGCCCCAACGTTTGCTCATACTATTTTCTGTCTGTGTCTGTATTTCCTCTTGTCTAACCGCCATTACATGTTTGGGGGCTTCCTATGTTCTTTAGGGATCTGCTCCGGGGCAGATAGCTTTCCTCTTTCTATCTTTAGGTGTAGTTAAACTCTCAGGCTGTGACGAGGCGTCTAGGACCAACGTAGGAACGCTCCACTGCTGCCTTTAGTTGTGGTGGTTAGTCAGGGTACTGCAATCCAGTAGATTCCAACCTCTCTGGTGTATTGCCGTTTTTGCCTGCTCTCCTCAGCTACCAAATCATAACAGTATCACCGGCCAAACTGAAAATTATATGGTACTCAACAGAAGGGAAAAATAGTAAAAGGAAAAAGAAAAAAGGAAGTTGTCAGAATTTTTTTTTTCTCTGTTTGTTGCATTTTTTCCCTCTTTTTCTATGGGTGCTGAGGAGTTTGTTTTTTTTCTCTCAATGGAGTTTGCACAGTTGTCTGGCCGTGTGGATCAGCTTGCCACTGAAGTTCGGAGTATTGCTACCTATCTTGCAGGGTTGCCTGTTGTGGAACCTAGGATACCCATGCCAGATTTATTTTTGGGGGATCGAGCTAAATTTCTGAATTTCAAAAATAACTGTAAGTTGTTTTTTGCCTTAAAACCTAAGTCCTCAGGGAATGCAGCACAGCAGGTTCAAATTGTCATCTCTCTCCTGCGCGGCGATCCTCAGGATTGGGCTTTTTCCCTGACACCTGGGGACCCTGTTTTGAGTAATGTTGATGCATTTTTTCTGGCTCTGGGGTTATTGTACGATGAACCTAATGTCACTGATCAAGCTGAAAAAACCTTGTTGGCATTAAATCAGGGGCTTGAGGACGCTGAGTTGTACTGTCAGAAATTCCGAAAGTGGGCAGTCCTGACCAAATGGAATGATGATGCTTTGGCAGCACTTTTTCGGAAGGGTCTGTCAGAGAATGTAAAAGATGTTATGGTGGGTTTCCCTGCTCCCTCTGGTCTCAATGATTCTATGTCATTAGCGATTCAAATTGACAGACGTTTGCGTGAGCGTAGAGGTATGCGTGGAAAAGTGTTGCCTTGTGAACCTGCTTCTGAGTCCATGCAGTGTGATAGAGTGGCTTCTGGGGCACAGCGTCATGAGTTTCGAAAACGCAATGGGTTATGTTTTTACTGTGGTGACGCCTCTCATGCTATTTCAGTCTGCCCTAAGCGGGGAAGACGTTTTGCACGCTCAGTTGTCTTGGGTAGTGTTCAGACTAAATTTCTGTTGACTGTTACCCTGATTTGCTCCCTGTCCACATTTTTTGCTTAGGCTTTTGTTGATTCGGGAGCAGCTATTAACCTAATGGATTTTGATTTTGCTAAACGTTGTGGGTTTCCCTTGATACCCCTACGGAAGTCTCTTCCCTACTGGGGATTGATTCTACCCCTTTGGCTGAGAATAAACCCCAGTTCTCTACTCAGGTGATAATGAGGGTTGAACCTGATCATCAGGAGAGTTGCAAATTTTTGGTGCTGTATAATCTGCATGACATTATTGTACTGGGTTTCCCTTGGTTACAGTCTCATAATCCTGTTTTGGATTGGAAATCTGTGTCTGTGACCAGTTGGGGCTGCCAATGTGTTAATGCCAACACTCCTGTTTTTTCTGCCTCTCCCCAGGCTCAGGATGTTCCTGACTTTTTGACTGATTTTTCTGATGTGTTTAGTGAAAGTAAATCTGCATCCTTGCCCCCCCATAGGAGCTATGACTGCGCTATTGAATTAGTGCCTGGTAGTAAATTCCCTAAAGGTCGCCTTTTTAACTTGTCTGTACCTGAACATGACGCTATGCGGTCTTATATCAAGGAGTCATTGGAGAAGGGTCATATCAGACCATCCTCTTCACCCTTGGGTGCCGGTTTTTTCTTTGTGGCCAAAAAGGATGGTTCATTAAGGCCGTGTATTGATTATCGTCTCTTGAACAATATCACTGTGAAATATCAATATCCGTTACCCTTGATTTCTGACCTGTTTTCCAGGGTGAAAAGTGCTACTTGGTTTACCAAGCTTGACCTCAGGGGGGCGTATAACCTTATTCGCATTAAGCACGGGGATGAATGGAAGACGGCGTTTAATACCCCAGAGGGGCATTTTGAGTACCTAGTGATGCCCTTTGGGCTCACTAATGCTCCTTCCGTCTTCCAGTCCTTCATGAATGACATTTTCAGGGATTTTGTGGATAAATTTCTGATTGTTTATTTGGATGATATCTTGATTTTTTCCAATGACTGGGACTCTCATGTGAAACATGTTCGGACTGTGTTCCAGATTTTGAGAGAGAATGCTCTGTATGTGAAGGGATCAAAGTGTCTTTTTGGCGTACAGAGGATCTCATTTCTGGGATTCATTTTGTCTCCGTCTATTATTGAAATGGACCCGGTCAAGGTTCAGGCCATCTGTGATTGGGTCCAACCTATTTCATTAAAGGCTCTTCAGAGATTCTTGGGTTTTGCCAATTTTTATCGTAAATTTATTGGTAATTTCTCTGTTATTGTTAAACCATTGACTGATTTGACCAAAAAGCGTTCTGATGTGGTGAATTGGCCTCCTGAGGCAGTCTCTGCGTTTCAGGAATTTAAGCAGAGATTCACTTCTGCTCCTGTTCTACGGCAGCCTGATGTTTCTCTGCCATTTCAGGTGGAGGTTGATGCTTCTGAAATTGGGGCAGGTGCCGTTTTGTCCCAAAGAGATCCAGAGACCTCTAAAGGTAACCCTTGTGCCTTTTTCTCTCGAAAATTTTCTCCAACTGAACGTAATTATGACGTGGGTAATCGGGAGTTATTGGCCATGAAGTGGGCTTTTGAAGAGTGGAGACATTGGCTGGAGGAAGCCAAGCATCAGGTGGTGGTCCTCACGGACGATAAGAATCTGGTTTATCTGGAATCAGCCAAGCGACTTAATCCTAGACAGGCCCGGTGGGCCTTGTTTTTCACACATTTTTATTTTGTTGTTTTCTTTCTTCTTGGCACTAAGAATGTTAAGGCGGATGCCCTCTCAAGGAGTTTCCTTGCGGACTCTCCTGAGTTATCTGATCCTGCTGTTATTTTGAAAGAGGGTGTAGTTCTTTCCGCCATCTCGCCCAATTTGAGACTGGCTCTGGAAGGGTGTCAGGAGGATAAACCCGAGCGCTGCCCTATTGGGAAATTGTTTGTCCCAGACCGGTGGAAAAAGAGTGTGATGTCTGAGATTCATTGTTCCGCGTTGGCCGGTCATCCCGGAATTTTTGGTACCAGAGACTTGGTTAGTCGGTCCTTTTGGTGGCCTACTTTGTCTCGTGACGTCAGGGAATTTGTGCAGTCCTGCGGGACTTGCTCTCGCTCCAAGCCTTGCTCTCGCTCTAGTGGTTTGTTGATGCCATTGCCTGTGCCCAAGAGACCATGGACCCATATCTCTATGGATTTCATTTCCGACCTCCCTGTTTCTCAGAGAATGACCGTTATCTGGGTGATTTGTGATAGGTTTTCCAAAATGAAACATCTTGTGCCATTACCTAAGTTGCCTTCCTCCTCCGAATTGGTGCCTTTGTTCCTTCAGCACGTGGTTCGGTTACACGGCATTCCTGAGAACATTGTGTCTGACAGAGGAGTCCAGTTTGTTTCCAGATTTTGGAGGACTTTTTGTTCTAAACTTGGTGTTCAATTGTCTTTCTCCTCAGCTTTTCATCCTTAGACCAATGGACAAACTGAGAGAACAAACCAGACATTGGAGACTTATCTGAGATGCTTTGTGTCTGCTGATCAAGATGACTGGGTCTCTTTTTTGCCTTTGGCTGAGTTTGCTCTTAATAATAGGGCTAGCTCTGCCACTTTGATGTCTCCATTTTTCTGCAATTTTGGGTTTCACCCTCGATTTTCTTCGGGACAGACGGAGGCTTCTGTCTGTCCAGGTGTTGACTCTGTTGTGGAGCGTATGCAGCAGATTTGGGACCAGGTAGTGGAGAGGTTGTCCCTCTCTCAGGAGAGGGCCCAGCGGTTTGCCAACCGGCATAGGACTGATGGTCCTCGGTTTAAAGTGGGGGACTTGGTCTGGTTGTCCTCAAGAAATATCCCTATGAGAGTTGCATCTCCTAAGTTTAAGCCTAGGTTCATTGGACCTTATAAGATCTTGGAGATTCTTAATCCTGTTTCCTTTCGTTTACTTCTTCCAGGGACATTTAAGATCCATAACGTGTTCCACAAGTCCTTATTGAAGAGGTTTGTCGAGCCAGTGGTTCCTATGGCTGCGCCTCCTGTCCCTGTTTTGGTTGAGGGCAATCTGGAGTATGTGGTTGAGAAAATATTGGATTCTCGTTATTCTAGACGGAAACTCCAGTATTTGGTTAAGTGGAGAGATTATGGTCAGGAGGACAATTCTTGGGTGTTTGCTTCGGACATCCATGCTAGGAGACTGATCCGTGCGTATCACAGAGCTCATCCTGACCGACCTGGTTGCCCAAATGAGGGTTCGGTGACCCCTCCTCAAGGGGGGGTACTGTTGTGAATGTGTTAGAAATGAATTCTGAGCAGAAGCTCCCTCTGGTGGTTACAAACAGTACTGAACCATTCAATGATGATTGGCAATCAGGAGTTACAGACTGGTCTTTATAAGCGAGGTTCCCTCCCATCATGGTTGCTGGTGATCAATTGTTCTTGTCTCAACTGTGGTTCCTGGTTCACTTGGAAGCTTGCTGAGTCTTGCCTGCATCTTCTGCTATCAGATAAGATATTTTCTGCTTTTATTTTTGTGCTTGCTTTTTGCATTGTTCCCTGCACTTCTGTGGAGGTCAGCCAGGTCCCCTCCGGGGGCTTGTGCTCCTCTCAGTTTATCTGAGCCACTGTTATTTGTTCATTTGCCTTTTCCAGTTTTTTCAGTGGCTGCGGCTTAGTTTTGTGACACCAGAGAACTAATTTAGGTGGTAGAGGTCGTGTGATCTCAGGTGTTTTTGCAATTAGTAGAGTTGGTATTTTTTAGGGTTTTTTGGATTGCAGTAAGTGTCCTTCTTATCCTTTTCTGTCCAGGTAGATTGGGCCCCAACATTTGCTCATACTATTTTCTGTCTGTGTCTGTATTTCCTCTTGTCTAACCGCCATTACATGTTTGGGGGCTTCCTATGTTCTTTAGGGATCTGCTCCGGGGCAGATAGCTTTCCTCTTTCTATCTTTAGGTGTAGTTAACCTCTCAGGCTGTGACGAGGCGTCTAGGACCAACATAGGAACGCTCCACGGCTGCCTTTAGTTGTGGTGGTTAGTCAGGGTACTGCAATCCAGTAGATTCCAACCTCTCTGGTGTATTGCCGTTTTTGCCTGCTCTCCTCAGCTACCAAATCATAACAGTTTTCTGCCCTTCTGGATTTGTACAGCCAGGTTCCCCTGTGGGGGCATGCGCTAGCCTCTGTTTCTCATTTGCCACTGTTTATATATTTTCAGTTCCCTGTTATTTCAGTATCTGCTGATTTGCTACCTGTTCACACCAGAGTTCTGATCTAGCGGGGGCGAGATCGTGTGGTCTCAGTATTTTTGTATATCAGACATGTTGGAATTTTTCTTAGAGTTTTTGCTTACTCTATTTTCTGCCTGTGTTTGTATTTCATCTTGTCTCACCGCCAATATATGTTTGGGGGCTACCTATTCCTTTGGGGCTCTATTCCAGGGCAGTTAGCCTTCCCCTTTCCCTCTTTAGGCTTAGTTAGCTCTCCGGCTGTGTCGAGGCATCTAGGGCAGAATATGCACGTCCCACGGCTGCTTCTAGTTGTGCTGTCAGTTTAGGGGTCTGCAATCTGCTAGTTACCAACCTCTCTGGGTGTCTGGTTGCCTGTTCTATTTTAGCTGCTGTCCTCCTCGGCTACCAAATCATAACCCTGGGCGTTATAAGCTTCTGTGAAGCACTTGGGGGGTTTTAACTGCTCACCACACATCTCGATAAGTTACTTTGGGGGTCTAGTTTACAAAATAGGGTCACTTGTGGGGGGTTTCCACTGTTTAGGCACATCAGTTTAGGCAAACTGAACATGACATCCATCAAAGTCTGCATTCCAAAACGTAGTTACTTACTTTCCAAGCACTGTCGTGCGCCCAAACAGTATTCCCCCCCACATATGGGGTATCAGCGTACTCAGGACAAACTGGACAACAACTTTTGTAGTTCAATTTCCTTGGGAAAAATCAAAAATTGGGGACTAAAAATCATTTTTGTGGAATTTTTTTTCTTTTTATTTCACACCCAGGCATTATAAACTTTAGTGAAACACTTGGGGGTTCAAAGTGCTCACAGCAGATTTAGATAAGTACCTTAGGGGGTCTAGTTTCCAAAATGATGTCACTTGTGGGGGGTTTTCACTGTTCAGGCACATCAGGGGCTCTCAACATGACATGGCGTTCAGCCAATTTTGGTTTGAAAAAGTCAAACGGAGCTCCTTCCCTTCCAAACTCTGCCATGCACCCAAACAGTGGTTTACCCCCACATATTGGGTATCAGCATACTTAGTACAAATTGCACAATAACTTTTGAGGTCTTGTTACTCTTGGGAAAATAAAAATTGGGGTGAAAAGATCATTTTTGTGGAAAAAATATGATTTTTTAATTTTTTCAGCTCTACGTTATAAACTTGTGTGAATCACTTGGGGGTTCAAAGTGCTCATGACAGATCTAGATAAGATCCCTATGGGGTCTAGTTTCCAAAATGGGGTCACTTGTGGGGGTTTCCACTGTTTAGGCACATCAGGGGCTCTGCAAACTGAACATGACACACATCAAAGTCTGCATTCCAAAACATCATTACTTCCTTTCGGAGCCCTGCCGTGCGCCAAAACAATTACCCCCCCCACATATGGGGTATCAGCGTACTCAGGACAAATTGGACAACAACTTTTGGAGTCCAATTTCCTTGGCAAAAATCAAAAATTGGGGACTAAAAATAAGTTTTGTGGAAATTTTTTTTTTTCACACCCAGGCTTTATAAACTTTAGTGAAACACTTGGGGTTAAAAGTGCTCACAACAGATCTATATAAGTTCCTTAGGGGGTATAGTTTCCAATAAAGTGTCACTTGTTGGGGGTTTCCACTGTTTAGGCACATCAGGGGCTCTCCAAATGCGACATGGCATCCAATCTCAATTTCAGCCAATTTTGGTTTGAAAAAGTCAAACGGCGCTCTTTCCCTTCCGAGCCTTGCCATGGCCCAGACAGTGGTTTACCCCCATATATGGGGTATCGGCGTACTCAGGAGAAATTGCAAAACAACTTTATTTGTCCATTTTCTCTTTTTACCCTTGTTAAAATAAAAAAAATTGTTTGTAAAAGATCATTTTTGTGACTAAAAAGTTGTGTCAGCTCCTGTGAAGCACCTGAAGGGTTAATAAACTTTTGAATGTGGTTTTGAGTACCTTGAGAGGTGCAGTTTTTAGAATGGTATCATTTTTGGGTATTTGCTGCCATTTAGACCCCTCAAAGTGACTTCAAATGTGAGATGGTCCCTAAAAAAATGGTTTTGTAAATTTTGTTGTAAAAATTAGAAATCGCTGGTCAACTTTTAATCCTTACACCTTCCTAACAAAAAAAATTTGGTTCCAAAATTGTGCTGATGTAAAGTAGACATGTGGGAAATGTTATTTAGTAACAATTTTGTGTGACATATTTCTCTGTTTTAAGGGAATAAAAATTCAAAGTTTGAAAATTGCAAAGTTTTGAAAATTGTCACCATATTTCCATTTTTTTCATAAATAAATGTACCGTATATACTCGTGTATAAGCCGAGATTTTTAGCACCTTTTTTCGTGCTGAAAATGCCCCCTCGGCTTATACATGAGTCATAGGGCAGAAACCAGCGGCCTTGGGGGTTAAGGGGTTAGCAATGAAAAAAATGCCATTACATATGAAATCTGGGTGTATTTCTTTTCCCTATATATTTTCTGAAAGCAGAATACCTGACAATAGCAATAGTAGTGACATGGTGCTGACAGCTGTGTTTGAAAAATAATTTTACTTATCCAGAGAAACTTCTTTAACCCCTTCACCTCCAGCCTCTTTTCACTTTTCTGACCAGGCCTATTTTTTTTTTAATTCTGACTAGTGCCACTTTATGAGGTATGCAAATTGTTTCTTCTCTACTTTATGAGGTAGTAACCCTGGAATGCTTCAACAAATCCCAATAATTCTGAGAATGTATTTTCGTGACATGCTATACTACATGGTCATGGTAATTTTTGGTCAATATGATTTGTGTTTATTTATGAAAATATAGAAAATTTGATGAAAAATTTGAAAATTTGCAATTTTCAAACTTTGAATTTGTATGCCCTTAACACAGATAATCATATAAAATAGTTAATAAATAACATTTACCACATGTCTACTTCACATCAGCAACATTTTTGAAATATAATTTTTTTGGTAGAAAGGCTAAAATTTTATCAGCAATTTCTAATTTTTCCACCAAGATTTGCAAAATCAATTTTTTTAGGGGTCACAAACCATTTGAATTGACTTTGAAGGGCCTATATGACAGAAAATACAAAAAGTGACACCATTTTAAAAACTAAACCCCTCAAAGTGCTTAAAGCCACATTCAAGAAGTTTATTAACCCTTAGGGACATCACAGGAATTAAAGCAATGTGCAAGGAAAAAATTAAAATTTTCCTTTTTCTTATGGCTCTGGAGTTCAAGTCTTCTTTCTCTGAAGAGATAATCTGTATATTTAATTTCCCAGAGTAGCATGCAAGGCTTTTAATTCTTCTCATACTGGTGTGCCAAACTTGGCATGTCACTCTCCACAAGGAGTAACCTTAGCCCTTAAATCCCAGTTTCAGACCCTCTCTTAGACAAATCAGATCTCGTACTTTGTACTCACGAGGGGCAAAACCCGGAAACACAGTGTATGCAAATTAAGATTCTGATTTGGCTTTTACCCTAAGTCATATTGCAAGGCTCGTTAAAGGGAAAATATAGACTTGTAAGACTGCTACTTCCAATAGATGGCGCGGGAATTTAAGTCCTCTTCCTCTCTGAAGAGACAATTTGCATATTTAGCTTCCCAGAAGAGTATGCAAGGCATTTAAGTCTCCTCATATTGGCATGCCAGACTTGGCATGTCAGTCTCCAAAAGGAGAAACACTTTTTCCTGCAAAATTATTGTTTTAATCGCAAATTTTGTATTTTGAAAACAGTAACAGGAGAAAATGGACCACACAATTTGTTGTGCACTTTCTCCTGAGTACACCCCATATGTAGTAGAAAACTACTGTTTGGGCGCATGTCAAGGAAAGAAGAACCATTCAATCTTTGGAGCGCAAAATTGATTGGAATAGATAGTGTGCGCAATGTCTTTTTTGTAGAGCCCCTGATGTTCCTAATCAGTGGAAAACCCCCACAAGTGACCCCATTTTGAAAACTACACACCTTAAGGAATTTATCTAGAGATGTGGTGAGCACCATGAACTCACAGGTGCTTCACATAATTGTATAACGTTGAGCCATGAAAATGTTGTTTTAGCCACAAATTGTCATTTTCATAAGGGTAGGAGGAGAAAATAGACTATACAAATTGTTGTGCAATTTCTCCTGGGGATGCTGATATCCTATATGTGGTGAAAAGCTACTGTTTGGGAGAGAAGAAGTGCCAGTTGAATTTTGGAGAGCAATTTAGCTGGAATTGATTGCGATTGCGATGTCCCATTTGACGATCCCTGAAATGCCCAAACAGCAGAAACCCCCACAAGTGACCCCTTTTTGGAAGCTACACCTTTCAATGAATTCATCTAGCGGTTCAGTAAGCATATTGACACCACATGTGCCTTACAGAATTTTTTACTGTTGGGTGGTGAAAAAAGAATAATTATATTTTTACCACTAAAATGTTGTTTTGGCCCCAAATTTTTAATCTTTATAAGGGCTAATAGTAGAAAATATACCACACGGTTTGTTTTGCAATTTCTCCTGAGTGCGCTAATACCCTACATGCAATTGAGAACTACTTTTCAGGCACAGTGGAAAGCTCAGAAGAGATGGAGAGCCATATCATAGTGCAGATTTTACTGTTGTGATTTGCAGGGGCCATGACCTGCTGGAAAAGAATAGCAGACACCCCCCATAAATGACCACGTTTTACAAATTACACCTCTCAATGAATTAATTGAATAGTGCTTTAATCATATTGATAAAAGGGTGATGGACTGTGCTATTGTATTCCTACCCCAGAAAACACCAATCACGTTGTGATGCATAGTGTGTTAGTGTGTAGCAGTGTTATAAATAATGTAAGGTATAGCATTGTAGGATAGGTATTGTAGGATGTAGATAGTTGAAAATAAGGTAAATAATAGTTAATGTTTGGGACTAGCCCATAACGGCAAGGATTAGTGTTAGGGAGAATGGCTGCTTCCTGTTAAGTAGGCAGATATGGTCTAGAGCGTGAAGTGAGCAGAGCTGCATAAAAGGGTGAATCTGAGTGATAGGAGACTAAAGGTGTAAGAATAGTGAGATCCTGAAAGAAAGAGATAGAAAGAGGCAGAGTGGCCTTATAGAGAAGGTTCATTGGAGAAGATGCTGAGTCATGAACCTGAGAGCTTTCAATGCAGAAAGTAACGGGCTAAACAAGACTGAGTACATAGGACTAGTAGAGGTACCAAGTGCAAGGGTTCCAGGGAGACAGTAGTGGAAGAAAAAAGTTGCTGAACCAATGAGCAAGTAAGGAGACTTGCTGATCAGGACTGTAGAGTTAAAGCTGGGATATGGCGAAGTAGGGAGAAACAGTGTGCCGCACTAGCCCTGGAGTATACTACAGAGGAAGGATACTGTGTGGAAAATATTTCAAACTGTAAAGGAAACATCCATAAGACTTTGTACCAAATATTCCTTGTATATAACCCCTTACCATTCAGTAAAGAGTATATTTTTGAATAGAGGTCTCCCTCATTGAACTTTGCAACATCTTTTCATGCAGGCCCTCAACACCAGCTACTGGTGAGGAGAAACAGTGTGCTGCACCTTCCCTGGAGTATACTACAGAGGAAGGATACTGTGTGGAAAATATTTCATACTGTAAAGGAAACATCCATAAAACTTTGTACCAAATATTCCTTGTATTTAAGCCCTACCAAGTTACCATTCAGCAAAGACTTTATTTTTGAATGGTTGTCTCCCTCGTTGAACTGTGCAATATCTTGTTATGGCAGGTTTCTATTTTGGGTTTCTATGAGGAGGTAGGTGCAAATCTGGATGTTGGTAATGTGACTGATGTGATTTATCTGGACTTTGCAAAGGTACAGTTAGGTCCATAATATTTGGACAGAGACAACATTTATCTAATTTTGGTTCTAGACATTACCACAATGAATTTGAAACAAAACAAATCAGATGCAGTTGAAGTTCAGACTTTCAGCTTTCATTTGAGGGTATCCACATTAAAATTGGATGAAGGGTTTAGGAGTTTCAGCTCCTTAACATGTGCCACCCTGTTTTTAAAGGGACCAAAAGTAATTGGACAGATTAAATAATTGTAAATAAAATGCTCATTTCTAGTACTTGGTTGAAAACCCTTTGTTAGCAATGACTGCCTGAAGTCTTGAACTCATGGACATCACCAGACACTGTGTTTCCTTCTTTTTGATGCTCTGCCAGGCCTTCACCGCGGTGGTTTTCAGTTGTTGTTTGTTTGTGGGCCTTTCTGTCTGAAGTTTAGTCTTTAACAAGTGAAATGCATGTTCAATTGGGTTGAGATCAGGTGACTGACTTGGCCATTCAAGAATATTCCACTTCTTTGCTTTAATAAACTCCTGGGTTGCTTTGGCTTTATGTTTTGGGTCATTGTCCATCTGTAGTATGAAACGACGACCAATCAGTTTGGCTGCATTTGGCTGGATCTGAGCACACAGTATGGCTCTGAATACCTCAGAATTCATTCGGCTGTTTCTGTCCTGTGTCACATCATCAATAAACACTAGTGACCCAGTGCCACTGGCAGCCATGCATGCCCAAGCCATCATACTGCTTCCGCCATGTTTTACAGATGATGTGGTATGCTTTGGATCATGAGCTGTACCACGCCTTCGCCATACTTTTCTCTTTCCATCATTCTAGTAGAGGTTGATCTTGGTTTCATCTGTCCAAAGAATGTTCTTCCAGAACTGTGCTTGCTTTTTTAGATGTTTTTTAGCAAAGTCCAGCCTAGCCTTTTTATTCTTGATTCTTATGAGTGGCTTGCACCGTGCAGTGAACCCTCTGTATTTAATTTCATGCAGTCTTCTCTTTATGGTAGATTTGGATATTGATACGCCTACATCCTGGAGAGTGTTGTTCACTTGGTTGGCTGTTGCGAAGGGGTTTCTCTTCACCATGGAGAGTATTCTGCGATCATCCACCACTGTTGTCTTCCGTGGGCGCCCAGGTCTTTTTGACCACCTGACACCTCAAATCAACACCAGCCGTTTTATCTGCTTAATTGAGAATGATATAATGAAGGGATTGCCCACACCTGTCCATGAAATAGCCTTGGAGTCAATTGTCCAATTACTTTTGGTCCCTTTAAAAACAGGGTGGCACATGTTAAGGAACTGAAACTCCTAAACCCTTCATCCAATTTTAATGTGGATACCCTCAAATGAAAGCTGAAAGTCTGAACTTCAACTGCATCTGATTTGTTTTGTTTCAAATTCATTGTGGTAATGTCTAGAACCAAAATTAGATAAATGTTGTCTCTGTCCAAATATTTATGGACCTAACTGTATTTGATACAGTTCCGCATAACAGCATTATACTGAAGTTTCAGAAGCAGAGACTGGGGAAACTATAGGCAGATGGGTAAGGAATAGTGATGAGCCACCCCCCTAGTGTTCGAGTTCGGTTCGGTTCGCTGAACAGCCGTGTGTTCGACGAACTGTTCGACGAACACCGTCGAACACCATTCAAACCAATGGCAGACAAACCAAAACACATAGAAACACCTAGAAAACACATAGAAAACACTTCAAAGGTGTCCAAAAGCTGACAAATTGCTCAGAAGACACAACTAACACATGGAAAAGTGACAAGTACATATAATCATGCGAAAAGAAAAGAGGTGGAGGAGTAAAAGGAGGGTGAGACACAGATATAGGCATGTCATGCCCTTCTAAAATCAAAAAAGTGCCAAGCCGACACGGCCAGTCCGTTCCTGCCTGTGCGACCTGCGTGTCGCCGGGTTTGTGCCAGAGCTGCGGTGGACCCTGACGGCCAGCCCCCCTCTCCCAGTACTGGTGCCTGTCCGCTGGTGGGTCGAGCGAGCACCCCTGCGGTGGAGGCAGGTCTAATCTTTTTCATTTAAATTGTCTCTCTAATTTGAATGAGTACACTTTAAATCCTTTTACAAGGATCTATTGGAGGGCAAGTCTCATGCCAGCAGCCGCGGTAATGCCTGTAGCGTCCAGTAAAGCTGCTGCAGTTAAAAAGCTTTTATAAGGATCGAGCTTGGCGGTCCGCCGCAAGGCGTCCTACCGCCACTCACAGCCCCTGTGCCTTGGGGGTTCCTCCCCGATGCTCTTCACTGATTGTCCCAGGGGCCCAAAGCATTTCCTTTGAAAAAATTAAGTGTCCAAAGTACAGGTGGTGTAGCTTGCTTAACAGCTGGGTTAATCCGCTGACTAGCAGACACTGCTACTAGGCCCAAAATTATTGTTTGGGCTAGATGCAGTTAAAAATTTGTAATTAGATCTACAGCCGGTGGCTACTCCGCTGACTAGCAGACACTGCTACTAGGCCCAAAATTATTGTCTGGGTTAGATGCAGTTAAAAATTTGTAATTAGATCTACAGCCGGTGGCTACTCCGCTGACTAGCAGACACTCAAGCTTTGGAGCAGACCTCTGATTCCCAGGCTATAGTATGAGTAAACAGCTCTAGTCTTCACACTCAACCATCTGTGTTACCCAAGCCATAGTGTATGTAGTTTCTTACGGTTAAAAGGGGGGTGGGGAAAGACCCAACCCACCTGTAATTGACGATGCCAACGTCACATAAAACACAGGATGGGATCTCCAAAAAGAGTCTCCATTTTTTCCAAAAAGTTGGTGCACAGACACCACTTAAGTAGCGTCAGTTGCCTCAGAGTTTCTTAAAACGGTTGGTGAGGTGATTTTACCAAATCCTCAAGCTTTTACTCTCCCCAGGATGACACAGGGGTAGAAAAGTCCTTGCGGATCCATGATTTGTTCATCATTATGAACGTGAGTCTGTCTACATTCTCAGTGGACAGCCGCGTGCGCTTATCTGTCAGACTCAGCACACCACCATCAGCGCTGAACACACGTTCAGAGAGAAAAAAAATTATTATAAATTTGAAAGCTGGTGGAGCTTAGTATAGATAGCCTAATAGAATGAGTACCACACACTGCTACAGGCCCAAAATTATTGTCCAGGCAAGATGCAGAAAAAAATTATTATTAATTTGAAAGCTGGTGGAGCTTAGTATAGATGGCCTAATACAATGAGTACCACACACTGCTACTATGCCCAAAATTATTGTCCAGGCGAGATGCAGAAAATAAAATTCTTTTTTTTTTAACGCTGGTGGAGCTTAGTATAGATGGCCTAATAGAATGAGTACCACACACTGAGGTGGAGATAGAGAAAAACTTCTTCGGGATCGAGAGGCTCTATGGATTTATCTTCTGGATACCCGTGCACCTGCGGGTTTAACCCCTTCCCGACCCATGACTCCTACATCGGCGTCATGAAAACCTGTGCCATCCCGACCCATGACGCCGACTTAGGCGTCATTCTATAAATCATGTTCCTGCGGGTCGGGTGACAGGGGTCACTGAAAGGCCACCCGACCCGCAGGCACAGGACCCCTTGCGCATCACCACAGTGGGGGTGGTTTAACCCCCACGTGGTTACGATCGCTCTGATTGGCTGTTAAAAGTGAAACAGCCAATCAGAGCGATTAGCAATATTTCACCACTGAAAAGTGGTGAAATATTACAATCCAGCCATGTCCGATGATGCAATAGCATCTGCCATGGCTGGACACTGTGTTCCCACCCTCCCCACACTGAGTAACGGCGGTGATCGGCCGCCGCCACCGATTCAAGGCGGCGATCGGTCACCGCCGTTACTATCATCTGCTGTGCGCTCCGATCCTCTCCCCTCCGGTGTGCTCCGCTCCCCCCGCCCTCCGATCACCCCCCCACGCCTGTCCTCACCTCCCCCGGTCTTCTGCGGCCCCTTGATCCGTCCCGGCATCCGCCCGGGACTCTTCATGGGCGCCGCCATCTTGGAAAATGGCGGGCACATGCGCAGTGCGCCCGCCACCCGGCGCATGCGCAGTGCGCCTTTCAAAGTGGAAAAATTTATTTTGATCACTGTGATAAACTCTCACAGTGATCAAAATAATAAAAAGTAAATGAACCCCCGGTCATAGGTAGGGACAAAAAATAAAATAAAGAATTTTTTTTTTTCCTATCAGGCCCTGTCCACACATTGCGGATTTCGCTGCTGATCCGCAGTGGATTTCGCTGCGATCCGCAGCTGATTTTGCTGGGATCCGCAGTGTATTTCGCTGCTGATCCGCAGCGGATTTCGCTGCTGATCCGAAGCAGATTTCGCTGATGATCCGCAGCGGATTTAGCTGCTGATCCGCAGTGGATTTTGCCTCTGATCCGCAGCGGATAGCTGATTTTGCCTCTGATCCGCAGCGGATTTTGCCTCTGATCCGCAGCGGATTTTGCTGCGGATCCGCAGCTGATTTTGCTGGGGATCCGCAGCGGATTTTGCTGCTGATCCGCAGCGGATTTGGCGCTGTGGATCCACAGCAGATCCAGAAACCATGTACAGTACAATGCAAATAAATGGTAAAAAAAAATGCTGTGCACAATGTGCAGATTTTTCAGCGCGGATTTGCTGCGGTTTTAAATCTGCAGCATGTCAATTCTTTGTGCAGATTCCGCAGCGGTTTTACACCTATTCCATTATAGTAGTAAAACCGCAGGGAAAAAACCGCAGCAAATCCGCGCTAAATTCGCAGGTAAAACGCAGGTCATTTTACCTGCGGATTTTAGAAAAATCCGCAAGTAAATCCGCAACGTGTGAACGGGGCCTCAGGGTTAAGGTTAGGCTGGATTCATATTGCATTATGGAAGTCCGTTAGATGGACTGCGTTTCACCGCGGTATAACGCGGTGTAACGCAGTCCATTAACGCTGCCATTCACCCCATTTGTGTGCGCATCGCAACGCATGCCGTAAAGCGGCATGCGTTCGCGATGTGCCGTCATTCAGTGACGGAGCCTCGGACATGGGCTGCAGCGTCTCGGCTTCGTCACCGCTAGCACAGATGAATCATCTGATGATTCATCTGCGCTAGCGGGTATAGCAAAACGCGATAGCGTTATGCTATACCATTACCAGCCGGTCAACGCCACGTGTTGAACGGGCTGGTAAAACGCAATATGAACCCAGCCTTAGGGTTAGGGTTAGAACTAGGGTTAGAATTAGGGTTAGGGTTAGAATTAGGGTTACAGTTAGAATTTGGTTTAGCGTTGGAATTTGGGTTAGGGTTGGAATTTGGGTTAGGGTTGGAATTTGGGTTAGGATTGGGATTAGAGTTAGGTTTGTGGTTAGGGTTAGAGTTAGGATAAGTGTTAGGGGTGTTTTGGGGTTAGGGTTGGGATTAGGGTTAGGCTTGTGGTTAGGTTTATGGTTAGAGTTGGGATTAGGGTTAGGGGTGTGTTGTGGTTAGGGTTATGGTTAGGGTTTGTATTAGGGTTAGGGGTGTGTAGGGGTTAGGGTTGGGGATAGGGGTCTGTTGAGGTTAGGGTTGGAGTTAGAATTGAGGGGTTTCCACTATTTAGGCACATCAGGGGGTCTCCATACGCGACATGGCACCACCATTGATTCCTGCAAATTTTGCGTTCAAAAAGTCAAACAGTGCTCCCTTTATTCCAAGCCCCGACGTATGCCCAAACAGTGGTTTACCCCCACATATGGGGTATCAGCATACTCTGGAAAAATTGCACAACAACTTTGGGGGTCTAATTTCTCCTGTTGACATTGGGAAAATAAAAAAATTGTGGACTAAATATTATGTTTGTGGAAAAAATATGATTTTTTTATTTTCATGCCCAGGCGTTATAAGCTTCTGTGTAGCCCTTGGGGGTTCAAAATGCTCACTACACATCTAGATAAGTTCTTTGCGGGGTCTAGTTTCCAAAATGGGGTCACTTGTGGGAGTTTCCACTGTTTAGGCACATCAGGGGCTCTGCAAACCTAACATGACGCCCGCAGACCATTCCATCAAAGTTGGCATTTCAAAACATTACTACTTCCCTTCCGAGCCCCAACGTGTGCCCGAACAGTGGTTCCCCCCACATATGGGGTACCAGTGTACTCAGGATAAACTGTGCAACAACTTTTGTGGTCCAATTTCTCCTGTTACCCTTGTGAAAATAAAAAATTGCGGGTTAAAAAAAGCAGTTTTTGAGGAAAAAAATGATTTTTTATTTTCACGGCTCTGCATTATAAACTTCTGTGAAGCACGTGGGGGTTCAAGGTGCTCACCACACATCTGGATAAGTTCCTTTGGGGGTCTAGTTTACAAAATGGGGTCACTTGTGGGGGTTTCTACTGTTTAGGCACATCAGGGGCTCTGCAAACGCAACATGACGCCCGCAGAACATTCTATCAAGTCGGCATTTCAAAGCGTCACTACATCCCTTCCGAGCCCTGACGTGTGCCCAAACAATGGTTCTCCCCCACATATGGGGTACTAGCGTACTCAGGACAAACTGGACAACAACTTTTGGTGTCCCATTTCTCCTGTAACCATTGTGAAAATAAAAAATAGTGGGCTAAAAAATCATTTTTTGAGAAAAAAAAATGATTTTTTATTTTCACGGCTCTGTGTTATAAACTTCTGTGAAGCACCTGAGGGTTCAAAGTCCTCAATTTGCATCTAGAGAAGTTCCTTAGGGGGTCTAGTTTCCAAAATGGGGTCATTTGTGGGGGAGCTCTAAACTTTAGGCACACAGGGGCTCTACAAACACGACATGCTGTCCGCTAACGATTGGAGCTAATTTTCCATTCAAAAAGTCAAATGGCGCTCATTTTTTTTTTTTTTTATGGATCAATTTGTGAAGCACCTGGGGGTTCAAAGTGCTCACTATGCATCTAGATAAGTTCCTTAGGGGGTCTAGTTTCCAAAATGGGGTCACTTGTGGGGGAGCTCCAATGTTTAGGCACACAGGAACTCTCCAAATGCGACATGGCAACCGCTAAATATTCCAGCATATTTTCCATTCAAAAAGTCAAATGGTGCTCCTTCCCTTCTGAGCCCTGCCGTGCGCCCAAACAGTGGTTTATGACCACATATGAGGTATCTGTGTACTCAGGAGAAATTGCCCAACAAATTTTAGGATCCAATTTATACTGTTGCCTATGTGAAAATGAAAATACTGAGGCTAAAAGACATTTTTTGTGAAAAAAAAGTACTTTCTTTTTTTTACGGATCAATTTGTGAAGCACCTGGGGGTTCAAAGTGCTCAGTATGCATCTAGATAAGTTCCTTAGGGGGTCTAGTTTTCAAAATGGGGTCACTTGTGGGGGAGCTCCAATGTTTAGGTACACAGGGACTCTCCAAATGCGATACAGCAACCGCTAAATATTCCAGCATATTTTCCATTCAAAAAGTCAAATGGCGCTCCTTCCCTTCTGAGCCCTGCCGTGCGCCCAAACAGTGGTTTATGACCACATATGAGGTATCTGTGTACTCAGGAGAAATTGCCCAACAAATTTTAGGATCCATTTTATCCTGTTGCCCATGTAAAAATGAAAAAATTGATGCTAAAAGAAAATTTTTGTTGGAAAAATTAAAATGTCCATTTTTTCCTTCCACGTTGCTTTAGTTCCTGTGAAGCACCTAAAGGGTTAATAATCTTCTTGAATGTAGTTTTGAGTAGCTTGAGGGGTGCAGGTTTTATAATGATGTCACTTTTGGGTATTTTCTGCCATATAGACCCCTCAAAGTGACTTCAAATGTGAGGTGGTCCCTAAAAAAAATGGTTTTGTAAATTTTGCTGTAAAAATGAGAAATCGCTGGTCAAATTTTAACCCTTATAACTTCCTAACAAAAAAAAATGTTGTTCCCAAAATTGTGTTGATGTAAAGTAGACATGTAGGAAATGTTATTTATTAACTATTTTGTGTCACATAACTCTCTGGTTTAACAGAATAAAATTTCAAAATTTGAAAATTACAATCTCAGAATCGCTAGGATCCGTTGAAGCGTTCCTGAGTTATTACCTCATAAAGGGACACTGGTCAGAATTGCAAAAAATGGCAAGGTCTTTAAGGTCAAAATAGGCTGGGTCATGAAGGGGTTAAACCTTAGAAAAGAATTCATGCTTCATTATTAATGTCATGTGTTTTTAATTATTTTAATTTGTTTAGTTCATTTCACCTGTGTGTTTTTGTTATATTTCACTTGGTGTGATACTGAAGGTTATTCTGATTCTAAGAGCACTTGGTGCTCGAAGCGCGTCCAGACTTCAGTGGGCAGTCTCTGTATGTTGCGGTTTTTTCAATCATTCACCGCTGAGACTAGTACAGCAGCCATGCTGGATTTTTGTATTTTAATATGTGCCTAAATAAAAGGATGATTTTTATATTATTTCCATAGCTGGATGTTCTTCTCTTCTAATACAATGAGTACCACACACTGCTACTATGCCCATAATTATATTACAGGCAAGATGCACCAAAAAATTATGAGTATTTCAACGCTGGTGGAGCTTTGTATAGATGGCCTAATAGAATGAGTACCACACACTGCTACTATGCCCAAAATTATTGTCCAGGCAAGATGCAGATAAAAAATTTTTTTTTCTTAAACTCTGGTGGAGCTTTGTATAGATGGCCTAATAGAATGAGTACCACAGACTGCTACTATGCCCAAAATTATTGTCCAGGCAAGATGCAGATAAAAATTCTTTTTTTTTTTAACGCTGGTGGAGCTTTGTATAGATGGCCTAATACAATGAGTACCACAGACTGCTACTATGCCCACAATTATTCTACAGGCAAGATGCAGCCAAAAGTTTTGAGTATTTCAATGCTGGTGGAGCTGGCAAAAAGTGATAGCAACTGATGTAACCTAGCCTTCAAAAGGGCTGCAATTACAAATTGTCACTACTCCCAAGTTGACCTATCTGTCTATATAGAGCACAGACCTGCCTGCTAAAAGTGCTAGGAACTGCTGTAACCGAGCCCTGAAAAGGGCTGCAATTACAAACTAGTCCCTCCCTACTCCCTAAACCTTCCTGTCTAACTGCAAATTCGCTTCACAGTCACTGTTAGAAAGATAGCGCTAACAGCAGCAGCAGTGCCGTCTAACACTGTGCTGCAGCAGTGAGAAAATGGTGGCGAGGGGGGAAATGGCTGGGTCTTATAGGGCAAGGACATGTGACATACACAGCCAATTACACATGTCCTTGCTTGTGTGAAAAAAAGCACTTTGCTCCGTGTGTGCGCTGCTGATAGCTGACAGACTGCACCGCCCACTGGAAATGCGGGAAAGAGAAAAAAAATTGAGATCTTCATTATTTCTGCAGAGATCCATCCCATGCACCTCCCCCCGCCACGCTGTACACTCAAACTGTGTATTAACAGTGATTCTCAGCATTACTGTGAAAAAATCCAGTGACGATTTAGGTGCACGAACAGTTATCGAACATAACCTCGAACAGCCGGATTTTTTCAAAATCGTTCAGGTTCGTTAAATGACTCGAACACTGCCCAAAACAGCTCGAATTTGAAATTGGCAAACAGTTCGCTTCAAACACCGCTCATCTCTAGTAAGGAATTGGCTAAAAGACAGAAAACAAAGTTGTCATAAATGGTACATTCTCCACATGGGATATAGTCAGCAGTAGTGTGCCACAGAGATCTGAGCTATAGCCGATTCTTTTGAACCTCTTTATTAATGACCTTTGGATGAGATTGAGCGTAAAGTGTCAGTCTTTGCTGATGACACCAAACTATGTGGGATACTAAAAACTGACCTTGGCAGTACAATATTACAAAACGATCTGGATTAGATGTCTGAATGGACAAACACTTGCCAAATGAGGTTTAAAGTTGATAAATGTAGAGTGATGCACCTAAGACGGAGTAATCCTATTGTTGCACAGGACTGGCTGAATGTTGCTCTGTACAAAAATGTTCTTCGGTGCCTCCCACCTCATTGTTTGTTTACTTAGAATACTAGAATACATGAATGTGCATGTTTGTATATGAGTGGAACCCCTACACCCTGTATGGAGCTGTGATCTGCTTCACTTCTGGCTGCAGAAAGACCTGCGTAAAGCTGAACATGGGGTGTCAGACCCCAAAGCATATGATAAGGATGACTTATCAAATGGTTCCGGACAACCACTCTTTGATTAGTATGCACAACATACATCTATGGATGAGTGCATGCAAAATACAGTCCGTTTCAATGAATAGCAGCTTAGTGTTAACTGTTGTGAATGGGTTTGAGATGAGTTCTGAGCAGAGGCTTCCTCTGGTGGTTACTAGCGGTGCTGGTCTGTCCAGTGAAGATTGTGAGGACTGGGAATCAGGTGTTACTGACTGGTCTTATATAAGGGAGTCACCTTCCCATCAGGGTTGCCGGTGATCAATTGTTCTGGTCTGAATCCTTCATTCCTGTTTCCCTTGTAGCCTGCTGTGTCGTGTCTGCATCTCCTGCTAACAGATAAGACATTTTCTTCTTTTTGTTTTTGTGCTATATTTTTGCATTTTGTCCTGCACTTCTGTGGGGGCCTTCAGGGTCCCCTCCGGGGGCTTTTGCCCTCTCAGTTTGGTTCAGCCACTGATGTTTGTACTTTTGCTTTTTCCAGTTTTTTCAGTGGCTGCTGTTTTGATTTTGTTACACCAGAGAACTAATTTAGGTGGTAGAGGTCGTGTGATCTCAGGTGATTTTGAAATTAGTAGAGTTGGTGCTTTTCAGGGTTTTCTGGGATTGCAGTAAGTACCCTTCCTATCCTTTTCTATTTAGTTAGTTTGGGCCCCAGCGTTTTGCTCATACTATTTTCTTTCTGTCAGTGTTTCATCTTGTCTAACCGCCATTACTTGTTTGGGGCTTTCTATTATCTTTGGGGTTCTGCTCCGGGGCAGATAGCTTTCCTATTTCTATCTTTAGGTGTAGTTAGTTTCTCAGGCTGTGACGAGGCGTCTAGGACCAACGTGAGAACGCTCCATGGCTGCCTCTAGTTGTGGTGGTTAGTCAGGGTACTGCAATCTCATAGATTCCAACTGCTCTGGTGTATTGCCTTTTTTACCTGCACTCCTCAGCTACCGAAACACAACAGTTAACCCAAATTTCAAGTGTGATACTGTTTGCAGAGACTTTGCATGTAAGGCTTTATGCACACATATTTTTTTCGCACAAGCAAAAATGGCAAGTGTTTTAGATGAAACTACTTCAGGAAGCCCTAATACGTTGGGGAGTTATTGACTTATTGCTCTCCCGGAAATCAGCGGACATCCAACAAGTCACCTGGCTGCTTTATCATAGAAAGTTTAGGAATGACTGGCTGAGCGACACTTTCTGTGTATGAGAGAGTCATCTGAAATGACTGTTTGGCGGAAGCATCACTCGGCCGACTACCATCTAATGTACATTGAGGCCTTTACTGTGCAGTTGGAGTGATAGTGTTTATTGTAACTCAGGAAGCGTTAAAAGTGTAGTACCAAGTTTACCTATCCACAGAATAGGGGATAACGTTCCAACTGCTGGGGGGGCAACCATTAGAAGCCTCATTGATCCTGAGAACAGGGCTTTGTAGTGCCCTGTTTGAAGGGAGCAAAGGTCAAGCATGGGCACCTCTACTCCATTTCTTCTTAATTGAAGTTCTAAAAAGAGATGAGAGTAACACTCGCTTATCTCCTGTAGTCATATTGGAAATGGATGGAGTGCAGGTGCTCATGCTCAACCTCAGTTCCATTTACTTAGGTCTCTTCGGAGCCCCATTCTCAGGATCAATGAGCCCCTTTGGTTGAACACCCAACAATCGACAAGTTATTCAATATCCTCTGAAAGGAAATATATTTCAAGCTCTATAAAATCCCTTTAATTCCCCTGATAGACATTGGACAGCTAATGGATAAGTTTGTTTGGCTAAGCACTACTATGTTCTCTATGGACATCTGCTGTGAGACTCCTCTGTCCCCTCCAAATTGTTCTGGCAGTGGCTTATTGCCTGGAGAATAAAAAGATCATCTGTTGGAAATCTGACTTTCCCGATCCTTTTCTGGAAGGTTCCTATTCACATTCGACTCTTGGCTAATCTAATGTGTAAATAAACTTTTACAGATCTAAGAAAACGGCTAAAGAAACAAAGTTTAATTTTTATCTACAAAGTTCAGATTTTTTTAACCATTAAAATATAAAATAAAAACCTTATGTTTGGTATCACCATAATTGTATTGACTTGAAG
Organism: Oophaga sylvatica; assembly: GCA_033576555.1. Lineage (NCBI taxonomy): Eukaryota > Metazoa > Chordata > Amphibia > Anura > Dendrobatidae > Oophaga > Oophaga sylvatica. The sequence goes on from JARQOD010000007.1 coordinate 39,164,093, forward strand.
AATCGTGTTACAGGTCATATTCACCACACAATGAAAAAATATCTGCGGATTTGGCTGACTTTAGTCTAATGTGTACAGGGACCTTTAGTATAAAAACATACAGTCCCTCCACCATAGAATGTGCAGATTAGTAACCTGGGTCTAGCAACATCATGATGACCTTACCGCTGCAGCACCGCTCCAGGCACTGACAGCACTGGCAAAGAGACCTCAGTGGGAAAAGCAGGTCGCTGAAATACCGTATATACTCATGTATAAGCCGACCCGTGTATAAGCCGACCCCCCTAATTTTGCCACAAAAAACTGGGAAAACTTATTGACTCGCGTATAAGCCTAGGGTGAAAAATGATTATGCCCCCATATGATGCTCCACAGATTATGCCCCCATATGCTCCACAGATTATGCCCAATATGCTCCACAGATTATGCCCCCATATGCTCCAGATTATGCCCCTATATATTCCACAGATTATGCCCTCGTATGATCCACAGATTATGCCCCATATGCTCCAGATTATGCCCCATATGTTCCACAGATTATGCCCCATATGCTCCAGATTATGCCCCATATGTTCCACAGATTATGCCCACATATGCTCCATATTATGCCCCCATATGTTCCACAGATTATGCCCCCATATGCTCCATATTATGCCCCATATGCTCCATATTATGCCCCATATGCTCCATATTATGCCCCATATGCTCCATATTATGCCCCCATATGCTCCATATTATGCCCCATATGCTCCATATTATGCCTCCATATGCTCCAGATTATGCCCCATATGTTCCACAGTTTATGCCCCCATATGCTCCATGTTATGCCCCCATATGTTCCAGATTATGCCCCATATGTTCCACAGCTTATGCCCCCATATGCTCCATATTATGCCCCCATATGCTCCAGATTATGCCCCATATGTTCCACAGCTTATGCCCCATATGCTCCATATTATTCCCCCATATGCTCCAGATTATGCCCACATATGCTGCACAATTATGCCCCATAGTATAGGCCTCATATGCTGCTGCTGCAAAAAAAAAATGACATACTCACCTCTCGTCGCTGGGGGCCAGGTGCCGGTGTCCTGAGCAGGCGGTGACACCGGTGCGCTATGGGGGACTGGTAACGATGTCACCGCTCGCTCAGGACCCCGGCACCTGAGATATTTACCTGTCCCTCGGTCCACCGCAGCGCACTGCTCCCTCGGTCTGACTCCTCTGTGTGTGAATGATCAGGCAGGGGGCGGGGCGCGCACTAACGACGTCATCGCGCCCACTGCCTGATCATTCACACACAGAGGAGTCGGACTGAGGGAGCAGTGCGCTGCGGTGGACCGAGGGACAGGTAAATATTGCTATACTCACCCCTCCGCCGCACGTCCCTGCAGCCTCTCCTCTTCTCCCGGCGCTCTCCGCAGCGCTTCAGTCCTGCAGCGGTCACGTGCTACCGCTCATTAAAGTCATGAATATGTGCATATTCATGACTTTAATGAGCGGTGCCATGTGACAGCTGCAGGAAGGAGCCGGAAAATCGTGGGAGAAGCAGGGGGGCTGCAGAGACAGCGCCGGCGGAGGGGTGAGTATGATCCGACACCTCCGCTCCCCCTCCCCGCCGACCCCGTATATGACCCGCGTATAAGCCGAAAGGGGGACTTTCAGCCCTAAAAAATGGTCTGAAAATCTCGGCTTATACATGGGTACATACGTTAAGAGTGACCTGTCTATCAGACAAGGAGGCAGGCAGAGCACAGGGAGGGCAGGAGAACTACAAATGCAATACAAATTTTTTTTGTTTCTGTTATTATTTTCTGACATCGATAACCTTTTGATTTTTCAGTAAATTGAGCTATGTGAGGGCTTATTTTTTGCGAGGCAAAATAATGTTTATTTTCATACCATTTTGGGATAGATATGACATTTTGATCACTCCTTACTGTATTTTTTTTGCAGTATTATGAAGATAAAAACATTTTTTTCCATTTACGATGTTTGCTCATCAGGTTAATTAACCCCTTAAGGACCAAGCCACTTTGAACGTTAATGACGGCGCTTCATTTTTTAAATCTGACCAGCTTCACTTTATGAGGTAATAACTCTGGTACGCTTCAACGTTTCCCGGTGATTCTGAGAATGTTTTTTCATTACATGTTGCACTTCATGTTAGTGGTAAATTTTGGTTGATATTATTTGCTCTTATTTGTGAAAGTATCGAAAATTTGGCAACTTTCACAATTTTCAAACTTTGAATTTTTAAAACAGTTATACTACACAAAATAGTTATTGAATAACATATCCCATATGTCTACTTTACATCTGGATCATTTTTTAAGCATAATTTATTTTGTTAAGAAGTTAGAAGGGTTAAAAGTTGTTCAGGAATTTCTTATTTTCCACCAAAATTTATAAAACCATATTTTTGTAGACCACATAACATGACATGACTTTGAGAGGCTTACATGACAGAAAATATCCAAAAGTGACACCATTCTAAAAGCTGTACCCCACAAAGTGCTCAAAACCACATTCAAGAATTTTATTAACCCTTCAATTGCTTCACAGGAACTAAAGCAATGTGAACAGAAAAAATTAAAGTTTTACTTTTTCTCACAAAAATGTTACTTTGGCACAAAATTTAGTATTTTCACAAGGGTAATAGAAGAAAATGGACCATATAATTTGTTGCACAATTTCTCCTGAGTACATTAATACCCCATATGAGGTGGAAAACTACTGTTTGAGTATGCAGCAGAGCTCAGAAGGGAAGGATGCCATGCCACGTTTAGAGAGCACTTGATTTGCCTAAACAATGGAAACCCCCCACAAGTGACTCCATTTTGGAAACTAGGCTTCTAAAGGAATTTATATAGATATGCGCTGAGTACATTGAACCCCCAGATGCTTCACAGAAGTTTATAATGTTGAGCCGAGAAAATAAAAAATCATATTTTTCCCACAAAACGTTGCTCTAGCCTCAAATTTTGCATCTACACAAGAGTAAAACGAGAAACTACATTATGCAATTTGTTGTGTAATTTCTGCTGAGTACGCCAGTACCCCATTTGTGGTGAAAACTACTGTTTGGGTGCACCATTTGACTTTTAGAATGCAAAATTGTCTGGAATCTGTAGTGGACACCATGTCGTGTTTGGAGAGCCCCTGATGTGCATAAAAAGTGGAAAACTCTACAACTGACCACATTTTAGAAACTACACTCATAAAGATTTTATCCAGGTGCATAGTTATGATTTTGAACCCACAAGTACTACGTACGATGTGATAACATTAGGTCGTCATTTGGAAATATTGACATTTTTTAGCGAAAATGTTGTTTTAGCCCTAAATTTTTTACTTTTGTAAGAGATAACATGAAAAAATGAACTACTCAGTTTCTTACTCACATGTGGTCAAAAAATTGTTTGAACAAACGGCAGGGCTCGGAAAGGATGGAGCACTATTTTAATTTTCGAACATAAATTTGGCTAAAATAGAGTTCTTGACATGTCAAAACAGCAGAAAATCCACAATTGACCCTGTTTTCTAAACTACACCCCTTCAAGAATTAATTTATGTGTTTAATGAGTCTTTTGAGCCCACATTATATTAAAGGATTTAGTTCAAAATGAGTGTGAAAAAATATATATTTTTTTTTTCCACAAAAGCGTCATTTTTAGGACAGTTTTCATACATAGCAGTGAAAGTGAGGAAATGGACCCTAAAATTTATAGAGCAATATATCCTTTGCTCAAACATAATACCATTAGTATAGTATGACTGAACAATCGAGCCCAAAAGGGATGGGGACCCTGTGTCGTTTTAGGTCATAAATAGAGATAAGCTAACCATTCAAGGTACAGTTCATTTCAAAATGGCGAATGTCCCGATTTTCACCTAACAGTTCGATGATCATACCCAAAACTCCATTGACTTCAATGGGAGGCAAAACCAAACATATAGAAAACACCTTCATGGGGGTCAAAAAGCTGCCAAAACAGATAATATTAGGAACAGACACCAGGAAAAGTGGCATCTATTGACCCATCAATTGCTCTATAAATAAATAATTTTTAAAACATTGAGGTGGATTCCCCTTTATTTTTGATAAACAGCCAGGCAAAACAGATAGCTGCGGGCTCCAACCTTCAGCTGTCAGCGCTAGCAAGGCTGGTTATCAAGAACAGAGGGGTCCCCATGCTATTTTTTTTAAATTATTTAACAACCATTTTTAACAACCAGCCAAGTTAAAACTGACAGCTGGAAGCTGTTATTCTCAGGCTGGTAAGGAGCCAGGCTGAAAACCACTAAGGAATAAGCAGCATCAGTGACTAGAAGTGATGTAATCGAGGTTTCCGCCGGTCACTGAGGCTGCATTCCCAGTCTGGCCCCTGTACTGAGGTTACCTCAGTAACATCACCTTGAGCACAGTGAGAAAAAGTCTTATAGTGCAGCGCTGAGCTCACCGAGGTCCCCGCAGTTCAGGGGCCCAGCTGGGAACGCTGTCTCAGTGACCAGCGGTAACCTCAATGATATCTCTGCTAGTCACAGAGGCTGAGCTCGCAGCAGCTCATTTATTAGAGGTTCTCAGCCTGGACGGTTGCATCTTGGCACCGTCCAGGTTAAAAACTGTTTATCCTCAGACATGGATTACGGCATGGGACAGAATGTCTGACAGGTAAGGGATATGGTTGTTTTTTATGTTTGTTTTTTTACAGAAGACCATTGCTTCAGTGCAATGGGGGATGACGTGAGATAATAGTGCAAGTGCAGGGTGCAGGCGTGGGATTATGGCACCACAGCTGCACGTCACAGGGCAGTGTGATGTGCAAGGGAGGGAAGTGGTATGATAACGAAGACAGGAGGCAGAGATTTCTTCCAGGCATCACACATGGCCTGAAACCTGGAAGAAATCATTAGCATAAAAGATTAAAATTTAATTTCTTAATAACTAGACCAGTCATGGGGCATACAGGTGAAACTATTTTAACCATTTTATTACTTGTATGCACATAGTAATAGTTTAAAAGTGTATCAGGGGTAACAGATTCCCTTTAAGACTTGCATTGTACACACTAGTCTTAATGAAGGGGTGTTGTGGAGAAAGACCCACCTAATTCATTTAGAGGCATATGCCACTTAAAGGGAATCTGTCACCCCATTTTTGCGATATCAGATAAAGATATCACTGAATTGTGCGTCCCATAAGTAATCTATAGGTACCTATCATATCTCCTGACACCCCAGTTTTGATGTCAAAATACCTTTGTAAAGTTCACTTTTCAGTATGCAAATACATGCGGTCCGGTCCGATGGGCGGAGTTTATTCTGATTCTCCCCCCCGGCTCCTCGGCTTGCTGGACGTATCTCGTCTGTGAATATCATAGACAGTGTACTGTTGCTGCGCTTGCGCTTTCAAAAGTGTCCTCGCACGTGCACAGTGTGCTTTGCCCAAGAGTGGGCAAAGTAGAAAATCAGTTCTGCGCATGCGCCAGTATTTTGTTTGCATCCCTTTCTATGCCCCGAAAGTCATCCACTGGCGCATGCGCAGTACTGATTTTTATGCTTTGCCCACTGGTGGGCAAAGCACACTGCGCACACGCGAGGGGCATTTTGAAAGCGAAAGTGCGGAAACAATACGTGAACGCACTGACAAGAAGACAAGAAGGGCGTAGGGCAAGAATGGATGCGGTGGGGAAATGAGAATAAACGGCGCCCATCGGACCGGACCGCAAGTATTTGCTTACTGAAAAACAAACTTTACAAAGGTATTTTGACATGAAAACTGGCGTGTCAGGAGATATGATAGGTACCTATAGATTACTTATGGGACGCACAATTCAGTGATATCTTTATCTGATATCGCAAAAATGGGGTGACAGATTCCCTTTAATGAATTAGATGCATTTTTCAAGCCATGCCATGCGCAGTACATTTCTGGGAAAATGTAACCACACCGTTTCTAACCCAGATATACCTATTTTGGCAAAACTGGCCTGAAAACGCCAAAAGTCACAGTACATTTGTGCATCTTCTCATTAAGGTGTTTTACACTAGAATTCTGACAAAACACCTTAATGAATTGGGCTCTCAGTTTTTCTATCATAGAGCTTCCCATCCCTTAAAGATCTGCAGGTCTGTAACAGAGAACTACTATTAAAATACTTAAATAATAAGCAGAGACCAAAATTGGTGTTCAAGAATAGACATTCAGGTCACTCTTTATTTGCCAAGAATTTGGGTACATTTTGCATATATGGGAGCCTTAACAATTTTCAAACATTTTTGACATATACAAATAAAATCTTAATTATAAAAAAGCACCCTAAACCCCCATATCCATATATTTTATGAAAGTAGACATCCGGCACATTGTCAAAATGTGAATTAGAACTTTATACACACAGATAACTTAATGCAGTTTTGCGTCAATTTCATATTTGTGGCTAAAAGTTTGACGAAAGCAGAAAATTAGATAAACATCACCTCCTGAACATGAAAGTTTAATATGTGCAGCATTCATACGGACACATAGACATGTCTATATACACATATCTTTATAAAATTGGTAAAATCCTTAAGTAAATGTAGCAGTATAAAAATACAGGGACTAAAAACCTTAAAATCTAAGTGTATACAGTCACGATTCCACCACTTATGGTGTCCCATGGACGCTGTGAATAACAGCTCTTCCGCCCTATGGAATCGAGGGTTTGCTGAGCTGTCAGGGTTGTGAGTGACAAATCTACTGCCCATTCTGAGGCAGAGATGTGAGTATTGTGAATGGCAGCTCAGTTGTCTTATCTTGCAGGGTTTGTGGGATTCCCTCCACGTGTCATGAATTCTGGGTAATTACAGGGCTATTTGGCCCTTTGACAAATTTCAGACCATTACCAATTGTAGCAGTAACTGCTATGCCATGGTCCAAGGATAGCGCGGAGCGGTGTGACTAGGTGAGCACCTGACATTTCAATAGAGCCTCTGATGATGGGACTAGGCTTGGCTCCCGATGAACAACAGGTTCTACTTCAGGACAGACCACAGACGCACGGTAGCTGACCCCCAATGGACTAATCATAGAATCATAGAATGGTAGAGTTGGAAGGGACCTCCTGGGCCTTCTGGTCCAACCCCCTGCTCAAAGCAGGATTCTCTAAATCATCCCAGACAGATGTCTATCCAGCCTCTGTTTGAAGACTTCCATTGAAGGAGAACTCACCACCTCTTGTGGCAGCCTGTTCCACTCATTGATCACCCTAACTGTCAAAAAGTTTTTTCTAATATCTAATCTGTGTCTCCTCCCATTCAGTTTCATCCCATTGCTTCTAGTCTATTCCTTGTGCAAATGAGAATAAAGATGATCCTTCTACAATGTGACAGCCCTTGAGATATTTGTAGACGGCTATTAAGTCTCCTCTCAGTCTTCTTTTTTGCAAGCTAAACATTCCCAAATCCTGCAACCGTTCCTCATAGGACATGGTTTGCAGACCAGTCACCATTCTGGTGGCTCTTCTCTGAACTTGCTCCAGTTTGCTGATGTCTTTTTTAAAATGTGGTGCCCAAAACTGGACACAGTATTCCAGATGAGGTCTGACCAAAGAGGAGTAGAGGGCAATAATGACCTCATGTGATCTAGACTGTATGCTTCTGTTGATACATCCTAGAATTGCATTTGCCTTTTTTGCTGCTGCATCACACTGTTGACTCATGTTAAGTCTGTGATCAATTAGTATACCCAAGTCTTTTTCACATGTGCTGTTACTTAGCCCTATTCCTCCCATTTTGTATATGCTTTTTTCATTTTTATTGCCCAGATGTAGTACTTTGCATTTTTCCCTGTTAAAATCCATTCTGTTAGTTGCTGCCCACTGCTCCAGTTTATGTATATCTTTTTGAATCCTCTCTCTCTCTTCTCTAGTATTAGCTACCCCTCCTAGCTTTGTGTCATCAGCAAATTTGATCAGTTTACCCTCAATTCCTTCATCTAAATCATTGATAAAGATGTTGAACAATACAGGGCCCAAAACAGAGCCTTGTGGTACCCCACTTGAGACATTCTTCCAACTGGATGTGCAGCCATTTACAACCACTCTTTGGGTCCGATCACTAAGCCAGTTATGAATCCACCTAACAGTTGCCTTGTCCATTCCATACTTAGTCATTTTTTCAATAAGGATTGTGTGAGATACTTTGTCAAATGCTTTGCTGAAGTCAAGATATACTATATCTACAGCATTTCCCTGATCCAGCCAGTCAGTGATTCTGTCATAGAAGGAAATTAAGTTAGTCTGACATGACTTATTAGTTACAAACCCATGCTGACTCTGTTTAATCACTTCATTCTTATCCAGGTACTTGCATACATGTTCTTTAATAATTTGTTCAAAGATCTTTCCTGGTATAGAAGTCAGACTCACCGGCCTGTAGTTCCCTGGGTCCACCTTCTTCCCCTTTTTGAAGATAGGAACAACATTTGCTCTTCTCCAGTCTTCTGGGACTTCTCCTGTTCTCCAAGAATTTTCAAAGATTATGGAGAGTGGTTCAAGAATTTCTTCTGCTATTCTCCTTCAGTACCCTGGGGTGTAATTCATCTGGACCTGGAGACTTGAATTCATTTATGTTAGCTAAGTGTTTCCTCACTGTCTTTCTGTTTATTAGATATCCTGGATTCTTCTATTCCTTTAATAGGACAGTGAAGATCAGTTGATGTTACATTTCCTTTCTGAGAGAAAACAGATGCAAAATAGGAATTTAAAAGTTCAGCCTTCTCAACATCCTGACTTACCATTTCATCATTTTCATCCTGTAAAAATCCTATAGCATCTTTGACTTTTCTTTTACTTTTGACGTATCCCCAAAATCCTTTTTTGTTGCTTTTGACGTCACTTGCAAGCTTAATTCATTGTCAGCTTTAGATAATCTGATTTGTGCCCTGCAGGTTCTGCAGACGGCATTATATTCTTCTTTAGATATGCCTCCCTCTTTCCATTTGATAAACATTTCTTTCTTCCTTTTTAGCATGTGTTTAAGTTCTATGTTCATCCATCCTGGTTTCCTTAAATGCTTCCCATTCTTCCCTCTTTTTGGAATTGTTAACGATTGTGCTTTGAGAATCTCATTTTTCAAGATTTTCCATCCTTCCTGGACATTTTTGTCCTTAAGGATATCCAGCCATTGGATCCCTCCAATTCTCTTTCTGAGTTCCTTAAAATCTGCCTTTCTGAAATCTAACCTTGACGTCTGAGTCTTCACAGGTCTTCCTCCTCTTGTTATCCAAAATTCTAAAATAGCATGGTCACTACCTCCTAGAGTCCCAGCCACTCTTACCTCCTCCACCATTTCCTCCCTGTTTATGAGGATTAGATCCAAGGTAGCAGATCCCCTTGTTTTCTCCATTACCTTTTGGAAGATAAAGTTGTCAGCAAGAGAGGATAAGAATTTCCTGGACCTGTTAGTTTTGCCTGAGAGAGATTCCCAACAAATGTCTGGATAGTTGAAATCTCCCATGACCACTATGTCATATTTTTTGGAGAACTTGGCCATTTGATGCATAAAGAGTTCATCCATATCTTCAGCTTGCACAGGCGGCCTGTAGTAAATGCCTACAATGGTGTCCTTTCCATTGTTCTGTCCTTGTATTCTTACCCAAACAGTTTCCACAGAACTCCCAGTCTCTGAAGCGTCAATCTCTGTGCAGATATAGCTTTTCTAACATACAATGCAACACCTCCTCCTCGTTTATCAAGTCTGTTTCTTGCAAATAAGTTGTATCCTTCTAGCCTTGTATTCCAATCATATGTATCGTCCCACCAAGTCTCAGTGATTCCAATGACATCATATTTCTTCTCCTGCGTTAGTAGCTCCAGTTCTCCTTGTTTGTTGCCCATGCTTTGTGCATTCGTATAGAAACACTTTAGTTTGTGATTGGTTTCTCTTCCTTCAATATTTTTATTATGTAAATTTTTTTGTCTTTGTTCTTCCCCTTCACTTCTAATAGCAGAAATCTCAATAGTATTTGTCAAGTGTATGGCTTTTGCTGGCGTTTTGCTTCCCTTCCCACATTGTTCTAGTTTAAAGCTCTCCTGATGAGTGTAGCAAGGCGACTTCCAAATACATGTTTTCCAGTCTTCGTAAGGTGCACCCCATCTCTAGCAAGTAGTCCATCGTATAGGTAATTCACTCCGTGATCCAGAAATCCAAATCCTTGCTGACGGCACCATCGACGTAGCCAGTTGTTCACCTGCAGAATCTTATTCCACCTCCTTGTTCCATGGCCATCCACTGGGAGGATGGAAGAGAAGACCACCTGCGCTCCCAGTTCTTTCACTTTCTTACCTAAGTTTTCAAAGTCACTGCAGATGGTTTCCAGGTCGTTTCTAGCGGTGTCATTTGTCCCCACATGTATTAGCAGGAATGGGTAGTCATCTTTAGGTCTGAAGAGTCCTGATATCCTGTCAGACACATCTTTAATTTTTGCACCTGGAAGACAGCACATTTCTCTTGAGGTTATATCCGGTCTGCAGATAGCGGCCTCTGTTCCTCTCAACAGGGAATCGCCCATGACAACAACTCTCCGTTTCTTCTTCACAACAGTTTTCTTTCTCCATTCAGGAGGACTCTGAGGGCGTACAAGGTTGTTTGTGGGCAAAGTCTTATCCTGATGTATTTCTTCATCGTTCTCCTGTGTAAGAGCCTGGTATTGGTTCCTGAGCAGAATTGGTGCTGACTGCCTCCTGATCCTCCTGCTTCTCTGGGTCACATGCTTCCATTCCTCTGTTTCTTCAGTTGCACTTCGAATTTCTTCTCTTTCTGTACCATGAAGAGATAATTCTGCTCTGTCTAAGAACTCTTCACCTTCCTTAATGGTCTTCAATGTAGATAACCTCTCTTCCAGATTTTGCAACTTTTCCTCCAACAGGGACACAAGCTTGCATTTCTGGCATGTGAAGTTTGGCTTTTCCACTGGTAAGTCTATGAACATGTAGCAAGAAATGCAGCTCACCACATGGCTCCTAGCCTCTTCCATGTTCTTAATATTCAAGAGATAATCAAG
>JARQOD010000007.1:39175242-39355967 GCA_033576555.1 Oophaga sylvatica
ATTCATGAATTTCTTTTGGGGGAGGCGTTTATACCGTTCCGCGTGTGGTAAAATTGATAAAGAAGTTTTATTCTTCTGGTCAGTACGATTACGGCGATACCTCATTTATATAATTTTTTTATGTTTTGGCGCTTTTATAGAATGAAAACAATTTTATTTAAAAAATAATTATTTTTGCATCGCTTTATTCTGCGAGCTATAACTTTTTTATTTTTTCACTGATGATGCTGTATGATGGCTCGTTTTTTGCGGGACAAGATGACGTTTTCAGAAGTACCATGTTTATTTATATCGGTCTTTTTGATCGCGTGTTATTCCACTTTTTGTTCGGCGGTATGATGATAAAGCATTGATTTTTTGCTTCGTTATTTTTTTTTTTAAGGGGTTCACTAAAGGGGTTAACTAGTGGGACAGTTTTATAGGGGGGGTCATTACGGATGCGGCGATACAAAATATGTGTACTTTTATTGTTTTGTTTTTTTTTTATTTGCAGGATAAAATGAATTTATTGGGGAATATTTTTTTTTTTTTTATGATTTTTTTTACTTTTTATTTTTATTTTTTTTACTTTTTTACTTTGTCCCAAGGTGGGACATCACAGTATTTTAGCAGATCGCTGGTGTGACAGTGTGCACAGCACTCTGTCACACCAGCGATCGCTCTGGCATCGCTGCAGGCTTCCTCAGCGCCTGCTCTCAGCAGGCACTGAGGAAGCCGCCTCCCTGCAGGACCCCGGCGCCATCTTGGATCCGGGGACCTGGAGGGAGGACGGACCCTCGGAACAGCGCGACACATCGCGCTGCTCTGAGGGTCTCAGGGGAGCGCGCAGGGAGCCCCATCCCTGCGCGATCCTCCCCTGTGCCCCCGGTACACCGCGATCATGTTTGATCGCGGTGTGCCAGGGGTTAATGTGCCGGGAGCGCAGCTGATCGCCCATGACGTACTATTCCGTCCATGGGAATTAGGTCCAGGGTCACATGGACGGAATAGTACGTCTGATGGAATAAAGGGGTTAAGGGGTAGATTATAATGCACTTTTTTGAGCAGTGATGCAAAAGTAAAACCATTTCACTTTTAATGTTTATGCTATTTATCATGTGATGTTTTAAGAAATTACCGTATATACTCATGTATAAGCCGACCCCCCTAATTTTGCCAAAAAAAAAAAAACTGGGAAAACTTATTGACTCGCGTATAAGCCTAGGGTTGAAAATGCAGCAGCTACTGGTAAATTACAAAAATAAAAATAGATGCCAATAAAAGATAAAATTAATTGAGACATCAGTAGGTTAAATGTTTTTGAATATCCATATTGAATCAGGAGCCCCATATAATTCTCCATACAGTTAATGATGGCCCCATAAGATGCTCCATACAAAATACTCCCCATATAAAGTTCCATAAAGGTTAATAATGGCCCCATAAGATGCTCCAGAGAATAATATGCCCCATATGCTGCTCCATAAAAATTATGCCCCCATAAAATGCTCCATATATTTTATGCCCCATATGATGCTCCATAGATAATGCTTACCTAAAATGCTCCATAGATTATGCCCCACTAAAATGCTCCATAGATTATGCCCCCCTAAAATGCTCCATAGATTGTGCCCCACTAAGATGCTCCATATATTATGCCCCCTAAAATGCTCCATAGATTATTCCCCATAGATTATTCCCCCATATGATGCTCCATAGATTATGCCCCATATGCTCCCTAGATTATGCCCCATATAATCCCTGAAATTATGCCCCATATGCTCCATAGATTATGCCCCATATGCTTCCTGCCTGGATTATGCCCCATATGCTCCCTGGATTATGCCCCATATGCTCCATAGATTATGCTCCATAGTATAGGTCCCTTATGCTGCCGCTGCTGCTGCAACTAAAAAAAAAATGACAAACTTACCTCTCATCACTGGGGGCCAGGTGCCAGTGTCCTGAGCAGGCGGGGACACCGGCGCGCTATGGGGGACAGGTGCCGGTGTCACCGCTCGCTCAGGGCTCTGAAACCTGAGATATTTACCTGTCCCGGGTCCACCGCTGCGCGTTGCTCCGTCTTCCGGGTCCTCTTGTCAGTGTGTGCTCAGGCAGAGGGCGCGGCGTGCACTAACTACGTCATCGCGCCTTCTGACCTGAACATTCACAGCCAGAGGACGCGAGGACACAGCGGCGAGCAGCGGTGGACCCGGGACAGGTGAATATCTCCTATACTTATCCCCTCCTGGAGCGTCTCTGCAGCCCTGCTTCTCCCGCAGTCTCCGGCGGCTCTTCCTTCCTTTAATGACTTTAATGAGCGGTAACACGTGACCGCTGCAGGAAGGAGCCTGAGATCGTGGGAGAAGCAGGGGGGCTGCAGAGACGCATCGGCGGAGGGGTAAGTATGATCTGACACCCCCCGCTCCCCTCCCCCGCCAACCCCCGGTATATGACTTGCATGTAAGCCGAGAGGGGGACTTTCAGCCTTAAAAATTGGGCTGAAAATCTCGGCTTTAACGCGAGTATAAACTGTAAATATCTTTTTTCCCTTAAGGCTACTTTCACACATCAGTTTTTTTGTGTCAGGCATAATCCGTCGTATGCCTGATAGGACGGATCCGGCGCTGATTTTAAAAAAACTGATGCAACTGATCAGTTTTCTTGTCGGATCCGACCTGACCTTTTAAACCCGGAAAAATAAATTTTCTATGTGGAAAATTCAGGTACCAATGTCCGGACCGAGGAGAGGGAGAGGGAGAGAGAGAGAGAGACCTTGATTTCCAGAATCCGGATCAGTCTTTTGACGGATTTCACAAAAGACTGGTCCGGTTCCATAGACTTGTATTGTTTCCGGCCGCCTGATGCGCCGCTTCAGGCACTATCAGGCGGCTCCGGAAAAAAAAAAACGTTGCAGTCAGCGTCTTGTCCGGCAACTGGAATGTACATTTCCGCCGGATCCGGACAAAAACGGATGCAATGCAATGACATCAGGCGCGATCCGGCGCTAATGAAAGTCAATGCCAAAAAAACATGACGGATCGCGCCTGACGTCAAAAAACTGATGTGTGAAAGCAGCCTTAAGGGTTCTTTCACACTAGCGTATTGTATCAGCTGATTTTCTCATGTCAGAGAGTCAGATGCTACATGCAAATGACCCTTGGCTCAAACTCTGCTTCTAGTGTGATCCGAGCGTCATTTTACTGTGATCTGATTCTCTTGCATGCGAGAATCAGATCATATGTGTGGAGAAGATGGATAACTTAATCTCTCTATCTTGTCCATTGTGTAAGTCGGCATATATTGGACTGCACTCGGATGACATCTGAGTGCAGTCCGATGTTTTGCACGCACCCATAGATTTGTATGGGTGCACCAGTCCAATATTTGATTTTCAGCATGTAGCAAATTTTTTTCATGCCATCTCTGCATGACATAAAAAACACTAGTCGGCAAAACATTGAATAGCACTCATCCGAGTTACACGCTGGCTGTATGTCAGTGTGAACGAACCCGAATTATAAATGTACCTTTTATTAAAATAATTTTTTGTTTTACATTGTAGAAATGATTAGTAATTATATATAAATAATACACAGCATTATATAAAGTAATAATCAATTAAAGAGAAAATGGTGTAAAAATCACATAATTTATTGCAAAAAAGTCAATTTATTAGAAAAAAGTACATGTGTACATAAAACATCACGCAGTGATGAATGACCCTAACATAAAATACTATAATGAACACGTGGGGCTGGAGTTAATTAATGTGTAGCGGCAAAGAGACTCCTGATTTGTAACAAGAGTCTAAATATAGGGGGATATTAAACAGCTGAAGTAACATATGCTGCAATGGTACACATTCAATATATATCTCTGCGGTGTGCAACCATCTATCATAATACCATAGATATAGGCTGTCAAAATAAGATTGCTTACCCCTCAAGTGTTAAACAAACCGCTGGCTCAGGACCCACGTGTGACCCTCTGACGCGCGTTTCGCGTTTGCTTTATCAAAAAGGGAGTAACATAATCCACAAACACCAGCTTTTTATATTGTGCTCCATATATGGCGTGTCCCATCTGCGCATGCGCCCCGACGTCATCACCACAGGAAGTGCCGCCCCTCGGCATTCACGTAGTGCGCACGTCATGGGGAAAACCCCATCTGACGTCAACAGACATGCGCACTAAGAAAAGGAGCCGGAGGCTCAGCGTTCCATATGGGGAACTCACGGAGCATGCGTCGGACATCAAATCGCCAGACTGCCGCACAATTTGAACATAGTCTAAGTAAATGGTTTACCGAATCAAAGACACATTTGGACTATAATATATGGAATAAGTGTATCAATCATATAATATATATGAATATGTGATGTGATAAATATATAATAACAATCAAAGTGATATGAACATAATTAAATATGAAACAATAAATGTTTAAAAACAATTGAAAAAATGTATACATAGTGCAAGAACGACAATTGTGATATATGAACAAAGTGTATAATAATAATGAAATATAAAGTGACTACTTAAGAAGATCATATTATTATAAATAAATCTTCAAAGGTGACGATTCCAACATATGATTCCATATTATAGTCGGCACATTCATTTCAATCCATAAGTCCTTTTAGTATCAAGAAAAGAGATATTTGACACGTTCAAGAAAGCCAGTTTAGTGGAAATACCTAATGCTAATAAAAAAAAACACAAAAAACAATAATTAATAAAAGAAAATTAATAAAGAAAAATTAAAAAAATTAAAAATTACATACTAAAAATATGCAATAAGATAAGTGTATAAGGAAAGATGGGCAAGATGAAACAAACCTATAGAAAAGGTGCAAAACTCAATTTTTCATTTAACACCCTAGGGGTCATTGAGTCCAATTCCACTATCCATTTGCATTCAGTTTGAGCTAACAAACGTTTGATGTTCCCTCCTCTACTACCACAATGTACTTGGTCAATTGCGATAACCCGCAAACCACTAGGATCACTATTGTGCTCAATACGAAAGTGTTTTGGAAGAGTTTTGAGAGTATTTATATCCAGAACTTTTTGACCATTTGAAATATCCCTCACGTGTTCCCTAACACGTATGCGGAGCTGACGCGAGGTCAACCCCACATAGGTTTTGGAACACGGACACGTGGCTGCATAAATGACATAAGTACTGCTACAACTTAAATGATGTGAATCTGAAATACCTTTTTCCCATCTGAAGAACTGAATTTGGTATCTCTAACAAGATTCTTTTGAGTACAGGCTAGGCAATCACCGCATGGATAACAGCCCCATACTGGACGACTGTTATTCGGATTCAAAGGATTTGTTGTTTTAGCGACATAATGACTTTTAACTAACAAATCTTTGATACTCTTTCCTCGTCTTGCTGTAAATTGTGGTTTATCCGGAATATTCCGGGCCAGAATGGGATCTGTAAGTAGAACCGACCACCAATGTTTGTTGACTATTTCTTGAGTCCGTCTCCAATAACAATTATAATTAGAAATGTAAATAACATTGGAATTGGTAGATGTATTTATTTTTTTATTATGCAACAATTGACGTCGGTCTAAATTTTTAGCTTTCAAATATCCATTTTTTATACAGCGATTACTATAGCCACGTACTTTGAATCTATTTCTCAAATCCTCCGATTGCATCTCAAATTTCTGGTCAGTGGAACAGATCCGCTTCATTCTGAGTAACTGACCAACTGGGATGGCTTTAACTGTATGTGAGGTGTGGGAGGATGATGCGTGGTCTGTATTTATTATTATTATTATTATTATATAAAGGTACAAGTATATCTGTGGTCCAGAGCTGCATCATGAGGTAAGCAGTGAGGTAGTGACATCACGTGAATCATGGAACACCGACCATGGAATGTGAGGTAATGGCATTATGACATAATAATGGCCTCGGCTATGAGAGGGGCTGCTGTAGTATTGAACGGTGCATTCACGTAGGAGAAGTTTCTCTAGTGAGTACCCCTTTTTTTGCTTCGTTGCTTTTTGGCAAGGATCAGCAGAAAGTTTTTGAGCGCTTATATTGTGAAGAGTTCTTCAGCTCGGAGTTCTCCAGTGCCTTTTAGGCCAAGAGATTTCTGGCATCTTGACCAGCTAAGAGGAACATGGCTTCACGGGACAATTCCCATACTTCCAATGCTCCAGAAGAGCCTTCAGCAAATGGGATTGTAAGGCCATCTACATCAGGTAAGACGGGACATAAAAAGCCACTAATATGTCCATATACAGGTCTCTAAAATATGTATTCTTATAGGGGATAATATTCTTAGAAGAAAGTCCTTATATGAGTGATGTTTGTCTTTTTCACACAGGGACATCGCGGCCTAGCAGGGCAGATTCCCCTATAGCCCATAGGACAAGGGGCAGATTGGCCCGCCAAAGAAGGATGGAGATAGCTCCTATAAATACTACGAGGCGGAGACGAAGAAGACCACCACCACCAGAAAGATCTGAGGACAGGAACCCATCCCCCATTAACATCCGACTTGGAGTCGTGAATTCAGCAATGCTGTTACTCCCTACCTCCAGAAGATTGGCCCAGGACCCACCTGAAACCTGCACCATCTGTCTGGATGACATTGTAGCTGGGGATGAAGTCAGCTCCATGGAGTGCTCCCACTTCTTCCACCTTGACTGTATTGGAAGATGGCTACTGGATAATAACAGCTGTCCTCTCTGCAGGCACACCAACAGCGAGCAAGAGTTTCTGGTCCGTGCATATTTGGAGAACTATGGGGAAGTTAGGGTAATAGTAAATTACCCCGATGTGCAAAACCACCCACCAATTGAAGTATTTGCACTTGGCACATGGAGAAGCCTCCAATTTCACTGATGGGATTCATTGCCAGCAGTGATCCCCTCAGTGATCAACTGCTCTCACGGAGTAGATGCAGCAAGTCAACCGGGTGAAGCCTATTCCGTGCAATCATTCCTTGGACAGCAATGCTAGAGCAAGGAACCATCCTGTATAACATCTTACATCCTTTAGAGATATTAAGAACAAATAAATATATTTATTCATTATAATTGATTTTGTTATAGTCAATATATATAAATGTTTTACTGTATAAGAACAAATACAAATTTCTAAATTCCTACCTTTCTAAACTGGCATATTTCTAACTCCCATAGCTGCTTCCTCTTATGTTTATGCGTTTCACAACATATTTTTTCTCCTATACCACCATCTTTCTTCTGCTCTTGGGCTCTATTAATAGCTTTTACATTGGGATTCTTCTAGATCAAATGTGCAGTTTTCTAAACTACAGCGTCCTATGGTGTGCGGTGGAACATCTATGCATATCATAGTCTCATATAATTTGGCAGATCCACTTATAGGGAACCTGTCAGGAGATTCATGCTGCCCAAACCACAGACAACATGAATCAGACATTGGCTGCATTATTGCAGCTGTGTAACCTTTACTCTGAAATGAACAGGTCCAACCACATTGAATGTCACCTTTATGTTGTCCCATTTTATTTCCAAAACTTGCAGACAATGTCTCAACAATGATGCTTGTACGTTTTACTCTACAGTCATGGCCAAAAGTTTTGAGAATGACACAAATATTAATTTTTACAAAGTCTACTGCTTCACTTTATCTAATTGCAATTTGCATATACTCCAGAATGTTATAAAGAGTGATCAGCTTAACAGCAATTACTTGCAAAGTCAATATTTGGCTAGAAAATGAACTTTATCCCCCAAAACACATTTCAACATCATTGCAGCCCTGCCTTAAAAGGACCAACTAACCTCTTTTCAGTGATTGTTCCATTAACACAGGTGTGGGTGTTGATGAGGACATGGCTGGAGATCAATCTGTCATGATTAAGTAAGAATGACACCACTGGACACTTTAAAAGGAGGCTGGTGCTTGGCATCATTGTTTCTCTTCTGTTAACCATGGTTATCTCTAAAGAAACACGTGCAGTCATCATTGCAATGCACAAAAATGGCCTAACAGGGAAGAGTATCGCAGCTAGAAAGATTGCACCTCAGTCAACAATCTATCGCATCATCAAGAACTTCAAGGAGAGAGGTTCCATTGTTGCCAAAAAGGCTCCAGGGCGCCCAAGAAAGACCATCAAGCGCCAGGACCGTCTCTTAAAAGTGTTTCAGCTGCGGGATCGGGCTACCAGCAGTGCAAATCTTGCTCAGGAATGGCAGCAGGCAGGTGTGAGTGCATCTGCACGCACTGTGAGGCGGAGACTCTTGGAGCAAGGCCTGGTCTCAAGGAGGGCAGCAAAGAAGCCACTTCTCTCCAGAAAAAACATCATGGACAGACTGATATTCTGCAAAAGGTACAGGCAGTGGACTGCTGAGGACTGGGGTATAGGGTTGAGCGATACTTTCCGATATCAAGAAGTATCGGATCGGAATGGGTATCGCCGATACCCCAAAAGTATCGGCGATACCCGATTCCGATACCGGAAATCCAATGCAAGTCTATGGGACAGAAATATCGTAACTAGTGTTGAGCGATAGTGCTCGATATCTAAAAATATCGTATCGAAATTGTATCGCCGATAGCACTAAATATCGTCGATATCCGATTTCGATACCGGAAGTCCAATGTAAGTCTATGGGAACAAAATATCGCAGCTAAAAAAAACCTTTATTTCCTTGTAAACACTAAATATACACACATAGAATACATATATATATATATACATGTCATTGTGACATATATATATACATATATGTATAGTTTATACACTTCTACATAGTAAAATATCCTCTAATTCAATTGCCGGGTAAAGCCGGCTTCTGTGAAAAGACAGAAGCACCGACATGAAATGACACTTGGTGTACATAGGGTTAACCATGTCTTTTCATGTCGTTTTCAATCTGATTTGCACAAACAATTACATCAGTCTATGTGTGCAAAATTTCACACCTGTAGGGGTTAATTAAAGGTGTAAATTCGTTGTAAAAAAAACGGACTTTTTTGCTACGAATTTACACCTTTAATTAACCCCTACAGGTGTGAAATTTTGCACACTTACACTCATGTAATTGTTTGTGCAAATCAGATATCAAACTACATGAAAAGACATGGTTAACTCTATGTAAACCAAGTGTCATTTCATGTCGGGTTCTGCATTTTCACAAAAGCCGGCAATTGAATTAGCGGCTATTATACTATGTAGAAGTGTATGAACTATAAATATTATATATATATATATATGTGTCACAAATTCAATGACATGTATATATATATGAGGTGTAAAATTGCTGAAAAAAAATGCGTGGGCTCCCGCCCTATTTTCGCAACCAGACAGACAAAGCCAGTGAGTGGGGGCAGATAATAATAGCCCAGAGAGGGACCATTATTTTTGGCCCCCCCCGGCTACTAACATCTGCCCCCAGACACCCCAGAAAGGGCAAATCTCTAATTAGATTTGCCCTTTCTGGCACTTTGCCCGTCTATTCCCATTGCCCTGTAGCGGTGGCGAATGGGTTAATAAGGGGTTAAAATGACCTTGCAATTGAAAGGTCACTTTAAGCCAGGTTAATAATTGAGAGCTGTCAATCAGACAACTATCAATTATTAATCCTATTGTATGAAAGAAAAATCAAACACACACACTTTAATAAAAAAGAAGTTTAATGAAATAATCACACAGTTTTTGACCATATTTTATTTACCTGCTAAAACCATTTCCTGTAATAAAAATAAAATAATAAAGCAAAGTTATTCTTACCAATCCGATGTACAGTCAGGTCCCACGGTGTAATCCATCAGAAAGGGTTAATGTTTACTGCAGGGACCGCAGCTAATGCTGCAGCCTCACAGTAAACCCCCAAATGAATGAGTTCCTCTCCTGGCTGACAGGAGAGGAAGTGGAAAGCTTAATTGATTGCTTTCCACTTTCACTTCAGGTCAGCCAGGGACACAATCAGTGACGTCAGAGGGAACTGGTTAACAAAAATAGGGGATCCCCTCGAAAAAAATTGGCGTGGGGTCCCCCCTATTTTTGTTAACCAGCCAGATGAAGCAGACCGCTGAGGCCTGGATTTTCAGGCTGTTAAGGAGCCAAGATCCATGGACCTTGCCAGCCTGATAATACCAGGCCACAGCAGTCTGCATATCTTGGCTGATTAACAAAAATAGGGGATCCCCTCGAAAAAAATTGGCGTGGGGTCCCCCCTATTTTTGTTAACCAGCCAGATGAAGCAGACCGCTGAGGCCTGGTTTTTCAGGCTGGTAAGGATCCAATATCCATGGACCTTGCAAGCCTGATAATACCAGGCCACAGCAGTCTGCTTAGCTTGGCTGGTTAACAAAAATAGGGGATCCCCTCGAAAAAAAAAACGGCGTAGGGGTCCCCCTATTTTTGTTAACCAGCCAAGTAAAATGCAGACTGCTTCGGCCTGGTATTAAAAGACTGTCAAGGCCCATGGATTTTGGCCCTCAACAGCCTGATAATACCAGGCTACAGCAGCCCCACATTTGGCGCATCAAAAGATGTGCCAATTGTGTGTAGCGCCCGCGTCCCTGCCTGCTGCCAGACAGGGACGTCGCTCTCCTCACCTGCGCTCAGCGTCCTCAGTGCTCCCAGCCTCCTCTGCGCCTCTGGCATCCTCGGCGTCCTCCTTCCGCCCTGCTGGTCCCGCGCGCTCCTTCCCTGCTGCTGGCCTTAGGGCGCGCGCCCGCACCCTCCCCCGCTCTTAAAGGAGCCGCGCGCATTTTCCAAATCAATCTCCAGCCAATGCTGGTGGACTCCACCCTATATTAAAGGCTTCCTCCTTAATGGAGGTGCCCGAGCAATGTTGTTTCTGTGCAGTCTAACTCTGCTTCAGCCATCAGCTCCTGTTTCCAGTTGCCTGCCTGTTACCTGTCTGTTTGCCTGTCGGCCATCTGACTGCAGCTCTATCCAGAGGTTCGGACATCTTCAGCAGAGATCCCCGGCTGTTGCCTGCTCACCTGGGAGCGATCATCTGCCATCCGACTGCAGCTCTATCCAGAGGTTCGGACATCATCTGCGGAGATCCCCGGCTATTGCAGAGACTCTTGCCTGCTCACCTGGGAGCGATCATCTGCCATCCGACTGCAGCTCTATCTAGAGGTTCGGACATCATCAGCAGAGATCCCCGGCTATTCCAGAGACTCTTGCCTGCTCACCTGGGAGCGATCATCTGCCATCCGACTGCAGCCTACCAGGAGGCTCCACCAGCTCAGGTCGTATATGCCTGTTTGTCTAGAGACTGCCTTGGTCACTTACCGTGACAAACCTGCCTGTCCAGAGACTGCCCTGGTCACTTGCCGTGACAACCTGCCTGCCCAGAGACTACCCTGGTCACTTGCCGTGACAAACCTGCCTGCCCAGAGACTGCCCTGGTCACTTGCCGTGACAACCTGCCTGTCCAGAGACTGCCCTGGTCACTTGCCGTGACAAACCTGCCTGCCCAGAGACTGCCCTGGTCACTTGCCGTGACAACCTGCCTGTCCAGAGACTGCCCTGGTCACTTGCCGTGACAACCTGCCTGTCCAGAGATTGCCCAGGTCACTTGCCGTGACAACCTGCCTGTCCAGAGACTGCCCAGGTCACTTGCCGTGACAACCTGCCTGTCCAGAGACTTCCTTGGTCACTTATTGTGACAACCTGCCTGTCCAGAGACTGCCTGGCTAATTGCCGTGATTCCCTGTCCTATTCCCGGATGCCACCCGCTCTCTTGCAAGTAAATTGTCTTGTATAATAAAGCTTAGTGGTTCCACCAACCAGACCCGTTTCCGTCAGTGGTTCCACCTACCAGACCCGTTACAGTTTGCTCGGGCCATGGAACCCGGTGGCACCCAAACCCCTTCACTTCCGGAACTGTGTCATGAGCTGTCTCGCCAGAGGTCTCAACAGGAGGCTATCCTGGGTCACCTGCGGAACGTCAATTCCCGCTTGGACACTCTGAATCCATCACCAGCAACCACCGCTGGAGCCATGACTCATAATCCGGCAGTCCCGCTGACTCCCAATTCCGTGGTTTCCATTCCCGGTCCCCGACTTTCAGCTCCTCCTAGGTATGGAGGCGACCCTGTTATGGCTCGGGGTTTCATTAACCAGTGCACCCTGCATTTCGAACTCCTGGCACACCAGTTTAATTCTGACCGGGCCAAAATTGCCTTCATCATGTCCCATCTCACCGGAGAGGCTCTGGCCTGGCTTAATCCTCTCTGGGAGAGAGAAGATCCTCTGGTGTCAGACCTGCCTGCTTTTCTCTCGGCCTTCCGGAGGGTATTCGACGAACCTGGACGGAAGACCTCCTCTGCATCATCTCTGTTGCGTCTCCGTCAGGGAAGTCTCACCGCTTGGTCAATATGCCATACGGTTCCGTACTCTAGCCTCAGAACTGGCTTGGGACAATGAAGCTCTAATTTCGGTCTTCTGGGAGGGTCTGTCCGGCCGTATTAAAGACGAACTTGCCGGTCGGGACATTCCAACCTCGCTTGATGATTTAATAAATCTTGCCAATCGGATTGATCTACGGTTCCAGGAACGAGCCAAAGAGGTCACCCGTGAAAAAAAGTTTCCTCATTTAACCCCTTCCGTTTCTCCCCAGGTGCACACTGCTGAGCCTATGCAGGTCGACCAGACCAAGATGGTCAAAGCCTGTCAGGACTCACGCCGTGCCGAGAAAAGTTGCTTCTACTGCGGCAGTAAGGAGCACTGGATCCGAACCTGTCCGGAGAAGTCGGGAAACGCCTGTGTCTAGGTTCGCTCGGAGAGGTCAATCTAGACAAAAATAAATCCTCTTCATCTCTGCTGCTCTCGGTCTCAATTCTTCTCGGTAAGAACCGTTACTTCGAGATGGCCCAACTTGATTCTGGAGCAGCTGGGAATCTCGTGTCACAGGCTCTAGTAGAGAAGTATCGCATTCCCACCAAACCTCTTGTTGAACCAGTATCTGTTGCTGCTGTGGATGGGGGTCTCCTACCTCGTCCCATCCGACTTATCACCGAAGCCATAACCCTGCAGGTGGGAATGTTGCATTCTGAGAGCATCTCATTTCATGTTCTGCCTGGACTCTCTCATGCTTTCTTACTAGGTCTGCCTTGGCTCCAAAAGCATGCACCTGTGCTTGACTGGCAGAATGGAGAGATTCTTCGCTGGGGACAGGACTGTCATAAAACGTGTCTGGTGCCTGTTCATCCCGTCTGTCCTTCTCCTACTCCTGCTAATCTACCAGGACTCCCGATTCCATATTGGTCATTTGCTGATGTCTTCAATAAAAAGGAAGCAGAGACATTACCCCCGCATAGACCATATGATTGCCCGATCGACCTGCTACCCGGTACCACGCCTCCCCGTGGGCGTATTTACCGTTGTCCGCTGCTGAGACCAGGTCGATGTCCGAATATATCGAGGAGAACTTAGCAAAAGGATTCATCCGGAAATCTACCTCCCCAGCGGGAGCAGGTTTCTTCTTCGTAAAAAAGAAGGACGGATCTCTCCGTCCCTGTATTGACTACAGAGGCCTAAATTTGATCACGGTGAAGAATAAGTACCCTCTTCCGCTCATTCCAGAATTGTTTGATCGTCTTAGAGGGGCTAGAGTCTTCACCAAACTAGATCTTCGTGGAGCATACAACCTGGTTCGTATCCGTCGAGGAGATGAATGGAAGACGGCATTCAACACCCGGGACGGCCACTACGAGTACTTGGTGATGCCCTTTGGTCTCTGTAATGCTCCAGCAGTCTTTCAGGAGTTGGTCAATGACATCTTCCGGGACCTCCTCTACTCCTGCGTTGTGGTGTACCTTGACGACATCTTGGTCTTCTCTCCGGATCTTCAGTCTCACCGGAGGGATGTTCGTCAGGTTCTGCTCAGGCTCAGGCAGAATCACCTCTTCGCCAAATATGAGAAGTGCCTCTTTGAGCAGACATCGCTTCCGTTTCTGGGCTACATCATTTCTCAGACAGGCCTACGAATGGATCCGGAGAAATTGTCTGCCATCGAGAAGTGGCCCCGACCGGAGGGGTTGAAGGCCATTCAGCGGTTCCTGGGATTTGCCAACTATTACCGTCTCTTCATACCGCACTTCTCTTCCAGGACTGCGCCAATCTCCGCGCTCACCCGCAAGGATGCTAACCCCAAACAGTGGACGCCCGAAGCAGAGGAGGCCTTCCTTTCTCTAAAACAGGCCTTCTCTTCCGCTCCAGTGCTGCATCGCCCGGATGGCAACAAGCAGTTCTTCCTGGAGGTGGACGCTTCCTCTGCTGGAGCCGGAGCGGTACTTACCCAAAAAGCTTCATCCGGGAGGATGGTATCCTGCGGTTTCTTCTCCAAACTCTTCTCCTCCTCCGAGCGCAACTACTCCATAGGAGACCGAGAGTTATTGGCCATCAAGTTGGCATTGGAGGAGTGGCGTTACCTACTCGAAGGGGCTCTTCATCCGGTAATCATTTACACGGACCACAAGAATCTGGCATACCTCCAGCATGCCCAGAGACTTAACCCTCGCCAAGCCCGGTGGTCCTTGTTTTTTTCCCGCTTCGATTTTCTTTTGCATTTTCGCCCAGCTGACAAAAACATCAAGGCGGATGCCTTGTCTCGGTCTTTCCTGGTGTCGGATCTCGAGGAGGAACCTAAGCATATCATCGATCCCGCCAGAGTGATGCAGGTGGCTCCCGTGAGTTTAAATCGTCTCCCTCCTGGTAAGACGTTCGTATCAGAAACTGATCGAAGAGAATCCTACATTGGGGTCATTCATCTAAACTCGCTGGCCACGCTGGTCAAAAAAAGACCCTCCAACTCATTACCCGGCATTATTGGTGGCCTACCCTGCGCAAAGACGTAATAGACTTTGTTTCTGCCTGTGTTTCCTGTGCCCGCAACAAAGTTCCGAGACACCTGCCTACCGGCCGTCTTCTTCCGCTTCCTGTACCCGCTGCCCCCTGGCAGCATATAGCCATGGACTTCATTACTGATCTTCCCGTCTCTGCTGGTTGTACAGTCATTTGGGTGGTCACTGACCGCTTTTCCAAGATGGCTCACTTCATTCCTCTGCCAGGTCTTCCGTCTGCACCCGAGTTGGCTAAAGACTTTATCCGCCACATCTTCCGTCTTCATGGTCTGCCTCGTCACATTGTGTCGGATCGTGGGGTTCAGTTCACCTCACGTTTCTGGAGAGCCACTTGTAAGTTGCTAGACGTCACCCTGGATTTTTCCTCCGCTTACCACCCACAGTCCAATGGACAAGTTGAACGAATAAATCAGAATTTGACCAGTTATCTTCGACACTTCGTTAATGCCCACCATTCTGACTGGGTGGAGCTCCTGCCTTGGGCCGAATTCTCCTACAACAATCATGAGAGCGAATCTTCCACCAAGTCTCCGTTTTTTGTAGTCTTCGGTCAACACCCTCGGATCCCTGTCCCTGTTTCCATCTCTGTGGACAATCCAGCTGCGGAATCTCTGGTTAGAGAATTCTCCTCCATCTGGGAGAGTACCCGGTCCGCACTCATTCAGTCATCCGAGCGCATGAAAAGACATGCTGACAAAAAACGTCTGGATCCTCCTCAATTCCGTCCTGGGGACAAAGTCTGGCTTTCGTCCAAATATGTTCGACTCAAAATTCCGTCCTACAAGTTAGGTCCTCGGTTCATCGGTCCTTTTGAGATCATCAGTCAGATCAACCCGGTGTCCTATAAATTGAAACTCCGGTCAATTTGCGAATTCCTAATTCTTTTCATGTATCGCTCCTCAAACCTGTGGTTCTTAACTCTTTTTTTAAGTCTACAGGTACACCTCCTGCTCCAGTGTCTGCTGATGATGAATTTGAGGTAGAGAACATTCTGGCCACAAAAAGGGTAGGAAAAAAAACTTATTTTTTGGTGGATTGGAAGGGGTTTGGTCCTGAGGAGAGAACCTGGGAACCTCGGGAGAACATCCATGCCCCTCTCATCCTAGCTAAATTTTTTTCTGGCCTAAAGGGGGGGGGCCTAGAGGGAGGGGTACTGTAGCGCCCGCGTCCCTGCCTGCTGCCAGACAGGGACGTCGCTCTCCTCACCTGCGCTCAGCGTCCTCAGTGCTCCCAGCCTCCTCTGCGCCTCTGGCATCCTCGGCGTCCTCCTTCCGCCCTGCTGGTCCCGCGCGCTCCTTCCCTGCTGCTGGCCTTAGGGCGCGCGCCCGCACCCTCCCCCGCTCTTAAAGGAGCCGCGCGCATTTTCCAAATCAGTCTCCAGCCAATGCTGGTGGACTCCACCCTATATTAAGGGCTTCCTCCTTAATGGAGGTGCCCGAGCAATGTTGTTTCTGTGCAGTCTAACTCTGCTTCAGCCATCAGCTCCTGTTTCCAGTTGCCTGCCTGTTACCTGTCTGTTTGCCTGTCGGCCATCTGACTGCAGCTCTATCCAGAGGTTCGGACATCTTCAGCAGAGATCCCCGGCTGTTGCCTGCTCACCTGGGAGCGATCATCTGCCATCCGACTGCAGCTCTATCCAGAGGTTCGGACATCATCAGCAGAGATCCCCGGCTATTCCAGAGACTCTTGCCTGCTCACCTGGGAGCAATCATCTGCCATCCGACTGCAGCCTACCAGGAGGCTCCACCAGCTCAGGTCGTATATGCCTGTTTGTCTAGAGACTGCCTTGGTCACTTACCGTGACAAACCTGCCTGTCCAGAGACTGCCCTTGTCACTTGCCGTGACAACCTGCCTGCCCAGAGACTACCCTGGTCACTTGCCGTGACAAACCTGCCTGCCCAGAGACTGCCCTGGTCACTTGCCGTGACAACCTGCCTGTCCAGAGACTGCCCTGGTCACTTGCCGTGACAAACCTGCCTGCCCAGAGACTGCCCTGGTCACTTGCCGTGACAACCTGCCTGTCCAGAGACTGCCCTGGTCACTTGTCGTGACAACCTGCCTGTCCAGAGATTGCCCAGGTCACTTGCCGTGACAACCTGCCTGTCCAGAGACTGCCCAGGTCACTTGCCGTGACAACCTGCCTGTCCAGAGACTTCCTTGGTCACTTATTGTGACAACCTGCCTGTCCAGAGACTGCCTGGCTAATTGCCGTGATTCCCTGTCCTATTCCCGGATGCCACCCGCTCTCTTGCAAGTAAATTGTCTTGTATAATAAAGCTTAGTGGTTCCACCAACCAGACCCGTTTCCGTCAGTGGTTCCACCTACCAGACCCGTTACATTGTGGCACTTTACCCGGCTCTTCCCACTGCCCTGTAGCGGTGGCAAGTGGGGTAATAAGGGGTTAATGTCACTGTTGATTGCACGGTGACAATAAGCCCGGTTAATAATGGAGAGGCGTCAATAAGACACCGATCCATTATTAATCCCAAAGTTATTAAATGCATAAAAAAAAGACAAAGCAAGAAAAAAGTCTTTTAATGAAATAAAAGAGACAACACAGTTTTCATTTCTTTTATTGTACTCTCATTCCTGCGACGCCATCGATCTCCTGTAAAAAAAGAAAAAAAACAAACCAACAGTATACCACCTGTCCGACGCAGTCCATAACGACAGTCCCACGACGATCCAGCTCTGCTACATCGCAATGACAGGCAGAGTCTGTCATCGCGACGCAGCACAGCTGATTACCTGCTTCCCCGGCGGTGACGTCATCGGACTGACTGCTTTACGGCCGGGATTACCCAGCAGTCACTGCAGTTATCGCGAGAAACTGCATGTGACCGCCGAGGAGAAGAGGATGGCGGCCATTAAGCAGTCCAGGACGTGACCGCCGGAGATCTTCTGCCAGGTAAGTGCCGCTGACTCCTGACAGACCCGACCGACGGACACTGACAGTGACAGACTCGACCGACGGACACAGACAGTGACAGTGACAAATCCGATTCCGGTATTCGATAAGACGAAAATATCGAAACGAATTATCGAAAGGCCGATAGAGCTAATATCGGCCAATAGCCGATTTTACATTATCGTATCGCTCAACACTAATCGTAACTAAAAAAAACCCCTTTCTTTCCTTGTAAACACTAAATATACACACATAGAATACATATATATATACATGTCATTGTGACATATATATATACATATATTTATAGTTTATACACTTCTTCATAGTAAAATAGCCTCTGATTCAATTGCCGGGTAATGCCGGCTTTTGTGAAAATACAGAAGCACCCGACATGAAATGACACATGGTTTATGTCTTTTCATGTAGTTTGATATCTGATTTTCACAAACAATTACATGAGTGTATGTGTGCAAAATTTCACACCTGTAGGGGTTAATTGAAGGTGTAAAAAAACGGAGTTTTTTGCTACGAATTTACACCTTTAATTAACCCCTACAGGTGTGAAATTTTGCACACATACACTCATGTAATTGTTAGTGAAAACAATATATCAAACAACTTGAAATGACATGGTTAACTCTATGTAAACCATGTGTCATTTCATGTCGGGTTCTGTATTTTCACAAAAGCCGGCAATTGAATTAGCGGCTATTATACTATGTAGAAGTGTATGAACTATAAATACAAATATATATATATATATATATATATATATATATGTCACAAATTCAAAGACATGTATATATATATATATATATATATATATATATATGAGGTGTAAAATTGTTGAAACAAAATGCGTGGGCTCCCGCCCTATTTTCTCAACCAGACAAAGCCAGCGAGTGGGGGCAGATAATAATAGCCCAGAGAGGGACCATTATTTTTGGCCCCTCCCTGGCTACTAACATCTGCCCCCAGACACCCCAGAAAAGACAAATCTGTAATTAGATTCGCCCTTTCTGGCACTTTGCCCGTCTATTCCCATTGCCCTGTAGCGGTGGCGAATGGGTTAATAAGGAGTTAAAGCCACCTTGCTATTGAAAGGTGACCTTAAGCCAGGTTAATAATTGAGAGCTGTCAATTAGACAACTATCAATTATTAATCCTATTGCATGAAATAAAAATAAAACACACACACACTTTAATTAAAAATCATTTTAATGAAATAAAGACACATGTTTTTGACCATCTTTTATTTTACTGCAAAAACCATTTCCTGTAATAAAAATAAAATAAAAAAGCAAACTTATTCTTACCTATCCCATGCACAGTCAGGTCCCACTGTGTAATCCATCAGAAAGGGTTAATGTTTACTGCAGGGACCGCAGCTAATGCTGCAGCCTCACAGTAAACCCCCAAATGAATGAGCTCCTCTCCTGGCTGACAGGAGAGGAAGTGGAAAGCTTAATTGATTGCTTTCCACTTTCACTTCAGGTCAGCCAGGGACACCATCAGTGACATCAGAGGGAACTGATTAACAAAAATAGGGGTTCCCTTCGAAAAAAAAAAGGCGTGGGGTCCCCCCTATTTTTGTTAACCAGCCTGATGAAGCAGACTGCTGAGGCATGGTATTTAAGGCTGTTAAGGAGCCAATATCCATGGACCTTGCCAGCAGCGTCGGACTGGAGTACCTTGGGCCCACCAGAGAAAAATTATTCTTGGGGCCCACCATCATACTTCCCAACCTTTGAAGAAGGGAAAGAGGGACAAAGGCTGTGGCACGCTGTGCCTGCTGCAGCCAATTTTAGGCCATGCCACGTTGCACCACAGACTGTCCAGGAGTTGTTGGATGCTTTAGTCCAGGTGTGGGAGGAGATCCCTCAGGAGACCATCTGTCGCGCTCATCAGGAGCATGCCCAGAAGTTGTAGGGAGGTCATACAGCATACCTCCCAAGTTTTGAAGACAGGAAAGAGGGTTAAAGGCTGCGCAAATTTTAGGCCACGCCCCGACCACACCCATTTCACAACTAATCACATCCATATCCTTGCCCCAACCGTACCCATTTAGCACTGCTGATCACAATGACTGGTAATGAGGGCACAGTGGCTGGCATTATGGGCACAGTGGTTGGTACTGAGGAAAAGAAAGAAAAAGCAGTGAGAGAGAAAGAAAGGAGAGAGAGAGAAAGAACAAACAGAGAAAGAAAGAGAGGAAAGAAAGAAAAGAGAGAGAGAAAGAAAGAACAGAGAGAAAAAAGAACAGAGAGCGAGAAAGAAAGAACAGAGAACAGAGAGAGAAAGAAAGAACAGAGAGCGAGAGACTAGAGAGAGAAAGAAAGACTAGAGATAGAGCCAGAGGCGTAGCTAGGGTTTTGGTTTAGTGGGGGCGAAACACAGTTTTCATTTCTTTTATTACACTCTCATTCCTGCGACGCCATCGATCTCCTGTAAAAAAAGAAAAAAAACAAACCAACAGTATACCACCTGTCCGACGCAGTCCATAGTAACGAGTGTCCCACGACGATCCAGCTCTGCTACATCGGAATGTCAGGCAGAGCCTGACATCCCGACGCAGCACAGCTGCTTACCAGCTTCCCCGGCGGTGACGTCATCAGACTGCTTTACGGCCGCGATTACCCGGCAGTCACTGCAGTTATCGCGAGAAACTGCACGTGACCGCCTGGGAGAAGATGATGGCGGCCATCAAGCAGTCCAGGACGAGACCACCGGAGATATTCTGCCGGGTAAGTGCCGCTGACTCCTGACAGACCTGACCGACGGACACGGACAGTGACAGGAACATTCTGATTCCGGTATCCGATATGACGAAAATATCGGATACCGGAATCGGAATTCCGATACAGCAAATAT
The DNA here is from genome assembly GCA_033576555.1 of Oophaga sylvatica. NCBI lineage: Eukaryota > Metazoa > Chordata > Amphibia > Anura > Dendrobatidae > Oophaga > Oophaga sylvatica. Next base: position 39,195,859 of record JARQOD010000007.1, read on the forward strand.
CGGCCGATACCCGATATTTGCAGTATCGGAATGCTCAACACTACTGGGGTAAAGTTATTTTCTCTGATGAATCCCCTTTTCAATTGTTTGGGACATCAGGAAAACGCCTCATTCGGAGAAGTCAAGGTGAGCGCTACCACCAGTCTTGTCTCATGCCAACTGTTAAGCATCCTGAAACCATTCATGTGTGGGGTTGCTTCTCAGCCAAGGGAATCGGCTCTCTCAGAGTCTTGCCTAAAAACACAGCCATGAATAAAGAATGGTACCAGAATGTCCTCCAAGAGCAACTTCTCCCAACCCTCCAAGAGCAGTTTGGCGATCAACAATGCCTTTTCCAGCATGATGGAGCACCTTGCCATAAAGCAAAGGTGATAACTAAATGGCTCAGGGAATAAAACATAGAGATTTTGGGTCCATGGCCTGGAAACTCCCCAGATCTTAATCCCATTGAGAACTTGTGGTCAATCATCAGGAGACGGGTGGACAAACAAAAACCTAAAAATTCTGACAAAATGAAAGCATTGATTGTGCAAGAATGGACTGCTATCAGTCAGGATTTGGTCCAGAAGTTGAATTGAGAGCATGCCAGGGAGAATTGCAGAGGTCCTGATGAAGAAGGGTCAACACTGCAAATATTGACTTGCTGCATTAACTCATTCTAACTGTAAATATAAGCTTTTGTTACTCATATTTTTGCAATTATTATATTTCTGTCTGTGATAAAAACAACTGTCAAACACACATAAAAACCAGAGGGCAGCAGATCATGTGAAAATATAATATTTGTGTCATTCTCAAAACTTTTGGCCATGACTGTAAGTGCAATTTTTACTTACGGTATATACTCGTGTATAAGCCGACCCGTGTATAAGCCGACCCCCCTAATTTTGCCACAAAAAACTGGAAAACTTATTGACTCGTGTAAAAGCTGGGTGTATAAACTGCCCTCCTGCTCTGTGCTGCCCCCGTCCTGCTCCTTGCTCCCCCATCCAGCTCTGTGCTCCCCCATTCTCCTCTGTACTCCCCCCCTCCTGCTCCGTCCTCCGCTGTGCTCCCCCATTCCTTCTCCATCCTCCTGTGCCCCCCCGTCCTGCTCCGTGCTCCTCTGTGCCCTCCATCCTCTCCCCCCGTCCTGCTCCGTGCTCCTCTGTGCCCTCCATCCTCTCCCCCCGTCCTGCTCTGTGCTCCTCTGTGCCCTCCATCCTCTCCCCCCGTCCTGCTCTGTGCTCCTCTGTGCCCTCCATCCTCCCCCCGTCCTGCTCCGTGCTCATTGTCCTCCTCCATGCTTCCCCGTCCTCCGTTCTCCCACCAGTCCTCCTCCATGCTTCCCCCGTCCTCCCCCCGTCCTGCTCCATGCTTCCCCGTCCTCCTCCATGCTTCCCCCGTCCTCCGTTCTCCCCCCCCGTCCTCCTCCATTCTTCCCCGTCCACCGTTCTATCCCCAGTCCAGCTCCGTGCTCCTTGTCCTCTCCATCATACTCACCCTCCTCGTGCTATCGCTGAGCGTCCCTGCAATCCTGCATTCTCCCTGGCTTCCTGCAGCTCTCCAACACTGAGCGGTGATGTAATACCGCTCATTAAGGCCATGAATATGGAGGCCACGCCCATGGGAGTGGCGTCGCATCCATATTACATGACCTTAATGAGCGGGTATTACATCACCGCTCAGTGCTGGAGAGCTGCAGGAAGCCGGGGAGAATGCAGGATTGCAGGGACGTTCAGCGATGGCACGGGGAGGGGTGAGTATGATCCCAGCCACCGGCTCCTGCCGCGGCATCCCCTCCCCCGCTGGTTTCTGCCCTATGACTCGTGTATAAGCCAAGGGGGCATTTTCAGCACAAAAAAAGGTGCTGAAAATCTCGGCTTATACACGAGTATATACGGTATCTATCCAGTAGCCTCATTTAACAAAAACACTGACATTTTCCTACTGCAAAGAAAACCACATAAAAATCTTGGCCGTATAAAAGATTATACATTAGCCGAGAAGCCGTACTTTGTTTTGAGTGTATTTTATAGAAGGACCTCTGTGGATTTTACTTTCAGCATAGATGAGAGTTTGGGAACTCCTGTGTAGCTACTTCAGATGAAATGTAGCTAGATTCAATGAACAACAATATCAGAAACACAAGCGCTTAATAATAGTATCTGGAAAGAAGCGAGGAATAAAAATAGCAGAATAGAAAAACACATGACAAAACCAAACCCAAGACAATAGAATATACAAACCATGGCATGCAGGCGACTTAGGGAACACGATGCAAAGTATCGGCGTCGTTCAAACCTACAACTCATCCCGCAAAAAGATAAACTGTCATGTGATTATGTGGACGAAAAAATAAAAGAGTTTATAGATCTCGGAATAAACACCAAGTCCTTAAGGGGTAGATTATAATGCACTTTTTTGAGCGGTGATGCAAAAGTAAAACCATTTCACTTTTAATGTTTATGCTATTTATCATGTGATTTTTTAAAAAATTACCGTATATACTCATGTATAAGCCGACCCCCCTAATTTTGCCAAAAAAAACTGGGAAAACTTATTGACTCGCGTATAAGCCTAGGGTGGAAAATGCAGCAGCTACTGGTAAATTACAAAAATAAAAATAGATGCCAATAAAAGATAAAATTAATTGAGACATCAGTAGGTTAAATGTTTTTGAATATCCATATTGAATCAGGAGCCCCATATAATTCTCCATAGTTAATGATGGCCCCATAAGATGCTCCATACAAAATACTCCCCTATAAAGTTCCATAAAGGTTAATAATGGCCCCATAAGATGCTCCAGAGAATAATATGCCCCATATGCTGCTACATAAAAATTATGCCCCCATAAAATGCTCCATATATTTTATGCCCCGTATGATGCTCCATAGATTATGCCTCCCTAAAATGCTCCATAGATTATGCCCCCCTAAAATGCTCCATAAATTATGCCCCACTAAGATGCTCCATATATTATGCCCCCTAAAATGCTCCATAGATTATTCCCCATAGATTATGCCCCCATATGATGCTCCATAGATTATGCCCCATATGCTCCCTAGATTATGCCCCATATGCTCCCTAGATTATGCCCCATATGATCCCTGGATTATGCCCCATATGTTCCATAGATTATGCCCCATATGCTCCCTCCCTGGATTATGCCCCATATGCTCACTGGATTATGCCCCATATGCTCCCTGGATTATGCCCCATATGCTCCATAGATTATGCTCCATAGTATAGGTCCCTTATGCTGCCGCTGCTGCTGCAACTAAAAAAAAATGACATACTCACCTCTCATCGCTGGGGGCCAGGTGCCGGTGTCCTGAGCAGGCGGGGACACCGGCGCGCTATGGGGGACAGGTGCCGGTGTCACCGCTCGCTCAGGGCCCTGAAACCTGAGATATTTACCTGTCCCGGGTCCACCGCTGCGCGTTGCTCCATCTTCCGGGTCCTCTTGTCAGTGTGTGCTCAGGCAGAGGGCGCGGCGTGCACTAACTACGTCATCGCGCCTTCTGACCTGAACATTCACAGCCAGAGGACGCGAGGACACAGCGGCGAGCAGCGGTGGACCCGGGACAGGTGAATATCTCCTATACTTATCCCCTCCTGGAGTGTCTCTGCAGCCCTGCTTCTCCCGCAGTCTCCGGCGGCTCTTCCTTCCTTTAATGACTTTAATGAGCGGTAACACGTGACCGCTGCAGGAAGGAGCCTGAGATCGTGGGAGAAGCAGGGGGGCTGCAGAGACGCATCGGCGGAGGGGTAAGTATGATCTGACACCCCCGCTCCCCTCCCCCGCCGACCCCGGTATATGACTTGCATGTAAGCCGAGAGGGAGACTTTCAGCCTTAAAAATTGGGCTGAAAATCTCGGCTTATACGCGAGTATAAACTGTAAATATCTTTTTTCCCTTAAGGCTACTTTCACACATCAGTTTTTTTGTGTCAGGCATAATCCGTCGTATGCTTGATGGGACGGATCCGGCGCTGATTTTAAAAAAACTGATGCAACTGATCAGTTTTCTTGTCGGATCCGACCTGACCTTTTAAACCCGGAAAAATAAATTTTCTATGTGGAAAATGCAGGTACCAATGTCCGGACCGAGGAGAGGGAGAGGGAGAGAGAGAGACCTTGATTTCCAGAATCCGGATCAGTCTTTTGACGGATTTCACAAAAGACTGGTCCGGTTCCATAGACTTGTATTGTTTCCGGCCGCCTGATGCGCCGCTTCAGGCACTATCAGGCGGCTCCGGAAAAAAAAAAACGTTGCAGTCAGCGTCTTGTCCGGCAACCGGAATGTACATTTCCGCCGGATCCGGACAAAAACGGATGCAATGCAATGACATCAGGCGCGATCCGGCGCTAATGAAAGTCAATGCCAAAAAAACGCATCCGTTACCGGATGCGTTTTTTAAAAACATGACGGATCGCGCCTGAAATCAAAAAACTGATGTGTGAAAGCAGCCTTAAGGGTTCTTTCACACCAGCGTATTGTATCAGCTGATTTTCTCATGTCAGAGAGTCAGACGCTACATGCAAATGACCCTTGGCTCAAACTCTGCTTCTAGTGTGATCCGAGCGTCATTTTACTGTGATCTGATTCTCTTGCATGTGAGAATCAGAACATATGTGCGGAGAAGATGGATAACTTAATCTCTCCATCTTGTCCATTGTGTAAGTCGGTATATATTGGACTGCACTCAGATGACATCTGAGTGCAGTCCGATGTTTTGCACGCACCCATAGATTTGTATGGGTGCACCAGTCCAATATTTGATTTTCAGCATGTAGCAAATTTTTCTCATGCCATCTCTGCATGACATAAAAAACACTAGTCGGCAAAACATTGAATAGCACTCATCCGAGTTACACGCTGGCTGTATGTCAGTGTGAACGAACCCGAATTATAAATGTACCTTTTATTAAAATAATTTTTTGTTTTACATTGTAGAAATGATTAGTAATTATATATAAATAATACACAGCATTACATAAAGGTACAAGTATATCTGTGGTCCAGAGCTGCATCATGAGGTAAGCAGTGAGGTAGTGACATCACGTGAATCATGGAACACCGACCATGGAATGTGAGGTAATGGCATTATGACATAATAATGGCTTCGGCTATGAGAGGGGCTGTTGTAGTATTGATCGTGCATTCACGTAGGAGACGTTTCTCTAGTGAGTACCCCTTTTTTTGCTTGTTGCTTTTTGGCAAGGATCAGCAGAAAGTTTTTGAGCGCTTATATTGTGAAGAGTTCTTCAGCTCGGAGTTCTCCAGTGCCTTTTAGGCCAAGAGATTTCTGGCATCTTGACCAGCTAAGAGGAACATGGCTTCACGGGACAATTCCCATACTTCCAATGCTCCAGAAGAGCCTTCAGCAAATGGGATTGTAAGGCCATCTACATCAGGTAAGACGGGACATAAAAAGCCACTAATATGTCCATATACAGGTCTCTAAAATATGTATTCTTTATAGGGGATAATATTCTGTAGAAGAAAGTCCTTATATGAGTGATGTTTGTCTTTTTCACACAGGGACATCGCGGCCTAGCAGGGCAGATTCCCCTATAGCCCATAGGACAAGGGGCAGATTGGCCCGCCAAAGAAGGATGGAGATAGCTCCTGTAAATACTACGAGGCGGAGACGAAGAAGACCACCACCTCCAGAAAGATCTGAGGACAGGAACCCATCCCCCATTAACATCCGACTTGGAGTCGTGAATTCAGCAATGCTGTTACTCCCTACCTCCAGAAGATTGGCCCAGGACCCACCTGAAACCTGCATCATCTGTCTGGATGACATTGTAGCTGGGGATGAAGTCAGCTACATGGAGTGCTCCCACTTCTTCCACCTTGACTGTATTGGAAGATGGCTACTGGATAATAACACCTGTCCTCTCTGCAGGCACACCAACAGCGAGCAAGAGTTTCTGGTCCGTGCATATTTGGAGAACTATGGGGAAGTTAGGGTAATAGTAAATTACCCCGATGTGCAAAACCACCCACCAATTGAAGTATTTGCACTTGGCACATGGAGAAGCCTCCAATTTCACTGATGGGATTCATTGCCAGCAGTGATCCCCTCAGTGATCAACTGTTATCACGGAGTAGAAGCAGCAAGTCAACCGGGTGAAGCCTATTCTGTGGCAATCATTCCTTGCACAGCAATGCTAGAGCAAGGAACCATCATTTATAACATCTATACACCCTTTAGAGATATTAAGAACAATTAAATATATTTATTCATTATAATTGATTTTGTTATAGTCAATATATATAAATGTTTTACTGTGTAAGAACAAATACAAATTTCTAAATTCCTACCTTTCTAAACTGGCATATTTCTAACTCCCATAGCTGCTTCCTCTTATGTTTATGCGTTTCACAACATATTTTTTCTCCTATACCACCATCTTTCTTCTGCTCTTTGGCTCTATTAATAGCTTTTACATTGGGATTCTTCTAGATCAAATGTGCAGTTTTCTAAACTACAGCGTCCTATGGTGTGCGGTGGAACATCTATGCATATCATAGTCTCATATAATTTGGCAGATCCACTTATAGGGAACCTGTCAGGAGATTCATGCTGCCCAAACAACAGACAACATGAATCAGACATTGGCTGCATTATTGCAGCTGTGTAACCTTTACTCTGAAATGAACAGGTCCAACCACATTGAATGTCACCTTTATGTTGTCCCATTTTATTTCCAAAACTTGCAGACAATGTCTCAACAATGATGCTTGTACGTTTTACTCTACAGTCATGGCCAAAAGTTTTGAGAATGACACAAATATTAATTTTTACAAAGTCTACTGCTTCACTTTATCTAATTGCAATTTGCATATACTTCAGAAAGTTATAAAGAGTGATCAGCTTAACAGCAATTACTTGCAAAGTCAATATTTGGCTAGAAAATGAACTTTATCCCCCAAAACACATTTCAACATCATTGCAGCCCTGCCTTAAAAGGACCAGCTAACCTCTTTTCAGTGATTGTTCCATTAACACAGGTGTGGGTGTTGATGAGGACATGGCTGGAGATCAATCTGTCATGATTAAGTAAGAATGACACCACTGGACACTTTAAAAGGAGGCTGGTGCTTGGCATCATTGTTTCTCTTCTGTTAACCATGGTTATCTCTAAAGAAACACGTGCAGTCATCATTGCAATGCACAAAAATGGCCTAACAGGGAAGAGTATCGCAGCTAGAAAGATTGCACCTCAGTCAACAATCTATCGCATCATCAAGAACTTCAAGGAGAGAGGTTCCATTGTTGCCAAAAAGGCTCCAGGGCACCCAAGAAAGACCAGCAAGCGCCAGGACCGTCTCTTAAAAGTGTTTCAGCTGCGGGATCGGGCTACCAGCAGTGCAATGCTTTCTCAGGAATGGCAGCAGGCAGGTGTGAGTGCATCTGCACGCACTGTGAGGCGGAGACTCTTGGAGCAAGGCCTGGTCTCAAGGAGGGCAACAAAGAAGCCACTTCTCTCCAGAAAAAACATCATGGACAGACTGATATTCTGCAAAAGGTACAGGCAGTGGACTGCTGAGGACTGGGGTATAGGGTTGAGCGATACTTTCCGATATCAAGAAGTATCGGATCGGAATGGGTATCGCCGATACCCCAAAAGTATCGGCGATACCCGATTCCGATACCGGAAATCCAATGCAAGTCTATGGGACAGAAATATCGTTACTAAAAAAAACCCTTTCTTTCCTTGTAAACACTAAATATACACACTGTAAGGTGGACCCGGGACAGGTGAATATCTCCTATACTTATCCCCTCCTGGAGCGTCTCTGCAGCCCTGCTTCTCCCGCAGTCTCCGGCGGCTCTTCCTTCCTTTAATGACTTTAATGAGCGGTAACACGTGACCGCTGCAGGAAGGAGCCTGAGATCGTGGGAGAAGCAGGGGCTGCAGAGACGCATCGGCGGAGGGGTAAGTATGATCTGACACCCCCGCTCCCCTCCCCCGCCGACCCCCGGTATATGACTTGCATGTAAGCCGAGAGGGAGACTTTCAGCCTTAAAAATTGGGCTGAAAATCTCGGCTTATACGCGAGTATAAACTGTAAATATCTTTTTTCCCTTAAGGCTACTTTCACACATCAGTTTTTTTGTGTCAGGCATAATCCGTCGTATGCCTGATAGGACGGATCCGGCGCTGATTTTAAAAAAACTGATGCAACTGATCAGTTTTCTTGTCGGATCCGACTTGACCTTTTAAACCCGGAAAAATAAATTTTCTATGTGGAAAATGCAGGTACCAATGTCCGGACCGAGGAGAGGGAGAGGGAGAGAGAGAGACCTTGATTTCCAGAATCCGGATCAGTCTTTTGACGGATTTCACAAAAGACTGGTCCGGTTCCATAGACTTGTATTGTTTCCGGCCGCCTGATGCGCCGCTTCAGGCACTATCAGGCGGCTCCGGAAAAAAAAAAAACGTTGCAGTCAGCATCTTGTCCGGCAACCGGAATGTACATTTCCGCCGGATCCGGACAAAAACGGATGCAATGCAATGACATCAGGCGCGATCCGGCGCTAATGAAAGTCAATGCCAAAAAAACATGACGGATCGCGCCTGAAATCAAAAAACTGATGTGTGAAAGCAGCCTTAAGGGTTCTTTCACACTAGCGTATTGTATCAGCTGATTTTCTCATGTCAGAGAGTCAGACGCTACATGCAAATGACCCTTGGCTCAAACTCTGCTTCTAGTGTGATCCGAGCGTCATTTTACTGTGATCTGATTCTCTTGCATGTGAGAATCAGAACATATGTGCGGAGAAGATGGATAACTTAATCTCTCCATCTTGTCCATTGTGTAAGTCGGTATATATTGGACTGCACTCGGATGACATCTGAGTGCAGTCCGATGTTTTGCACGCACCCATAGATTTGTATGGGTGCACCAGTCCAATATTTGATTTTCAGCATGTAGCAAATTTTTCTCATGCCATCTCTGCATGACATAAAAAACACTAGTCGGCAAAACATTGAATAGCACTCATCCGAGTTACACGCTGGCTGTATGTCAGTGTGAACGAACCCGAATTATAAATGTACCTTTTATTAAAATAATTTTTTGTTTTACATTGTAGAAATGATTAGTAATTATATATAAATAATACACAGCATTATATAAAGGTACAAGTATATCTGTGGTCCAGAGCTGCATCATGAGGTAAGCAGTGAGGTAGTGACATCACGTGAATCATGGAACACCGACCATGGAATGTGAGGTAATGGCATTATGACATAATAATGGCTTCGGCTATGAGAGGGGCTGCTGTAGTATTGATCGGTGCATTCACGTAGGAGACGTTTCTCTAGTGAGTACCCCTTTTTTTGCTTCGTTGCTTTTTGGCAAGGATCAGCAGAAAGTTTTTGAGCGTTTATATTGTGAAGAGTTCTTCAGCTCGGAGTTCTCCAGTGCCTTTTAGGCCAAGAGATTTCTGGCATCTTGACCAGCTAAGAGGAACATGGCTTCACGGGACAATTCCCATACTTCCAATGTTCCAGAAGAGCCTTCAGCAAATGGGATTGTAAGGCCATCTACATCAGGTAAGACGGGACATAAAAAGCCACTAATATGTCCATATACAGGTCTCTAAAATATGTATTCTTTATAGGGGATAATATTCTGTAGAAGAAAGTCCTTATATGAGTGATGTTTGTCTTTTTCACACAGGGACATCGCGGCCTAGCAGGGCAGATTCCCCTATAGCCCATAGGACAAGGGGCAGATTGGCCCGCCAAAGAAGGATGGAGATAGCTCCTGTAAATATTACGAGGCGGAGACGAAGAAGACCACCACCACCAGAAAGATCTGAGGACAGGAACCCATCCCCCATTAACATCCGACTTGGAGTCGTGAATTCAGCAATGCTGTTACTCCCTACCTCCAGAAGATTGGCCCAGGACCCACCTGAAACCTGCACCATCTGTCTGGATGACATTGTAGCTGGGGATGAAGTCAGCTCCATGGAGTGCTCCCACTTCTTCCACCTTGACTGTATTGGAAGATGGCTACTGGATAATAACAGCTGTCCTCTCTGCAGGCACACCAACAGCGAGCAAGAGTTTCTGGTCCGTGCATATTTGGAGAACTATGGGGAAGTTAGGGTAATAGTAAATTACCCCGATGTGCAAAACCACCCACCAATTGAAGTATTTGCACTTGGCACATGGAGAAGCCTCCAATTTCACTGATGGGATTCATTGCCAGCAGTGATCCCCTCAGTGATCAACTGTTATCACGGAGTAGAAGCAGCAAGTCAACCGGGTGAAGCCTATTCTGTGGCAATCATTCCTTGCACAGCAATGCTAGAGCAAGGAACCATCTTTATAAACATCTATACACCCTTTAGAGATATTAAGAACAAATAAATATATTTATTCATTATAATTGATTTTGTTATAGTCAATATATATAAATGTTTTACTGTGTAAGAACAAATACAAATTTCTAAATTCCTACCTTTCTAAACTGGCATATTTCTAACTCCCATAGCTGCTTCCTCTTATGTTTATGCGTTTCACAACATATTTTTTCTCCTTATACCACCATCTTTCTTCTGCTCTTGGCTCTATTAATAGCTTTTACATTGGGATTCTTCTAGATCAAATGTGCAGTTTTCTAAACTACAGCGTCCTATGGTGTGCGGTGGTACATCTATGCATATCATAGTCTCATATAATTTGGCAGATCCACTTATAGGGAACCTGTCAGGAGATTCATGCTGCCCAAACAACAGACAACATGAATCAGACATTGGCTGCATTATTGCAGCTGTGTAACCTTTACTCTGAAATGAACAGGTCCAACCACATTGAATGTCACCTTTATGTTGTCCCATTTTATTTCCAAAACTTGCAGACAATGTCTCAACAATGATGCTTGTACGTTTTACTCTACAGTCATGGCCAAAAGTTTTGAGAATGACACAAATATTAATTTTTACAAAGTCTACTGCTTCACTTTATCTAATTGCAATTTGCATATACTTCAGAAAGTTATAAAGAGTGATCAGCTTAACAGCAATTACTTGCAAAGTCAATATTTGGCTAGAAAATGAACTTTATCCCCCAAAACACATTTCAACATCATTGCAGCCCTGCCTTAAAAGGACCAGCTAACCTTTTTTCAGTGATTTTTCCATTAACACAGGTGTGGATGTTGATGAGGACATGGCTGGAGATCAATCTGTCATGATTAAGTAAGAATGACACCACTGGACACTTTAAAAGGAGGCTGGTGCTTGGCATCATTGTTTCTCTTCTGTTAACCATGGTTATCTCTAAAGAAACACGTGCAGTCATCATTGCAATGCACAAAAATGGCCTAACAGGGAAGAGTATCGCAGCTAGAAAGATTGCACCTCAGTCAACAATCTATCGCATCATCAAGAACTTCAAGGAGAGAGGTTCCATTGTTGCCAAAAAGGCTCCAGGGCACCCAAGAAAGACCAGCAAGCGCCAGGACTGTCTCTTAAAAGTGTTTCAGCTGCGGGATCGGGCTACCAGCAGTGCAAAGCTTTCTCAGGAATGGCAGCAGGCAGGTGTAAGTGCATCTGCACGCACTGTGAGGCGGAGACTCTTGGAGCAAGGCCTGGTCTCAAGGAGGGCAACAAAGAAGCCACTTCTCTCCAGAAAAAACATCATGGACAGACTGATATTCTGCAAAAGGTACAGGCAGTGGACTGCTGAGGACTGGGGTATAGGGTTGAGCGATACTTTTCGATATCAAGAAGTATCGGATCGGAATGGGTATCGCCGATACCCCAAAAGTATCGGCGATACCCGATTCCGATACCGGAAATCCAATGCAAGTCTATGGGACAGAAATATCGTAACTAAAAAAAACCCTTTCTTTCCTTGTAAACACTAAATATACACACTGTAAGGTTCTTTGTACATGTTTCTTGAAACTCAGTTTTTCCGTCAGCCATTTTGCTTTCTGTCTTGCTGCAGCTATCTTGCCCTCAGTCAATATGGAGTTTCCAGCTTTCATGTTCCCGCCCTGATTCTCTCCCTCTTGCTTCTTAAGCAGCCTCAGCTGAGCAATCAGTGCTTCAGAATCAAGCCTGCAGTGAGCCTGTGACCTGACTCCTGGAAAACCCTGGACTTTGTACTCCAGCTATTTCCTACTAAGGAACTTTGGAACACTTGTGGACTCTGGAAACCTGCTATTTGATAAATCCACGTTTGCATGGAATTACGGTAACAGAGAAGAGATCCTGAACCTGTTGTGGAGAGTTATTGCTGAGCTTAAGTTACTCTGGCCTGCTGTGTCTCCTGCTTCTGTACCTGCAAACTGTGTGACTATTTTTGCCACTTGTATGAAGTAATACAAGTCCTTCTATATCAAACCTGTGTCTCATGTGTTTTCCTCGCACCCAAGCACAAGACGCTATATGAACTGTACACCATACATTACAAGATTCTGAATCCAAACGTTAGTGTCTGCTGGGTCTGGGAAGGCTGTGTCTGCTGTGACTGTGGATATCAGATGTCCGGTTATACTTTCTGTGATGACAGTGGTTGTGACTTCTCACAACCATTCCAGGTGAGCAATTCCCTTAATTTTACTCTGCAGTGTTACCACAGGTAAACACTATTGTTTTTTTTTTTTTTCTCTCTTCTCCTTCCAGTACTCCTGTCTTAAAAGATCTGGAAGATGGAGGCTCGCATAAAGGAGCTTTGCGGAGTGACTGATACAATCCTTGCAGATATACAGACTATAAAGACCCGTTTTGCAAACCTACAGGACCTCACTAATCACAATTTGCAAGTGTTTGGACAAACTACCCAGGATTTACGAGCCAGGATTGAGGTTCTAGAGGAACGAGTCCAGGCTCCTGCCATAACCCCGAGTTCTGGGATTCCCAAGTTACCCCCTTTTCATTTTGGCGGTGAACGTGAGAAATTCAGGGGATTTATTAACCAATGCAATCTTTTTTTTTCTGCACATGCTTCACAATTTCCCACTGAACGATCTAAAGTGCTTACTATAATCATGTTGCTTACCAACAAGGCTTTGATGTGGGCAAACCCTCTGATTGAGACTGAGGATGAATGTTTGGATTATCTTGATGCTTTCATTTCAGCCATGGGGCAGGTGTTTGATGACCCCAATCGAGGTGCAACAGCTGAAGCAGCCATGTTAACTTTGCGCCAAGGTAAGCGCTCAGTAGCCGAATATGCCTTGGATTTCAGGAGATGGGCCCTCGATACCACTTGGGACAGTTCCGCCAAAAAATCTATTTTTCGAAAAGGGTTGTCTCCACTGATTAAGGATGAACTTGCTCGTGCCGACCCTCCCCCTGCGTTAGGTGACTTTATTAACTACTGCATCCGTATTGATGCTCGTCTGACTGAACGCAGGCAAGAGAGATGGTTCGAAAGCAATCGCACTAACCTTTTCCTACCTTCCTCCCCAGCTAGGGAACCTTTGAGTAGGATCACACGGGAACCTGAACCTGAACCCATGCAGGTGGACTCTTTACAAAGACGGGTTAGTGATGCACGCAAAGAACATCGTTTAAAGGAAAATCTATGTTTCTACTGTGGTAAGTCAGGGCACTTCATTATAAACTGCCCCAGCCATTCTCGTAAGACTACTGCAGCAGTCATTCACTGTGAGTGTTGCGAGAGGAGATCTGTCAGGTCCGAGCCTCAGGCTCCAGAGAGATCTGCAGCAACAGATATTGATTTCTCGGACTTAAACTCCGTCACTTCTGAGGACGATGACTGTGTAAACGCTGCAATTTTTCAAGTTTCCTCAGCGGTGTCCCAGCTGAGTTGTAAGAAAAACAATTCTCATTGCTTCCTTTCCATCAAATTCTGGGTTGACTCAGTCTGGGTGTCTAGCTCTGCTATGATCGACTCAGGGGCAAGTGGAAATTTTATGGATATCTCCTTTGCTCTGAAACAGGGGATACGTTCAGTGAAGAAGGCTACTCCAGTACAGATGGAGACTGTGGATGGCTCCCTGCTGACCTCTGGACCAGTGGATCAGGAAACGGAGCCTTTGAGGGTCCTTATGGGTAAAGATCATCAAGAGAAACTGTCCTTTATGCTTATCTCTTCTCCCCACTTTCCCATTATTCTAGGGCTACCATGGCTGCAGGCTCAGAACCCTACCATTAACTGGGAGACCAAGGAATTACACTTTCCAGAGAAACAGATGAGTCCAGAAGTTTCAGCTTGCTCTGTTCCTAAAGGAACCATGTCAGTCCCTGAACTACCAGCTGTATACCAGGACTATGTGGATTTATGTGACAAGAAGAACGCTGACCAGCTTCCCCCTCACCGTCCATATGATTGTCCAATTGAATTATTGCCTGGAGCAGAGATACCTTTTGGTAAGATCTACCCCCTGGCGGGGCCCGAGCTAAAGGCTTTAAAGGATTACATAGACGAAAATCTAGCCAAGGGCTTCATACGCCCCTCTTCATCTCCTGCAGGTGCACATCTTCTTTGTGAAGAAGAAAGATGGATCTCTGAGACCCTGCGTACACTATAGGGAACTCAATAAGGTTACTATTAGAAACCGTTATCCATTGCCTTTAATCCCTGAGTTATTGGAGAGAGTGCGGCATGCCAAAATTTTCTCTAAACTGGATCTCCGTGGGGCCTATAACTTGGTCCGTATTAGACCTGGGGATGAATGGAAGACTGCATTCAGGTCACGCTATGGACACTTTGAATATCTAGTTATGCCTTTTGGTCTGAGTACCGCCCCAGCCACTTTCCAACACTTGGTGAATGACATCTTCAGGGATCTCCTAGATACATTCGTGGTGATTTATTTGGATGATATTCTAATTTTTTCTAACTCCACAGAGGAACATCATGACATGTGAGAATGGTCTTAGAACGTCTAAGACAAAACCATCTTTACATCAAACTTGAAAAGTGTGAATTCCATAGGACCGAAATTCAATTTCTGGGGTATGTACTGTCTACACAAGGAATTAGTATGGATGGAAGCAAGACCCAAGCCATCAAGGATTGGCCAATTCCTAGAAATGTGAAGGAGGTGCAGCGCTTCATCGGGTTTGCCAACTTCTATAGACGTTTCATTAGGAATTTCTCTGAGGTAGTGTCACCTATCACCATAGAATCATAGAATCATAGAATAGTAGAGTTGGAAGGGACCTCCTGGGTCATCTGGTCCAACCCCTGCTCAAAGCAGGATTCTCTAAATCATTCCAGACAGATGTCTGTCCAGCCTCTGTTTGAAGACTTCCATTGAAGGAGAACTTACCACCTCTCGTGGCAGCCTGTTCCACTCCTTGATCACCCTAACTGTCAAGAAGTTTTTTCTAATATCTAATCTGTGTCTCCTCCCATTCAGTTTCATCCCATTGCTTCTAGTCTTTCCTTGTGCAAATGATAATAAAGATGATCCTTCTACAATGTGACAGCCCTTGAGATATTTGTAGACAGCTATTAAGTCTCCTCTCAGTCTTCTTTTTTGCAAGCTAAACATTCCCAAATCCTGCAACCGTTCCTCATAGGACATGGTTTGCAGACCGGTCACCATTCTGGTGGCTCTCCTTTGAACTTGCTCCAGTTTGTTGATGTCTTTTTTAAAATGTGGTGCCCAAAACTGGACACAGTATTCCAGATGAGGTCTGACCAAAGAGGAGTAGAGGGCAATAATGACCTCACGTGATCTAGACTGTATGCTTCTGTTGATACATCCTAGAATTGTATTTGCCTTTTTTGCTGCTGCATCACACTGTTGACTCATGTTCAGTCTGTGATCAATTAGTATACCCAAGTCTTTTTCACATGTGCTGTTACTTAGCCCTATTCCTCCCATTTTGTATATGCTTTTTTCATTTTTATTGCCCAGATGTAGTACTTTGCATTTTTCCCTGTTAAAAACCATTCTGTTAGTTGCTGCCCACTGCTCCAGTTTATTTATATCTTTTTGAATCCTCTCTCTCTCTTCTCTAGTATTAGCTACCCCTCCTATCTTTGTGTCATCAGCAAATTTGATCAGTTTACCCTCAATTCCTTCATCTAAATCATTGATAAAGATGTTGAACAATAGAGGGCCCAAAACAGAGCCCTGTGGTACCCCACTTGAGACATTCTTCCAACTGGATGTGCAGCCATTTACGACCACTCTTTGAGTCCGATCACTAAGCCGGACTTACCCGGAAAGAGTCTAGGTTCTCCTGGACCCCCCAAGCCCAGGAAGCATTTTCCCGTCTAAAGGATAAATTTACCACCGCACCTATCTTAGTACATCCCAACCCCGAACTTGCCTTCATAATAGAGGTGGATGCTTCAGACTGTGCCGTTGGAGCTATACTCTCTCAGAGAACAGGTGAGAAGAATGTCTTGCATCTCTGTGCCTTCTTTTCCCAGCAGTTGTCTTCGGCTGAGAGGAACTACGATGTGGGCAATAGAGAGTTGTTGGCCATTATTGCCGCCTTCAAAGAATGGAGACACCTTCTTCAGGGAGCTGCACAGCAAATAGTCGTCCTGACAGACCATCGTAACCTTGAATTTATCAGGTCGGCTAAGTGCCTGACTCCTCGCCAGGCTCGCTGGAATCTTTTCTTAAACCAATTTAATTTTGTCATTTCTTATAGACCAGGATCGCGCAATGGAAAGGCTGATGCACTCTCTAGGATTCATTCAGCAGAGACCCGTCCAATTACTCCTCCTAAGACTATTCTTCCTGACTCTAGATTCCTGGGAGTGATTCATAATCAAGACCTACTTAAGGACATCAAGGAAGCATACCATGCGGATTCCTTGTTGGCACAACCCCCAAGGGACGTAAGTCTTGTCTTTAAGAATGGTGTGTGGATTCAGGGACAACGTCTGTATATACCTGAAACAGTCAGATTGAGAGTATTGCAACTCATCCACGATTCCAAGATAGCTGGGCATAGAGGAATTCTAAAGACACAGGAATTTCTTTCTCGTTTCTTTTGGTGGCCCACTTACAGGAAAGATGTTTTAAACTATGTCACTTCATGTGAAGTCTGTGCAAGATGCAAAACACCTCGCTCCTCACCAACTGGTCTGTTGCAACCCCTTCCCACCCCGTCCCGCCCGTGGGGATCCATTTCTATGGACTTCATTGTGGAGTTACCAACCTCTCAAGGGAAGAACACCATTCTAGTGGTGGTTGATCGTTTAACAAAGGCAGCTCATTTTATCCCTTGTGTCGGCTTACCCACTGCAAAACAGACATCAGATTTGATGATTAAGAATGTGTTTCGCTTACATGGAGTACCGGATGAGGTTATTTCGGATCGAGGGGTGCAATTCACTTCAAGGTTTTGGCAAAATTTCTGTGCCGCATTGGACATTAAAGTAAACCTTTCTTCTGCTTTTCATCCCCAGACTAATGGACAGACAGAACGAACCAATCAGACCCTGGAGCAGTATCTCCGCTGCTTTATCTGCCACCTACAGGATGATTGGGTGGATCTACTTCCACTGGCTGAGTTCTCTTATAACAACTCTCAGAGCGCCTCCACTAAGCAGTCTCCTTTTTACTCCAATCTAGGTTATCATCCTAACATTCTTCCTCGATTTCCCATAGAAACGCCCTTGCCAGCAGTGGCTGAAAGAATCACGTCTTTACAAAAGAATATGGATCTTCTAAAGGAAAATCTGGAATTGGCTCAGGAAAGGTACAAGAAAGCAGCAGATAAATTTCGTAAACCTGCACCAGCTTTCAAGGTAGGAGACTTGGTCTGGCTGTCAACCAGAAATCTTAAGTTAAGGATTCCATCGTCTAAGTTGGGACATAAGTACATTGGACCCTATAAAATCAGTAAAATTATAAGTGCCGTTGCTTGTCGTCTTCAACTGCCCAGAACTATGAGAATCCACCCTGTCTTTCATGTATCCCTACTAAAGGCTGCAACACCCAATACGTTTCCTGGACGTTCTTCTCCTTGCCCTGACCCAGTGCTAGTCGATGGTCAGGAAGAATTTGTGGTGGAAAGGATTCTAGATTCCAGGTTGTACAGAAATCAGTTACAATATTTGATTAAATGGCAGGGCTACCCAGTGGAGGACAACTCATGGGAACCAGTCAATAACGTTAATGCTCCTCGCTTGCTCCGCCAGTTTCATCAGAGGTACCCAGACAAGCCTGGTCTGAGGTCATCCTGAGGTTGTCCCTAAGGGGGGAGTAATGTAAGGTTCTTTGTACATGTTTCTTGAAACTCAGTTTTTCCGTCAGCCATTTTGCTTTCTGTCTTGCTGCAGCTATCTTGCCCTCAGTCAATATGGAGTTTCCAGCTTTCATGTTCCCGCCCTGATTCTCTCCCTCTTGCTTCTTAAGCAGCCTCAGCTGAGCAATCAGTGCTTCAGAATCAAGCCTGCAGTGAGCCTGTGACCTGACTCCTGGAAAACCCTGGACTTTGTACTCCAGCTATTTCCTACTGAGGAACTTTGGAACACTTGTGGACTCTGGAAACCTGCTATTTGATAAATCCACGTTTGCATGGAATTACGGTAACAGAGAAGAGATCCTGTACCTGTTGTGGAGAGTTATTGCTGAGCTTAAGTTACTCTGGCCTGCTGTGTCTCCTGCTTCTGTACCTGCAAACTGTGTGACTATTTTTGCCACTTGTATGAAGTAATACAAGTCCTTCTATATCAAACCTGTGTCTCATGTGTTTTCCTCGCACCCAAGCACAAGACGCTATATGAACTGTACACCATACATTACAAGATTCTGAATCCAAACGTTAGTGTCTGCTGGGTCTGGGAAGGCTGTGTCTGCTGTGACTGTGGATATCAGATGTCCGGTTATACTTTCTGTGATGACAGTGGTTGTGACTTCTCACAACCATTCCAGGTGAGCAATTCCCTTAATTTTACTCTGCAGTGTTACCACAGGTAAACACTATTGTTTTTTTTTTTTTTTTCTCTCTTCTCCTTCCAGTACTCCTGTCTTAAAAGATCTGGAAGATGGAGGCTCGCATAAAGGAGCTTTGCGGAGTGACTGATACAATCCTTGCAGATATACAGACTATAAAGACCCGTTTTGCAAACCTACAGGACCTCACTAATCACAATTTGCAAGTGTTTGGACAAACTACCCAGGATTTACGAGCCAGGATTGAGGTTCTAGAGGAACGAGTCCAGGCTCCTGCCATAACCCCGAGTTCTGGGATTCCCAAGTTACCCCCTTTTCATTTTGGCGGTGAACGTGAGAAATTCAGGGGATTTATTAACCAATGCAATCTTTTTTTTCTGCACATGCTTCACAATTTCCCACTGAACGATCTAAAGTGCTTACTATAATCATGTTGCTTACCAACAAGGCTTTGATGTGGGCAAACCCTCTGATTGAGACTGAGGATGAATGTTTGGATTATCTTGATGCTTTCATTTCAGCCATGGGGCAGGTGTTTGATGACCCCAATCGAGGTGCAACAGCTGAAGCAGCCATGTTAACTTTGCGCCAAGGTAAGCGCTCAGTAGCCGAATATGCCTTGGATTTCAGGAGATGGGCCCTCGATACCACTTGGGACAGTTCCGCCAAAAAATCTATTTTTCGAAAAGGGTTGTCTCCACTGATTAAGGATGAACTTGCTCGTGCCGACCCTCCCACTGCGTTAGGTGACTTTATTAACTACTGCATCCGTATTGATGCTCGTCTGACTGAACGCAGGCAAGAGAGATGGTTCGAAAGCAATCGCACTAACCTTTTCCTACCTTCCTCCCCAGCTAGGGAACCTTTGAGTAGGATCACACGGGAACCTGAACCACCATGCAGGTGGACTCTTTACAAAGACGGGTTAGTGATGCACGCAAAGAACATCGTTTAAAGGAAAATCTATGTTTCTACTGTGGTAAGTCAGGGCACTTCATTATAAACTGCCCCAGCCATTCTCGTAAGACTACTGCAGCAGTCATTCACTGTGAGTGTTGCGAGAGGAGATCTGTCAGGTCCGAGCCTCAGGCTCCAGAGAGATCTGCAGCAACAGATATTGATTTCTCGGACTTAAACTCCGTCACTTCTGAGGACGATGACTGTGTAAACGCTGCAATTTTTCAAGTTTCCTCAGCAGTGTCCCAGCTGAGTTGTAAGAAAAACAATTCTCATTGCTTCCTTTCCATCAAACTCTGGGTTGACTCAGTCTGGGTGTCTAGCTCTGCTATGATCGACTCAGGGGCAAGTGGAAATTTTATGGATATCTCCTTTGCTCTGAAACAGGGGATACGTTCAGTGAAGAAGGCTACTCCAGTACAGATGGAGACTGTGGATGGCTCCCTGCTGACCTCTGGACCAGTGGATCAGGAAACGGAGCCTTTGAGGGTCCTTATGGGTAAAGATCATCAAGAGAAACTGTCCTTTATGCTTATCTCTTCTCCCCACTTTCCCATTATTCTAGGGCTACCATGGCTGCAGGCTCAGAACCCTACCATTAACTGGGAGACCAAGGAATTACACTTTCCAGAGAAACAGATGAGTCCAGAAGTTTCAGCTTGCTCTGTTCCTAAAGGAACCATGTCAGTCCCTGAACTACCAGCTGTATACCAGGACTATGTGGATTTATGTGACAAGAAGAACGCTGACCAGCTTCCCCCTCACCGTCCATATGATTGTCCAATTGAATTATTGCCTGGAGCAGAGATACCTTTTGGTAAGATCTACCCCTGGCGGGGCCCGAGCTAAAGGCTTTAAAGGATTACATAGACGAAAATCTAGCCAAGGGCTTCATACGCCCCTCTTCATCTCCTGCAGGTGCACCCATCTTCTTTGTGAAGAAGAAAGATGGATCTCTGAGACCCTGCGTACACTATAGGGAACTCAATAAGGTTACTATTAGAAACCGTTATCCATTGCCTTTAATCCCTGAGTTATTGGAGAGAGTGCGGCATGCCAAAATTTTCTCTAAACTGGATCTCCGTGGGGCCTATAACTTGGTCCGTATTAGACCTGGGGATGAATGGAAGACTGCATTCAGGTCACGCTATGGACACTTTGAATATCTAGTTATGCCTTTTGGTCTGAGTACCGCCCCAGCCACTTTCCAACACTTGGTGAATGACATCTTCAGGGATCTCCTAGATACATTCGTGGTGATTTATTTGGATGATATTCTAATTTTTTCTAACTCCACAGAGGAACATCATGGACATGTGAGAATGGTCTTAGAACGTCTAAGACAAAACCATCTTTACATCAAACTTGAAAAGTGTGAATTCCATAGGACCGAAATTCAATTTCTGGGGTATGTACTGTCTACACAAGGAATTAGTATGGATGGAAGCAAGACCCAAGCCATCAAGGATTGGCCAATTCCTAGAAATGTGAAGGAGGTGCAGCGCTTCATCGGGTTTGCCAACTTCTATAGACGTTTCATTAGGAATTTCTCTGAGGTAGTGTCACCTATCACCATAGAATCATAGAATCATAGAATAGTAGAGTTGGAAGGGACCTCCTGGGTCATCTGGTCCAACCCCTGCTCAAAGCAGGATTCTCTAAATCATTCCAGACAGATGTCTGTCCAGCCTCTGTTTGAAGACTTCCATTGAAGGAGAACTTACCACCTCTCGTGGCAGCCTGTTCCACTCCTTGATCACCCTAACTGTCAAGAAGTTTTTTCTAATATCTAATCTGTGTCTCCTCCCATTCAGTTTCATCCCATTGCTTCTAGTCTTTCCTTGTGCAAAGCTATCTTGCCCTCAGTCAATATGGAGTTTCCAGCTTTCATGTTCCCGCCCTGATTCTCTCCCTCTTGCTTCTTAAGCAGCCTCAGCTGAGCAATCAGTGCTTCAGAATCAAGCCTGCAGTGAGCCTGTGACCTGACTCCTGGAAAACCCTGGACTTTGTACTCCAGCTATTTCCTACTGAGGAACTTTGGAACACTTGTGGACTCTGGAAACCTGCTATTTGATAAATCCACGTTTGCATGGAATTACGGTAACAGAGAAGAGATCCTGTACCTGTTGTGGAGAGTTATTGCTGAGCTTAAGTTACTCTGGCCTGCTGTGTCTCCTGCTTCTGTACCTGCAAACTGTGTGACTATTTTTGCCACTTGTATGAAGTAATACAAGTCCTTCTATATCAAACCTGTGTCTCATGTGTTTTCCTCGCACCCAAGCACAAGACGCTATATGAACTGTACACCATACATTACACACACATAGAATACATATATATATATATACATGTCATTGTGACATATATATATATACATATATTTATAGTTTATACACTTCTTCATAGTAAAATAGCCTCTGATTCAATTGTCGGGTAATGCCGGCTTTTGTGAAAATACAGAAGCACCCGACATGAAATGACACATGGTTTATGTCTTTTCATGTAGTTTGATATCTGATTTTCACAAACAATTACATGAGTGCATGTGTGCAAAATTTCACACCTGTAGGGGTTAATTGAAGGTGTAAAAAAATGGAGTTTTTTGCTACGAATTTACACCTTTAATTAACCCCTACAGGTGTGAAATTTTGCACACATACACTCATGTAATTGTTAGTGAAAACAATATATCAAACAACTTGAAATGACATGGTTAACTCTATGTAAACCATGTGTCATTTCATGTCGGGTTCTGTATTTTCACAAAAGCCGGCAATTGAATTAGTGGCTATTATACTATGTAGAAGTGTATGAACTATAAATACAAATATATATATATATATAATATATATATATATGTGTCACAAATTCAAAGACATGTATATATATATATATATATATATATATATATATAATGAGGTGTAAAATTGTTGAAACAAAATGTGTGGGCTCCCACCCTATTTTCTCAACCAGACAAAGCCAGCGAGTGGGGGCAGATAATAATAGCCCAGAGAGGGACCATTATTTTTGGCCCCCCCTGGCTACTAACATCTGCCCCCAGACACCCCAGAAAAGACAAATCTATAATTAGATTCGCCCTTTCTGGCACTTTGCCCGTCTATTCCCATTGCCCTGTAGCGGTGGCGAATGGGTTAATAAGGGGTTAAAGCCACCTTGCTATTGAAAGGTGACCTTAAGCCAGGTTAATAAGTGAGAGCTGTCAATTAGACAACTATCAATTATTAATCCTATTGTATGAAATAAAAATAAAACACACACACTTTAATTAAAAATCATTTTAATGAAATAAAGACACATGTTTTTGACCATCTTTTATTTTACTGCAAAAACCATTTCCTGTAATAAAAATAAAATAAAAAAGCAAACTTATTCTTACCTATCCCATGCACAGTCAGGTCCCACGGTGTAATCCATCAGAAAGGGTTAATGTTTACTGCAGGGACCGCAGCTAATGCTGCAGCCTCACAGTAAACCCCCAAATGAATGAGCTCCTCTCCTGGCTGACAGGAGAGGAAGTGGAAAGCTTAATTGATTGCTTTCCACTTTCACTTCAGGTCAGCCAGGGACACCATCAGTGACATCAGAGGGAACTGATTAACAAAAATAGGGGTTCCCTTCGAAAAAAAAAAGGCGTGGGGTCCCCCCTATTTTTGTTAACCAGCCTGATGAAGCAGACTGCTGAGGCATGGTATTTAAGGCTGTTAAGGAGCCAATATCCATGGACCTTGCCAGCAGCGTCGGACTGGAGTACCTTGGGCCCACCAGAGAAAAATTATTCTTGGGGCCCACCATCATACTTCCCAACCTTTGAAGAAGGGAAAGAGGGACAAAGGCTGTGGCACGCTGTGCCTGCTGCAGCAAATTTTAGGCCATGCCACGTTGCACCACAGACTGTCCAGGAGTTGTTGGATGCTTTAGTCCAGGTGTGGGAGGAGATCCCTCAGGAGACCATCCGTCGTGCTCATCAGGAGCATGCCCAGAAGTTGTAGAGAGGTCATACAGCATACCTCCCAAGTTTTGAAGACAGGAAAGAGGGTTAAAGGCTGCGTAAATTTTAGGCCACGCCCCGACCACACCCATTTCACAACTAATCACACCCATATCCTTGCCCCAACCGTACCCATTTAGCACTGCTGATCACACTGACTGGTAATGAGGGCACAGTGGCTGGCATTATGGGCACAGTGGTTGGTACTGAGGAAAAGAAAGAAAAAGCAGCGAGAGAGAAAGAAAGGAGAGAGAGAGAAAGAACAAACAGAGAAAGAAAGAGAGGAAAGAAAGAAAAGAGAGAGAGAAAGAAAGATCAGAGAGAAAAAAAGAACAGAGAGCTAGAAAGAAAGACAGAGAAAGAGAGAACAGAGAGAGAAAGAAAGAACAGAGAGCGAGAGACTAGAGAGAGAAAGAAAGACTAGAGAGAGAGCCAGAGGCGTAGCTAGGGTTTTGGTTTAGTGGGGGCGAAACTTCTGAGTGGGCCCCTAACCAGAGAACCTCAGCAAATGACCGCGCTGTTGCCAAAAATAATCTATATATGAAAAGACCAGTATCGATATCACCGCCATATGGTGTGTGGTAAATAATACCAGTCCTACAGAACATATAATAGATTACAGCACTGGTATAGATAATGACTTACCGCTGATGTTCTTTCTAATGGAATTGTTCACTTTTCATGTCTTTTCCATCTGACCCAGACCGACATGACGACTTCTCCAGCCAGGACTCGACTGCAGAGATTACAACAAAGACACATTTCACTTCTCATATTTTCAGCACTGTCACGGTCACCAATTGGACTATTCTCAACCTGCACAAACTCCTCATCCTGCTGATACCCCAATACTGAGCCGCTGCTGCCATATGTGTCCCTATTACTGCACCTGATACCCCAATACTGAGCTGCTGCTGTCATATGTGTCCTTATTTCTGCACCTGATAACCCAACACTGAGCTGCTGCTGCCGTATGTGTCCCTATTACTGCGCCTGATACCCCAATACTGAGCTGCTGCTGCCGTATGTGTCCCTATTACTGCACCTGCTGTGTGGTTCTGTGTGACCTCTAAATTCTAAAGCACCCCTTTAGAATATAGTAATGCCGGGTGCAAGTGCCCTAGAAAACAGTGCCCACATCTTGTCCCCTAGACTGTAATAATGCCCTGTGTGCCCCTTTGACAGTCACAGTAACCCGAGTTCCCCTATAACAATAAGTGTCCACTTTACATTTAATAATGTCCCAAGTCTCCCCTGTACATCTCCCCTATACACAGAATAATGCCCCTCACTGGATATATACTGACCCCTTAATGTCCCCAAACTATTTAATTGGTCCAACACTGTATGATGGCCCCTAGATAGCATCCATACAGCATAATACACCAGATAGTCCTCAATATAGTATAATGCACCCCCATAGGCAGCCTCTATATTATAATAAACCCCCATAGGCAGAGTCTATAATATAATGCACCACCATAGGCAGCCGCTATATTATAATGCACCCCCATAGGCAGTCTCTGTAGTATAATGCATCCCAATAGGGAGTCTCTGTAGTATAATGCACCCCCATATGGAGCCTCTGTAGTATAATGCAGCCCCCATATACAGCCTCTGTAGTATAATGCAGCCCCATATACAGCCTCTGTAGTATAATGCACCCCCCATATACAGCCTCTGTAGTATAATGCACCCCCATTAAAAAAAAAAAAAAAAAATACTCACCTCCCGGCTCCTGTGCTGCTCACTGTTCTCCCTCTCAGCGTCTGACAGCGGGCGCCGGCAGGTGACGTCATCGCGCCCGCTGTCAGATGCTGAGAGGGGGATTATGGGAGAGAAGGAGTGCTCGCTCCTTCTCTCTCTATGCGGTCAGCTGTATCGGCTGGATGGCGATACAGCTGACCCTCCAATAACGGGTGGGGGCCCACTGCTGGCACCGGGCCCCCAACCGCCTGTTCAGGCCCATAGCGGCCGGGCGGAAGAGCAGGGAGAGCGATTCTCCCTGCTCTGCCGCAGAATGTAAATGTATCGGCGTGCTGTGCACGCCGATACAGTTATTGTAGCGTAGCTCCGGGTGGGCCCCCTCAGAGTGCGGGGCTCGGGTCCACCGCCCCCTCTGCCCCACGACCTATCCTTTCAAATCAGGGCCCACCACGCAGGAGCTGGGGCCCACCGGAGGTTTCTCCGGTGTCCCGGTGGCTCAGTCCGACCCTGCTTGCCAGCCTGATAATACCAGGCCACAGCAGTCTGCTTATCTTGGCTGGTTAACAAAAATAGGGGATCCCCTCGAAAAAAATTGGCGTGGGGTCCCCCCTATTTTTGTTAACCAGCCAGATGAAGCAGACTGCTGAGGCCTGGATTTTCAGGCTGTTAAGGAGCCAAGATCCATGAACCTTGCCAGCCTAATAATAACAGGCCACAGCAGTCTGCTTATCTTGGCTGGTTAACAAAAATAGGGGATCCCCTCGAAAAAAATTGGCGTGGGGTCCCCCTAATTTTGTTAACCAGCCAGATGAAGCAGACTGCTGAGGCCTGGTTTTTCAGGCTGGTAAGGATCCAAGATCCATGAACCTTGCCAGCCTGATAATAACAGGCCACAGCAGTCTGCTTATCTTGGCTGGTTAACAAAAATAGGGGATCCCCTTTGGAAAAAAATTGGCGTGGGGTCCCCCCTATTTTTGTTAACCAGCCAAGTAAAATGCAGACTGCTGCGGCCTGGTATTAAAAGACTGTCAAGGCCCATGGATTTTGGCCCTCAACAGCCTGATAATACCAGGCTACAGCAGCCCCACATTTGGCGCATCAAAAGATGTGCCAATTGTGGCACTTTACCCGGCTCTTCCCACTTGCCCTGTAGCGGTGGCAAGCGGGGTAATAAGGGGTTAATGTCACCGTTGATTGCACGGTGACAATAAGCACGGTTAATAATGGAGAGGTGTCAATAAGACACCGATCCATTATTAATCCCAAAGTTTTTAAAGGTTTAAAAAAAAGACACAGCCAGAAAAAAGTATTTTAATGAAATAAAAGAGACAACACAGTTTCATTTCTTTTATTACACTCTCATTCCTGAGACGCCATCGATCTCCTGTAAAAAAAGAAAAAAAACAAACCAACAGTATACCACCTGTCCTACGCAGTCCATAGTAACGAGTGTCCCACGACGATCCAGCTCTGCTACATCGGAATGTCAGGCAGAACCTGACATCCCAACGCAGCACAGCTGCTTACCAGCTTCCCCGGCGGTGACGTAATCGGACTGCTTTACGGCCGCGATTACCCGGCAGTCAATGCAGTTATCGCGAGAAACTGCACGTGACCGCCAGGGAGAAGATGATGGCGGCCATCAAGCAGTCCAGGACGAGACCACCGGAGATCTTCTGCCGGGTAAGTGCCGCTGACTCCTGACAGACCCGACCGACGGACACTGACAGTGACAGGAACATTCTGATTCCGGTATCCGATATGACGAAAATATCGGATACCGGAATCGGAATTCCGATACAGCAAATATCGGCCGATACCCGATATTTGCAGTATCGGAATGCTCAACACTACTGGGGTAAAGTTATTTTCTCTGATGAATCCCCTTTTCAATTGTTTGGGACATCAGGAAAACGCCTCATTCGGAGAAGACAAGGTGAGCGCTACCACCAGTCTTGTCTCATGCCAACTGTTAAGCATCCTGAAACCATTCATGTGTGGGGTTGCTTCTCAGCCAAGGGAATCGGCTCTCTCAGAGTCTTGCCTAAAAACACAGCCATGAATAAAGAATGGTACCAGAATGTCCTCCAAGAGCAACTTCTCCCAACCCTCCAAGAGCAGTTTGGCGATCAACAATGCCTTTTCCAGCATGATGGAGCACCTTGCCATAAAGCAAAGGTGATAACTAAATGGCTCAGGGAACAAAACATAGAGATTTTGGGTCCATGGCCTGGAAACTCCCCAGATCTTAATCCCATTGAGAACTTGTGGTCAATCATCAAGAGACGGGTGGACAAACAAAAACCTAAAAATTCTGACAAAATGAAAGCATTGATTGTGCAAGAATGGACTGCTATCAGTCAGGATTTGGTCCAGAAGTTGAATTGAGAGCATGCCAGGGAGAATTGCAGAGGTCCTGAAGAAGAAGGGTCAACACTGCAAATATTGACTTGCTGCATTAACTCATTCTAACTGTAAATATAAGCTTTTGTTACTCATATGTTTGTAATTATTATATTTCTGTCTGTGATAAAAACAACTGTCAAACACACATAAAAACCAGAGGGCAGCAGATCATGTGAAAATATAATATTTGTGTCATTCTCAAAACTCTTGGCCATGACTGTAAGTGCAATTTTTACTTATCTATCCAGTAGCCTCATTTAACAAAAACACTGACATTTTCCTACTGCAAAGAAAGCCACATAAAAATCTTGGCCGTATTAAAGATGATACATTAGCCGAGAAGCCGTACTTTGTTTTGAGTGTATTTTATAGAAGGACCTCTGTGGATTTTACTTTCAGCATAGATGAGAGTTTGGGAACTCCTCTGTAGCTACTTCAGATGAAATGTAGCTAGATTCAATGAACAACAATATCAGAAACACAAGCGCTTAATAATAGTATCTGGAAAGAAGCGAGGAATAAAAATAGCAGAATAGAAAAACACATGACAAAACCAAACCCAAGTCAATAGAATATACAAACCATGGCATGCAGGTGACATAGGGAACACGATGCAAAGTATCGGCGTTGTTCAAACCTACAACTCATCCTGCAAAAAGATAAACTGTCATGTGATTATGTGGACGAAAAAATAAAAGAGTTTATAGATCTCGGAATAAACACCAAGTCCTTAAGGGGTAGATTATAATGCACTTTTTTGAGCGGTGATGCAAAAGTAAAACCATTTCACTTTTAATGTTTATGCTATTTATCATGTGATTTTTAAAAAAATTACCGTATATACTCATGTATAAGCCGACCCCCCTAATTTTGCCAAAAAAAAAAACTGGGAAAACTTATTGACTCGCGTATAAGCCTAGGGTGGAAAATGCAGCAGCTACTGGTAAATTACAAAAATAAAAATAGATGCCAATAAAAGATAAAATTAATTGAGACATCAGTAGGTTAAATGTTTTTGAATATCCATATTGAATCAGGAGCCCCATATAATTCTCCATACAGTTAATGATGGCCCCATAAGATGCTCCATACAAAATACTCTCCATATAAAGTTCCATAAAGGTTAATAATGGCCCCATAAGATGCTCCAGAGAATAATATGCCCCATATGCTGCTCCATAAAAATTATGCCCCCATAAAATGCTCCATATATTTTATGCCCCATATGATGCTCCATAGATTATGACTCCCTAAAATGCTCCATATATTTTATGCCCCATATGATGCTCCATAGATAATGCTTACCTAAAATGCTCCATAGATTATGCCCCACTAAAATGCTCCATAGATTATGCCCCCCTAAAATGCTCCATAGATTATGCCCCACTAAGATGCTCCATATATTATGCCCCCTAAAATGCTCCATAGATTATTCCCCATAGATTATTCCCCCATATGATGCTCCATAGATTATGCCCCATATGCTCCCTAGATTATGCCCCATATGCTCCCTAGATTATGCCCCATATGATCCCTGGATTATGCCCCATATGCTCCATAGATTATGCCCCATATGCTCCCTCCCTGGATTATGCCCCATATGCTCCCTGGATTATGCCCCATATGCTCCATAGATTATGCTCCATAGTATAGGTCCCTTATGCTGCCGCTGCTGCTGCTGCAACTAAAAAAAAAAATGACATACTTACCTCTCATCGCTGGGGGCCAGGTGCCAGTGTCCTGAGCAGGCGGGGACACCGGCGCGCTATGGGGGACAGGTGCCGGTGTCACCGCTCGCTCAGGGCCCTGGCACCTGAGATATTTACCTGTCCCGGGTCCACCGCTGCGTGTTGCTCCGTCTTCCGGGTCCTCTTGTCAGTGTGTGCTCAGGCAGAGGGCGCAGCGTGCACTAACTACGTCATCGCGCCTTCTGACCTGAACATTCACAGCCAGAGGACACGAGGACACAGCGGCGAGCAGCGGTGGACCCGGGACAGGTGAATATCTCCTATACTTATCCCCTCCTGGAGCGTCTCTGCAGCCCTGCTTCTCCCGCAGTCTCCGGCGGCTCTTCCTTCCTTTAATGACTTTAATGAGCGGTAACACGTGACCGCTGCAGGAAGGAGCCTGAGATCGTGGGAGAAGCAGGGGGGCTGCAGAGACGCATCGGCGGAGGGGTAAGTATGATCTGACACCCCCGTTGCTCTCCCCCGCCGACCCCCGGTATATGACTTGCATGTAAGCTGAGAGGGGGACTTTCAGCCTTAAAAATTGGGCTGAAAATCTCGGCTTATACGCGAGTATAAACTGTAAATATCTTTTTTCCCTTAAGGCTACTTTCACACATCAGTTTTTTTGTGTCAGGCATAATCCGTCGTATGCTTGATGGGACGGATCCGGCGCTGATTTTAAAAAAACTGATGCAACTGATCAGTTTTCTTGTCGGATCCGACCTGACCTTTTAAACCCGGAAAAATTTATTTTCTATGTGGAAAATGCAGGTACCAATGTCCGGACCGAGGAGAGGGAGAGGGAGAGAGAGAGACCTTGATTTCCAGAATCCGGATCAGTCTTTTGACGGATTTCACAAAAGACTGGTCCGGTTCCATAGACTTGTATTGTTTCCGGCCGCCTGATGCATCGCTTCAGGCACTATCAGGCGGCTCCGGAAAAAAAAAAACGTTGCAGTCAGCGTCTTGTCCGGCAACCGGAATGTACATTTCCGCCGGATCCGGACAAAAACGGATGCAACGCAATGACATCAGGCGCGATCCGGCGCTAATGAAAGTCAATGCCAAAAAAACATGACAGATCGCGCCTGACGTCAAAAAACTGATGTGTGAAAGCAGCCTTAAGGGTTCTTTCACACTAGCGTATTGTATCAGCTGATTTTCTCATGTCAGAGAGTCAGATGCTACATGCAAATGACCCTTGGCTCAAACTCTGCTTCTAGTGTGATCCGAGCGTCATTTTACTGTGATCTGATTCTCTTGCATGCGAGAATCAGATCATATGTGCGGAGAAGATGGATAACTTAATCTCTCCATCTTGTCCATTGTGTAAGTCGGCATATATTGGACTGCACTCGGATGACATCTGAGTGCAGTCCGATGTTTTGCACGCACCCATAGATTTGTATGGGTGCACCAGTCCAATATTTGATTTTCAGCATGTAGCAAATTTTTCTCATGCCATCTCTGCATGACATAAAAAACACTAGTCGGCAAAACATTGAATAGCACTCATCCGAGTTACACGCTGGCTGTATGTCAGCGTGAACGAACCCGAATTATAAATGTACCTTTTATTAAAATAAGTTTTTGTTTTACATTGTAGAAATGATTAGTAATTATATATAAATAATACACAGCATTATATAAAGGTACAAGTATATCTGTGGTCCAGAGCTGCATCATGAGGTAAGCAGTGAGGTAGTGACATCACGTGAATCATGGAACACCGACCATGGAATGTGAGGTAATGCCATTATGACATAATAATGGCCTCGGCTATGAGAGGGGCTGCTGTAGTATTGATCGGTGCATTCACGTAGGAGACGTTTCTCTAGTGAGTACCCCTTTTTTTGCTTCGTTGCTTTTTGGCAAGGATCAGCAGAAAGTTTTTGAGCGCTTATATTGTGAAGAGTTCTTCAGCTCGGAGTTCTCCAGTGCCTTTTAGGCCAAGAGATTTCTGGCATCTTGACCAGCTAAGAGGAACATGGCTTCACGGGACAATTCCCATACTTCCAATGCTCCAGAAGAGCCTTCAGCAAATGGGATTGTAAGGCCATCTACATCAGGTAAGACGGGACATAAAAAGCCACTAATATGTCCATATACAGGTCTCTAAAATATGTATTCTTTATAGGGGATAATATTCTATAGAAGAAAGTCCTTATATGAGTGATGTTTGTCTTTTTCACACAGGGACATCGCGGCCTAGCAGGGCAGATTCCCCTATAGCCCATAGGACAAGGGGCAGATTGGCCCGCCAAAGAAGGATGGAGATAGCTCCTATAAATACTACGAGGCGGAGACGAAGAAGACCACCACCACCAGAAAGATCTGAGGACAGGAACCCATCCCCCATTAACATCCGACTTGGAGTCGTGAATTCAGCAATGCTGTTACTCCCTACCTCCAGAAGATTGGCCCAGGACCCACCTGAAACCTGCACCATCTGTCTGGATGACATTGTAGCTGGGGATGAAGTCAGCTCCATGGAGTGCTCCCACTTCTTCCACCTTGACTGTATTGGAAGATGGCTACTGGATAATAACAGCTGTCCTCTCTGCAGGCACACCAACAGCGAGCAAGAGTTTCTGGTCCGTGCATATTTGGAGAACTATGGGGAAGTTAGGGTAATAGTAAATTACCCCGATGTGCAAAACCACCCACCAATTGAAGTATTTGCACTTGGCACATGGAGAAGCCTCCAATTTCACTGATGGGATTCATTGCCAGCAGTGATCCCCTCAGTGATCAACTGTTATCACGGAGTAGAAGCAGCAAGTCAACCGGGTGAAGCCTATTCCGTGGCAATCATTCCTTGCACAGCAATACTAGAGCAAGGAACCATCATTTATAACATCTATACACCCTTTAGAGATATTAAGAACAATTAAATATATTTATTCATTATAATTGATTTTGTTATAGTCAATATATATAAATGTTTTACTGTGTAAGAACAAATACAAATTTCTAAATTCCTACCTTTCTAAACTGGCATATTCCTAACTCCCATAGCTGCTTCCTCTTATGTTTATGCGTTTCACAACATATTTTTTCTCCTATACCACCATCTTTCTTCTGCTCTTTGGCTCTATTAATAGCTTTTACATTGGGATTC
Source organism: Oophaga sylvatica (assembly GCA_033576555.1). Classification (NCBI taxonomy): domain Eukaryota; kingdom Metazoa; phylum Chordata; class Amphibia; order Anura; family Dendrobatidae; genus Oophaga; species Oophaga sylvatica. The sequence continues at coordinate 39,228,654 of JARQOD010000007.1, forward strand.
TTCTAGATCAAATGTGCAGTTTTCTAAACTACAGCGTCCTATGGTGTGCGGTGGTACATCTATGCATATCATAGTCTCATATAATTTGGCAGATCCACTTATAGGGAACCTGTCAGGAGATTCATGCTGCCCAAACAACAGACAACATGAATCAGACATTGGCTGCATTATTGCAGCTGTGTAACCTTTACTCTGAAATGAACAGGTCCAACCACATTGAATGTCACCTTTATGTTGTCCCATTTTATTTCCAAAACTTGCAGACAATGTCTCAACAATGATGCTTGTACGTTTTACTCTACAGTCATGGCCAAAAGTTTTGAGAATGACACAAATATTAATTTTTACAAAGTCTACTGCTTCACTTTATCTAATTGCAATTTGCATATACTCCAGAATGTTATAAAGAGTGATCAGCTTAACAGCAATTACTTGCAAAGTCAATATTTGGCTAGAAAATGAACTTTATCCCCAAAACACATTTCAACATCATTGCAGCCCTGCCTTAAAAGGACCAGCTAACCTCTTTTCAGTGATTGCTCCATTAACACAGGTGTGGGTGTTGATGAGGACATGGCTGGAGATCAATCTGTCATGATTAAGTAAGAATGACACCACTGGACACTTTAAAAGGAGGCTGGTGCTTGGCATCATTGTTTCTCTTCTGTTAACCATGGTTATCTCTAAAGAAACACGTGCAGTCATCATTGCAATGCACAAAAATGGCCTAACAGGGAAGAGTATCGCAGCTAGAAAGATTGCACCTCAGTCAACAATCTATCGCATCATCAAGAACTTCAAGGAGAGAGGTTCCATTGTTGCCAAAAAGGCTCCAGGGCACCCAAGAAAGACCAGCAAGCGCCAGGACCGTCTCTTAAAAGTGTTTCAGCTGCGGGATCGGCTACCAGCAGTGCAAAGCTTTCTCAGGAATGGCAGCAGGCAGGTGTGAGTGCATCTGCACGCACTGTGAGGCAGAGACTCTTGGAGCAAGGCCTGGTCTCAAGGAGGGCAGCATAGAAGCCACTTCTCTCCAGAAAAAACATCATGGACAGACTGATATTCTGCAAAAGGTACAGGCAGTGGACTGCTGAGGACTGGGGTATAGGGTTGAGCGATACTTTCCGATATCAAGAAGTATCGGATTGGAATGGGTATCGCCGATACCCCAAAAGTATCGGCGATACCCGATTCCGATACCGGAAATCCAATGCAAGTCTATGGGACAGAAATATCGTAACTAAAAAAAACCCTCTCTTTCCTTGTAAACACTAAATATACACACATATAATATATATATATATATATATATATATATATATATATATATATATACAGTTATGGACAAAAGTTTTGAGAATGACACAAATATTAATTTTTACAAAGTCTACTGCTTCACTTTTTCTAATGGCAATTTGCATATACTCCAGAATGTTATAAAGAGTGATCAGCTTAACAGCAATTACTTGCAAAGTCAATATTTGGCTAGAAAATGAACTTTATCCCCCAAAACACATTTCAACATCATTGCAGCCCTGCCTTAAAAGGACCAGCTAACCTCTTTTCAGTGATTGCTCCATTAACACCGGTGTGGGTGTTGATGAGGACATGGCTGGAGATCAATCTGTCATGATTAAGTAAGAATGACACCACTGGACACTTTAAAAGGAGGCTGGTGCTTGGCATCATTGTTTCTCTTCTGTTAACCATGGTTATCTCTAAAGAAACACGTGCAGTCATAATTGCAATGCACAAAAATGGCCTAACAGGGAAGAGTATCGCAGCTAGAAAGATTGCACCTCAGTCAACAATCTATCGCATCATCAAGAACTTCAAGGAGAGAGGTTCCATTGTTGCCAAAAAGGCTCCAGGGCGCCCAAGAAAGACCAGCAAGCGCCAGGACCGTCTCTTAAAAGTGTTTCAGCTGCGGGATTGGGCTACCAGCAGTGCAGAGCTTGCTCAGGAATGGCAGCAGGCAGGTGTGAGTGCATCTGCACGCACTGTGAGGCGGAGACTCTTGGAGCAAGGCCTGGTCTCAAGGAGGGCAGCAAAGAAGCCACTTCTCTCCAGAAAAGACATCATGGACAGACTGATATTCTGCAAAAGGTACAGGCAGTGGACTGCTGAGGACTGGGGTAAAGTTATTTTCTCTGATGAATCCCCTTTTCGATTGTTTGGGACATCAGGAAAACGCCTCATTCGGAGAAGACAAGGTGAGCGCTTCCACCAGTCTTGTCTCATGCCAACTGTTAAGCATCCTGAAACCATTCATGTGTGGGGTTGCTTCTCAGCCAAGGGAATTGGCTCTCTCACAGTCTTGCCTAAAAACAAAGCCATGAATAAAGAATGGTACCAGAATGTCCTCCAAGAGCAACTTCTCCCAACCCTCCAAGAGCAGTTTGGCGATCAACAATGCCTTTTCCAGCATGATGGAGCACCTTGCCATAAAGCAAAGGTGATAACTAAATTGCTCATGGAACAAAACATAGAGATTTTGGGTCCATGGCCTGGAAACTCCCCAGATCTTAACACCATTGAGAACTTGTGGTCAATCATCAAGAGACGGGTGGACAAACAAAAACCTAAAAATTCTAACAAAATGAAAGCATTGATTGTGCAAGAATGGACTGCTATCAGTCAGGATTTGGTCCAGATGTTGATTGAGAGCATGCCAGGGAGAATTGCAGAGGTCCTGAAGAAGAAGGGTCAACACTGCAAATATTGACTTGCTGCATTAACTCATTCTAACTGTCAATATAAGCTTTTGTTACTCATATGTTTGCAATTATTATATTTCTGTCTGTGATAAAAACATCTGTCAAACACACATAAAAACCAGAGGGCAGCAGATCATGTGAAAATATAATATTTGTGTCATTCTCAAAACTTTTGGCCATGACTGTATATATATATATATATATATATATACATGTCATTGTGACATATATATATACATATATTTATAGTTTATACACTTCTTCATAGTAAAATAGCCTCTGATTCAATTGCCGGGTAATGCCGGCTTTTGTGAAAATACAGAAGCAACCGACATGAAATGACACATGGTTTATGTCTTTTCATGTAGTTTGATATCTGATTTTCACAATCAATTACATGAGTGTATATGTGCAAAATTTCACACCTGTAGGGGTTAACTGAAGGTGTAAAAAAACGGAGTTTTTTGCTACGAATTTACACCTTTAATTAACCCCTACAGGTGTGAAATTTTGCACACATACACTCATGTAATTGTTAGTGAAAACAATATATCAAACAACTTGAAATGACATGGTTAACTCTATGTAAACCATGTGTCATTTCATGTCGGGTACTGCATTTTCACAAAAGCCGGCAATTGAATTAGCGGCTATTATACTATGTAGAAGTGTATGAACTATAAATATAAATATATATATATATATGTGTCACAAATTCAATGACATGTATATATATATATATATGAGGTGTAAAATTGTTTAAAAAAAATGCGTGGGCTCCCGCCCTATTTTCGCAACCAGACAGACAAAGCCAGCGAATGGGGACAGATAATAATAGCCCAGAGAGGGACCATTATTTTTGGCCCCCCCTGGCTACTAACATCTGCCCCCAGACACCCCAGAAAAGACAAATCTATAATTAGATTCGCCCTTTCTGGCACTTTGCCCGTCTATTCCCATTGCCCTGTAGCGGTGGCGAATGGGTTAATATGGGGTTAAAGCCACATTGCAATTGAAAGGTGACCTTAAGCCAGGTTAATAATTGAGAGCTGTCAATTAGACAACTATCAATTATTAATCCTATTGCATGAAATAAAAATAAAACACACACACTTTAATTAAAAATCATTTTAATGAAATAAAGACACATGTTTTTGACCATCTTTTATTTGACTGCAAAAACCATTTCCTGTAATAAAAATAAAATAAAAAAGCAAAATTATTCTTACCTATCCCATGCACAGTCAGGTCCCACGGTGTAATCCTTCAGAAAGGGTTAATGTTTACTGCAGGGACCGCAGCTAATGCTGCAGCCTCACAGTAAACCCCCAAATGAATGAGTTCCTCTCCTGGCTGACAGGAGAGGAAGTGGAAAGCTTAATTGATTGCTTTCCACTTTCACTTCAGGTCAGCCAGGGACACAATCAGTGATGTCAGAGGGAACTGATTAACAAAAATAGGGGTTCCCTTCGAATAAAAAATGGCGTCGGGTCCCCCTATTTTTGTTAACCAGCCTGATGAAGCAGACCGCTGAGGCCTGGATTTTCAGGCTGTTAAGGAGCCAAGATCCATGGACCTTGCCAGCCTGGTAATACCAGGCCACAGCAGTCTGCATATCTTGGCTGATTAACAAAAATAGGGGATCCCCTCGAAAAAAATTGGCGTGGGGTCCCCCCTATTTTTGTTAACCAGCCAGATGAAGCAGACCGCTGAGGCCTGGATTTTCAGGCTGTTAAGGAGCCAAGATCCATGGACCTTGCCAGCCTGATAATACCAGGCCACAGCAGTCTGCATATCTTGGCTGATTAACAAAAATAGGGGATCCCCTCGAAAAAAATTGGCATGGGGTCCCCCCTATTTTTGTTAACCAGCCAGATGAAGCAGACCGCTGAGGCCTGGTTTTTCAGGCTGGTAAGGATCCAATATCCATGGACCTTGCAAGCCTGATAATACCAGGCCACAGCAGTCTGCTTAGCTTGGCTGGTTAACAAAAATAGGGGATCCCCTCGAAAAAAAAACGGCGTAGGGGTCCCCCTATTTTTGTTAACCAGCCAAGTAAAATGCAGACTGCTGCGGCCTGGTATTAAAAGACTGTCAAGGCCCATGGATTTTGGCCCTCAACAGCCTGATAATACCAGGCTACAGCAGCCCCACATTTGGCGCATCAAAAGATGTGCCAATTGTGGCACTTTACCCGACTCTTCCCACTGCCCTGTAGCGGTGGCAAGCGGGGTAATAAGGGGTTAATGTCACCGTTGATTGCACGGTGACAATAAGCCCGGTTAATAATGGAGAGGTGTCAATAAGACACCGATCCATTATTAATCCCAAAGTTATTAAATGTATAAAAAAAAGACAAAGCAAGAAAAAAGTCTTTTAATGAAATAAAAGAGACAACACAGTTTTCATTAATTTTATTATACACTCATTCCTGCGACGCCATCGATCTCCTGTAAAAAAAGAAAAAAAACAAACCAACAGTATACCACCTGTCCGACGCAGTCCATAGTAACGACAGTCCCACGACGATCCAGCTCTGCTACATCGCAATGACAGGCAGAGCCTGTCATCGCAAGCAGCACAGCTGATTACCTGCTTCCCCGGCGGTGACGTCATCGGACTGACTGCTTTACGGCCGGGATTACCCAGCAGTCACTACAGTTATCGCGAGAAACTGCATGTGACCGCCGGGGAAAGATGATGGCGGCCATGAAGCAGTCCAGCCCGTGACCGCCGGAGATCTTCTGCCAGGTAAGTGCCGCTGACTCCTGACAGACCCGACCGACGGACACTCACAGTGACAGTGACAAATCCGATTCCGGTATCCGATATGACGAAAATATCGGTACTCGGAATCGAAAGCCCGATACAGCTAATATCGGCCGATACCCGATATTTGCAGTATCGTATCGCTCAACACTACTTGGCACTCAACTTATATCTTATGGTTAATCGCAATTCTGCAGTCCATAAAAGATTCTTTTATGGACTGCAGAATAAAGATTAACCATAAGATATAAGCTGAGTGCCAAGTTTTTCTTGCTAAAAACCTGGAGTGTCTGAACCGGTTTCTATCCCTAAATCCTGCAGTGTTTGAACCTGTGAATACATAACTAGAATTGTGAAATAATACAGGAACCATATTCATTAGTAAGAGATACTCTCTACACAAAATAGATAGCAATAAAGAACACTGACAGCCTAAATACCCCAATAGGAAAACTCTGGAAACAATCTCAAATAAATCCTGAAACTTGATGAAGTCTATTGGACAGTGGTGCTGTAGCACAACGGTTAACCACTGCTGCAAGTCAAGAAACCAACCACAATGGAATCAACTGGGTATATTAATTTATGAGAATAGACTCGCGCTGTAGAAACCAGAGGTTTTAAGGAGGGGGAATATGGATTTACTAGTATAAGAGTCAGAAATAATACATATAAAATAGACAAGCGTGCAAGGATAATAAATAAATAATGAATGATAAATGGATATCACAGTTTTGCTTAATACCCCTTACAAGAGTGAGTGATAGTTCCTCTTAACATTTATCACTGATTATTGCACTTTGCCTGTGGGTGTCTAAAAGAGGAAAAAATCCTGAGGAAATAGACAGGTTAGTGGAGAAAAAGATTGGATTATTGTCCTCCAAGACATAAGATGCTAAAAAATGGAAAAAACGCAATTAGTGAGTGCAATAAACATACATACTGTACATATGCCGATGATATGGAGTTAGTTAGTCCATGTATGTCCTTTTAATATAGTTCAGGTTATTAGGTGTTTTGCAGACTTGTATCTGCTGCTCTTAAAAGAGCAAATAGTAATGTAGAATACACCGCACTCTCTAAGGTATACAGTATATGCAAAAAGTGTTTTATTTTACAGTGTGAACATAGTAAGGGAGCAAAGAAAGTAAAAGCGACTAGATATACTGTACATTTGACGTTTCGACCCTCCCGGGTCTTTTTCAAAGTGTCGCTAGAAAAAATCTGGATAATAAAATACAACAAATTAGTATATAATGAATGAACATAACAATTAAAAAACATAAAACCTGAGGAAAAATAGAAAGTTAGCGCTGGAAAACAATACAGAAGAGAAAACGGAGAAAAAAAGGGGAAGAATACAAAAAAATCCATATTGCTGAGAGGCACCAATTGTGTCAAAATCGCATATGTGGTGAAGAAACAGGTAGTTAAACAAAATCGCTGATAATTTACCTCCTTGTGAAAAATAGAGAGAATTTTAGACGAATTTCAAAGTAAAAGAAAAGGAAGATGGTTGCTGTGAGAGATAATGAAAAGGTAAGTGGCTGCAATGTATATAGCATTTATTCAAGTTGCAAATAACAAATAGTCGGATGACCTAACTCAGCGTACCAGTGGTTCTCCTACACCACGGCACTTGGATACAAGCACCAACCAAAAGTAACCTGTTAACCACCCTACAGCATAGCGCAGGAGCGCTGATCGAACTTATACAACACGCAAGTATTATTAACGTTATCTCATTGCTTCTGATTATTGGAGGTCTCCCTATCAGGTTTCCCATTCCTCTACAGTAGCGAGTGTGTACGGCACTAGTGTTCCGCCTCTAAACTTAAACAGTTTTCATCACCTGCCATTATTACTCAGAGCTGTCACCACCGGCCGGGGTAACCCTCTGAGAACTGACTGTAAAGGATCCCTTTGCTCTTTTAAGAGCAGCAAATACAAGTCTGCAAAAGACTTAATAACCAGAACTATATTAAAAGGACATACATGGACTAACTCCATATCATCGGCATATGTATGTATGTTTATTGCACTCACTAATTGCGTTTTTTCCATTTTTTAGCATCTTACGTCTTGGAGGACAATAATCCAGTCTTTTTCTCCACTAACCTGTCTATTTCCTCAGGATTTTCACCTCTTTTAGACACCCACAGGCAAAGTGCAATAGTCAGTGATAAATGTTATGAGGAACTATCACTCACTCTTGTAAGGGGTATTAAGCAATACTGTGATATCCATTCATCATTCATTATTTATTTATTATCCTTGCACGCTTGTCTATTTTATATGTATTATTTCTGACTCTTATACTAGTAAATCCATATTCCCCCTCCTTAAAACCTCTGGTTTCTACAGCGCGAGTCTATTCTCATAAATTAAATCCTGAATCTTGTTTACAAAAAAGTACAAATTTCTTTATTTATAGTCACACAAACAAGACACCTTGGTGTAAATATATCCGTACATTAAATTGCACTAATAAAAACAGGTGGTCAACGATACAACCATGGGGCAACAATGTAGGCATATTATTAATAAGAAATGGGACAAGCATAGTATATAAAATGTAATCAATAATAGGTGTCTTATTACAATATACAGTGGGTATGGAAAGTATTCAAGCCCCTTTAAATTTTTCACTGTTTCATTGCAGCCATTTGGTAAATTCAAAAAAGTTCACTTTTTTCCCATTAATTTATGCTCTGCACTCCATCTTGACTGAAAAAAACAGAAATGTAGAAATTTTTGCAAACTTATTAAAAAATAAAAACTGAAATATCACATGGTCAAAAGTATTCAGACCCTTTGCTCAGACACTCATATTTAAGTCACATACTGTCCTGTGATTCTCTTGAGATGGTTCTACTCCTTCATTGGAGTCCAGCTGTGTTTTTAGTTAAACTGATAGGACTTGATTTGTAAAGGCACACACCTGTCTATACAAGACCTCACAGCTCACAGTGCATGTCAGACCAAATGAGAATCATGAGGTCAAAGGAACTGGCCAAGGAGCTCAGAGACAGAATTGTGGCAAGGCACAGATCTGGCCAAGGTTACAAAAGAATTTCTGCAGTACTCAAGGTTCCTAAGAGCACAGTGGCCTCCAAAAACCTTAAATGGAAGAAGTTTGGGACCACCAGAAGTCTTCCTAGACCTGGCCGTCCAGCCATACTGAGCAATCGTGGGAGAAGAGCCTTGGTGAGTGGGTGCTTTGCTGGTCACACTGTTGGGGATTATTCATAATTGAAGCGGTGAGCGGTCCAGCTCACCCCAAACCATCTCGATTGGGTTCAGGTCTGGTGACTGTGGAGGCCAGGTCATCTGGCGTAGCACCCCAACACTCTCCTTCTTGGTCAAATAGCCCTTACACAGCCTGGAGGTGTGTTTGGGGTCATTGCCCTGTTGAAAAATAAATGATGGTCCAACTAAACGCAAACCGGATGGAACAGCATGCCGCTGCAAGATGCTGTGGTAGCCATGCTGGTTCAGTATGCCTTCAATTTTGAATAAATCCCCAACAGTGTCACCAGCAAAGCACCCCCACATCATCACACCACCTCCTCCATGCTTCACGGTGGGAACCAGGCATGTAGAGTCCATCCGTTCACCTTTTCTGCGTGCAAAGCAGTAATCAAAGCAAAAGGTGGCTACTTTGAAGAACCTAGAATATAAGACATATTTTCAGTTGTTTCACACTTTTTTGTAAAGTGTAATGTATAATTCCACATGTGTTAATTCATAGTTTTGATGCCTTCAGTGTGATTCTACAATTTTCACAGTCATGAAAATACAGAAAAATCGTTGATTGAGAAGGTGTGTCCAAACTTTTGGTCTGTACTGTATATATAATTTATAATCCCCTCACATGTATTACACATGAATTTCCCACAAGTGTAGGCCTCCTCCTCCACCAACACAGCATGTGCCTTGAGATAGAGGAATATTCCATTCTACTCAGCCACATTTACTACTGCTTGCTTCTGGAAAACACCCATGGTGTCAAAATCGTCATAATTTCCAAAATGAGGTCATTTCAGGGGGGGATTCTGCTTTACTAGCACTTAGGAGCTCTGCACATGGAGTCCGCAAACTATTCTAGGAAAATCTGTGCTCCAGGAGGCAAATAGTGCTCCATCCCTCCCGAGTCTCGCTGTGTGGATAAACAGTAACTTACAGCCATACATAGGGTATTTCTATGTTCAGCAGGAATTGTGGGACAAATTTTGATGCCATTTTTACCCATTTTCCAGTATGAAAATGTAAAATCTGGGGATAACACACTTTTGGTGGTAAAAATGTAAATTATTATTTTTTTCACTGCCCAATGGTATAAAACTCTGTGACACACCTGTGGTGTCAATATAACCACTATACCCCTAGATGAATTGAATGAATTGTAGTTGAAGTGTAGTTTGTAAAATGAGGTCACTTATGGGGGGGTTCTACTTTTTTGGCACCTCAGGAACTCAGTCAATGTAACATGGCACCATCAAACTAGTGCAGCAAAATCTGCACTGTAATATGGAGTTCCTTCCCTTCTGAGCTTTGCACTGTGCCTCAAAAGTAGTTTTCGAGCACAAATGGGATATCGGTGAACTGTGGAGAAATTGCACAAAAAATGTTGGCATATATTTTCTCCTGTTACTCTTGTGAAAATGCAAAATTTGGGGCTAAAAAACATTTTTTGTCAGAAAATGTGATTTTATTTTTTTCATTTTCATGGCTCAACATTATAAATTCTGTGAGGCACCTGGGGGTTTAAGGTGCCCAATACACATCTAGATAAGTTCCCTGAGGGGTCTAGTTTCCAAAACAGTGTCACTTGTGGAGGATTTCCACTGTTTCCATCAGGGGCTCTCTAAACATGATATGGCGTCCGCTAATTATTCTAGCAAATTTTGCATTCAAAATGTCAAATGGCGCTCCTTCCCTTCCAAACCCTGCCATGCATCCAAACATCAAATCACAAGAAAAGGGGACCCAAATACAGAGTACCAAAACGGGGGGGGGCTTCTATATAAGTATAATAAATCAAAGTATAAAAATTTTAAAATACCACCTTTAGTTTGTACTACTGCGAAAATGGACCTTAATAAAAAATTGGACAATTGGAAAGAACCAACAAAAAACACAAGGAAAAAAAGCCGACTGAAAGTCCCAAGTTCAGAAAGTATGAATTTTTATTAGTAGGGTGGTCAACCCCTGACGAAGGCAGCGTGCCGAAACGGAAGAAGACCAGGAATATAACATCCTACTTTGTAAGTTACAGTACCTGATACCACTGTTATTACACTGTTTACCTGTTTTTTAGATGTTCATTCCTGGTCACTCATTATATGATGTGGACACCTGATGGTTTATTTTTTGCATTTGCACTTTACTATTTTATCCAGTGTATTGAGTATTTTTGTGGACACACTCACATTTAATTGTGTATTTTTGCACCTTTGCACTTTACTATTTTATATGCAAATTTTCTCATATATGTTTGCCATATGCACTTTATATAATATTATGTAATTGTGTACTACACATATTGTATATATTATTTTTTTTACACTTTTGATATCTTTGTATAGTTTTACACTGAGATATATCCACATCTATTTTACATAATCTGGATAAGTGCGTCCCTTTTCTTGTAGCATACAGATACGCATTGGAATTTTACTAAATTTATTACTCTATGAATTTTTGACCCTATATCATTTTAACCTGGCATACTAATAAAAATTCATACTTTCTGAACTTGGGACTTTCAGTCGACCTTTTTTCCTTGTGTTTTTTATGTATCCAAACAGTAGTTTTCTCCACATATTTGGTATCCACATACTCAGGGAAAAATGCACAACAATTTGTATGGTGCAATTTCTCCTGTTACCCTTATGAAAATGCAAAATTTGGGGCTAAAAAGCATTTTTGTGGGAATTTTTATTTTTTTTTATTTTCACAGCTTAACTTTATAAACTTCCGTGAAACACCTGGGGGTTCAAGGTGCTCACCACACATCTAGATAAGTTCCCTGAATTGTTTGGTTTAGAAAATTATGTAACTTGTGGGGGTTTTCCACTGTTTAGGCAGAACAGGGGCTCTACAAACGCAACATGGTGCTAGCTAATTTTACGTTCAAAAAGTCAAATGGCGCTCCGTCCCTTCCAAGCCCTTCCATGTACTCAATTAGTTGTTTTCCCTCACATATGGGGTATTAGTATGCTGAGAAATTGCACAGCAAATTGTGTGGTCCATTTTCTCCTGCTACCCTTGTGAAAGTAAAAAAGAATTGGATCTAAAGGAAAATTTTCTGATAAAAAGGTTTATTTTTTCCCTCCAAGTTCTATTAACCCCTTCACCCCCAAGGGTGGTTTGCACGTTAATGACCGGGCCAATTTTTACAATTCTGACCACTGTCTTTTTATGAGGTTATAACTCTGGAACGCTTCAACGGATCTTCGCGATTCTGAGATTGTTTTCTCGTGACATATTGTACTTCACGTTATTGGTAAAATTTCTTCGATATAACTTGCATTTATTTTTGAAAAAAATGCAAATATGGCGAAAATTTTGAAAATTTTGCAATTTTCAAACTTTGAATTTTTATTCCCTTAAAACAGAGAAATATGTCACATAAAATAGTTAAGAAATAACATTTCCCACATGTCTACTTTACATCAGCACAATTTTGGAATCAAATTTTTTTTTTCTTAGGAAATTATAAGGGTTAAAAGTTGACCAGCGATTTCTCATTTTTACAACAAAATTTACAAAGCCATTTTTTTTAGTGACCACCTCATATTTGAAGTCACTTTGAGGGGTCTATATAGCAGAAAATACCCAAAAGTGACACTATTCTAAAAACTGCACCCCTCAAGGTACTCAAAACCACATTCAAGAAGTTTATTAACCCTTCAGGTGCTTCACAGGAGCTGAAGCAACGTGGAAGGAAAAAATGAATATTTAACTTTTTAGCCACAAAAATGATCTTTTACAAACTTTTTTTTTATTTTCACAAGGGTAAAAGGAGAAAATGGACAGATAAAGTTGTTGTGCAATTTCTCCTGAGTACGCCAATACCCCATAAGTGGGGGAAAACCACTCTCTGGGCGAACAGCAGAGCTCGTAAGGGAAGGAGCTCCGTTTGACTTTTTCAAACTAAAATTGACTGGAATTGAGATTGGATGCCATGTCGCATTTGGAGAGCCCCTGATGCGCCTAAACAGTGGAAACCCCCCACAAGTGACACCATTTTGAAAATAGACCCCCTAAGGAACTTATCTAGATCTGTTGTGAGCACTTTGAACCCCCAAGTGTTTCACAAAAGTTTATAATGCCTGGGTGTGAAAAAAAAAAGAAACAATTTTCCACAAAAATTATTTTTTAGTCCCAAATTTTTTATTTTTCCCAAGGAAATTGGACCCCAAAAGTTGTTGGCCAATTTGTCCTGAGTACGCTGATACCCAATATGTGGGGGGGGGAACTGTTTGGGCGCACGGCAGGGCTTGGAAAGGAAGTAGTAACGTTTTGGAATGTAGACGTTGATGGGGGTCATGTTCCGTTTGCAGTGCCCCAGATGAGCCTAAACAGTAGAAACCCCCCACAAGTGACCACATTTTGGAAACTAGACCCCCTAAGGAACTTATCTAGAGCTTTGGTGAGCACTTTGAACCCCCAAGTGCTTCACACAAGTTTATAATGCCCGGGCATGAAAATAAAAAATCCTATTTTTTTCCCACAAAAATTATTTTTAGTCACTATTTTTTTTATTTTCCCAAGGGTAACAGGAGAAATTGGACCACAAAAGTTGTTGTCCAATTTGTCCTGAGTACGCTGATACCCGATATGTGGGGGGGAACCACTGTTTGGGCGCACGGCAGAGCTCGGAATGGAAGGAGCACCATTTGACTTTTTCCAACCAAAATTGGCTGGAATTAAGATTGGACGCCATGTTGCATTTGGAGAGTCCCTGATGCGCCTAAACAGTGGAAACCCCCCACAAGTGACCCCATTTGGGAAACTAGACCCCTTAAGGAACTTATCTAGATCTTTGGTGAGCAATTTGAACCCCCAAGTGCTTCACACAAGTTTATAATGTAGAGCCATAAAATTAAAAAATCATATTTTTTCCACAAAAATGATCTTTTCACCCCAATTTTTATTTTCCCAAGGGTAACAAGACTCCAAAAGTTATTGTGCAATTTGTCCTGAGTACGCTGATACCCCATATGTGGGGGTAAACCACTGTTTGGGTGCATGGCAGAGTTTGGAAGGGAAGGAGTGCCGTTTGACTTTTTCAACGCAGAATTGGCTGGATGCCATGTCGTGTTTGGAGAGCTCCTGATCTGCCTAAACAGTGGAAACCCCCATAAATGACACCATTTTGGAAACTAGACCCCTCAAGTAACTTATCTAGATGTGTGGTGAGCACCTTGAACCCCAAGTGCTTCACAGAAGTTTATAACGTACAGCCGTAAAATAAATTTTTTTTTTTTTTTTTTTACAAAAATGATTTTTTCGTCCCCAATATTTTATTTTCTCAAGGGTAACAGGAGAAATTGGACCCCAAAAGTTGTTGTCCAATTTGTCCTGAGTACGCTGATACCCAATATGTGGGAGAAAACTACTGTATGGGTGCACGTTGGGGCTCGGAAGGGAAGTAGTGACGTTTTGGATTGCAGACTTTGATGGAATGCTCTGGGGGCGTCATGTCGCATTTGGAGAGCCCCTGATGCACCTAAACAGTGGAAACCCCCCACAAGTGACCCCATTTTGGAAAATAGACCCCACAAGGAACTTATCTAGATGTGTGGTGAGCACTTTGAACCCCGAAGTGCTTCACAGAAGTTTATAATGTATAGCCGTAAAAATAAAAAATATATTTTTTTTACAAAAATTATTTTTTTCGCCCCCAATATTTTATCTTCACAAGGGTAACAGGAGAAATTGGACCCCAAAAGTTGTTGTCCAATTTGTCCTGAGTACGCGGATACCCAATATGTGGGAGAAAACTACTGTATGGGTACACATTGGGGCTCGGAAGGGAAGTAGTGACGTTATGGATTGTAGACTTTGATGGAATGGTCTGGGGGCGTCATGTCGCATTTGGAGAGCCCCTTATGCGCCTAAACAGTGGAAACCCCCCACAAGTGACCCCATTTTGGAAAATAGACCCCATAAGGAACTTATCTAGATGTGGTGAGCGCTATGAAGCCCCAAGTGCTTCACAGAAGTTTATAACGTACAGCCGTAAAAACAAAAAAAAATCATTTTTTTAAAAAAAAATGATACTTTTGCCCCCAGTTTTTTATTTTCCCAAGGGTAACAGAAGAAATAGGACAAATTGCACAATAACTCTTAAGGTCCAGAGTACGCTGATACCCCATGTGGGAGTAAACTACTGTTTGGGCGCATGGCAGAGGTCAGAAGTGAAGGAGCACCGTTTGACTTTTTCAACGCAGAATTGGCTGGAATTGAGATTGGACGCCATGTCACGTTTGGACAGCCCCTGATGTGCCTAAACAGCGGAAAACCCCCAATTCTAACTCCAACCCTAACCCCAACACACCCCTAACCCTAGTCCCAACCCTAACCACAAACCTAACCCTAACATACCCCTAACCCTAATCCCAACCATAACCCTAATACTAACTTTAGCGCCAACCCTAACCCTAACTTTAGCCGCAACCCTAACCTTCACCATAACCCTAATGGGAAAATGGAAATAAATACATTTTTTTAATTTTATTATTTTTCCCTAACTAAGGGGGTGATAAAGGGGGGTTTGATTTACTATTTATAGTGGGTTTTTATGATTGGCAGCTGTCACGCTAAAAGACGCTTTTTATTGCAAAAAATAGTTTTTTGCATCGCCACATTTTGAGAGCTATAATTTATGCATATTTTGGCCCACAGAGTCATGTGAGATCTTATTTTTTGCGGTACGAGTTGACGTTTTTATTGGTAAAATTTTTTAGCACTTGACATTTTTTGATCGCTTTTTATTTCGATTTTTGGGAGGTTAGAATGAACAAAAATCAGCAATTCATGAATTTCTTTTGGGGGAGGCGTTTATACCATTCCGTGTGTGGTAAAATTGATAAAGCAGTTTTATTCTTCGGGTCAGTACGATTACAGCGATACCTCATTTATATCATTTTTTTTAAGTTTTGGCGCTTTTATAGAATAAAAACAATTTTATATAAAAAATAATTATTTTTGCATCGCTTTATTCTGCGAGCTATAACTTTTTTATTTTTTCGCTGATGATGCTGTATGATGGCTCGTTTTTTGCGGGACAAGATGATGTTTTCAGGGGTACCATGTTTATTTATATCGGTCTTTTTGATCGCGTGTTATTCCACTTTTTGTTCAGCGGTATGATGATAAAGCACTGATTTTTTGCTTTGTTTTTATTTTATTTTTTTTAAGGGGTTCACATAAGGGGTTAACTAGTGGGACAGTTTTATAGGGGGGGTCGTTACGGACGCGGCGATACCAAATATGTGTACTTTTATTGTTTTGTTTTTTTTATTTACAGGAAGAAATGAATTTATTGGGGAATTTTTTTTTTTTTTTCATTTATTTTGGAAATTTTTTTTTACACGTTTATTTTTATTTTTTTTACTTTTTTACATTGTCCCAGGGTGGGACATCACTGTAAAATGTGAGATCGCTGGTCTCACAGTGTGCACAGCACTCTGTGAGACCAGCGATCTCACAGGCAGCGCTGCAGGCTTCTCAGTGCCTGCTCTCGGCAGGCACTGAGGAAGCCGCCTCCCTCCAGGACCCCGGCGCCATCTTGGATCCGGGTCCTGGGAGGGAGGAAGCCCTCAGAACAGCGCGATCACATCGTGCTGTTCTGAGGGTCTCAGGGGGGCGCGCTTGGAGCCCCCTCCCTGCGCGATGCTCCCCTGTGCCCCCAGTACACCGCGATCATGTTTGATCGCGGTGTGCAAGGGGTTAATGTGCCGGGAGTGGTCCGTGACCGCTCCTGGCACAGAGTCCCGGGTGTCAGCTGTGATAATCAGCTGACACCCGGCGGCGATTAGCTGCGCTCCCCCTGGGAGCGCAGCTAATCGCTATGACGTACTATCCCGTCCATGGTCAGATTGTCACGGGTTTTATGGACGGGATAGTACGTCAGATGTCAGAGAGAGGTTAATTCCTGTGAAGCACCTGAAGGATTAATACATTTTTGAATGTGGTTTTAAGCTTCTTGAGGGGTGCAGTTTTTAGAATGGTGTCACTTTTGGGTATTTTCTGTCATATAGACCACTCAAATTTACTTCAAATGTGGCATGGTCCTTAAAAAAATGGTTTTGTAAATTTTGCTGTAAAAATGAGAAATTACTGGTCAACTTTTAAGCCTTATAATTTCTTAACAAAAAAAATTATGTTTCAAAAATTGTGTTGATATAAAGTAGACATGTGAGAAATGTTATTTATTAACTATTTTGTGTGATATACGTTAACTCCATCCATCCCTCACTCCCTTAAGATGGCTGGACCATCATTGTAAATGCACCATTGTATATACACACCTGTATTTTGTATCTCCCCCACCTCATTGTAGATTGTAAGCGCTCACGAGCAGGGCCGTCTTATTTTGCTTTAATTACTGTATTGTTAACGTTGTTACTTATGACTTGTGTTTTGAAACTGTTAAACTGTAAAGCGCTGCGGAATATGATGGCGCTATATAAATAAAGATTATTATTATTATTATTATTATTATAACTCTGTGATTTAAGTGCATAAAAATTAAAAGTTTGAAAATTGCAAAATTTTCAACATTTTCGCCAAATTTATGATTTTTTTACTAATAAACGCAAGTCATATCAAATAAATTTTACCACTATCATGAAATACAATATGTCCCGAGAAAATAATCTCAAAATCAGTGGGATCCATTGAAGCATTCCAAAGTTATTACCTAATAAATTGGTTGTGGTTAGAATTGAAAAAAAAATGGACTGGTCAAGTAAGTGAAAACATGCTTCGGGGTGAAGGGGTAAAACATGCTACCATGGCCTGCAGTGTCTCCGGACTTGTCTCCTATCAAGCACATCAGAAATCAGTGATTTCAAAGGCAAGGTGCATGCTCAAGTGCATTCAGGGTGGCAGGACATTCCTCACACAACCATTAAAAGCCTCATTGACAGCAGTCAAGGCGTGTAAGTGCTGGGATTTCTGTTCATAGCACTTATAACTGAATAAATTGAGATGCTTTGAAAATTTTGTTTCCATTTTTTCATGATTTGCATATCATTAACATGTCTATCATGTAATTTCTATAATTCCATGACTTTCCTTATTGGCATTACATTATCAATGCTGAGGATTGTATTTCTCATATTGATATGGATTATATGTAATAGAGATTAACCAAACTTTGAAAATTCACCCAATTCAATATTCTGGAATCGAAACTGATGTGATATAATATAAGACCTTATTTCAAACTCCCATGTGCTACATACCTATCACGGGTGATCTGGGCTCGGCCCCCTTCTCGCTCGTCCACTGCCCTTTGTTGTGTTCAACATTGAGTTTTGCAGGTTGTCCAGCGTGGATCTATAACATCATCTCCCTAGAACTATTTAAGGCCCATAACATACTCGTGTATCTTAGGATTGAGACATTAGTGTTCCTAGTTTGGCATGCTCCATTATCTGTACTACTGTGTCTCAACTCGGATCCATCTCTGCTAGGTTCCGATCCATCTGTCCTTCTGCTCCTGAGTTTCCAGTTAGTCCTAGTTCCTGCGATTCCACACTGCACCAACGCCCACGGTCCGTGTGCCCACCCTGACAGGAGGCTTAGTGGATCCAACTCACCTGGTGTTCCTAAACACCATTTTTGATTGTAATATAAGTCTGTGGTAGGAAATAATTTGCTGTTAACAAAATGCTAAAACAATGATATTGAACAGATTTGCACATTTTTTTTATATTTAAAGGGATTTTTCAAGATGGAGATTTTATATTTTATATTTCAAGAGATTTTTCAAATAAGTAATGGCTTCTTATCGTATATCATTTTCCACCTTCAGCCATTTTCTCCTCATCTTTGAATCATCCTCTAACTTTCTAACACAAGATTTATTTTATTTCTTTTTACCCATTATATTTCCATCACGCTTTTTACGTTTGCAGATTACATATTATGCACGTAATTATGATTTTCTGCTAACATATCTATTTTATTATTTGCTAGATAATAGAAAGCTTACCAGAATCTTTTTACAAAGTAACTTTAGCCTCTGAAAAATTACAGTAAGCCATTTTCTGAAATATAATATTTTAACCCATTTCATGCAAAAACAATCATCCACTTAAAAAATAGTAGCGAACCCTTAAATTTTTTCTGCAGAGGAGTTAAATACACTTAATTACGCATAACCATAGTGATCTGGTCTTTATATGTGCACGTGGATTACAGACACGTTGCAATGATTAACCCATTTCAAATAAGAGTGTTATTTTTTCCACTTTCCAGAAAATTGCGCAGACTGAAACACCTTAGGTAGAAAATGCTTATGTATTGAATTTCCTTCAGAAAAACTATGTTGATTTTTTTCCCTTAAATTACCATTTTAAGAAAATAGTTAAGAAAAGAAACTCTTAATGCTAAAAACCCTTCTCCTTGAAAACAATTATGCAGAAGCATACGGTTGCACGGTGGTCAAGGCAACAAGTTTTTGTCGATGTCTAGTTCCTGTAAAGACCAATTTATCTACCAAAAATCTCTCATACCAGCTACACGACATATAAATAAATATATAAACTTCCTAATTTATTTACATACTGTAATTTATTTACATGCATTATATAATTTTTTGGGAAAACTTATTTTATTAGTCAATTATTCAAATACATTGCATTATTTATATAAAATCTCAGAGTGATGCTATGACAGCCCAGGTCACGGAATAGAGATGAGCGGATCAAGCAAAACTCAAATTTGCTTATTGGCACAGTTCTTCCCGGGAAATTAGATTCACAAACAAGTCATTTTCTGCAAATTTTATGTTTGGTATTATGCTGTGCAGTATTACTATAAACTTAATAGCTAAAAAATAATAAAAAATCCTTAAACTCACCTAACCGCTCACCTCTCCAGCCCCTCTGCTCCTCACCATTAGAGTTGAGTGAATATGTTCAGATTCGGTTGCCAAATATGAATTTGCCATAGTCGTGCCATATTGGTACCCTATTTGAGACAAATTTATGCTTGATGATCGGTTCCGAACATATTCGGTAATTTCTACCCTCATTGACTCCAAAAACAATATTCACAGCCGATCATAATCGGAACCGGATTTTGAAAAAATTGCTCAGCTCTACTCACCATCACCCATCCGATCCTCACCATATATTCAGATTGCCACCACTTGCACAGAAATCCTTCACCTTTTCACAATTGGCCGGCAATTGCAGTTATGATGGGTCCCGAAAGGGCAAGCATGCGCTAGGTCATGGTGTACGCCGCAACGTCATGACACTGACTTTTTTCATGCAAACAGCTGGATAACAGAGGGCACCACCCTATACAAAAGTATACCAGAGAACTACATGAAAATAAAGAAAAGTATGCAAAAAGTGATCACCTAAAATAATGTTTATTGTACATGAAACCAAAGACAACATTAAAAACACTTAAAAAGCCAAATGGCTGTTGATCACATAAACCCATAGTAGAGTTTAATTCTGCCATATCAAACAACCACTTGGGTAACAAATAGCAACAAATTGGTAAAAATACTTAAATAAAGCGCTTAATGCTGAATATGCAAAACAATAGTAATAAAGACAAACTGCACTCTATGATAAAATGGAACTGACAATAACAATTATTCAAAAAACAAGTATATACGGCAGATTAATACAATGTGTAGATGGACAATATATGTCACGTAAGGTGAGTGTGTAGAAAAATCATTGCGCTTTTCTTCCACTGTCGATGCAATCTATATGATCCAAGTTATCTTTGCAGGTCTGAACAAACTCACACAATCCATGTATGTAATTGATTGTGCTGGTAGTATGAACATTTTTTGGTCCATAGTTTATATTTGTGTTTGTTTTCTCTTATGCCCTGCTAGGATATTATTGGTTTGATTATTATACCTATTGGGGTCAGGTGTTTTTAACATACATTCAAATCCTGTGATATATATGATTTATTTGCATACTGTGTATTATGTCTATCAAGGTTAGATGATTTTCACACACACTCACCTTATGCTCAGAAAAATGGCAGGCAGCGTTTGTCAGCTAGCTGAGTCCACACGGAAGTGAATTACAAAAAATGTGCATTTTAAGGAATGTGAATTTTTGCAAAATTTGAGTAGAATTCAATTAATCTCAATCACTGAACATATAAATGCAACCCAAAATGTATTGCCTGTAATTGTACCTTTTCTAGTGTATTGCTCTTTTGCACTCTTATTTTGAGGACAAAATAATAGTTATTCCGTTCATTATATTTCCATACTGCTACAGTGATGAAGTCCAGATGCTTAAAAATACAACTTAGGCCTCCTTCACATGTCCGTATAAAACACGTAAAAAACAGAATCAGTGTCATCAGTGTTATCCATCAGTGATTTTCCGGTAAGGATAAATAAAGAATTAACTCATAAAGCTTCTTCCATACTTTGCAATGTTAACCCCTTTACGACCTATTACATAAAAGTACCTCATATGTTGTGTCCCTGCCTTTGATACGGGCTCCAGGCCCTGAGACCGTATCTTTTCCAGCACATGACAGCTGATTTGATCTATATGTCATAGGTCGTGAAGGGGTTAATGAAGCCTCTTCTTTATTTCGATAGAACAATATCCCAGTTCACCAATTTGGCCACTGCTGAATGGATGCAAAGATACCCAAAAATATGTTCAAAGATTGTGAGGAACCTCTTCCAAATAAAATTGTGGCTGTTAATGCAAGAAAGGGGTCATCACCAGTAGCACCTGTGAATTTCATGTTTGGATGTCGATATTTTTTGTCCATAAAGTGGATCTTTACTTAAAAACATTTTAACTCCTTACTGACCACCAATATGATTTAACACTAACCTGAGATATAAGTGAATAGGATCCCCCAATGGATAAAAATGCAGCAGTGGTCAGCTGTACACTATAGCTGTCACCCTGCTGCATCAGTCATGATCACTGTTGGCACCGGTCATGGCCTTTTAACCCATTAGATGCTGCTGTCAATAGTGTCTGCGGCATCTAGATGGTCAACAGAATGTGGGGGCTCCCTCTTTAAACCCATCGACACCCTAAGATCATGATAGTGCAGTCCTGATGGTTTTTTGCAATTTGAGGCCAAATAATGGCCCTAGGGCCTGACGGCTATAGTGACCTGTCTAGAAGTTAGCACATTTAAGCAATAAAAATAAGATTTTTCTTTTTCATCATGCCGCTTTGCATTAACTCTTGAAAAGTACCTGAACAGTACATAAAATACCTGACAGCAGTTTTGTTTAGGGGCGCTGTTTATAAAATGGTATAACTTTTGGGAGGTTTCCAATATACAGGTCCCCAAAAAACTTCAAAAGTGAATAGGTCCCTAAAATAATAAGTTTTGTAAATTTTCTTGGAAAAATTAAAAATTACTGCTACAATTTTAAAGCTACTAACCTCCTAACAAAATGAAAGAACATTTTACAGATGGTGCTGATGTAAAGCAGACATGAGGAAAATGGTATTTATTAACTATTTTGTGTGGTCTCACTATCTCGATTAAAAGAATAATCATTCAAAGTTTGATAATTGCCAATTTTTAGCCATTTTTGTCAAATTTCTGATATTTTTATAAATAAACGGAAAACATATTGACCCAAATTTACCATTATAATAAAATATAATGTGTCATAAAAAAATCTCAAAATCACTTGGATATGTTGAAACATTTAAAAGTTATTGCCGCATAAAGTGAAATGTGTCAAATTTGAAAAATTTGACGCAATCACTAAGAGGTTAAAGGGAATCTGTCACCCCAAAAATGCCATATCAAGTAAAGATATGGCTGAATAGAGCGTCCCATAACTAAGCTATGTGTATTTTCATTTTATCTGGATACCCCCGTTTTCATAGAAAAATACCTTTGTAAACTTGGTATTTCGTGGTGTCAATCTTTGCAGTCAGGTCAGGAAGGATGCGGTTATTCGCTTCCTCCCCCCGCTCCTCCACTTCTTCACGTAACGCTGTCTGTGAACATCACAGACAGCGTAATGCTACCACGATTGCGCGGTGAAGCAGGGCCCCGGCGCGTGTGCAGTCTTCTTTGCCCAGCAGTGGGCAAAGCATAAAATGACTACAGCGCATGCGCTAGTCTTTCCTTGCCCCGGAAGTCGTCCAAGGCAAGCAGTAATTTCCGGGGCAAGGAAAGACTAGCGCATGCGCTGTACTCATTTTATGCTTTGCCCACTGTTGGGCAAAGCATACTGCGCATGCGCCGGGCCGGATTTTAAATTGCGCAATTGCGGGAACCTAACGCCGTCTGTGGTATTCACAGATGACGAGGAGCGGGGGCGGGGGAGTACATGAAAACCGCTGCCCTCCTGACCTGACTGCAGTGATTGACACCTACAATCACCAACTTTAAAAAGGTATTTTGATATGAAAACGGGGGTATCATGATATATGATACCCACCGTTAGCTTAGTTATGGGACGCACTATTCAGCCATATCTTTATCTGATATGGCTATTTTGGGGTGACAGATTCCCTTTAAGTAGATCCATTATTACAGAGAGCCTGTCAGCAGGTCAAAAATGACCAGTGTTTGCTCATATTTTATTCCCGCTGCTCCCGAAAGTATGCATTTTATTTATTTGATCCAATTCAAAGTACTGGTTCTCACCCACAAAGCTCTCCACAGTGCAGCACCCACCTACATCTCCTCCCTCATTTCTATCTATCGGCCTAACCGACTGCTGCGCTCTGCAAACGACTTTCGACTAACCTCTGCACTAATCTGTACCTCCCACTCCCGCCTCCAAGACTTCTCCCGCATTGCGCCAATCCTCTGGAATGCTCTACCCCAAGAAATTAGGACTTTCCACAATTTGCATGGTTTCAGGCGCTCCCTCAAAACACATTTGTTCAGAGCGGTCTATCACATTCACTAATCAAAGTCATTCTATGTGTAAGTGTGTATGTGTAGCCCATTCACTATCTCCATCCATCCCTCACTCCCTCAAGATGGCTGGACCCTCATTGTAAATGCACCATTGTGTATACACACCTGTACTTTGTATCTCCCCCACCTCATTGTAGATTGTAAGCTCTCACGAGCAGGGGCGGCTTATTTTGCTTTAATTATTGCATTGTTAACGTTGTTACTTATGACTTGTGTTTTGAAACTGTTAAACTGTAAAGCGCTGCGGAATATGTTGGTGCTATATAAATAAAGATTATTATTATTATTATTTTTTTTTTTAAATCCTCCATACGGTTCCAGAGATATGTGCCTCTTTATTTATTACAAATTTTTATGGTTTTTCAAAAGGAGGTGTGGCTTTCAGGATTCTCTGGGGACATGTCTTTAGGCTGCTTTGCATAATTACCCTGTGAGCAACATGTGGCGCCCCTGAGGGTCCAGTCGCCACAGAGGTGCTGCACCTCAGCCAGAAGTGTGGTATTCCACTCTCCGGTAAGGAGGGGGCACTACCCAGGACTCTAACATCAGCATCCAACACCATTCCAGTCAGGGCATCTGGGCGCAACCTATGGGAGGGTGGCCTCAACTCAGGCTGGAGAGGGTAACTAGGTAGAGGGTGTGGGTGGAGCGAGTAGAAGGGGCAGAGCTTAAGGTGTGACAGTTGGTGGTGAGCAGAGAAGCTGCTAGAAGGAAGAGAGGTGGACAGTTGGAGAGAGACCGAGTAAGAGAGAGGACGTGTGAGGAGCAGAAGGAAGCTATTGGAGCAAGAAGGTGCCCTAGGGGCACGTGAAGTGAGAAATCCACCTGTGGCAACCGAATCCAGCCTGTTCGGAGTCGGGTGGAGGGACCAGGTTGCAGTAGGGGAACCAGCCCCCAAGACTAGTGGAGGACTACAAGACTCAGCTAGCAAACCAGAGGCTGTGTTAACTGTATGTGCTACAGCCACATCCACACACATTCGCCGAAAAGGTAGCCGGATAGGATCAAGGGGACCTAAAATACATCGCCAGACAAGATCCGAGGCTGCCGGCTTGGTGACCCAGTGTGTGAAGGCGCAGGGCAGGAAGGAAGGGAGCCAGCGCAGAGTGAGACGGCCAGAGTAGGAACATAAGAAAGAACATGGAAACATGTACCCCAAATCATCTGAGGGTTGGCTGGGCCACAGACTCGGAGGACACAGCACACGGCTGGAGACAGTATCTGCAGAACTGTGAGTAAAGTGTTGAAACTGCATCCAGCTGTGTCCTCTGAATTGTTTGCTGCATCATCCACCCTGCACCACTATTGTTACCATCATCTACTTTAACTCTCTAACAGCCCTGGGGCCTAGCTCTACCCGTGGAGAGCTGTAACAACTTTGCTGCATCACCAACTACCCCTGAGGATTTGAATCGCATCGTCAGCCATCTTATTGCCGAACACCACGGGTAACGTCACAAACTTATCCCTTTAATACATCTTCCCCATCAACCTTTATAAAACTTTGCAACATTAACAGAAACTTAACAACATCCTTTTTATTGGACGCCCAGGGCCACGAACCGGGTCATTGCTGCCGTGACATCCCCTTTAAGAACTGTGCCAACCCGGCCCGAGTGTCCCCACGGCCCTGGCGAGCGCTCCAAACACTCCCTTGATAAAAGCCACAAAAATTAGCGCTAAAGAATAATACCCATATCTCTGGAAACAAGTATGAAAATAGGAGTAGTAATAACAATGTCCTTCTTTATGCTTACCCTAAATAAATATGGATGTTACATTTCATTTAACCTTTCCATATAAAATCACATTTTCTTGCACTTTCAGAGCTGCTAGGAGTTCTGTAAGTTCTTTATAATTCATATTACTTGAGTTCTTGATTTGCTTGATGTGGAATTAAATAATTATTTGTGATCTATATAGTAGGGTTTGTATTAATGTGCTGTTATCTACCATATTTTTTAGACTATAAGATGCACTTTTTTCCCAAAAAATTTTGGAGGAAAATGGTCGGAATATACTTACAAAGGCTGCAGCAGTGGTGCTCTGTGCGGCGGCGGCGCTCTGTGCTGGGGCGGCAGTGCTCTGTGCTGGGGTGGGAGGCTCCGCTGGCATTTTGTCAAAGTCTGGAGGCCCCAGCAGCTCCATTGCTGCGATGCGGTGGCCTTCAGGAAAATGGCCGCTGGGGGCGGTGCATGCTCAGATTCAGATCTCGTCCTGAGATCTCGGGAGACGAGATATCAGGATGAGATCTTGTTGCCGAGATCTGAATGTGAGCATGCGACGCCCCAGTGGCCATTTTCCCGGAGGCCATCGCATCGCAGCAATGGAGCTGCGGGGGCATCCGGGCTTTGACAAAATGCCGGCAGAGCCTCCCACGCAGCAGAGAGAGCCGCCGCCACCACCGCACAGAGCGTTTCCACCCAAGCACAGAGCGCAGGCGCCTCAGTACAAAGCGCCGCCGCCGCAGCACAGAGCACCGCTGGGTTGCGATTTCCTGGAGGCTACCACACCAGCCTTGACCACCGAACAACCCTGTGACCACTCCTGCACCTGTGCCGATCCCCCCAGAAAGCTGAATTTGGACTGTAAGACGGACCCCCATTTGACACATTATTTTTTCCCTATTTTCCTTTTGAAAATTTGGGGTGAGTCTCATGGTTCGGTGCGTGTTATAGTCCGAAAAATATGGTATATGGTATATTATTTATTGAATATTAATTTATTTATTGAATATTAATTATTTATATGAATTACATGTCCTCAGTAACATCATGTAATAGAAGATATGTTAGAGTATCAGTCCTCATTCTATGCACAGATGCATGTACATTTAAATATTATTTCAGCATTTTTTATTGCATTATTTTTCTTAATACGTTTCTAATATTTACTCAAATTATAATTTTCATATATTTCCTCTCACCTTTATTTCTGCACCACTTCTGCACTTTAAAATTGAATGCATGATGTTGTTACTATGATATACAGAATAGAACTTTAAATTCTGTAAAAATATGTTTTGTCTTTATTTTGTGCTGTCCCACAATGACTTTTTTAGATGAGAAGTGACTTTACAGTTTCATTATTGAAACACAAATATTACCTATAAAACACTTCCCTTTTTTTGTACAGTAAAATAGTGCGCAAAGCATGTAAAAACCAGCAGGCAGATGAAAATATGAAATATGATGGCCGAATCAGACTACTCAGGGACAGTTTATAATTTGTAGATATGGAGGCATAGAAGCAATATGCACAAAGTTAGACTTTTTTAATCAATACTGTTTATAAAGTTGTTGTATTTTCTTCTTTAAACATATTGAACAACTTAAAATAATTGATTAAAAGGTGTACACTTTAAATACCCTTTATATACTCTGCATATAGGGACTGTGAGACCAGAAAATTTCCTATTAAAAATAAATAAAGGTGCTGCCTTTTAAAATCATCATTTTCAATAAGAAATATTCACACTCATCACAGGGGCTATTTTTGGATAATATTTCCTGTTCTTTCAGGAGGAGTTTTCTGCGGGCTCATTATCATCAGAGGCGTACAAGATACACAAATCATAAAGGGTATTGTCAGAGCTCCAAGGTATATCCAGCCATTTTTTTTTTATTAAAAATTGCAAAATACTATATTTATAGACTTGAATAAAACAGGACATTCACAGTACTATATAAAGAATGTTTTTGCTACACGTTTCGAACTGAAACTTAGTTCTTACTCGTTCATGAATCAGTTCGGAACGTGTAGCAAAAACTCTCACATTCTTTTTGCAGTATTGGGAATGTCTTGTTTAATTCAAGTCTGAAAATAAAGTCTTTGCATTTTTTTATCCAAAAAACAGCTGGATATCCCTACCTTCAATCTTATTGTTACCACCTAGTAAGAGTATTTTTTATTCAAGCCAAGGATTGCTGACTAATTCAACGTGTGTGAGCTGGATCATACCCCTTGTTTCAATGTCACAGCTCCCCCTGCTCCTCCTTACCTTCACAATGACCTTTGCACATGCTCATTCAATGCTTCAGTACAAAAGATCCGAGGTCTGAGTCAGGCTAATGCTGCTAATAAAAAAATGTCCCACTGGACATGGTGGAAATTGCAAGATTTATACGCTTAGTTTTTTAATAAAGATTGTGATATGAAAAATAAAACATTACCAAAAAGGTTTAAAAAAAATAAATGTAACATAAAAACCTAATTTAAACAATAGGTCATTTACTGATGGCACATTCTCTTTAAATATTTGCAGGGTGTATGGCTGAAATGTGGCTGGTTTATTCCAAAGTATCCAACTAGCCCAGCCAGCTTAATATGCATTTTGCAGACCGCTGCCAGCTCAACGTGCTTCATCAGACTCGTGATGAAGCTCGTTATGCGAAACTCGAGTCGAGCTTGGTGGGCATCTTTACCGCCCCCTTACCTCTGCATGGTCATCTTCTAATCCATATCTACAAGTGTGCAGAAGAAGAAACCCTTCTACCTGCTGCAGCTGATTTTAACACAGGCTTTGATTGGAGTTGTGACATTCACAACTCCATCAGGTGAGCAACATTTCACCCCCTACCACTATTATACCACACAACATTACCCTATGGGCACTAGTCCCGTTTTTTTCTTTTTTAAAGAATCCAACTTCACCCGTTTCAGGGTAAACACAGTTTAACCACTAGACTAGGTGGGTTAAGCCGTGGTATCCGAAACTACAGGGTCCACTTCTAAATAGTTAATGGTTAAACGAGCAGTAAACCGAACAGCTTTTAATGCCTACAATGTACTTTATATGTCGTATACTTTTTTCAGTGAACTCATTCTTAATTTCCATCATCTGCACATGCCACAATCATATAGTAAGGTGGTCAGAATTACATAGAAGGCTTAACCCGCCTTGAAAAATGCCAAATATCACAAAATGCTTAGTTTGAAAGGAAAAAAACCACAGTTAACCTTTTTTTTTAGACTGCTGACCTTGGTGAAATCCAGATCTGTAGTCTCTCATTAGAATCGAAAAATATAACAGGCTTGTCAATTTTGCTTAAAGTTGTATCGTTTTCCAAATTTCACTTGAAATTTTCAATCAATACTGCTTTTTTCTTCTCTTTTTTTCACGCTGGATAAAACGCCTACGATTTGATAGGCCAAAATAACAAGCCAAGCAATTCATTACATTTTTTCTTAAAAGACAGAAGCACATAATGTTTATTAATAAAGGGACAAGGTTTACAGAGATTTTATTATTATTGAACATAAAACGGTTTATAGTACAAGCAAGGGTGAAATTACCAGCTAATTAGGCTGCGAGGATCAGGTTTAATGGAATATAAATCTGGATTCTTCACAAACCTTTAGGGCCTCATTCATTAAACATTTATGTATACAAGGTTTATGGTAAAGTTGAGTTGGGGGGGTGTTGCATGTACAGATGGTGGATCCAAGGTCAAACAACTCATTTCGAAATGCAAATCAGTCTCTGAGATATTAAAGATTCTCTTTGCAGGAAACAACATGAATTTGAAAGAAAGAAATGCTGACTACTGATGACTCGTCTACAGAACATTGTTTTTTTCCCATTATATGTTTGCATTTTTATTACATTGTTTTGTACCTGTTAAAAGGGCTGTACACATTTTGGAAAACAAAGACAAATTATATCTTCACTGCCTTCACTTGATGTAATCTATCCAGGAACATTGATTTGGGGGTTATGGACGCAGTGACTAACTTAGGGAACCCCGTGAATTAGATATAAAAGATAAAATGCAACTTTTAATATAATTAATTAAAAGGACACAAAGACAACAACAAACACCGTACACATATAAATGTGCTCTCTGAGTACACTCTATGATAAATTCCCTAGTCTCAGTACCTGCCTATCAGCGGAGGTTGGCACCCTAAATAAATATACGAGTGATGGCACCCCCCCCCACTCCTCGGTGGCTGCCCCTGAATATCCTAGTAGTCCCTATTATAGTGAGTCATACACACACATGATCACCGTGTGTAAGGGATATCAAGGCCCCTAATCAAAAAGCTATGGACAGGCAAGTATCAGAGAGATGCAAAAATTAACAGTGAACTGATCGACATTAATAAGATAGAGTTTAGATAATATCCTTAACAGTACCCCACTAAGCTGTTCTCTGCCAATGAAATCCTACTTTTCAGCAGATATGGCATGACCCTGGTAGTCCCTAGAATAAATGTGCATATATCCCCCAGGAAATACAGATCTAATAAAAGCAGTATATGAACAGTCACAGACCATGACCGGTTAAATGGTGATGAAAAATAACCATTAATGCATGGTACATACGAGTATTATGACAACAGCATAAGGGGGTACTTATGGTTGGTAGCCTGTAACCTTTATGCGTTTCACCAAGTGTGGATCATCAAGAGGTAAGATGAGTTGTCAAAGTATAACAACTTCTTCAGGAGAACCACAGAGAATAAACTGCACTGTCAATATTTTCGTCTGATTCTCAGTCCTTGATCGAATATACACCAGCAGAACAGACCTCCAGCTATTTCCCTACTGCTATCAAAAACGTACTGTACCCGGATGATATCATACGGCCAGTGCCTGATATATGCTGTCCACGAAGCATGCTGCCCGCGGTGTTATCTTCTCTATCAGGACTCATACAGATGTCCGTGAGTCAGATACGTGTTCTGTACTTTTCTCAGGCAGAACATTGATCCATTGTACAGGTGTTTCTCACAAAATTAGAATATCATCAAAGAGTTAATTTATTTCAGTTCTTCAACACAAAAAGTGAAACTCATATATTATATAGAGTCATGACAGAGTGATCTATTTCAAGTGTTTACTGTTGACGATTATGGCTTACAGAAAATGCATTTTCCCAGGGTCCAGAGGGCACCGCAGTTCAGGCTGTGAGGGAGCGCAGCTTCAGTGACGTCACGCTAGTCACAGAAGCTGCGCTGGCAGCATCACTTCATTCACCAGTGGTTTTCAGCCAGGACGGTTGCATCTCTGCACCGTCCTGGTTGAAAATTGTATATCCCCCAGATATGGATTACAGCGTGGGACACAACGACGGACAGGTATGATACACTGTTGGTTTATTATTTTATGTTTATTACAGGAGATCAAGGTTATCGGGGAATTAGGTGATGTTGTAAGTATGGTTTAATTTAGAATATTAAAGGAGTCTGTGTCTTTATTTCAATAAAAGAAATTTTTTCAGGGTGTCTGTGTTTTATTTTCAATTTGACTATGGGGCTAGTAATAGGGGCATCTTATTGACGCCTCTTCATTACTAACCTCGAGGCTTGATATCACAAAGGTGACATCAACCCCCCCAACTATTTTCCCACATGCCACTGCTACAGGGCAGTGGGAAGAGCAAGGCTATGTGCCAGAATTGGGGCATCTTATAGATGCGCCTTTTCTGGGGTGACTGCAGGCTGATGTTTTCAGCCAGGGGGGCCAGTATCCATGGCCGCTTCCTAGGCTATTAATATCAGCCCATAGCTGTCTGCATAGCCATTGCTGGTTATTAATTATAGGGGGACCCCATGCCATTTTTTCTCCTAAATAATCTTTTATTCATTAAATACATGTCCAGTAATTTGCACACACACTATACTAATTGTATTTGGTACTGACATCTACAGTAAAAGCTACAAAAAGGCTACAAAGAAAAAAGCTTTGTATGTAGTGCCTTTTATTACTCACTGTTGACTTTAAGGTAACATCAAGCCACAGTACTTTTTCAACAAAAAGAATACAAAAACTCTGTGAAAAACACAACACAGTGAAGCACCTTATTCAGGTGCCAGGGTTTTTAACCCCTTTACTCCCTAGGTTTGTTTGCATGTTAATGACCGGACCAATTTTTTACAATTCTGACCACTGTCCATTTATGAGGTTATAACTCTGGAACGCTTCAATGGATCTTGGCGATTCTGACATTGTTTTCTCGTGACATATTGTACTTCATGTTAGTGGTAAAATTTATTCGATATAACTTGTGTTTATTTATGAAAAGAACAGAAATATGGCAAAAATTTTGAAAATTTTTCAATTTTCAAATTTTAATTTTTATACCCTTAAATCAGAGAGGCATATCGCACAAAATAGTTACTAAATAACATTTGTCACATGTCTACTTTACATCAGCACAATTTTGGAACCAACATTTTCTTTTGTTAGGAAGTTATAAGGGTTAAAAGTTGACGAGCGATTTATCATTTTTACCACACCATTTTTTTTAGGGACCACATCACATTTGAAGTCACTTTGAGGGGTCTATATGATAGAAAATACCCAAAAGTGACACCATTCTAAAACTTCACCCCTCAATGTGCTCAAAACCACATTCAAGAAGATTATTAACCCTTCAGGTGCTTCACAGGAATTTTTGGAATGTTTAAAAAAAAATGAACAGTTAACTTTTTTTCACAAAATATTTACTTCAGATCCAATTTTTTTTATTTTACCAAGGGTAACAGGAAAAAATGGGACCCCAAGAGTTGTTGTGCAATTTTTCCTGAGTATGCTAATACCCCATATGAGGGGGGGACCACTGTTTGGTCGCACGGCAGAGCTGGGAAGGGAAGGAGCGCCGTTTGACTTTTTCAACGCAAAATTGGCTGGAATTGAGATCGGACTCCATGCCACATTTGGACAGCCTCTGATGCGCCTAAACAGTGGAAACCCCCCACATGTGACACCATTTTTGAAGTAGACCTCCTAAGGAACTTATCTAGATGTGTGGTGAGCACTTTGAACCCTCAAGTGCTTCACAGAAGTTTATAACGTAGAGCCGTAAAAATAAAAAATCATAATTTAGCCACAAAAATGATCTTCTCGCCCCCAATTTTTTATTTTCACAAAGATAACAGGAGAAATGTGACCCAAAAGTTGTTGTGCAATTTGTCATGAGTACGCCGACACCCATATGTGGGGGGGACCACTGTTTGGGCGCATGGCAGACGCTTTTTATTGCAAAAAAGTTTTTACATCACCACATTTTGAGAGTTATAATTTTTCCATATTTTGGCCCACAGAATCATTTGAGGTCTTGTTTTTTGCGGGACGTGTTAACATTTTTATTGGTACCATTTTTGGCACATGACATTTTTTGATCGCTTTTTATTCCGGTTTTTGAGAGGCAGAATGAACAAAAACCAGCAATTCATGAATTTCTTTTGGAGGGGGGCATTTATACCATTCCGCTTGTGGTAAAATTGATAAGGCAGTTTTATACGTCGGGTCAGTACAATTACAGCAATACCTCATTTATATAGTTTTTTTATGTTTTGGGGCTTTTATACAATAAAAAACTATTTTACATAAAAAATAATTATTTTTGCATTGCTTTATTCTGAGAGCTATAACTTTTTATTTTTTCACTGATGATGCTGCATGGTGGCTTGTTTTTTGTGGGACAAGATGACGCTTACAGCGGTACCATGTTTATTTATATCCGTCTTTTTGATCGCGTGTTATTCCACTTTTTGTTTGGCAGTATTATGAAAAAGGATTGTTTTTGCCTTGTTTTTTTTGTGGTTGTTCACTAAAGGGGTTTACTAGTGGGACAGTTTTATAGGTCGGGTCGTTACAGATGTGGGGATACTAAATATGTGTACTTATATTGTTTAGAATTTTTTTCACTAAAATATTTATTTATTGATATAATAAATATTGATTTTATTATTTTTTTATTATTTTTTAAAATATTTTTACAATTATTTAAAAAAAATTTTTTATTTCATTCTTGTTTTTTACACCCTGTCCCACTATGGGACACTTATTTCCTGTAGGCTGATCGCTTCTATAGCATGCAGATGAAGCAGCATTTGCATGATATAGAAGCTTGCAGCGCTGCAGCTTCTCCGTGCACTAACCTGAGACTTCCTGACATGCAGTGCTCATGTCAGGAAGTCTATTTGAATTGGAGACCCGGATGTCGTCACGACAACATCCGGGTCTCCAGGTCAAAGAGACTTCCATGGGCACGTTAGGGACCCCGCGTCATGCCGCGGGGTCTCCGATCCAAAAGCAGAGGGGCTGTCAGCCCCTATGCAGCCGACGGAATGCTGCGATCATCTTTGATCGCAGTATGTTGGGGTTAAAGTGCCGGAGCGGTCAGTGGCCACTCCTGGCACTTAGTGCCGAGTGTCAGCTGTGAGAATCAGCTGACACCCCACCGCATTCAGCCACACTCAACCCGTGAGCGCGTCCGATCGCGTCTGATACTATATGATGTACTATCCCGTCACTGGGTCTTAAGGCCCAGGTCACATGGACAGGATAGTACGTCATATGGTAGAAAAGGGTTAATCAGTGTTTCATTAGTATTTAAAAGCCAAACCCAAGAGAGGAGTCTACAGCTAGAAAAATATAATTGAAAGGTTAACGCCTGTTCTGTGTTGTGAATCAGAACCAGGCTTTGACTTATGAACACTGATAAAATACTGACCCCAAAAAAGTGATGCGTGAATAAGGCAAAACAATATGGGGAGATTTCTCAAGCTCAAAGCATCTAAATTCTGGCACACTGCACAAAAAAAATCTGCATTTCATAATAATGATAATTTTATTTCTATAGCGCTAACATATTCCGCAGCACTTTACATTATAGAGTGGACTTGTACAGACAATAGACATTACAGCATAACAATAAACACCTAGATCAAAACAGATACCAAAAGGAATGAGGGCCCTGCTCGCAAGCTTACAATCTATGAGGAAAAGGGGAGAAAGGAAACATAGATGGTAACAATTGCTTTCATTGTTCGGACCAGCCATAGTGTAAGGGCCCCGTCTCACATAGCGACACACCAGCGATCCCGACAACGATCAGGATCGCTGGTGTGTAGCTACATGATCGCTGCTGAGCTGCCAAACAGGCAGCTCAGGCAGCGATCAGGACAGCGACACTGCGGGTAATGTCCTTAGTTACCCGCAGTGTACGTTGGATACCGGCCCGCTGGTGCAGGGAGCTGGTAACCAAGGTACACGTCGGGTTTCCAGGCGCTGCGCGGTGCCTGGAAACCCGACGTGCACCTTGATTACCAGCTCCCCTGCAGCAGCGCGCTGGTATCCAACATACACGTCGGGTTTCCAGGCACAGCCCTGCGCTTGGAAACCCGATGTGTACCTTGGTTACCAAGAGATCGCTGGTCTCCTGCCTGTCACACGCAGCGATGCGTGCTGGCCAGCGGGAGACCAGCGATCAAAAAAAAGTCCTGGCATTTCTGACATGACCAGCGATTCACAGCAGGGGCCTGATCGCTGGTACGTGTCAGACATAGCGAGATCGCTGCTGAGATCGCTGTTTAGCCCTAAGAATCAGGTGTTCCTGTAATGCTGTATGAACTGGTTAATTATCGGCCTAAGTATATAACAATACAGACACAGAGGGCTATTAAATGCATAATGACTTGCACCATACTAACTATATGTTTTGGACACTTTCACAACCTTGCCCAAATATGCTCGGCTTAGCTGAAAGGTTTACAGCCTAATGTGAAACACCATGCACCAAAAATGTGCACAAATTTTGGAACCACAAAATGAACCAACTGACAGAAGGTGTAAACCTACACTGTGTTCAGAATTATTAGGCAAATTAGTATTTTGATTACATCATCCTTTTTATACATGTTGTCCTACTCCAAGCTGTATAGGCTTGAAAGCAAACTGTCAATTATGTAAATCAGGTGATTTGTATCTCTGTGATGAGGAGGGGCGTGGTCTAATGACATCAACACCCTATATAAGGTGTGTTTAATTATTAGGCAATTTCCTTTCCTTTGGCAAAATGGGTCAGAAGAGAGATTTGACGGAGTCTGAGAAATCAAAAATTGTGAGATGTCTTTCAGAGGGATGCAGCAGTCTTGAAATTGCAAAACTTTTGAAGCGTGATCATCGAACAATCAAGCGTTTCATGGCAAATAGCCAACAGGGTTGCAAGAAGCATGTTGATGAAAAAAGGCGCAAAATATCTGCCCATGAATTGAGGAAAATC
Source organism: Oophaga sylvatica (assembly GCA_033576555.1). Taxonomy (NCBI): domain Eukaryota; kingdom Metazoa; phylum Chordata; class Amphibia; order Anura; family Dendrobatidae; genus Oophaga; species Oophaga sylvatica. The sequence goes on from JARQOD010000007.1 coordinate 39,264,310, forward strand.
AAGCGTGAAGCTGCCAAGATGCCATTTGCCACCAGTTTTGCGGTATTTTAGACTTGCCACATTACTGCAGTATCAAAAAGCACAAGGTGTGCCATACCCAGGGACAAGGCCAAGGTAAGGAAGGCTGAAAAACGACCACCTTTGAACAAGAAACATAAGATAAAACATCAAGACTGAGCCAAGAAATATGTTAAGACTGATTTTTCTAAGGTTTTATGGACCGATGAAATGAGAGTGACTCTTGATGGGCCAGATGGCTGGATCAGTAAAGGGCAGAGAGCTCCACTCCGACTCAGATGCCAGCAAGGTGGAGGTGGGGTACTGGTATGGGCTGGTATCTTCAAAGATGAACTTGTGGGACCAATTTGGGTTGAGGATGGAGTGAAGCTTAACTCCCAGACCTACTGCCAGTTTCTGGAAGACACCTTCTTCAAGCAGTGGTACAGGAAGAAGTCGGTATAATTCAAGAAAAACATGATTTTCATGCAGGACAATGCTCCATCACATGCATCCAAATACTCCACAGCGTGGCTTGCCAGTAAAGGTCTAAAAGAAGAAAAAATAATGACATGGCCCCCTTATTCACCTGATCTGAACCCCATAGAGAACCTGTGGTGCCTCATAAAATGTGAGATCTAAGGGAGGGAAAACAGTCCACCTCTCAGAGCAGTGTCTGGGAGGCTGTGGTGGCTGCTGCATGCAATGTTGATCGTAAACAGATCAAGCAACTGACAGAATCTATGGATGGAAGGCTTTTGAGTGTCTTCGTAAAGAAAGGTGGCTATGTTGGTCACTTTTTTTTTTTGTTTTTGAATGTCAGAAATGTTTATTTCTAAATTTTGTGTTGTTATATTGGTTTACCTGGTGAAAATAAACAAGTGAGATGGGTATATATTTGGTTTTTATTAAGTTGCCTAATAATTCTGCACAGTAATAGTTACCAGCACAAACAGATATCCTCCTAAGATAACCAAATCTAAAAAAAAACCCACTCCAACTTCCAAAAATATTAAGTTTTGATATTTATGAGTCTTTTGGGTTGATTGAGAACATAGTTGTTGTTCAATAATAAAAAGAATCTTCTCAAATACAACTTGCCTAATAATTCTGCACACAGTGTAGTCTAAAGATGCACCAGCATAAAAGCAGAGACCAGCACCACCCCCGCAAGTGGTGTCTTTTGTGAGGGGCAGCACTGATCTCTGCTCTGACAGCATGAGGCCAGGTAATCTTACAAAGTGCACAGACAGTGCGCTCTCTTGCTCTGCTCAGAGACAGTGAGGGAGCGCACTGTCACTGTGCATATGCACAGTGGCAAAATCTACTGACAATATAAATCAAATGAGAACTTTTTAGAATTGCAAATTGATTAAAAACTGATGTGGTGACAGTACTGGAGAGCTAGTCACAGAATCTACTGACAGAATCTACTGAGAGCACGTCGTAATTGACAACCGACACACGCTCAGTAGGACAGGTACTAGCCCAGCCCCTGAAACGGATGTCACGGATGCCACTTAGTTTCAGGGAGGAGGCAGCGGCTGCGCAGTGACAACAGTCTCTACCCACTGATGATGCTTCATTTGACTATGCCAGCATGCACTGAAATTCTCATCAAAGCATCATCAGAGGAAGGAGTAAAAAAAAAATATGAATAAAAAAAAGTCAAAGTTAATAAGGTAAAGTAGAGAGGGAATGTAGAGAATTTTTAATTAGAGCATATTAGAAAAGCAATAAGATTATTACATTAACCCTCTCTGCCATTGGACGTACTATCCCGTCCATGAAACCCATGCCAATCTGCCCATGGACAGGATAGTAGTCCATGGCGATCAGCTGCGCTCCCAGGGGGAGCGCAGCTGATCGCACCTGGGTGTCAGCTTCTGTGAAGCACTTGGGGCTTCATAGCGCTCACCACACATCTAGATAAGTTCCTTGTGGGGTCTATTTTCCAAAATGGGGTCACTTGTGGGGGGTTTCCACTGTTTAGGCACATCAGGGGCTCTCCAAATGCGACATGACGCCCGCAGACCATTCCATCAAAGTCTGCAATCTAAAACGTCACTACTTCCCTTCCGAGCCCCGACGTGTGCCCATACAGTAGTTTTCTCCCACATATTGGGTATCAGCGTACTCAGGACAAAATGGACAACAACTTTTGGTGTTCAATTTCTCCTGTTACCCTTATGAAAATAAAATATTGGGGGCGAAAAAATCATTTTTGTAAAAAAAAAAAGATTTTTTATTTTTACGGCTGTACGTTATAAACTTCTGTGAAGCACTTCGGGGCTCAAAGTGCTCACCACACATCTAGATAAGATCCTTGGGGGGTCTATTTTCCAAAATGGGGGTCACTTGTGGGGGTTTCCACTGTTTAGGCACATCAGAGGCTCTCCAAATGCGACATGACGCCCGCAGACCATTCCATCAAAGTCTGCAATCCAAAACGTCACTACTTCCCTTCCGAGCCCCAACGTGTGCCCATACAGTAGTTTTCTCCCACATATTGGGTATCAGCGCACTCAGGACAAATTGGACAACAACTTTTGGGGTCCAGTTTCTCCTGTTACCCTTGGGAAAATATAAAGTTGGGGACTAAAAGATCATGTTTGTGGAAAAAATATGATTTTTTCATTTTCATGCTCGGGCGTTATAAACTTTAGTGAAACATCTGGGGGTTTAAAGTTCTCACCACACAACTAGATAAGTTCCTTGAGGGGTCTAGTTTCCAAAATGGTGTCATTTGTCGGGGGTTTCCACTGTTTAGGCAGATCAGGAGCTCTCCAAGCACGACATGGCGTCCAACCAATTCTGCGTTGAAAAAGTCAAACGGCGCTCCTTTCCTTCCAAGCTCTGCCATGCACCCAAACAGTGGTTCACCCCCACATATGGGGTATCAGCGTACTCAGGACAAATTGCACAATAACTTTTGGAGTCTTGTTACCCTTGGGAAAATAAAAATTGGGGTGAAAAGATCATTTTTGTGGAAAAAATATTTTTTAATTTTACGGCTCTACGTTATAAACTTGTGTGAAGCACTTGAGGGTTCATATTGCTCCCCACAGATCTAGATAAGTTCCTTAGGGGGTTTAGTCTCCAAAATGGGGTCACTTGTGGGGGGTTTCCACTGTTTAGGCACATCAGGGGCTCTCCAAATGCAACATGGCGTCCAATCTCAATTCCAGCTAATTTTGGTTGGAAAAAGTCAAATGGTGCTCCTTCCATTTCGAGCTCTGCCGTGCTCCCACACAGTGGTTCCCCCCACATATGGGGTATCAGCGTACTCAGGACAAATTGGACAACAACTTTTGTGGTCCAATTTCTCCTGTTACCCTTGGGAAAATAAAAAATTGGTGACTAATAGATAATTTTTGTGGGAAAAAAATAAGATTTTTTATTTTCATGCCGGGCATTATAAACTTGTGTGAAGCACTTGGGGGTTCAAAGTGCTCACCACAGATCTAGATAAGTTGCTTAGAGGGTCTAGTTTCCAAAATGGGGTCACTTGTGGGGGGTTTCCACTGTTTATGTTAATCTGGGGCACTGCAAACGGAACATGACCCCCATTAACGTCTGGATTCCAAAACGTTATTACTTCCTTTCCAAGCCCTGCCGTGCGCCCAAACAGTTTCCCCCCCCCACATATGGGGTATCAGCTTACTCAGAACAAATTGGACAACAACTTTTGGGGTCCAATTTCCTTGGGAAAAATCAAAAATTTGGGACTAAAAAATCATTTTTGTGGAAAATTGTTTTTTTTTTCACACCCAGGCATTATAAACTTTTGTGAAACACTTGGGGGTTCAAAGTGCTCATAACAGATCTAGCTAAGTTCCATAGGGGGTCTAGTTTCCAAAATGGTGTCACTTGTGGGGGGGTTCCACTGTTTAGGCGCATCAGAGGCTCTCCAAACGCGACATGGTGTCCAATCTCAATTCTAGCCAATTTTGGTTTGAAAAAGTCAAACGGCGCTCCTTCCCTTACGAGCTCTGCCGTGTGCCCAAACAGTGGTTTCCCCCACATATGGGGTATTGCCGTACTCAGGAGAAATTGCACAACAACTTTATCTGTCCATTTTCTCCTTTTACCCTTGTGAAAATAAAAAAAAGTTTGTAAAAGATAATTTTTGTGACTAAAAAGTTAAATATTCATTTTTTCCTTCCACGTTGCTACAGCTCCTGTGAAGAACCTGAAGGGTTAATAAACTTCGTGAATGTGGTTTTGAGTACCTTGAGGGGTGCAGTTTTTAGAATGGTGTCACTTTTGGGTATTTTCTGCCATATAGACCCCTCAAAGTGACTTCAAATGTGAGGTGGTCCCTCAAAAAAATGGGTTTGTAAATTTTGTTGTAAAAATGAGAAATCGCTGGTCAACTTTTAACCCTTATAATTTCCTAACAAAAAAAAATGTTGGTTCCAAAACTGTGCTGATGTAAAGTAGACATGTGGGAAATGTTATTTCTTAACTATTTTGTGTGACATATTTCTATGTTTTAAGGGAATAAAAATTCAAGTTTGATAATTGCTAAATTTTCAAAATTTTCGCCATATTTGCGTTTTTTCAAAATTAAATGCAAGTTATATCAAAGAAATTTTACCACTAACGTGAAGTACAATATGTCACGAGAAAACAATCTCAGAATCGCGAAGATCCTTGGGGGGTGAAGGGGTTAAATAGATAGGCATTTAGGAATAAAATAGGTTTTACTTTTGGAAAACACCTTTCACCTAAAATGTCCTTACTTAGCATATTTCTAGCAATATTTTTTTTCTATTTCAGTTCTTCTCTCTGAAATAAAACATGCTTAACAGTTTCTTCCATTTCAGTTGCAATGTAGTTCATGGTGGTGTTGAAAGACCATATTCAGACAACTACTCTATTCCCTATAGTAGTGTTTATTCAATATGTGTTTCAGAAAAAAAAATCCCATATAGCTTCTCCAGGAATAACAATGGTTGAAGGGATGCAAAACTTGAAATGAAAAGAACAGAGAAAATTGTCTATTTAACAGTTTTAACGATTTTATACAAATTCCTGAAAGAACAAAACTGTAGCAAAGATTACGGAGAATACAAAGTTCCAAGTGCTTTTTGTGCAGCTGGATGCTGCTCCCTACTGTAAGGACTGTGGAATATTCTCTCCTAGAATTAAAGGGTTATTCCCAATAGAGTAGGTGATATTTTGGGCATTGATCCCGAAAATGAGATTCTCAATTGCCCCATCAGAATTGAGCAGTGGTGGAACATGCAGGCCACAGCTGGGTTCATTCTCTATGGGAGCATACACTTAAGTTAAAGTCATTAAAACTCATATTTATTCCTCCACAGAATCCATGTTTTGGATGTCTACCTTATACAAGACACAATATTTCCAACAACTGTATAGAAAGAGATAATTTCATTTATAATTAACTATATAGCCTACTGTAGTAACCTGACCTGTGCCTGCACATAGCCAAATGCAGCGGGGAGAAAATTAACTTTATTTCTGTTTCAGAGGGTGGTGCCAGCGCTGGTTCAGTCATCGCTCTGAGTATGCAGAACGGCGGCTGTAACCGCACCCTCGGCACTGACTGATTCTCTCTCTGCATAGGGACTGGCTGTCAGTCAGGACCGGGGGCGCTGTCACAGCCGCCGCTATGTATTCTTAGAGCGATGACTCAACCAGCGCCAACATCGCCCCCATGCCTGAGGGGGAATAAAGTTCATTTTCTCCAAGCAGCATTCGGCTATGTGCAGGTGCGGGGCAGGTTTGTAATACTATTAACCTGGACACTAAACCCATATCTGCAGTTTAATAGCGTTTTTTTCTGGTGACAGGTACACTTTAAATTCCCATGGGTTAGAAATTTGCAAATATCAACTTGACTCTGTTTTTAAATAGGTTGGAAAATTCTGAAAAACAATGTGATGGTTTTAGAAGCCCATGATAAGGCTATTGGTATGATCTGAGTACATTGGAGGTATAAATATGGCAGAATTTTGAAGTGTTTTTCCACTACTATTTGACCCCCTTTCATATGTTCTAATTTTTCCCTACAATCACTTTTCTAATATACTTTTATTGCCTGCGCTGCTTCTATAAGCGCATCTCTGAATGGGTCACATAACCCTGCACGTAACCAGCGCAGCCACTGCTTCCTGCCCTGTTACTTCTGATCTGGACACCAGAATCAGGCGGAATGACGAGGTCATCGCTGATGGAGGTAGAGCTGCCTTTCGGTGATTGCCAGTGTCTGGAATTGGATGGAATGAGGAGAGCACATCATTTTGATGGGGCCCTAACCTTATATGCCTCTCCCGGGCAGAATGTCTACAATTTTAAGGGCAGGCAGGATCCTGCACTAAGCAAAATTGCCCTAGGCTGATGGGAGGAGCTCAGTCAGAAGGCATGTCCTAGCAAAACAAAATAGTGTGAACAGGTGCAAGCCATCACAACTATTCAATATAACCAAGAAAATCCAGCTGGACTCTGAAAAACTATAATATGCAAACATTGAATATGTGAATTTGGAGCTGCAGTAATGATGAAAGATAGCCTCATCCCTATTAGTGATGTCCTCTTGTCATTCTTTCCTTTCCTTGAGCGCAAATCATAAGTAACAGAGGAGGAAGCAGTGACTATGTAACAACAAAGGGTTATGTGACCCACACACTGATGTGCTGATAGATTCATCACAAGTATCAACATCATATTAGAAAACTGAATTAGGACATACCAAAGGGGGTCAAATCATAATGGAAAACCACTTTAAGGCCTTCAAGATCTACTTGCTTCTTTTTCTTTGCACATGGAAAGAAAAAGCGAAGATCAAATGTCATCAATGATAGTCAAAGTAAAAAAAATTATTAGAGAAAAACAGGATTGGGGAAGTGGGATAGATACACACATACAAAAAGCATTGATGCAAATTCCAAGAGCATACAATTGACAGACAACACCGTAATAATTATACATGAATTAATGCAAAATGGCACAGCTCAGGTCTGCACAACAAAATAACTAGTACTCCCAGAATGAAGAGTATGAATGCGTTATAAGTACATCATAGCAGTGGATAACATAATGAGTTACCAGGGACTTGTATCAAATAACATGCAGAGGCACTCAGTGGATGCGTGTCCACCCTGACGCACATTTTGGCACAGCCTTCGTCAGGAGACGGCACATAACAGGGGAGTGAAAAAGGACTTTGCCTAATCACAGCACAGTGTGGACCATAAGTGATGCATGCATCACCATGGCAATTGGGATGCCCATCGGCATCCGCGTCACGTGACAAACTATTTGAGGGCCAACGAGGGATCCAGAGGGCCCACGGAGATCCCAGGAACAGGGTGCGCATGCATGCTGGTCTGCAGTACTTATGAGCATATCGCTGAGTGGACTTATCTCTCTCCAATTAGAGTAATTGCAATATAATGGAAAATGATAATATGGATTAGGAGAATGATATGCACATGTACAGTCCCTGACAGAAGTTATGTCGCTTATCCATGTTTTGTAAATAAAACCTGACGTTAAATTCATCCATTGGTTTTATAAATTACTCTTTTGAAAGCTGAAACCCTCCCATATATGGTTTAGGTTAAGAAAATAAATTGGCATCAATGCTGAAATATTGATCATTTAATGAACACAGAATGGTCAGGTTTTGGCAAGACAAAAGTTTTGTCACCTGGTCATATAATGCACCCAATCCTAGTTTACATCCTCACCAGTGCTCAGTAAATGATGGGTTAATTAGTGGGTGTGTATAAAAAGAAACCCAGCACCCCAGACCTTCACTTGAACTGCAACTTGAGCTCTGACAACATGCCAAAAATCCACCCTGCGACCAAATCCTTGATTATCAAGAGGCTGAAGACCAGATCCACTGCAGAGGTGGCTTGCACCTTTGGTGTGTCTCAGCGTCAAGTACAAAGAATTAAAAAAAGATTTGAAGACACTGGAGATGGGTTTGACAAGCCCAGGTCCGGCAGACCCTGCAAGACAACTGCTCAGGAGGAACGTTTGTTTGTTAGAAAATCCAAAGCAAGTCCCTCTTCCACTGCAGCAGAGATCCAACAGGCCTGGTCACCTCAAGTCCCTGTGTCAACTAGAACAGTTTGTAGGATTCTGTCTTGAAATGGCCTCCATGGTCGATTCAGTGCCCAGAAGCCAGCACTAAACAAAAGGCAAATAAAAAACCATGTGGCATTTGCAAAGTCCCACAGCCTGCTAAACAGATGGACGCTGAAAAAAGTGGCAGAAGGTGGATTTCTCTGATGAATCTTCAGTAGAATTACACCACAGCCTCCGCAAATACTGCAGGAGACCTACTGGAGCCCATATGGATCCAAAATACACCCAGAAAACAGTTACATTTGGTGGTGGAAAGATCATGGTCTGTGGTTAAATTCAGTATGGGGTGTGCAAAACATTTGCAAGGTGGAAGGCAATATCAATAGCCTAAAATATCAAGAAGTATTAGCTACCTCTTACATTCCAAATCATAAAAGGGGTCAAATTCTGCAGCAGGATGGTGCTCCATCACACACATCCATCTCTAGAACAAAGTTCCTCCAGGCAAAAAAGATCAAGGTGCTCAATGACTGGCCAGCCCAGTCACCAGACATGAACATCATTGAGCATGTTTGGGGTAGGATGAAAGAGGAAGCTTGGAAGACAAAACCAAGGAATCTAGATGAACTCTGGGAGGCATGTAAGACTGCATTCTTTGCTATTGCTGATGACTTCATTAATAAATTGTATGAATCATTGTTGAACCGCATGGATGCAGTCCTTCAAGCTCATGGAAGTCACACAAAATATTAAATATGACTCTAATAGCACCACAACTTCATTCACCAATGTTATGCAACATATATTTGTATTTTAAGATAATTATTTGTTTGAATATCACATTACTTTCTGTGGGCGACAAAACTTTTGTCTTGCCAAAATCTGACCATTCTATGTTCATTAAATGATCAATATTTCTGTATTGATGCCAATTTATTTTCTTAACCTAAACCAAATTTGGGAGGGTTTCAGCTTTCAAAAGAGTAATTTATAAAACCAATGGATGAATTTAACGTCAGGTTATAACCTTTATTTACATAAATGGATAAGCGACATAACTTCTGTCAGGGACTGTATACAGTATATGTACCAGAAACACATATCTTATAATAATTTAAATAGCAATAATCAACATTACATTATAATTGAAGAGCATAACAAAATTAATTACGTATAAGTACATACATACAGTACAAATGATTGTATGAAAATTACATTGTATCATTGGTGTTAAAAAATACAAGATTCCATATACATAGAGAAGTATATACCTAGATATAAAATACACCATATCAAACCATAATGAAATAAAACATAAAAATAAATAAAATAAAAAATAGAAATTACATAATATACAGAAAATCAATGTCAAGCAATCGGTGTACAGTATGTTCACATGTGCGCAGTACTTCATATAACATGTATATGAGGACAACGGCGTGCACGACTACATCACAGATACACAGAGAGAAGCTGAATAAATGTATACAGTACAGACCAAAAGTTTGGACACACCTTCTCATTCAATGATTTTTCTGTATTTTCAGGACTATGAAAATTGTACATTCACACTGAAGGCATCAAAACTATGAATTAACACATGTGGAATTATATACTTAACAAAAATGTGTGAAACAACTGAGATTATGTCTTATATTCTAGGTTCTTCAAAGTAGCCACCTTTTGCTTTGATTACTGCTTTGCACACTCTTGGCATTCTCTTGATGAGCTTCTAGAGATAGTCACCGGAAATGGTCTTCCAACAGTCTTGAAGGAGTTCCCAGAGATGCTTAGCACTTGTTGGCCCTTTTACCTTCACTCTGCGGTCCAGCTCACCCCAAACCATCTCGATTGGGTTCAGGTCTGGTGACTGTGGAGGCCAGGTCATCTGGCGTAGCACCCCATCACTTTCCTTCTTGGTCAAATAGCCCTTACATAGCCTGGAGGTGTGTTTGGGGTCATTGTCCTGTTGAAAAATAAATGATGGCCCAACTAAACGCAAACCGGATGGAATAGCATGCCGCTGCAAGATGCTGTGGTAGCATGCTGGTTCAGTATGCCTTCAATTTTGAATAAATCCCCAACAGTGCCACCAGCAAAGCACCCCCACACCATCACACCTTCTCCTCCATGCTTCACGGTGGGAACCAGGCATGTCCAACCGTTCACCTTTTCAGCATTGCACAAAGACACGGTGGTTGGAACCAAAGATCTCAAATTTGGACTCATCAGACCAAAGCACAGATTTCCACTGGTCTAATGTCCATTCCTTGTGTTCTTTAGCCCAAATAAGTCTCTTCTGCTTGTTGCCTATCCTTAGCAGTGGTTTCCTAGTAGCTATTTTACCTTGAAGGCCTACTGCACAAAGTCTCCTCTTAACAGTTGTTGTAGAGATGTGTCTGCTGCTAGAACTCTGTGTGGCATTGACCTGGTCTCTAATCTGAGCTGCTGTTAACCTGCGATTTCTGAGGCTGGTGACTTGGATAAACTTATCCTCAGAAGCAGAGGTGACTCTTGGTCTTCCTTTCCTGGGGCAGTCCTCATGTGAGCCAGTTTCTTTGTAGAGTTTGATGGTTTTTGCAACTGCACTTGGGGACACTTTCAAAGTTTTCCCAATTTTTCGGACTGACTGACCTTCATTTCTTAAAGTAATGATGGCCACTCGTTTTTCTTTACTTAGCTGCTTTTTTCTTGCCATAATACACATTCTAACAGTCTATTCAGTAGGACTATCAGCTGTGTATCCACCAGACTTCTGCACAACACAACTGATGGTCCCAACCCCATTTATAAGGCAAGAAATCACACTTATTAAACCTGACAGGGCACACCAGTGAAGTGAAAACTATTTCCGGTGACTACCTCTTCAAGCTCATCAAGAGAATGCCAAGAGTGTGCAAAGCAGTAATCAAAGCAAAAGGTGGCTACTTTGAAGAACCTAGAATATAAGACATATTTTCAGTTGTTTCACACTTTTTTGTTAAGTATATAATTCCACGTGTGTTAATTCATAGTTTTGATGCCTTCAGTGTGAATGTACAATTTTCATAGTCATGAAAATACCGAAAAATCTTTGAATGAGAAGGTGTGTCCAAACTTTTGGTCTGTACTGTACATGTCAAGCATAGTACTCATATCAATCATTATGTCTAAAAAAGAAAAAGAAATGGTCATACAGTATATATGTGTATGAGTGATGTAATTGTGCACAAAAAACAATGTCGCTGCAATCGACACTGCATTCAAATTGATAAACATATGGTTAATTATAGAACCTAAATAAGGAAAACATATGTGGACATTATGGCGTAACAATTCATGTTGCATGTAGTCTTTTTGTAGCCGATGTAGCGATATGTACTTGGGATTGCAACAAAACAATGGGTTGTGGATAGCTTCATACAGTGCAAAGATGATGGACAAGGTGCCTCTGAAAAACAAAAAATGGTATTAAAAACAAAAATAACCAAATAATAAAAGAAAGAGACATAAAATTATGCATATGCGCAACCCAAGACCAGCGATCACAGAAAAGAGACCAAACTGATGTTTTCATTCAAGCTCGTAGGGTATAAAGTATTTAGGTTCCAAATCCACCTAGACTCAAATTGAGTCAGTCTCTGACTAATTTTACCTCCGCGGATATTGATGTCAACTTGATCAGTGCCTCTGATCCTGAGAAGACTGCCATCACATTGGTGATGGAATTTAAAATGTTGCAGGAATGTTATAAGCGTGGATGTGTCAGTGTAGATCAATGCTGCTGCGATTCCATTCACGTGCTCCATAACACGGACTTTGAGTTGGCGTGTGGTAAGTCCAATGTAGATCATCGCATATGAACAGGTGGCATTGTAGATCACAGATTTTGCAGCACAAGAGATTTTTTTGTATCTTATACATTTTAGAGGCACTAGAATCACTAAATGTATCACAACGCTTGTTGTTATGTAAGTAGGAGGCAGAAACCCCTCTCTTCTCTTGTGTGCTGACCCCGTGCACTTTGTTGTATTAACTGTATTGTGCTGTATTTCGCTGTTATGTATGTGTCTGTTTTTGTATTAATTTTATTTAATGTAATGTAACGCGTGTGCTGTGTTTGTAATGTTTCTTATATCTGTATTGATTTGAAATGTATTTCCTGTGAAGTTTCCCTTTAATTTGTGTGTTGCACTAGCTAAGGAACAGTTAAGAGTTAAAGATGTGGGCTGGGCCAGCAGCAGAAAGGCGACAGGAAGCTGCTGCCTCGAGTCAGTAGCCCAGGCACATTGGCCCTGGGCCGATGGATTGGAGCAGCCGGGGCATTGCCAGACTCCAGGAGGGGAGAGAATCTGCTGCCCCGGATTAAGGACCACAACACGGGTCCAAGGACTTTTGAAGGGCCCCCCGCTGAAGGGACTATAAGCATCCAGATCACAGCGAGTGGACTACTGCTAAATTTTGGCTACTGTGTCCATTGTGGGTACTCCCGTGGACAGCGTCAGGGAGAGAGCAGGAAGCCAGTGTTGTACTCTTTTTTTTTCTCATCTCTGTTATTAAAGTTATCCCTGTTGGACTTCAGCTGTGACCCTGGACTTTGTTTGCCTGGACTACAGTAACTAGAAAGAGAAGGTAGTCCGTCGGGGAAGCTGTGTTTGTCTGGTTCATCTCTGTGCAAGGTACCCGGGGTGTTTAAGTTGACTCGGCTGTGACTACCACCCCGGGCCACCTTGTTACAGTTAGAGCAAACAACACATTGTCCACATGGAACACATCCACACTTAGGGGCAAAGTTGTTAAGAAAGTAGCTTCAGGCTCGCCAAAATAATGGCTATGAACTAGTTGGTCTTTTAGATTCATAGAAAGTCATACAGTAATATTTGGTTTATCAGGTAAGGATTTAGAAATAATAGGATCAGTTTTCAATTTTGGGCATGATTTTTTTAGGCTCTCTCTCATGCGCGAGAATTGAGAATGGAAATTTGCAATGAACTTCACCTGTTCTTAGATGTAACATGGTTAGAGTTATATAACAGAGTCTGTCGTGATGAATATTTCGCCCTGTGATATGCCCTTTTGATCATACGCTGGCTAATGCCACACTCATGAAATCTTTGCTTAAGATCGTTGGCCTACTTCTCAAAGTCAGAGTCAGTGAAGAAAATCCTGAGGAAGCAAAGAAATTGTCCAATAGGAGCGGACTGTATCATAGATCATGGGTGTGAGGAGAAGGCGTGCAGTATCATGTTACTAGTGGTTGGTTTCCTGAAGATGTCAGTCTGTATCACATTATTGCAAACTCTTTTCAGTTTGACATCCAGGAAATCAATCGTATCACAATCACATTGGCAGGTGATATGGATATTAAGGTCATTATCATTCAAAGACCTCATGAATAGAGATGGTGAACCCCGAACTGTAAAGTTTGCCGCCTGTACCGAACACCTATTATTCGGGCACACACAACAAAAACGGACTTCACCAGGAAGTCGGTGTTACTGTTTGGGTTTGGCCCCCCAAACACCAGGTGTTCCTCGCACTGTCATGTGTATGACAGCACGACAAACTCTGCTTCTGATCGGCGGTAAAATAATTACTGCCGGTCAGAGAGCCACGGTTCCCACTCTGTCAAATGACAGCCTGAGACCGCAGCTGCTATAGGAGGTAAAAAGTTCACCTCCAGTCACTGGCATCGGCTGATGGGACTACTGGTCCTGAGCTGTGTGTTTTGCCTTGCTGGTTATCAAAAATACAGGGGAACCCACGCCATTTTTCAAGAAATATATATTATTTAGATCGCAGGCGCTGGCTGATGAATACTCCCATCAGTCTACGCCTGCTCTCGTTGTTATTAGCGGTAGCAGGCGCAGACTGAGGATACCAGTAGTAGAGGTGTTAAGTACCTAACACGGTACTAAGATATAAATCTTTACTGTATCAGTAGTAGAGGTGAACTTTTTACCTCCGATCATAGCTGCGGGCTCACACTGTCATTTGATAGCGTGGGAAACAAGGCGCTCTGACCGGCGGTAATGATTTTACCGCTGATCAGAAGCAAGTGTTTGCCGCACTGTCAAGCAAAATGCATTGTTGCCGTGCTTTCAACAACATTTGTTGGATATCAGTAACTTGATTGTCCAATCTGTGATCACTGGTGTGCTGGGGATTAACCACAACTGAGTGAGGACATATCAAAAAGGGTCAAATAGTAATGGAAAACCCCTTTAAGGCCTTTGAAAACTACTTGCTTCTTTGCTTAACTTCATGGTAAAATCAAAACAAATCAGCCAAGACATCAGAAAAAAATTGTGGCCTACTTCAAGACTGATACATCCTTTGTAGAAATTTCCAAACACCTGAAGGTCCCACATTCACCTGTTCATATGATAATCTGCAAGTTTAAACCAAATGAGATCACGCAGCCATTATACCCTTAAGGAAGGAGACACTTTCTCTCTCCTAGAGCTGGACATAGTTTGCTGTGTAAAGTACAAATGAATCCAAGAACAGCAAAAAATGACCTTATGATGATGTTAGAGGAAATTGGTATAAAAGTATCAATATCAGGAGTAAAATGTGACCTATATTGACACGACCTGAAAGGCCGCTCAGCAAGGAATAGGTAACTGCTCCAAAACCATAATAAAAAAGCTAGGTTACATTCTGGAACTGCACATGGGGACAAAGATCTTTATTTTTTGAGAAATATCCTCTGGTATGATAAAATTAAAATGGAAATGTCTGGCCTTATTGACCATCATTATGTAAGGCAGAAAAAGGACAATGAAGGAAATACAAAGACCACAATTCCAATTGTGAAGCTCACGGAAGGCAGGCTCATGATGTGGAAGTGCTTTGCTGAAGAAGGGACTGGTGCACTTCACAAAATAGTTGGCATTATGAGGAAGTAAAATTATATGTAGATATCGAAGAAACATCGCCAGTCTTCACCCAAAAAGATAAAGCTTGGGAGCAAATGGGTCCTTCTGATGACTGCAAGCATACGTCCAAAGTTGTGGCAAAATAGCTTAAAGTAGGGTTCCCCAACTCCAGTCCTCAAGGCCCACCAACAGGTCATGTTTCAGGATTTCCTTCCATCACCTGTGCAATACAAAGGAAATCCTGAAAACATGATCTGTTGGTGGGCCTTGAGGACTGGAGTTGGGGAACCCTGGCTTAAAGTCAGCAAAGTAAAGGTAATGGAGTTGCCACCATAAATCCCTGACTTACGTTCCATACAAGATTTGTGGGGGGAACTGAAAAAGCATGTAGGAGCAAGGAGGCCCACAAGCCTGACTCATTTACACCAGTTCTGTTGGCAGGAATTGCGAAAGATTTCAACAACCATTATGAGAAGATTGTGAAAGGAAACCTGAAAATATGACACAAGTTATACAATGCAAACAAATACTAACAACATATATGTAAACGTCTGAGCCACTGGGAATGAAATAAAAGCTGAAATAAATCATTGTCTCCAGTATTATTCTGACATTTCATTTTCTTGAAATATAGCTGTAATCTTAATTGACGTAAGATATGGTAGGCACCAGGATTGAAACAGAGTTTTCATAAATGTGGCAAAGGTGTATGTAAACGTATAACTTCAACTGTAGCCGAGTGCTGAACGTGAACATTTTAGAGCCCTATTTTTGGGATTGGGAGTCTCAGCGGTCGGGCTCTCAACTGATCCACATGAAAATCTTGAGAAGACCCTTTAAAGCTTCGAAAGGGGCCTTATGCATGATGCCACATTTTTCTGTATTATTCCTTTAAAATAACCTTTGTATTTAATCAAAGCTACAGTAGTGCACCACAGTACAGTCCCATATAAGTCCTTGGGTGCTGCGTTACGGCTTTGTACACTCACTCATATACACATATATCAATATTTATTTCTTTATTAGACTAGGGTTACACAACCGTTATTCTCTCACCAGAGAAAATCGGTCCCATTATGCTAAACATACTCTCATCAAACTCTGATCCGATCTGATATGATTTTCACAGATGTGGACCAAAAAAATAATTCTCTATCTTCTTCATTCTGTCAGTCCATGAAAATCGGACCACATTCCAATGTCATCTGACCGCGTTCCAATTTTTTCTACGAACCCATACACATGAATAGCTGAGCGCAATCTGATAATCAGATGCAACTTGTGCATGTTGCAATTTTTTCTTTGGACCTCCGAGGAAAAAAAATCAGATATGGGCATGGCCCCACAGAATAGCATGGGGCCGAGTGCCATCCATGAAAATGATGGATAGCACTCTTCCGATTTTTACGATCATCTGCACAAGCCCTTAGAGTTGATGCAAATGATTCGCAGGACATGTTCTTTTGGCCATGTCAGTAATCTGTAACCGCTGGACAAGAGACTCAAGATGAACAGCCTTCTAGCTCCTGACATCTCCAGCCCTCTTTTAATTAGCCAGTCTGGTGTGAGGTCATCGTTGCAGGATGATGCACATGTAATATCCTGAGTGGCTAATCAAAACAGGACGCCTATTCAGAAACCACAGATTACTGAAGCAGTCGCTGGACTCAGTCTTGTGACTGTATTCGCACTAACTCTAATATCTATATATCCAATCCACACAGGCAAACAAATCAAACAATAGATGTCCATAAATTAAGTTATGTCTAATAATGAGAAATGTCACAAGGAAAAAGTATTAAACACATGAAGAAATAGAGAAGCAAAAAGCCATGGAAAGTCATGACACCATCTGAAATCTATCAGTAATTAGAAAACAATGCTGGCATTTAATGAGAAATAATACCATCTGGTTTAACTAATGGCCTATAAAAAGGTGTCTTATTATGAAAGTGTCACTCAAGAAACATCTCATGAGGAGTAAAACCAGTGAGCTGTCTCAAGATCTTTGCAGCCTTATTGTTGCAAAACATAGTGATGTCATTGGTTACAGAATAATTTCTAAACTACTTAAGGTTCAAGTGAGCACTGTTGGGGCCATAATTCAGAAGTGGAAAGAACAACATTTCAACATAATCTAGTCACAACCAGGTACTCCGCACAAGATTTAAGACAGTGGAGAGAAAATAATGATCAGAAGAGTTGTCCAAGAGCGAAGAACCACCTGTGGAAAACTACAGAAAGACCTGGAATTAGCAGGTATAATTGTTTCAAAGAAAGCAATCAGTATTGCAATCAACCTCCATGGCCTGTATACATGCTCACAACGCAAACCATTGCTGAGCAAAAAGCATGTTCAAGCGCATTTAAAGTTTTCTTAACAATATTTAGACAAGCCTGTGAAATACTGGGAGAATATAGTCTGATCATACAAGACCAAATTTAAGCTCTTTGGATGACATAGTAAACACCATATTTGGAGGCCAAAAGGCCCTGCAACTCACCCAAAATACACCATACCAACAGTGAAGTTTGGATCTGGGAACATCTGGAATACTGTGTCCAGTTTTGGGCACCACATTTTAAAAAAGACATCAACAAACTGGAGCAAGTTCAGAGAAGAGCCACCAGAATGGTGACCGGTCTGCAAACCATGTCCTATGAGGAACGGTTGCAGGATTTGGGAATGTTTAGCTTGCAAAAAAGAAGACTGAGAGGAGACTTAATAGCTGTCTACAAATATCTCAAGGGCTGTCACATTGTAGAAGGATCATCTTTATTCTCATTTGCACAAGGAAAGACTAGAAGCAATGGGATGAAACTGAATGGGAGGAGACACAGATTAGATATTAGAAAAAACTTTTTGACAGTTAGGGTGATCAATGAGTGGAACAGGCTGCCACAAGAGGTGGTGAGTTCTCCTTCAATGGAAGTCTTCAAACAGAGGCTGGATAGACATCTGTCTGGGATGATTTAGAGAATCCTGCTTTGAGCAGGGGGTTGGACCAGAAGGCCCAGGAGGTCCCTTCCAACTCTACCATTCTATGATTCTATGATTCTATGTGGTGAGGCTGTTTTTTAACATATGGTACGGGCAGGGGCGTAACTAGGAACGGCAGGGCCCCACAGCAAACTTCACAATGAGCCCCCCGGCCGCCATTTTAAAAAAAATATATATTTTTTTAAAAATCACTAATCGCAAACGGCGAATGGATTGAATAATCCAGTCGCCATTTGCAAATTTTTAGCCGCTTTGGCGACCATTTTGGTCGCCATCTGCAGCACTGTAATGAGGCCTGCTGTTTTTGGGGACCTAGGCCCCTGATGGGGCCTGCTGTTTCCTGGGGCCCTAGGCCCCTGATAGGGCCTGAAGTTTCCTGGGGCAAGTTTCCTTGTCAAGCACTATGCGTGACTAGTGAGACCAAACCTGTCAATCACTTTTCCAAGCGATGCTTCAAATCGCTTGGAAAAGCGCGAGCATTCTGCAAGCTAAAAACGCTTGCAAAATGCTTGTGTTTTGTGGGAAAACACATACTAATTACGTATGTGTTTTACCCGCGACGGGGAGTTGTGGAAATGCTCCGCAAAATTTCGGAGCATTTGTGCAACGTGTGAACATGGCCTAAAGCTTCTGAGCCCCATCTGCCCCCTGACAGAGAGTAAATGCAGGGAATCTTGAGAGGGGGCTGTGTCCTGTCAGGGGGCTGGTTGGGCTCAGCAGTCTACGCTTCTTTGCAGGAGGTGAAGGGGGGAAGGGGCACTCAGGTATGGAGGGGCACTCGGGTCTGGGGGCACTTGGGTCTGGGGGGGCACTCAAATCTGGGGGGGCAATCAGGTCTGGGGGTGGGCACTCAGATCTGGGGGGGCACTCAGCTCTGGGGGGGCACTCAGATCTGCTCTTTTCATGAGCTATAGCTGATACAGACAGGGGTCAGACTCATGACATAGCAGCGTCCTTGGTGAGCCGGCTGCTGTGCTGATAGTATGACTGACGCTGTCACTGAGCACAGTAGCCGGCTCACTGAGGAGGCGTCGGCTGTAGGGACTGGACTGGAGCCTGGCCGGACACCGTCCAGTAACACAGGCTCAGACACTCACCGGGGGTTTGGGGCTGAGGGCTGCGCTGCTCCTGCTGCTCAGTGACTCACTCATGACTGTGTGACAGGGGAGAATACTGTACTGCACTAAGCCCGCGCTTAGCAGGGATTGGATGCTGGAAAGTCCCCCCTCCTGTTGCTCAGCACTGGCTGCCTCTCCCAGCTGTCTGTCACAGTGACTCCTGCTCTCTCCACACACACCGCTCACTGCGGGCCCCTCTAGCTCCCGTGCCCCTTACACCAGTAAGGGTAATAATCAGAGGCGTAGCTAGGGTTTCGGTTTAGGGGGGCGAAACATCTGAGTGGGCCCCTAACCAGAGAACCTCAGCAAATGACCACGCTGTTGCCAAAATTAATCTATATATAAAAAGACCAATATTGATATCACCGCCATATGGTCAGTGGTAAATAACACCAGTCCTACAGAACATATAAGAGATCATAGCAGAGTTACAGATAATGACTTACCGCGGACGTTCTTTCTGATGGAATCGTTCACTTATCATATCTTTTCCATCTGGCCCAGACCGACATAACGACTCCTCCAGCCAGGACTCGACTACAGAGAATACAACAAAGAAACGTTTCACTTCTCATATTGTCAGCACCGTCACGATCACCAATTGGACTATTCTCAACCTGCACAAACTCCTCATCCTGCTGATACCCCAATACTGAGCCGCTGCTGTCGTATGTGTCCCTATTACTACACCTGATACTCCAATACTGAGCCGCTGCTGCAGTATGTGCCCCTATTACTACACCTGGTACCCAAATACTGAACCGCTGCTGCCCTGTGTGTCCCTATTACTGCACCTACTGTGTGGTTCTGTGTGACCTCTAAATTCTAAAGCACCCTCTATAATATAGTAATGCCAGGTGCATGGGCCCTAGAAAACAGTGCCCACATGTTGTCCCCTAGAATGTAATAATGCCTGTGTGTGCCCCTTTGACAGTCACAGTAACCAGAGTTCCCCTATAACAATAAGCTCCCCTATACACAGTATGATGCCCCCTCACTGGATATATACTGACCCCTTAATATCCCCAAACTATTTAATGGCTCCAACACTGTATGATGGCCCCGCCACTATAGTCCCCACACTGTATGATGGCCCCCTAGATAGCCCATATGCAGACTTACTTAAAATGTACCCCATATGCATTCTTATTTATAATGCACCCCATAGGCAGTCTTATTTATAATGTACTCCATATGCAGCCTTACTTATAATGTACCCCATATGCAGTCTTATTTATAATGCACCCCCATATGCAGCCGTACTTATAATGCACCTCCATATGCAGCCATACTTATAATGCACCCCCATATGCAGCCGTACTTATAATGCACCTCCATATGCAGCCTTACTTATAATGCACCTCCATATGCAGCCGTACTTATAATGCACCTCCATATGCAGCCGTACTTATAATGCACCCCCATATGCAGCCTTACTTATAATGCACCCCCATATGCAGCCGTACTTATAATGCACCCCCATATGCAGCCTTACTTATAATGCACCCCCATATGCAGCCGTACTTATAATGCACCTCCATATGCAGCCTTACTTATAATGCACCCCCATATGCAGCCGTACTTATAATGCACCTCCATATGCAGCCTTACTTATAATGCACCCCCATATGCAGCCGTACTTATAATGCACCCCCATATGCAGCCGTACTTATAATGCACCCCCATATGCAGCCGTACTTATAATGCACCCCCATATGCAGCCGTACTTATAATGCACCCCCATATGCAGCCGTACTTATAATGTACTCCATATGCAGCCTTACTTATAATGCACCCCCTTAACAAAAATAATAAATCCTGTACTCACCTCTCTTGCTCCCGGCTCCTGCGCTGCTCACTGCTCTCCCTCTCAGCGTCTGACTGCCGGCGCCGGGCAGTGACGTCATCGCGCCCGCTGTCAGACGCTGAGAGGGGGATTATGGGAGAGAAGGAGCGCTCGCTCCTTCTCTCTCAATGCGGTCAGCTGTATCGGCTGGATGCCGATACAGCTGACCCTCCGATGATGGGCGGGGTGCCCACTGCTGGCGCCGGGCCCCCACCGCCTGCTCAGGCCCCATAGCGCCCGGGCGGCAAAGCAGGGAGATTGATTCTCTCTGCTCTGCCGCAGAAAGTAACTGTGTCGGCGTGCTGTGCACGCCGATACAGTTACAGTAGCGTAGCTCCGGGTGGGCCCCCTCCTCTGCCCCCCCCGGTAGCTACGCTAATAATGCCCTGATGGCGGCCCTGCATAGTGGCGCCGGAGGTAGCGGCGGGCCCCGGAACTACCGTGGTGGTAGGTGAAGCAGCTGCAGCAGGGACGGGCCCCCTTCTAGCCTGGGCCCTGTGGCAGCTGCTTCCCCTGCTTCCACGATAGTTCCGCCCCTGGGTACGGGCAAACTTCATCTGATTGAAGGAAAAATGCATGGACAAATGTACCGAGACATTCTTGATAAAAACCTGCTGCCATCTACTAGGATAATGAAGATGAAACAAGGGTGGACAAATTAGCAAGACAATGATCCAAAACACACAGCCAAGGAAACTCTCAATTGGTTTCAGAGAAAAAAAAATAAAGCTGCTAGAATGGCTCCGCCAATCACCTGACCTGAATCCTATAGAAAATTTATGGAGTTTACAGAAGAAGCCCAGAGAACCTGCAGAATTTGAAGATTATGTGGAAGAATGGGCCAAAATCACACCTGAGCAAAGCACACGACTAGTTACTCTATACAGTAGGTGTTTTGAAGCTATCATCACTTATGAAGGCTTGCGTACAAAGTAGTAATTCAATATCAGTAAGCGTGTTCAATACTTTTTCCTTGTGGCATTTCTCATTATTCGACCACTTTGAATGGTAACACGATATTGGGCTGCACTGCTGTAATGAAGAATCCTTAGGACCAAGATGAGTTGAACGGTTTTTATTTCCACAACGGGTTTCAACGCCAGACTAGCGTCTCTTTCAAGTGAAAACAACAATTGTGTCACATTTCTCATTATTACACATAACTTAATTTCTGGACACCTCTGGTTTGATTTCTTTGCCTGTGTGGACTGGATAGGTTGTTACCGACATCTGGTGAGAATTTCATGTCAATAGCACCTTTAGAAATACAGTTACTTAGAAAATTGGTGACAATTCAATACTTATTTCTCCAGTTGTATGTGTATGTATATACTGTATACACATATATTATTCTTATTTATTATTATAGCTCCATTTATTCCATGGCACTTTACATATATATATTTTATGCCTGTGCTACTGAATACATCAGCTAGTGGGGTCGGTAACTTCTTGTCCCATAAGGAGATTTTTTACCCCATTTTCACAAACTTTTTTCTTTGGTGGGAAGTAAAAGCTTCATGCAGAAATATACAGTGTATTTACATCATGGTGACTTTAAGCTAAATGCATATTTTTTAGATAAGGCCAGGAATATTGAGTGTGAATAACTTCACACTATTTTACAATTCTGTTTGAATGGCTGGTCTCTTAAGTGTTAATTAACGCAATGAAAAACAGCCTGGTTTATTAAAACATCATTCACATGAAGGGTAACATTACATGACACAGCGCTGCCCCTGTAATTCTAGATGCTGGCTTGGCCAGGTTTTGAAGTTTATATTTTAACATTTATTCTGGATGTGACATACTGAAAGGCCACGTTCTCGCTCAGGAATTGCGTGCTTTGTACCAAAAATCTGCTCTGTATCAAGGAAGGAGACGTCATTAATTCAATAAAGTCAGTCAATTATTAATCAATTATGCTCCAAAATAAAGTTTCTTTTTTTTTAATTTGATGACAAGTCCGGTTGTTTAGGTCTGAATGAAAATGATTAATGACTGTTAGCATGGTATAGAAAAATTGATAATAATCAGAAGGCCGTAATAAAACCTTTTGTAAACTGGCAAAATTTGTGATAATAAGATTGTACTTAATTAGTTCATATAGAGAACATTATCCAGAATACCTGGGGCATGAGCTTTTCCAGATAACATTTATATTATTTTTGGAACTTGGACCTCCATGTGTAACATCAACAAAAACCATTTCAATCTAAGCCTTGTTTTTTTGCCAAACTGCCTGTTAAATTCCATTTAACACTTAGACAGGGCCAGGGATGTTTTTGGGAGGTGGCAAAATAAGCAATTGCCAAGGGCCCATCCCCCTACCCAGCGATCCATGAATGGGACTGTCAAAAGCAACTTGAATTTGTGATTGACCCTTTCATTGCACCAGACCATCAGGAAATTTACAATTAACCATTTTGCTTCACAAGGCCAACGGAGAATCTAAATACATGAGACCAACATTATTATCACCCAAAGCGACAAGCAGGAGGATCCTGATTTGACTTATTACTAAGGGCTATATATGCTATAAAGCTGGTTCTGGGAAGTCTTTTTATGGCAAACTTAGGTGTATATCTATAAAGACAAAGAAGGGTAAGCTTAAGACTTCCCTTCTGTAGTGTGGCTCTGTTTGGTGCTTGCCTGGCAAATGTAATTAGGGCCTACAGCCCTACACAGTCAAGCTTTGAGCTAGCTACTCTATCATGTTCCAGGGGAGCCCTAGCCTTCACTCTTATAGAAGCACTCTCATCAAAATTGTTATCCTCCTAATATATTGCAATCATAATATTATGTAGAACTGTGCACTTACAATTGCTCATTTTGCCTTTCTATCCAATTCTTCTCTTTTCCATTAGGTCTATGACATTTCGTGATTAAAAACTGACTAGCTAAATCCTTCTAAGCTCTATGTAGAAACAGGGGTCAATTTTCCCTGTATGACTCCTCAGTCACTGCAAAAGTCCCTGGCGGGGGGAGGATGAGAAGCTGAGGGAGGAGTTGAAGAGGGGAATAATAAATGCAGGGACAAGAGACTTTCTGTTTCTACATAAAGCAGAGAAAAGCAAAGAATTAGCTGGGTAGAAAGGCAAAATGAGCAATTGTGAGTACACAGTGCTATATAATATTATGATTGCAATATATTAAAAGGATAAAACCGTTGATGGGAGAAGAACTTATTTAAACCTTTGCACAGGGAATATAGACTTACACAGTGACCCTGTTGGCAGCGGATTATTAAGGATACTCTCCAAGCGTGTGACAACAGAGCTTCTTTATTCAGTAACAAACAGGAACAATATATGATAAGCTTAATAGATCAGGATTAAATCATTTGTGGGTCTTTATCTGTGCAGCATCTACAGCTGGCTGCTTCTCTCATACACATACACAGGAAAATACAGTCACATGCTCTTCCTGTGTGAGCCTCTGGGAGTTTTTTTTTTACTTTATAAACAGTATACAAATCTAGTATCTATTCACTCATAGACAGGAATGGAGTTGTTTCATCAAACATATTCCAACAGACCCTGACTTGAGTCCTCAGATTAGTCAGTGGCCAATTTAATGGGCTGGCTGAAATGGTCAGGTCACCAAGCCAGGATCAGGTGAAATATCAAGGGAATAAATCGTAAGTCAGAAGTGTCATCCGTAAACGGGCCCAGGTCAGAATTAGTATCAAACAGGCATAAGAGGAGCTGAGCAATAGGAGTGAACCAGATGTAGTACAGGCTATACTCCAGGTGGACAGCATACACCTGTTAGGTGACCATGGAGGTAGTTGAAATAGGCTGTATGGTTCCCACACCCTGGCGCCCCACATTTAAAATACAGTGACCCTTTTGCTGCATGTGCAGCATGCGCAACAGAACACTTACAGTCACTTTCGGGTTCCCCTCGGCTGCTGTTACACTAGCTCCGCATCCATGAACCCCATAAACCACTTCAGAGTCTAGGCCTTTTTTCAACAGATTAACTTTACTGGACAGTAGTGCATTCATCACATAGGCAGCACAGTTCACACAGGGCAACGTTTTCTGTACTTTCCCTGCCTTCCGGGCAGCCTCCATTCTTCCTGTAAACTCTCTCTTCCTACTGGCATTCCCTGCCGTATCTCTGGACAAACTCTGTCCCATCCTTGCTTCTTGTGCCACCAGCTCTCTGCCCTCCCCTCATCCGATTCCAATTGGGAAAGATGCCAGCTACTCCTGCCCCGGTCATAAACCCGGATCCTCCTTGGGACAGTCTTTCCTAAGCTGGTGCCCGCCTGCACGATTCTTCGCCTGGGACCCCTTACTGACGTAGCAGGTTTATCCCCACGACTCGCCATATGCTTTATTCAATGCTCTCATCTAGCCCTAGGCAAGGAAGTCCCTCTCCTATATCCCTATGACTCTGCCCGGCTCTGCTCTAACTCCTCCCCACTGAATAACCCCTTGCTGCCTGTACCTAAACTAACATTCTTATCTATCCTATTCTCTATCTCAAATGTGCCCCCCTCTATTCTAATCCTCCTACGGTCCTATACTATTTCCTAATCTATCCCTAAGCCTATGCATGGTACATGACAAATACATTAACATTACAGTACACACAATAGTAAAACATTAATGAACGATGAGGTGCCGCATGTAATAAGTGAACAGTGTCCAGAGGAGAGGAAGCAAGTGAGGGTCCCTTGCCACCTCCTTATACACCCATACTGCCAGACTGGACAGTCCTATAAGTACCAGCCACAGTAGCCTCTGTGGCTAAACTGAGCATGCTCCACCCTGAACCTATGGTTCCTTTATGTTCTCCATTACAAAGCTGTTCACAGAACGAACATAGCGACATGCGATGACAGAAGCAGCCATTGCAGGAGCAGGTCCAAGAGTAGGAGTATGTAAGGGCACAGTCAATGTGTAGCCAAAAGTAAAAGGTGAACTCATATTGTCTGTGTTAGCAGATAAAAAGGCAAACTTAGCTAAATGTTGAAATTAGAAATCAGAAGTTTTAGAAGATAATATTTTAAAAGATGACACCTTTCTTCTACCAAAAAGGAAAAAAAACTCTGACTTACTACAAATCTGAAACACGGAGAATCTCCCATCCCATCCCCCATCTCCTCCCCTACAACTTACATTCTATACTAACTTTACTACAGAAAAGTACTACAGGAGGAAAATTCAAAACTTCTGCAGGAGTATTCAAGCTGTTTTACATTTACTAGCTATTACTTGAAGCCATACTTCCCAATCATCCGCTTTTCAAATGATTGTCCAATAAAGTGGACCTCAAAGAAAACAGATCTTATTTCAATGTGTTCCCAAAGTGGGAGCTTCTGAGAAAATCTAGGTCATGGCTTAAAATGTCCTGCAAATGAGGATTTAAATGTTTGGAAAATGGTAAAGTAGTCAGAAGATGCAGCTGACAGAAATGTGATCCATATTTTTGACTGTAGCCATCTTTTGCTCCTATTCCCAGAAGTAATCTGCAAGATGCAGGAAACTCTGATGTTTCGCATGACTACGCTGGGACAGGAGAAAAGGAGACAACTGTAAGGCTGGTGACTGCAGTATAACCAGGGTATTTATCTAATCACAATCTTGCATATACTGTATATTCAGAAAAACTTGGGCTTGACATATATATGTTCTGGACTTCTTTCTCCAGTTGTACAGACATATGTCCAATCTCTGGCTGCTGCACTTCAGTGGCAAGTTGGTCAACAGTGCAACTAGGAACATCCCCAGAGGAAGTGCGAAACCACTGGAGAACCCTGGCACCACTAGGAGAGGAGTGGTAGGGGATAGGTACCATGTTGGGGAATGAAAAAAAAATAGGTGTAGCCAACACATTTTCCTTACTATGTCACAAGCATTACTGACTTATGGTGGTTGTGATTAAAGTTCAACTCTGATTTTATCATCAAACTAAGCTTACTCCTGATAAATCAGAGATGTTTGTTCAGTAGGAAAGAGCTCATTGTTGGATTTCACTGTTAACTCATTCTGTAGTAGGCTGTGTACAGTGATGACATGCTGTAAAAGTCAAATGGGACAACATATAAAAGGGTTTTTCCACTTTTTTCTAATTACACATGGCCCATATATACTATTAAATTACGAATTCCCCGGCTCCTCTGTTTTGCTTACTCTTTTATTTTAATTTACAAATGCTGGGCTTCCATAACCTCTCAGCAGTGCCACAGGCTGATCGCCTCCATGCCACACCGCATTGATGCAGTAATTAATGCGAAAGGAGCCCTGACCAAGTATTGAGTGCATAACTGAACATACATTTCAGTAGGCCAGCATTTCAGATTTTAAAATCATTTTTTCGAGCTGATGTTATAAAGTATTCTAATTTACTGAGATAATGACTTTTGAGTTTTCATTGGCTGTAAGCCATAACCATCAACATTAACAGAAATAAACACTTGAAAGAAATCACTCTGTTTGTAATGACTCTATATAATATATGAGTTTCACTTTTTGTATTGAAGAACGGAAATAAATTAACTTATTGATGATATTCTAATTTTGTGAGATGCACCTGTACATTTTGATACAGCTATGCTGAGGAGTGATGCAAAAGGCAAACTCAGCGAGACAGCTTGACACAAAGGGAAGCCATACAGTGACCAGCGGCACTGAGAAGGCATGCAATTTACCACCATGACACAATGAAAGAAGATAAGCAGAGGAGGGAGTGAAGAACTCTGTAAGCAGAACAGAGGAGACATAAGGATCCATAGCTGTGCTTTTTTTTTTTTACACCACACACGGCCTATATGTAATTTAAAATAAAAGGGTGGAAAAATCCTTTATATGTTGGCTCATTTGGCTTTTGCAATGTCTGTCATCACTGTATATAGACGGCTGCAGCATGAGTTAACAGTAAAATTCATCAGTGACCTCTCTGCTACTGAACAATCATCTTGGTAAGTGATATATAGAAGCAGAGGAGGGACTTCGTTTTTCTTACACCGTGCAAGAGCCTTGCGTAAATTAAAACAGGTTGAAAACCCTTTAATACAAATCAAACACAGAATTATTTTAAGATATATGATGTTTACACTCCATCTTTCTCCGGTGCTCAAAAACATCCATTTTTCAATCAGAAGAAACTTTGGGAATCACTTTTTTCTGTGGAGTTTTGTAAACCTGAAGAATCTATCTTTTAGTGTTTTTTGCTATTTGTCCTGAGAACTTTTAACATTTTTTTCCTTATGTAATTTTTTAGCATTTGTGGGGCTGTTTTTCGGCATTTATTTATTGGTGTTTTCTGCTCATTTTTTTTCAATTCATTACAAAATGATGAAAACTTTTTTCATGTGAAACTGTTGGTAAAATACTCAAATAGACGCCCTGGACACCCCACTCACTTCTATTGGAAAGTCTTAAGCGCCTTCCTAGCAGATAATACCAGAAAAATGTACATTTCTTCCTTTAACCACTTGCCATTATCTTTTAAATACTGATCATATCAACATCAAGTTGTTTTCTTTACTAATTTATAGGAGCATTCATTTTAACATTTTGTGAGCACTTTTTCCACCAATTTTTTTAGTGGGCCCACTCAAAAAACAGCGGAAAAGACAGTGTGAACATACCCCTACACCTGTTAAAAACCTGCGATATAGTACAAGCAATAGTAAGTCATCATGAGCCATAGCAAACACACTTTCTTCATTTTGCTAGACTCTTAGTCATGAGGCTCTAAGTCTATACCCATGATTTTCATGGTCTATTTTCTTAGGCCAACCCATTAATCTAGCACTTTTGACTTTAAATATACATGACTAAAGTACATGCTGAATTCCTTAATCATAATATATATAAATGTTTATGTCTCCACCCACTTATTTCCTGCTAACTGGGCATGTTAAATGTCTTCTGGTATATCCAGCTATATTTCGTGAAACACACCATGCTCCCATTAAACTGTGATTAATGTCCGTGCCACATAACTAATATTCTTTTGCAAAACTTTCCATAGTGTTCAGATCTCCAAAAGATTAGTAGAAGAATAGCTCCATCTACTGGTTAGAACGCTTGTAGGATAAATGGGCCTCATTCATCTACAGGCCAACTGGTGTCATGATGGTGAGACTGGGAAGTGCATGATTCTCACAACAAGAAAAAACAAAAAGTTTATTTTTCACATGCAACTTTTTGCAGTGTTGTTTTTTCCCTTTAAAATTAATGAGAAAAAAGGTAGGAAAATGTTTTAGTGATGGGCACAGACCCCAAAAACGGACTTCTCCAGGAAGTCTGTGTTACTGTTCGGGTTCCTGCACACCGAACATCAGGTGTTTTCCCACCCTGTCATCTGCATGACAGGTTGAGAAAAAGGGGCAGCTCTGATCAGCGGTAAAATCATTGCCACCAGTCAGATAGCTGCGGTCAGAGCATAAAAGCTCAGCAAGCACTGCCCCTGATCGGCGGTAATATTATTATCACCAGTCATAGAGCTGAGGTTCCCATACGTGAGCCAGCAGCTGTGACGGGCGGTAAACTTTGTTAGTGCTACTCCCATCAGCAGATGGGAGTATTCATCAGCCGGCGCCTGAGAAAGTTCTCACGCAACGGTGCAATAACTGAGCTTACCGGGGTTCAGCTATGCACTAGAAACTGACAGTGATTACGTTCCTGACAGTGTAAGCCAGATAAGGGGGATGACAGTTACTAATGTGACTGCTCTTCAAATCATCCGAATCGTCAAGGGACAGTATGGATTATCTTCACTTCGAACAGGGGAGGGATATGGTTGTTTATTATTTTTCTTTTTTATAGGGGACATGGGCATCAGTGGATTAGTCACAAGGTGAGTATTTTTGTTGTTTATTGTTTTCTGTTTTTTTACAGTGGACAATGGCTTCAAAAGAATATATGAGTATAAATTTGTTTTTTATTTTTACAAACAAATAAAAGAAGTCTGTGTCATTTATTTTAATTAAAGGACTTTATTCTGGCTGTGTGTTTTTTACATTTTAACTATGGAGTTAGTAATGGATAGGCATCTTACAGACACCTATTCATTACTACCTTGCGGGCTTGATGTCAGCCGTCATAAAACAGCTGAAATCAACCCCAAATAATGCCTTGTGGCGGTGGCAAGTGGGGTAAGTGGGAAGAGCCGTGCAAAGCGCCAGAATTGGCTCATCTAATAGATGCACCTTTTCTGGGGCGGCTGCGGGCTGATGTTTGTAGGGTGGGGGCCAATATCCATGGTACCTTACCAGCCTGAGGCTACCAGCCCCCAGGTGTCTGCTTTAGCTTGGCTGGTTGTCAAAAATGGGGGGACCCTACGCCTTTTTAAAAATAATTTTTTTAAATAATTTTAAAAAACAGCGTGGTGACCCCTCTATTCTTGATAACCAGCCATGATAAAGCTGAAAGCTGAGGGTTGCAGCTTGCAGCTGTCAGTTTTGCCATGCTGGTTAGCAAAAATATAACAGACCCCACATTATTTTTTTTAATTATTTATTGAATACTCCCATCAGCGGCACCTGCTCTTGCTGTTATCATTGACAGCTGTCATAGGCTGACAGGAACAGCAGCTCTCTGATCGGCGGTAATAATCTTACCTCCGATTAGGGGCAGAGTTTGCCATGCTGTCGTGCAGATGACAGTGGCAAACAACAGATGTTCAGGCCCCCCATATATCTGAATGGGGTGCAGGTTCAGGTCCAGGTACTGTTCAGGTACCTGAACTGAACTTTTTAAAAATGTTCAGCAGAACCCACTGGGCCTGAACATCCAAAGGTTCGCCCATCACTATATAAGATCTAAAACAAGGGTAGTTGATCTGCCTCAATATCTAAACCTCAGATCTGACCCTTCTTCAGAAGTCTCACAGGTGGGTGACAAGGAGAAAACACTGCTCTCTGTGGCTTTCCCTTACAAAACATTGTAATATGACTCTAGGTAAAGATGAGCGAATTGATTCTGCTCATATTTGTGTAAAGTTTTTAGGAATTCATTAAACTTAGTGAATTTGAACAATTTATGATTAGCTTAGTGTGAATCACATTGGTGAAGATTGAATCAGCTAAAGAAGACTCACGTGAGCTTGAAAGTGGCTGGGCAGGTTTCCCCATAATGTTGTGCAGCTATAACATGCCAGGGCATAGCATATCCAATCTGGAGGGACTATCATAGCCTGTATAAAAGACAAGGCAGGCAATGCAGCAGCAATTTTGTGCTGAATCTGGATAGAAAGAAGAGGTCACAGATCACAGCTATAAACACTGAACAAAAATTACAAATAGTATGTGTGACAAGACAGCACTTGAGGTCACTTGGACATTACTAAGAGGCTTCACAGAAGTTTATAACTTTGAGCCATGAAAAAAAAATCACATTTTTTTCCCATAAAAATGTAAATTTTTTATTTTCATAAGGTTAACAGGGGAATATGGACCCCAAAAATTTGTTGTGCAATTTCTCCTGAGTACACCAATATGCTATGTGTGGCGAAAACTAAGTTTGGAGCACAGTGCAAAGAAGGGAAGAAGTGACCCCATATTTATATATTTTTGTATGTTTTGGCGCTTTTAAACAATAAAAACTATTTTACAGAAAAAATAATTATTTTTGCATAAATATATTCTGAGAGCTATGGTGTTCACTGAAGCAGTTAACTAGTGGGACAATTTTATAGGTCGGGTCGTTCCAGATGCGGCGATACCAAATATGTGTACTTTTTTTTTTTTTTACATAAATTTATTTATTGGATTAAAAAATTTTTCTCTTTTTTATTCTTTATTTTGTGATTTTTGTAAAAATATTTTTATAATTTTATTAACTTTTTTACTTTTTTATGTTGTCCCAGGATGAGACATCAACTTCTCACTGACAGATCGCTGATGATGTTTTATCGCATAGCACTTTCATGACTTTCATTTCTTACCTCTGACGCTTTTTGTACTTGAGGTCTCCCTGGTGACCTAATCAATAAGGTGCATGCATGTTATCTTTTCTTCTGTGTGCCACCAATGCTGAGATAAGGAGGCTTTGCAGAAGAAGGGTTAAATGGCATCAGGACTGCACTTGTGTATAAAGCAGACCTTTCCACTTGTGCTAAATGACAGACCACACAAAATGTCCTAATAGAAGCCAGCTGGCATCAGCACTGTCACCAATAGCATCAAGGGTCTGAGCGTTGTGCATTTCTATTTTGGGTCCTTCATACCAAAAGACACACAATTGGTTTTAACCTGTAACATGCCAAAAATCACAGAATCAGTGATACCTACTTCATAACACAGTCGCAATACACCTGTTAGAGATGAACAAATCTCTTCAAATCCAAAATTCCCCAAAAATTCTGTTTGCAGCAAATCCATTTTCGGCTAATTGAAAGCACTACAAAGTCTCCAATTGCCCCGTGAAACGTGTATATTGCTCTGAGATCTCCAACCCCTTTTAAGCTATTACATACACCCTTAAGGGTATGCCACACTAAACAGCGTCGCTAACGAGATCGCTAAAAAAGTCACTATTTAGCGATCTCGTTAGTGACGCCGGTGTGTGTGGCATGTACTAGCGACGTGGCCCCTGCTGTGCCCCTGCTGTGATCTCGTTCATCCTTCACATCGTTCTGGACCCTATTTTTATCGTTGGCGTCCCGTTGGTGAGCATATATCGCTGAGTGTGGCACCTTTTTGTTAGCGATGTGCGGTGTTTTTGTACCGCCAAAGTCGTTAAGGAGATCGCTAACCGCGATAGCATCCTTAACGACATCGCTAAATTAGTGCGCTACTAGCGATATTAAAACGATCCCGCTAGCGATCTCATTAGTATGTGTCGTTATCGTGATCGCTAGCGGGAGCGTTTAGTGTGGCAGTACCTTTAGTAATGTCAAAGTGACCTCAACATACAGTATATGTGTATGTGTAAATGGATGATAATTGTTCTTTACTACTGTGTTGTCACACATTATCTGTAATGTTTATTCAGTATTTATCACTTTCTCTCCCTATCTCTATGGCTAAGCTGTGATCTGTGACATCCTCTCACTATCTAGATTCACCAAAAAATGCCTGCTGCATTCCCTGCCTCTGCTTTTATACAGGCTATGATGGTCTCTCCTGATTTTCATACAAAAAAAGGCTGCACTCAAGCATACTAAAGCATGACAACATGGAATACATGAAATTTAGAATAGCAATATGGCTTTGGAATATAAGGAAAAATTTGAGACGCTTAGTATAAACATTTGGCCAAACATTTTAAAGCCCACCAACCATCGTCAAGGTGGTCTCAATTCTGGTGAGTCCCTGATCTAATGTGAACATACCTCTAATAGGCTGATATCTGAATTTCTGGGTGAATATGCACCTCTGTCAGTAATGCCTGCATTTATGGGTAAAGTAGGGACCTGGTGTAATTAAAATCACCACCTGGTGGGGGCGGAGTGCTCGGTCAGCAAGCTAACATTCAATAGACAAAAAAACCTGACTGGCACATCCAGACTAATGTGAACTAGGTGCAAACCAAGGGAAGCTACCCCCATGTAAAACATACAAAAAAAGGCTGCACTCAAGCATACTAAAGCATGACAACATGGAATACATGAAATTTAGAATAGCAATATGGCTTTGGAATATAAGGAAAAATTTTAGACGCTTAGTATAAACATTTGGCCAAACATTTTAAAGCCCACCAACCATCGTCAAGGTGGTCTCAATTCTGGTGAGTCCCTGATCTAATGTGAACATACCTCTAATAGGCTGATATCTGAATTTCTGGGTGAATATGCACCTCTGTCAGTAATGCCTGCATTTATGGGTAAAGTAGGGACCTGGTGTAATTAAAATCACCACCTGGTGGGGGCGGAGTGCTCGGTTAGCAAGCTAACATTCAATAGACAAAAAAACCTGACTGGCACATCCAGACTAATGTGAACTAGGTGCAAACCAAGGGAAGCTACCCCTATGTAAAACATACAAAAAAAGGCTGCACTCAAGCATACTAAAGCATGACAACATGGAATACATGAAATTTAGAATAGCAATATGGCTTTGGAATATAGAATTCACCAGAATTGAGACCACCTTGACGATGGTTGTGGGCTTTAAATGTTTGGCCAAATGTTTATACTAAGCGTCTCAAATTTTTCCTTATATTCCAAAGCCATATTGCTATTCTAAATTTCATGTATTCCATGTTGTCATGCTTTAGTATGATGGCTTCTCCCCAATAGGTTGTAGGTAGATTCGCATCAAACAACATACTTATTCCACTTTCATAGAGAGTACTGTTCTTTCCCTCTGCAATGCCATTTTGTTCTGGGTTGTATGGAATGGTAGTCTGGAACACGATTCATTCTTTTTCAAAATGGTTTGCACCTTACCACTTGTATATTCGGTTCCATTATTTGCACACCATGCTTTTGGCATTCTTCCAAATTTGTTAAACACTACAGCAAGATATTCTTCAAGTTTCTGTGGAACTTCATCCTTGCTGTGAAGCAGGTAGGTGACTGTATATATGGAGTAGTCATCAATAAATGTGAGAAAATATCTCTTCTTGCTAGGAGTTTGAACACTCATTGGACCACATGTATCTGTATGTATCAGATCCAGAGGCTGTGCAGATCTAGTGGTGCTTATTTTAGGAAAGGATTTTCTGGACATTTTCCTTTTAAGACAGCTAGTGCACTTCATCATTTAACTACACTGGTTGATTTCAATACCATTTGCAAGTTGATATAGCTTCCTTACTGCTTCTGGGTCTCTGTGCCCAAGACGTCTGTGCCATACATGGATACAGTTCTAATATAGATCTTGTCTGGCACTGTGCACTCTTTCTTTGCATTTTAGCTGATAAAGTGCATCTTGGATTTTTCCTTCTGCAAGAGTGTGACCTGTCTTTGAGATGATGCAGCTGTTATCTCTGAAAGTAACTACATTCCCCTTTTGTGTGAGCTTCTTTACTGACAGAAGATTGCTGTCAAGGCTGGGAACATATAGAACATCCTTTATTGGGTACTTTCTGCTTTGTGCTGAGGAAACTGGACAGTGAAGGTAAACGTCTCCTACTCCTTCTAAAGTCATTTTAAACATATACAGCTGCATTGGTATATCAGAGAAACTGCGGACCACACACAATGTGTGAGTCCTAAAAACACCACTTAATAAGCATATTTAAACCAGGAGAAAAAAAAGAGTCATAGGTGATAATCAAGTAAGAAAGGAGTTGATTTTATTATATAGTAATATGTCAATAACACAATAACACAATATAAGAAAAAAAAACATCCTTTATTGGGATCTTTCTGCTTTGTGCTGAGGAAACTGGACAGTGAAGGTAGCCGTCTCCTACTCCTTCTGAAGTCATATAGTGACCATTAGCTAAGATGACCTTTTCTGACTTGCTTTCAGGTCAGTGAAGAAATCCTTGTTATTTGTAATATGACTGCTTGCACCAGAATCTATACACCATATATGCTTTGCAGATGGGCTTTTTCCTGGCATTAAATGCAGCTTCAGCACATGCAGAATCTTCCTTTACAGCTGTTTTAACCCTTTGATGACTGTTCTGCTTTTTAAGCTGACTCATTCTTGCTTTCCAAATTCTGCAGTCTGTTTTATGGTGGCCAGGCTTTTTACAGACAAAACATTCACGAGTTTCTCTTAGATTGCTCTTATATTTAGGGAAATCCTGTGTCTTTAATGCTGTTTCAGCTCTGGATCCATTACTGCTGCTTACATGCTGTGTTTTTTTCTTGAACTCATCCACAAGTTTGTCTTTAACATACTCTAGTGTCAGCTCATCATCTGGCTGTTAGTGTTGAGCGATACTGCTCGATATCTAAAAATATCGGATCGGAATGGTATCGCCGATATCACTAAATATCGTCGATATCCGATTCCGATACCGGAAGTCCCATGTAAGTCTATGGGAACCAAATATCGATATTAAAAAAAACCATTCTTGCCTTGTTGGTTAATTGTACATGAAGGAAAACAACAAAGACTAATGTAGAATGTATTGGGGAGGTTGAGGAGACAATAAAGGCATACATGTTTAACCCAATGCATTGGAATAGCATTAATATATATTTTTTTTGGAAATACGTTTGGATTGACTAACAAATTGACAATGTTGTTAACCTTTTTTCTATTTTGGCAAATATGTATGTTTCACAACTTCCATGCTCTTCACCTTTTTAACTTTTGCCAGTGCCACACTTTCTCCTTCATAATCTTCAGCAGCATCATCTTTCTCATCAAATTATTCTTCATCTTCACCTTCTTAATCTTCTTCTTAACCCCTTAACGACCGCCGATACGCCTTTTAACGGCGGTCATTAAGGGTACTTAAACCACAGCGCCGTTAATTAACGGCGCTGTGGAAAAAGTGAATAGCGCCCCCCAGAGGCGCATTTTTCTCCGGGGTCTCGGCTACCGGGGGTAGCCGAGACCCCAGAGAACATGAATCGGGTCGGTTTTTACCGACACCGATGTTGCGATCGCCGTTATTAACCCTATAACGGCGACCGCAACAAAAAAAAAAAAAAGTTGTGCCATTTAATTTCTCTGTCCTCTGATGTCATCGGACATCAGAGGACAGAGAAAAAGGGTCCCCAGGACTCCCATGTGGCCCCCAATAAGATCCATGTGGCCCCCGGACCCTCCGGTGTCCCCCGGTGCCGGCGCCGTTAAGACAATGGCGGGCGCATGCCCAGTGCGCCCGCCGCTATGTGCCGCTGTGCTGGTGGGGGGATGTGCAAATATTCTCTGGGGTCTCGGCTACCGGGGGTAGCCGAGACCCCAGGGAACATGTTCCGGGTCGGTATTCACCGATCCCGGTGTTGCGATCGCGGCTATGCAAGCATAGCCGCGATCGCAAAAAAAAAAAAAAAAAAAAATGATTTCTCTCCCCTCTGATGTGATCGCACATCAGAGGGGAGAAGATGAAGGTCCCCCGGTCCCCCGATCGCCCCCCCGTATACTTACCGGTGTCCTCCGTCCTCCCGCAGGCCCCAGGATCCCGGCTTCTTCTCCCTGCAAAACAAAAATGGCGGGCGCATGCGCAGTGCGCCCGCCGATCTGCTTTGGAGGCAGATTCAAATTTTTTTTCATTCATTCTCATAAAAGTACATTTTGATCACTGTGATAAACTATCACAGTGATCAAAATAAAAAAAACAGTACATAACCCCCCCATTTATCACCCCCTTAGTTAGGGACATATAATAAAAAGTAGAAATTATATTTATTTTCATTTTTCTGTTAGGGTTAGGGTTATAATTAGGGTTAGGGTTATAATTAGGGTTAAGGTTATAATTAGGGTTAGGGTTAGCATTAGGCTGGTTTCAAACATCCGGTGTGCGCCTGACGGCGCCCCGGCATTTAGCCGCAGCGCCGCATCAGAAAATCTGATGCGCCGCATGCGTTTTTTTGCATTGACTTGCATTAGCGCCGGATGGCGCCGCATGTCAATGCGTTGCATGCAGTTTTGTCCGGATGCGGCGCAAATGTACATTGCGGCGGCCGGACAAAACGCTGCATGTAACGTTTTTTTGTTTTTGCCGGATGGTTTCTGATGTCTCCGGGCATCAGAAACCATCCGGCAAAAAACCGCATGCGGCCGCCGGCGGCGCATCAGGTTTTCTGATGCGGCGCTGCGGCAAAATGCCGGGGGCGCCGACAGGCGCCCGCTGGAAGTGTGAAAGCAGCCTTAGGGTAAGGGTTATAATTAGCGTTAGGGTTAGGCTGGGTTCATACTGCGTTATGGCAGTCCGTTAGACGGACTGCGTTACACCGCGGTATAACGCGGTGTAACGCAGTCCGTTAACGCTGCCATTCACCCCCATTTGAGGGCGCATCGCGACGCATGCCGTAAAGCGGCATGCGTTTGCGACGTGCCATCATTCAGTGACGGAGCCTCGGACGCGGGCTGCAGCGTTTGGGCTCCGTCACCGCTAGCGCAGATGAATCATCTGCTGATTCCTCTGCGCTAGCGGGTATAGCATAATGCGATCGCGTTATGCTATACCATTACCAGCCCGTAAACGCTATGTGTTGAACGGGCTGGTAAAACGCAAAATGAACCTAGCCTTAGGGTTAGGGTTATAATTAGGGTTAGAATTAGGGTTAGGGTTACAATTAGGGTTAGGGTTATAATTAAGGTTATAATTAAGGTTAGGGTTACAATTAGGGTTGGAATTAGGGTTGGGATTAGGGTTGGGATTAGGGTTAGGGGTGTGTTGGGATTAGGGTTGGAGCTAGAATTGAGGGATTTCCACTATTTAGGCACATCAGGGGGTCTCCAAACACGATGTGGCGTTCAAAAAGTCAAATGGCGCTCCCTCCCTTCCGAGCCCTGCCGTGCGCCCAAACAGTGGTTTACCCCAACATATGGGGTATCAGCGTACTCAGGACAAATTGCACACCAATTTTGGGGTTCTAATTTCTCCGATTACCCTTGGGAAAATAAAAAATAGCTGGCTAAAAAAATCATTTTGAGAAAAAAAATGATTTTTCATTTTCACGTCTCTGCGTTTATAAATTTCTGTGAAGCACTAGGGGGTTCAAAGTGCTCACCACACATCTAGATAAGCTCCTTAAGGGGTCTAGTTTCCAAAATGGGGTCACTTGTGGGGGGTTTCCACTGTTTAGGCTCATCTGGGGCACTGCAAACGGAACATGACCCCCACCAACGTCTGCATTCCAAAACGTTATTACTTCCTTTCCAAGCCCTGCTGTGCGCCAAAACAGTTCCCCCCCCACATATTTGGTATCAGCGTACTCAGGACAAATTGGACAACAACTTTTGGGGTCCAATTTCCTTGTGAAAAATCAAAAATTTGGGACTAAAAAATCATTTTTGTGGAAAATTGATTTTTTTTTTTTTCACACCCAGGCATTATAAACTTTTGTGAAACACTTGGAGGTTCAAAGTGCTCACCACAGATCTAGATAAGTTCCTTATGGGGTCTAGTTTCCAAAATGGGGTCACTTGTGGGGGTTTTCCACTGTTTAGGCTCATCTGGGGCACTGCAAACGGAACATGACCCCCACCAACGTCTGCATTCCAAAACGTTATTACTTCCTTTCCAAGCCTGCTGTGCGCCAAAACAGTTTCCCCCCCCCACATATTTGGTATCAGCGTACTCAGGACAAATTGGACAACAACTTTTGGGGTCCAATTTCCTTGTGAAAAATCAAAAATTTGGGACTAAAAAATCATTTTTGTGGAAAATTGTTTTTTTTTTTTTTTTCACACCCAGGCATTATAAACTTTTGTGAAACACTTGGGGTTCAAAGTGCTCACAGCGGATCTAGATAAGTTCCATAGGTGGTCTAGTTTCCAAAATGGTGTTACTTGTGGGGGGTTTCCACTGTTTAGGTGCATCAGGGGCTCTCCAAACGCGACATGGTGTCCAATCTCAATTCCAGCCAATTTTGGTTTGAAAAAGTCAAACGGTGCTGCTTCCATTCCAAGCCCTGCCGTGCGCCCAAACAGTGGTCCCCCCCCATATATGGGTATCAGCATACTCAGGACAAATTGTACAACAACTTTTGTTGTCCAATTTCTCCTGTTACCCTTGTGAAAATAAAAAATTGGGGACTAAACCATCAGGTTTGTGGAAAAAATATGATTTTTTATTTTCACGCCCGGGCGTTATAAACTTCTGTGAAGCACTTGGGGCTTCAAAGTGCTCACCACACATCTAGATAAGTTCCTTAGGGGGTCTAGTTTCCAAAATGGGGTCACTTGTGGGGGTTTCCACTGTTTAGACACATCAGGGCCTCTACAAATGCGACATGGCGTCCAGCCAATTCCGCGTTGAAAAAGTCAAACGGAGCTCCTTCCCTTGCGACCTCTGCCGTGCGCCCAAAAAGTGGTTTACCCCAACATATGGGGTATCGGCATGCTCAGGACAAATTGCACAAAAACTTTTGGGGTCTTGTTACCCTTGGGAAAATAAAAATTGGGGTGAAAAGATCATTTTTGTGGAAAAAATATGATTTTTTATTTTCACGGCTCTACGTTATAAACTTGTGTGAATCACTTGGAGGTTCAAAGTGCTCACCACACATCTAGATAAGTTCCTTAGGGGTCTAGTTTCCAAAATGGGGTCACTTGTTGGGGGTTTCCACTGTTTAGGCACATCAGGGGCTCTCTAAACGCGACATGGCATCCAGCCAATTCTGCGTTGAAAAAGTCAAACAGCGCTCCTTCCCTTGCGACCTCTGCCGTGCGCCCAAAAAGTGGTTTACCCCCACATATGGGGTATCAGCATGCTCAGGACAAATTGCACAAAAACTTTTGCGGTCTTATTACCCTTGGGAAATTAAAAATTGGGGTGAAAAGATCATTTTTGTGGAAAAAAAAATTTTATTTTTTTTCACGGCTCTAGGTTATAAACTTGTGTGAAGCACTTGGAGGTTCAAAGTTCTCACCACACATCTAGATAAGTTCCTTAAGGGGTCTTGTATCCAAAATGGGGTCACTTGTGGGGTGTTTCCACTGTTTAGGCACATCAGGGGCTATCTAAACGCGACATGGCATTCAGCCAATTCTGCGTTGAAAAAGTCAAACGGCGCTCCTTCCCTTGCGACCTCTGCCACGCGCCCAAAAAGTGGTTTACCCCCACATATGGGGTATCGAAGTATTCAGAAGAAATTGCACAACAAATTTTGTAGTTCATTTTTTCTTTTAACACTTGTGAAAATAAAAAAACTTGGTTCCGAAGTAAAGCTTTTGCAAAAAAAGTTAAATGTCAATTTTTTCCTTCCACATTGCTTCAGCTCCTGTGAAGCACTTGAAGGGTTAATAAACTTCTTGAATGTGGTTTTGAGCACCTTGAGGGGTGCAGTTTTTAGAATGGTGTCACTTTTGGGTATTTTCTATCATATAGACCCCTCAAAGTGACTTCAAATGTGATGTGGTCCCTAAAAAAAAATGGTGTTGTAAAAATGAGAAATCGCTGGTCAACTTTTAACCCTTATAACTTCGTAACAAAAAAAAATTTTGGTCCCAAAATTGTGCTGATGTAAAGCAG
Organism: Oophaga sylvatica; assembly: GCA_033576555.1. NCBI lineage: Eukaryota > Metazoa > Chordata > Amphibia > Anura > Dendrobatidae > Oophaga > Oophaga sylvatica. Next base: position 39,305,214 of record JARQOD010000007.1, read on the forward strand.
ACATGTGGGAAATGTTATTTATTAAGAAATTTGTGTGACATATCTCTCTGATTTAAGGGCATAAAAATTTAAAATTTGAAAATTGTTAAATTTTCAAAATTTTCGCCATATTTCCGTTTTTTTCATAAATAAACACAAGTCATATCAAAGAAATTTTACCACTAACGTGAAGTACAATATGTCACGAAAAAACAATCTCAGAATCAGCGGGATTCGTTAAAGCGTTCCAGAGTTATAACCTCATAAATTGACAGTGGTCAGAATTGTAAAAATTGGCCCGGTCATTAAGCTGCAAAATGGCTCTGTCCTTAAGGGGTTAAACTTCTTGCTATTCATGTTTTTGTTTACATTACTCATATTGTTATTATTAAACTAATTAATCTTCTTCATATTCAAATTCTTCATCTTCTTCCTCTTCATCTTCTTCATCATATTCTTATTTGTGACAGAGATTCCTGTACTTGTAATCTGTAAAAGTATGAATTGTTCATCCTTCCGTTCTTGCTGTCACAAAAGATTTAAATTACAACAGTATTTGTCCGTGTTCAGTTTAGCCTGCAGCAGCAGGCATTTTCCAGGGGCACCACGAGGAGGAACGGACTCACCCCCATACACTGCTTAGTCTTCTTCTGCTTAGAATTTAGAGCATATATTTTGCTCTTCATTTTGGTCTTATACTTCATGTTCTTCTGCTTTTTGATCTTCTGCTTATTGTTCTTCTGTCTCTTGTTCTGTATCTTGTAGTTTGTCTTAACCTTCTTTGTCCTGTTGGTGATCTTCTTCTGGGTAATCTTTTATTTTTTCTTTGTGATGGTGTTCAGGCTGGTTGGCTTCATGCTCGTCATCCTTGTTGTCGTCATCTTCTTCTGGGTGGTCTTTAAGGTCGTCTAATTTCCGAGAACCAGCTGACGTTACTGGAACCCTGACGGGTATCAGATGGAGCAAGAGACAATGGAAGTAACGAGGACCAGCTGACTGTGCTGGAACCCGGAGGGGCAGCAGAAGGAAAAGAGGCAATGTCACAACCGAGTACCAGCTGACGTTACTGTGACACGGTTACTAAGCAGGAGGTACCTGTGCTCCAAAGCACTACCAAGGACCAGCAGACGTTGGTGGAACTCGGATACGGAGATGGAGGCACCTAGGCCAAAGGCACTGGGGAAACCAATTGACGGTACTGGACCCCGGACGGGTAGCAGAAGGAAAAGAGGCAATGTCACAACCGAGTACCAGCTGACGTTACTGTGACACGGTTACTAAGCAGGAGGTACCTGTGCTCCAAAGCACTACCAAGGACCAGCAGACGTTGGTGGAACTCGGATACGGAGATGGAGGCACCTAGGCCAAAGGCACTGGGGAGAACCAGTTGATGGTACTGGACCCCGGACGGGTAGCAGAAGGAAAAGAGGCAATGTCACAACCGAGTACCAGCTGACGTTACTGTGACACGGTTACTAAGCAGGAGGTACCTGTGCTCCAAAGCACTACCAAGGACCAGCAGACGTTGGTGGAACTCGGATACGGAGATGGAGGCACCTAGGCCAAAGGCACTGGGGAGAACCAGTTGACGGTACTGGACCCCGGACGGGTAGCAGAAGGAAAAGAGGCAATGTCACAACCGAGTACCAGCTGACGTTACTGTGACACGGTTACTAAGCAGGAGGTACCTGTGCTCCAAAGCACTACCAAGGACCAGCAGACGTTGGTGGAACTCGGATACGGAGATGGAGGCACCTAGGCCAAAGGCACTGGGGAGAACCAGTTGACGGTACTGGACCCCGGACGGGTAGCAGAACGCACCCATGAAAATGTAAGTTGACAGGACGCAAGCCGTCCACAGTTACCGAATCACACAGTCCTACAGTGGGTGCTTGTCCTATTGTCACAATGGAAACAGCCTTTATTTACATATCCCACAGCACACATAGGAATCACCTAAACTGCAGGCACCATAGAGTCGGCTAACCCGAATGCAACACGACAGCACAACTTATTGGAGGATAATTGACGTTCACACTGCCAGGAAACAGCTGTCGTGCTGTAACCAGGCTGGCCAGGAGTCAGTACCCCTGCCAATTACTTACGAGCAACAAATGGCGGTGTTGTAGCCAGGGAGTAGAGTTCAGGTGGTAGAAAGATGAACATAACAGGAAACATGGAAAACGTTGCCAAACAGTTATTAATCTGAAAACAGACAGGCAAATTCAGGTGAGATCCATGCCTTGTTCATTTTCAGAAAAGTAAGCCGGTCTACATTCTCTGAGGATAGTCGCATGCGACGGTCTGTTACTACACCACCTGCAGCACTAAAGACGCGCTCAGATAATACACTGGCAGCAGGGCAAGCCAGCACCTCCAATGCATACTGGCTAAGCTCTGGCCATGTATCCAACTTAGAGACCCAAAATTTGAAAGGGAAGAGACATCTGGGAGTACACTTAGAGGGAAAGCCAAGTAGTCTGTCACCATCTTACGGAAACGTTTCTTCCTGGTGACTGGAGCCGTCTCGGATGGTGTAGACCTTGCTGGCGCTGTCACAAAACTTCGCCACATTTGTAACATACAGCTCTTGCCCTGTGCAGAGGCGCTGCTTGTGCTCCCTCTTGTTGTAGAGGTGTCTACACTGCCTCGACGCACAGAGCTGCTTTGTAAAGCAGTAGCAGCAGCAGCAGCTCTCTCGGCTGGAATGTACAACAGTATGAATTGCACCAGTGTGTCTTGGTACTCCTGCATTTTACGGTCCCGGTTCACCGGTGTGATGAGGGTTTGTAAGTTGTCCCGGTAGCGAGGGTCTAGGAGGGTGTACACCCAATAATCTGACGTGGTGAGAATGTGGGCGATGCGGCGGTCGTTTCTCAGGCACTGAAGCATGAAATCAACCATGTGCTGCAGACTCCCAACTGGCCAACAAAGGCTGTCCTCTGGAAGAGGCGTCATCTCTGCCTCCTCTGCATCACCCCACCCTCGCTCTACATACTGACTAGAGCGTTGTGTACCTCCCTCTGTAGGATTTCTTCCTCCTCCATTGACTCCTCCTCCTCCTCCTCCTCATCCTCACAAAGTGAGCCCTGCCCAGCCCTTTGTGAGGAACCACGTTGCGATGACTGTCCTGAAGGTAATTGAATTTGTGACTCCTCATCCTCCACCTCTTCCAAAACCTCTTCCTTTAGTGCTTTCAGTGATTTCTGAAGCAGGCAGATAAGGGGGACAGTCATGCTGACTAGTGCATCATCTGCACTCGCCATCCGCGTTGAGACATCAAATGCACGCAAAACGTCGCAGATGTCCTTCATAGAGGCCCACTCAGTAGTGGTGAAGTATGAACGGCGCAAATTGCGAGTTGATTGCGCCTGTTGCAGCTGATACTCCATTACTGCTGGCTGCTGCTCACACAACCGCTCCAACATATGTAACGTGGAATTCCACCTGGTGGGTACGTCACATATGATGTGATGTTCAGGAAGGCGAAATCTGACTTGCAGAGCTGCAATGCGCGATCTGGCCATGCTGGAACGTCGCAAGTGAGCGCACTCTAGGCGGACCTTGTGCAGCAGTGCATCAAGATCCGGATAGTCCCTCAAAAAACTCTGCACGACCAAGTTGAGCACATGTGCCAGACATGGTATGTGAGTGAGGTTGCCAAGGCCCAGAGCTGCCACCAGATTTCGGCCATTGTCACACACTACCAAGCCTGGCTGGAGATTAGCTGACAAAAACCACACGTCGCTCTCCTGCTTGATGGCATCCCAGAGCTCCTGCGCTGTGTGGCTTCGATTCCCCATGGAAATTAATTTCAGGACGTCCTGTTGACGTTTGGCCACGGCTGTGCTCATATCGGTCGCAACAGGTAAGCGTTCACGGGTCCATGTGGAGGTATACCGTGACGGCTCGTGCAGCAATGATTCTGAGGAACTGGAGTAGGAGGAGGAATCAATGTGTACAGACTGGATTCCTGCAGTCCTTGGAGTTAGCAGAACACGTACAGCGCCACTGGCAAGATCTGTACCCGGCTCCACAACATTGACCCAATGGGCAGTGAGGGAAAGGTATCGTCCCTGGCCATGGGTACTGGTCCACGCATCGGTGGTCAGGTGGACCCTGCTACTGACGGCGTTTAGTAGCGCATGTTTAATGTTTCCCTCGACATGTTTTTGCAGAGCAGGGACGGCTTGCCTGCTGAAATAAAATCGGCTTGGCACATTATATTGTGGGACTGCCAATGCCATAAAGTTCCTGAAACTGTCAGTCTCCACCAGCCTGAATGACAGCATTTCAAGGGACAGGAGTTTTGCAATGCCAGCATTCAGAGCCTGTGCTCGTGGATGGTTTGCCGAGTATGGCCGTCTTTTATCCCATGCCTGTGGTACCGATGGCTGTTTTGTGTCTGGGAGTGTGACGATGACTGTGAACTTGCTGCTGTGGGTGGAATAACAGTTTGTCTATGGACAACAGTGACCGAGGTTCTTCCATGGAGATCCTGTGAGGAAGCCGAACCAGGTGTGTTTGAGCTGGAGGTAGAGGCTCCAACACGACCTGAAGATGTAGGTGCTGCTGTAGGTTGGCCTATATCTCCAGTGTGTCTTTGTAACTCAGCTACATGCTTTGTCCGTACATGTTTCCACATATTTGTGGTATTCAGGTTACTGATATTTTTACCTCTTTTAACTTTTTGCTTACACAGCTTGCATTGAACATAGCAAATATCATCTACAAGTCTGTCAAAAAAGGACCACGCAGTGCAAGTCATGGGAGCGCCAATTTTGACATTTGTAAGAGAACTGCTCCCAACAGGTGCCAAACTGGAGGCTACAGGCAAGCGAGTCTGCAGCCTACCTCTCCCTCCTCTTTGTACCGTTGGGACAATCTCTTCCTCAGAGCTGCTCCCACCACCTTCCTGTTGCTCACGCCATGTTGGGTCTCGGACTTCATCATCTCCACTACCCTCTTCCAACACCTGCTGCTGCTGGATGGTCTGGGCAGCTCCATGCTCCACAAAACCTGGCACCTGAGTCTCATCATCATCATAAGATGCGTTCTGCGGTGTGCTGTCCATCGGCACTGGCTCACCCGCCTCTTCAGATTGAGAGAGACACAGCTGTTGCGCATCACTGCATACTCCCTCTTCTTCAAATTGCAGAATGCTGCTTGCCTGTGCCCGTGTTTGCGAGCCAACAGATTCTGAGAACAGAAGCAGAGACTCAGCTGGCTCCTGTACAGAACTCTCTGACTGCCTGGGCAATTTGACAGGCGGTGAACAGACAGATGGTTGCTCAACAGTGTTGTGTTCCTGAGAGGAGGTGGAAGGAATTGAAGTCGATGCATTGGCTGCCATCCAACCAACAACGGCTTCAATTTGTTCTTCCCGCAGCAGGGGGCACGCCGAGCTCCTACCAAACTGCGCATAAAGGAACGCTCATGGGTAAAACTGGTGGATGCTGTGTCACTGAGGGCGGCAGCAGCCACAGAATCCCCACGTCCTCTCCCTGCTGAAACTCCACGGCCACGACCACGTGCCTTACTCCCTGCCTTCTTCATCTTGGTAGATTGATAAAGAAAGTCAGAAAAGTTATAAGGCCTAAGTGTGGTTATTACGCAGAGACTGAAGTGAACACTGAAACACAACTGTTCACAATCTGTGAAAGGCTACTCCTTTGTCTACTTCTATAGTGTTTGCAACCAATGTATTGGATACGGATGGAAGCGCGTCACACTAATAGATTATATTTATTTTAAATGGAATGGAGCAGAACCAATTGGAGAGAAATGAAAAGGATGAGGCACTGAGACACGCTCAGCAGAGTACAAGCAGCAGTGCTTGAACAAGTAACTGGAGCGTGATGTGCACTCAAAAAATAAAAAACACAGACTGAAGTGAACACTGAAACACAACTGTTCACAATCTGTGAAAGGCTACTCCTTTGTCTACTTCTATAGTGTTTGCAACCAATGTATTGGATACGGATGGAAGCGCGTCACACTAATAGATTATATTTATTTTAAATGGAATGGAGCAGAACCAATTGGAGAGAAATGAAAAGGATGAGGCACTGAGACACGCTCAGCAGAGTACAAGCAGCAGTGCTTGAACAAGTAACTGGAGCGTGATGTGCACTCAAAAAATAAAAAACACAGACTGAAGTGAACACTGAAACACAACTGTTCACAATCTGTGAAAGGCTACTCCTTTGTCTACTTCTATAGTGTTTGCAACCAATGTATTGGATACGGATGGAAGCGCGTCACACTAATAGTTAAATTACATGGAGCAGCAAGAATTACACTGAAGAAAAAAAAAAGAGTCTGTGAGTGACACGTGCAGATGCCTACAGACAGCGTTGCATGCAGAGCAAACTGCAGCGTCACCTGCACTCACACACACCTTGCAGAGCTGTTAAAACAACACTGCAGGCAAAAGGAAGCTTTACACAGCGGTTGGTGCTAGCCTGCCCACAGCACAGTACACTAAATCGCAATCTCTAACTGTCCCTCAGAGTCAGCACAGCAGCGTTCTGTCCCTTACTGAATTCACAGCACAGTGACGCTAAAATGGCGGCGGCGCCTTTTATAGTGCATTCTGACATCATTTCAGCATCCAATCACAGCCGTGCCATTAGTTAACATGACCGCAGCAGTACAGGATGTGCCCACACTTCTTAGGATTCCTCATTGGCTGACTAAAATCACATTGCCTCTCAAAGAATTATGGGAACTTCCGATTCCGGTATACGATATATGGAAAATATCGGAACTAAGTATCGAAAGGCCGAAACAGCTAATATCGGCCGATACCCGATACTTGCGGTATCGTATCGCTCAACACTACTGGCTGTGCATCTAGTGCAGTCACGAGTGTGTTATAACTTTCTGGAAGACCAGTTAATAGAAGTGCAGCAACATGAAAATCTTTAATTTCTTCTCCAATACCTCTGAGATGCTCCACAATCTCTAGGGTGTTCCTTATTTAGAAGAGACGTCCTATATAGAAAAGATATACCAGGAGTAACACAATTTAGTGCATTTTATTTATGAATATTAAAAATACAAACCAAATCCAAATAAAAATATTCATAAAAAATAAAAATATATATATATATATAATTAAAATGACCCAATATATTTAATAAAAAATAGATAGACACAACCAAAATTAATATAAAAATAATATTTATTGAAGACAAAGAAATAAAATGCATACAAGAAATATGATAAAAACACAAATTAGTGTGTGCAGGGCATCATGTGTGATACTGATTGGTACAATTAATAAATTATATCAAATAATAATACAAATCTTCCCCATTTTTAAACAAAAATAAAGTGACCAGTGCAAATTAATAGAAAAAATGCATAAAAAATATATATAGTAACTGTGCAAATAGTGATACTAATATCAAGTGCCACAATATAAGAATATAATATGTGCTGACACAAAAAATGATATGTGACCAGGGCCGGCGTCAGCACCCGGCACACCCGGGCAAGTGCCGGGGCCCTGAGCAGGCGGGGGGGCCCACTCGCCGTCTGGCACCCCCGCGCCCGTTAGCGGAGGAGAGCGGTGTCAGCGCCGCCACTGGGCTCCCCCCCGCTTGCTCAGGGCCCCGGCATCAGCTGGCACAATACTTACCTCTCCCGTGCCTCCGCAGCCGCAGCTCCGGGCTCCAGGGGGCGCCGGCGCTTCCTCTCACAGCAGCGCCGCTGAATGACGTCATCATTCAGCGGCCGGCTGTGGCAGAGAGCGCCGGACGCTGGACGGGTGAGACGTGTGTGTGTGTGTCTCTGTGTGTGTGTGTCTGTGTGTATGTAGTGCGGTGCTTTGTGTGTGTATGTGTGTGTGTATGTATGTGAGAGAGTGCTTGTGTGCTGTCTGTGTGTGATGATGGGCAGGCATTGCTGATAATGGGGAGGCATTGATGATGATGGGGAGAAGATGATGATAATGGGCAGGCATTGATGATAATGGGCAGGCATTGATGATGGGGAGAAGATGATGATGGGCAGGCATTGATGATAATGGGGAGGCCATGATGATAATGGGCAGGCATTGATGATGGGGAGGAGATGATGATGATGGGCAGGCATTGATGATGATGGGGAGGAGATGATGATGGGGAAGCATTGATGATAATGGGGAGGCCATGATGATGATGGGGAGACAATGATGATGATAAGGAGGCAATGATGATGATGAGGAAATCATGATGATAATGGGGAGTTTTTCCACAGCGCCCTTTCCTGAGCCGTAACAGTGCAGAACGCAGTACAGCGCAGAGGAGAGCTCCATATTTTGTATGGAGCATTATATGGGGACCAGTATCCTGTATGGAGCATTATATGGGGACCAGTATCCTGTATGGAGCATTATATTGGGTCCAGTATTCTGTATGGAGCATTATTTTGGGTCCAGTATTCTGTATGGAGCATTATATGGGGGGGTGACATCCTGCATGGGGTATTATATGGGTGATGAGGGGGAGACTGTGGTGCCCATAATATTGTATGGAGGACTGTACTGTCCAGTCTGTTCTGTGCGCTGTGAGGATTTGGCGGTTTTTGAGCTATTGTACAATTTACAATAGGCATCAGTCATGTAATGGAAGAAGAGAAGTGTTTGGCATTGTACTGTACCCATATTTTTCTGCTGTATCTGTGCATCATGAATCGTGGTCTGTGTTAAAGGGGCCCACTGAGGCTCTTTCGCCCGGGCCCATAAAAACCTGGAGCCGGCCCTGTATGTGACCACAATATATAATATAACACTAATATATACGCAAATCAGTGTCTATGCATAATAATGCGATTTGTAAGTGCAAATATATAAACGTATAATACGTGCTGACACTGAAACAAGGAAATCTAACCACACATAAAAATGAAAATAACACAATGAATGAATTCACACAATAGGGGAGAATAATACCAACCAGTAAAGACACAATGTTGCCCCAGCACACACCCCTCCAACGCACGTTTCGCAGTTGCTTCGTCAGGGAGTGGTGTGGCTGGGCAGACAAACCTTTTTATAGGTGAAGCGCAGCTGAAATCAATTATTTTTGAATAAGAACGCCAAAAGATATGTGGCGCCATTCACCACGCTAGCCCCAACCCCTGCCGCAGCGACCGAGCACCGGAAGTACGTCACCGAGTGCGTCATATGACGCCGTCGGCGATGCACCAACCAGGGCTCAGAAGACACGGAGAGGCGGGCGCATGCGCAGTGTGGCGCACAGCGTCCTTGCTTTCATTATTGTATGGAGAATGCGCTGAATGCAAAAGCAATTCAAGGACAGTTTTATATCACAAGTGCGTCCATCGTTCCTTGTACTAATGCTGCATGCAGATGAAGGTTGTGGATTAATTGATAGCAGGAAAAAACAATTTATATGAATATACTATATAAATACCCAAGTAAATTATATATATAAAGTGATAATTAATATTAATTTCCCTTAAATCATACAGTGCATATTTATAAAATATATATATATATATATATATGTATACTATAATAAATAACTAATAACAAATAAAGAAATAATTAATTATTAATATAAATAAAATAAAATAAAATACACCAAGAAAGAAAACTATGAAAATAAAAATAAACAATTACAAAAAATTAATTAATAACTCTAATGAAAATAAATCACCAATGTATTAATGACTAAAATAATCATTCCTGCTATCATATAAACCCCAATCTAAATAAGCCCAACCATACATTTACTCACAAAAAACTAGAAAAACCCCACTGTTCATTAAGCCCCCTAGGGGTCATGCTCTCTAATGTAGTTATCCATTTACACTCTCTTTGTGCCAACAATTTTGTATAATCTCCCCTCCTATTCCCCAAATGAATCCGGTCAATACCCTTTACCTTTAACAAATGAGACTGTTGGGGATGAAACTGGCGAAAATGTCTTGCTAAAGGTTTAAGTTTAGAAATATCCCCACCTTCATGAACCATAATCCTATCTGCAGCTTTAATATCCTTAATATGTTCCAAGATACGTACCCGCAATTCACGTGTCGTCATACCTACGTAAGAGAGGTTACACGGACATGTCGCCTGATAAATAACCATACTAGTACGACAATTAATGAAATGTAAGATTTTAAACTCTTTTGTATCCGTGGAGTTCTGAAAACTCAGTTTTAACTACGTATTGACAGGCTTTACATGTCCCACAATAAACAGAGCCCCACTTAGGGCCCTTAGAACCAAAAATAAATTGGCACACAGGGGGTACATAGTGACTATGAACCAAGGTATCTTGTATCGTTTTACTGCGTTTAGCTACAATTAAAGGTTTTGAAGGTAGAAGTTTAGACAAACTCGGGTCCTGCTTTAAAATGGGCCAAAATTTAGAAATAATATCAGTCATTTCATTCCACCTGGAATGATATTTAGTTATGAATCGTATTTGTCCATCAAATTCTTTTTTCTTATTTTTGGAAACTAGCAGAGATGATCTATTTGTATCTCTAGCTCTATTGTAAGCTCTCTGAACAACATCCCTACTGTACCCTCTTCGCAAAAATCTATCCTTAAGATCATCAGAATGTTGTTCGAAAATTTCCTCTTGGTCACAAATACGTTTTGTTCTCAAAAATTGTCCAGTAGGTATCGCACGAATTATATGAGATGGATGTGATGATCTCGCATGTAATAATGCATTGACACTTGTTTCTTTTCTGTGAATTGAGGTATGAAGTTGTCCAACATCATCCACTGTTATCCTCAAATCCAGGAAATTAATCGCATCCTGTTTGATATCCCAGGTAAGTTTTATGTTATACGGATTACTATTCAAATGTTTCAAAAACTCCTCCAAATCTTTTTGTGGCCCCTGCCAAACAAATAGAACATCATCAATAAATCGCATCCATAAAGCTACCGATTCTACTGACACAACATCCATATTCTGGATGTATTCTTGTTCCCATAGGCCCATTCGTTAAATTAGCATAAGAAGGTGCAAAAGCAGCACCCATCGCCACGCCTCTTTTTTGCACATAAAGGCGATCTTTAAAAACAAAATAATTGTGTAGAAGAGCATATTCCAAAAGCTGCATCAAGAAATCTATAAAAGTTTCCTCAAACTGGCGGCCAGACAAATAGCGTTTAACTGCAAGGAGACCATATTCATGGGGAATCGAGGTATATAAAGCTTCTACATCACATGTTACAATATACATATCATTACTCATACAAACCCCATCAAGTCTCTGTAAAGCTTCTGTGCTATCCTTAATATATGAAGGTAAATCCATCACCATAGGTTTGTCTTCAATAAATATTATTTTTATATTAATTTTGGTTGTGTCTGTCTATTTTTTATTAAATATATTGGGTCATTTTAATTATATATATATATTTTTTATTTTTTATGAATATTTTTATTTGGATTTTGTTCCTTATTTAGTCCTGCATATTCTGTCCATCTTAGACTGATACAGCTTTCTCATGAGATAAAGCTTATTGCTGAGATTTGATCTTTCATGCACTTTCTGTAACTCATCCCACATCTCCGTTGCAGTTGCACACTTGCATATATACACAATCTGATTATCATCTACACTAAGGGAGATCGTGCTTTGTGCTTTCTGATCCTTCTCTAGCCAATCATCTGGTAATGGATGAGTCACTTGTTCCTGAGTGTATTTCCACTTACCTTCTCTTATGAGCAACATCTTCACCTTGAATTTGCAGGACAGGTAGTTCTGGTTATTGAGGCTTGGCACCAAGAATATGACAGGATTGCTGCTAGTGGATATCTTTTCTGTGCTGATTTTGCTTTGGGCTTCTGTTGCTGTGTTACTCTGGGGTTCTGTGTCCCTCTGGGCCCATAACCTGTTGGCCTCGGATTATTCAGGATACTCTCTAAGCTGTGACAACAGAGCTTCTTTATTCAGGAACAATCAGGAACAATATATTTATCCTTTATAGATCAGGGATAAATTATTTGTGTGTCTCTATCTGTGCAGCATCTACAGCAGGCTGCTTCTCTCATACACAGACACAGGGAAAACAGGAAATACAGTCCCATGCTCTTCCTGTGTGAGCCTCTGGGAGTTTTTTTTGTTCTAACTTTATACACAGCATACAAATCTAGCAACTAAACACTCATAGACAGGAATGGAGTGTTTGCACCAAACATATTCCAACATCAATACTCCACCTTACTATGTGAGGAAGATTTATCATTGCATTTGTGCCAAAATGTTAGTGCAAATTGCGATATTTCATTGTCGTAAACTCCTATGGCAAATTTCTTAATGTTTTACTCTATTTATTGCACCAAAGTTTAAAAATCACAGTAAAAGTGAACATGGTTAACCTTTTGATGTAGAGAATGACATATGATTGCATTTCTATGTAAAAGTTGCAAAAAAGTTGTATATTCTATAGAGGCCATAACTGCAACCATTTTTACATGCAGAAAAGGTCACAATATGTGCACATTTCTGCACATATATGTAACATTTGACAAATACATCTACTGCTCTTTTATAAGATTAAAAAGTGTAACAATTTACATGTATCAAAAAAGTGAAATGATGCAACATTTAAAGGGGTTATCCAGGACTTTGCTTTTTTTGGCTATGGGGCTGAGAACTTATTGGCAGATAGGAGGTAACTCCCGGCATGTTCCACCCGGCAGCAATCTATTCTGGCTCAGGAGGCGAATTCTGCAGCTTCATTTGACCTCACGTCAATGGAGTAGCTTCTCTTCCGTTCTGCTTTGTCAACAGTGCATCACTGCTAACGTCATGCTGATTGACTGCTTGCTCCCCACAAATAGGCAGCGAGTAGCCAAATGTCACGCCCCATCTACAGAAAAGAGCAGAAAGGAAGGAATTGCTTTGTCAATATGATGTCATTGAAAGCAGGAGAATCACTGGATGAAGCAGTCTATGGTACACTGAACCAGAAGAGATCATCTCAGTGCATCTCATCTTAGCAACTACCTGATGGTAAGTTCTGGCACCAAATTTATCATCAAGGTGTGACATTTGTTATATATATGGAGATGTGGTGTCATAGTAAACTAAAGGTTTGGTATAAATTTTACCATTTTTTTAACTGCAAATGTTTATTGCAATTTTGGAACAGATAAAGAAATAACATTACAAAATGACAAAAGTACAGACTTTCGATTATAGGAAAAAAAAACAATACAAATGAGGGATGTGTGTGGGAGGGTTGATCGAGAGGCAAAACAACAAAAAGAGGACTTGAAAATCCTCCAAAAATCTATAAAAAACACCAGAAAAAAGACAGAGATGCTTATCTGGCTAGGCCTCAATATCAACTAATACCTCACATATATTGCTATGTGTTTTTTGCGCTTTATTTATTTTTTCAGAGTGCAGGTGGACCCAGATGGCTCTGTAAACTGTGGCCTCTGTTCACACAGGATGCATTTTAGTTAGCACTGGGCAGCCCGCCTGATCTGAGAGTATGGGCCAATCCCTGTAGGCTGGCTGTCTCATCTGTATTACTGCACCTGTGCAGCCGCCATCTTTATTTGGGTCCACTGCACCCTGTTGGTGCATTAGTTTTGAGGCCTAGGCAGGGAAGCATCTCTGCCTTATTTCTGGTATTTTTTATAGAGTTGATCTAGAGAAAGAAGGGGTAGGGTGGGGAATAGGGGTGAGAGGGTAGTATGCCCTAGGAAGTAAAGGGATCCTTGTTAGCACAAAAGGCAAGAATTTGTTAAGGAGGTTTAGATGTTGTGGAATAAATATAGACCAAATAGGGAACCATTGATACGAATCTGCCATACATGCCCTAAACCTTGTGGAGAAGATGTGAGCAGAACATTAGATAAAGGACACTCCAAAACTAGGTCGATTATGACAAGAGGAAAATATGGAGCGTACAGTGGTGGCCAAAAGTATTGGCACCCCCGCAATTCTGTCAGATAATACTCAGTGTCTTCCTGAAAATGATTGCAATCACAAATTATTTGCTATTTTTATCTTCATTTAATTTGCTTGCAAGGAAAAAATACAAAAGAGAATGAAGCAAAAATCAAATCCTTGATCATTTCACACAAAACTCCAAAAATGGGCCAGACAAAAGTATTGCCACCCTCAGCCTAATACTTGGTTGCACAACCTTTAGCCAAAATAACTGCGAACAACCGCTTCCGGTAACCATCAATGAGTTTCTTACAATGATCTGCTGGAATTGTAGACCATTCTTCTTTGGCAAACTGCTCCAGGTCCCTGATAGTTGAAGGGTGCCTTCTCCAAACTGCCATTTTGAGATCTCTCCACAGGTGTTCTATGGGATTCAGGTCTGGACTCATTGCTGGTCACCTTAGAAGTCTCCAGTGCTTTCTCTCAAACCATTTTATAGTGCTTTTGGAAGTGGGTTTTGGGTCATTGTCCTGCTGGAAGACCCATGACCTCTGAGGGAGACCCAGCTTTCTCACACTGGGCCCTACATTATGCTGCAAAATTTGTTGGTAGTTTTCAGACTTCATAATGCCATGCAGACGGTCAAGCAGTCCAGTGCCAGAGGCAGCAGAGCAACACCAAAACATCAGGGAACCTCCGCCATGTTTGACTGTAGGGATCGTGCTCTTTTCTTTGAATGCCTCTTTTTTTTCCTGTACACCATATGTTGATGGTTTTTCCCAAAAAGCTCAACTTTTGTCTCATCTGACCAGAGAACATTCTTCCAAAACGTTTTAGGCTTTCTCAGGTAAGTTTTGGCAAACTCCAGCCTGGCTTTATCATGTCTCGGGGTATGAAGTGGGGTCTTCCTGGGTATCCTACCATACAGTCCCTTTTCATTCAGACACCGACGGATAGTACGGGTTGACACTGTTGTACCTTTGGACTGCAGGGCTTTAAACTTCTTGATGACACTGCGCACGGGAGACACAGGAACATTCAGGTCTTTGGAGATGGACTTGTAGCCTTGAGATTGCTCATGCTTCCTCACAATTTGGTTTCTCAAGTCCTCAGACAGTTCTTTGGTCTTCTTTCTTTTCTCCATGCTCAATGTGGTACACACAAGGACACAGGACAGAGGTTGAGTCAACTTTAATCCATGTTAACTGGCTGCAAGTGTGATTTAGTTATTGCCAACACCTGATAGGGGCCACAGGTAAGTTACAGGTGCTGGTGATTACACGAATTAGAGAAGCATCACATGATTTTTCAAACAGTGCCAATACTTTTGTCCACCCCCTTTTTTAGGTTTGGTGTGGAATTATATCCAATTTGGCTTTAGGTCAATTCTTTTTGTGTTTTTTCATTGAAGACAACTTAAATGAAGATAATAATACCAAAGAATTTGTGTTTGCAATCATTTTCAGGAAGAAACTGAGTATTATCTGACAGAATTGCAGGGGTGCCAATACTTTTGGCCACCACTGTAAGTCCAAAATATGATCTATAAAAAGATGTAAATTTATTACAAAAACATGATAATAACATCCATATTAATGCATTTAACATACAATAGAAATCAGTACAATAGATCTTAGAACAGAAATCAGGTAAGCAGCGGCGTTTGACCATGATTAGAACATATTGATAAATAATATAGTGCTTAGTGCATAAAAGTAATAGGGTGGTAAGCAAAAATCACACTAGTATCCAGAGCATAAGTGCCCCATACAAATATCACCACCACATAACCAGTAATTCCTTACCCATAGTGAGGTAAACAGGGACTCACGCCATGCAGCCCCAATGCGCGTTTCACGTTGGCTTCTTCAGGGGGGCTGTTGCTGCATTGTGTGTCAGACTAAATGTTATATAGTACTCCTAATCTGCTGTAATGAGTTTCCTGTGCCGGTGCATGTGTCCCGCAGACCGTGCCAGAATGTACATTGCTTCAGCCTTCCCAACATGGCGCCACAGGTCACAGCAACCGTCGCACTGCCATCACGGACCCGCACGCATCATTGCACGCGCCGTCGGCAATGTCCCGTACTGCGGTCCGCCGGAGACATGAGCATATAAGACTCGTGGAGATGTAAGTATATGATGCCCATTAGCACAGAGAAAACACATTAACCCCTGCCCTCCTTGCATGAAAAGGGAATCCAAATAAAAATCTAATGTGATGTGAACAGACAATGCTATACATCGTGAACATATATGGTACAGCTCACTGTGCAAATAAATAAATCCCTACCCAGTACAGATAGTATTATTCTATATCAGTGAATGAGTGTCATATACTTACATCTCCATGAGTCCTATGTGTGCATGACGTGTGCGGGTCAGTAACATCAGTGCGACGGTTGCTGTGACCCGCGGCGCCATGTTGGGAAGCCGGAAGCAATGTACATTCCGGCAAGGTCAGCGAGACACATGCGCCGACAGCCGACACAGGAAACTCGTTACAGCAGATTAGGAGTACTATATAATATCCAGCCTGACACACAATGCAGTAATAGCCCCCGAAAAAGCCAACGCGAAACGCGAGTTGGGGCTGCATGGCGTGAGTCCCTGTTTACCTCACTATGGGTAAGGAATTACTGGTTATGGAGTGGTGATATTTGTATGGGGCACTTATGCTCTGGATACTAGTGTGATTTTTGCTTACCACCCTATTACTTTTATGCACTAAGCACTTTATTATTTATTAATATGTTCTAAGCAGGGTCAAACGCCGCTGCTTACCTGATCTCTGTTTCTATTGTATGTTATGTAAGGAGGTGGCGTAGACCCCCATCAGCCTTCCCTCTCTCCTTCCCTGTATGTTAATGTATTGCTGTGATATTCCATGTATTGTTAGCTTAGGGATAAAAAATGGTCAATTTAGGGGGCTGGCCCAGCAGCCTTCAAGCAGACAGGAAGTCCCTGCCTGGAGGTCAGAGCCCGGGCAGGTGTGCCCATGGCAGGATGTGCTCCCCACCCGGGAGCATACAGTATCCCCTGGAGGGGACTGGGCTGCCAGTGAACTGTCGGGCAGCGGACACAGGAACTGGAAGTGTGCCCCATCAGAGACTTTCTGCTCCGGAGAGCCGCCTGGAAGTTATTGACTTTGCTGCTACAGCCGTTGCTGTGAATAGGGACAGATGAGGGACCGTTACTGTCTTCTTTATTACACCTTTATTAAATACAAGTTGCCACTGTTGGGCCTTATAACGTGTGATATGTGGTGTATCCGTTTCAGCATAGAGAGGAGCCAGATGTCTGAGGTAACCCACCGTGACCTGGGACTGGGACCAGAACTGTCTGTTCATGTGCAAGGGGCCGGGGTGTGGACTGACTGTGCCTTAGTGGACTCGCCCATGACTACCACCCCGTGCCACCTTGTTACAGTTACATCCATTAATATGGATGTTATCATGATGTTTTTGTAATAAATTTACACCTTTTTTGTTAGCAGCGGATTAACCAGCATAACATCCGGAGTCAGCAACAGAGAATGTAGATTTATTCACATCCAGTATAGACAGCTTACAACACAGCATGAAATGTGATCAGCCTGATATCTGCTATGGCTGCAGCATGAAAAACATTACAACACAGGAAGAGAAGGAGGAGGCATCCTGTCTGTGAGTGAGGGTTTTTTTTTTTTACAAAACTTTGTTAACAACCTCACAATATGCACAAGATATCAAACAGTACAGTAGTAGTTGTTGCAATACATACAAATCAATATGCATTATTCCAACACCCCCACTCAACAACTACTTATCCTCTTATTCCCATTGTGGTTCTCAATTCTTGGAACCTGGCTCGTGGCAATGGCTTTGTCATAATGTCAGCTAGCATCTTATCAGTTTCACAATAGACAAACTGAATTATGCCACGATCTATCAAATCACGTAGATGATGGTGTCTGACGTCAATGTGCTTGGTTCTAGCACTGATCTTTTCACTGCATGCAAGTTTAATGCATCCTTGGTTGTCCTCATAAATCACCGTCGGCTGAGTTGACGGTTTGCCAAGATCGTCCATCAATTGTCTTAGGCCTCTTTCACACATCAGGCTTTTTGAATCAGGCGCGATCCGGCGTGTTTCTAAAAAAACGGATCCGGTACCGGATGCGTTTTTTTAGCATTGACTTACATTAGCGCCGGATCGCGCCTGATGTCACTGCGTTGTATCCGTTTTGCCGGATCCGTCGGAATTGTACATTCCGGCGGCCGACAAGACGGTTTTTGTAACGTTTTTTTTTTTTTCCGGAGGCACCTGACAGTGCCTGAATCGGCACTTCAGGCGGCCGGAAACAATGCAAACCTATGGAGCCGGACCAGATTTTTGACAAATCCGTCAGAAAACTGATCCGGAGTCTAAGGTCTCTCCTCTCTCTCTCTCTCTCTCTCTCCTCTCTCTCTCTCTCTCTCTCTCTCTCTCTCTCTCTCTCTCCCTCTCCCTCTCCTCTCCCTCTCCCTCTCTCTCTCTCTCTCTCTCTCTCTCTCTCTCTCTCTCTCTCTCTCTCTCTCTCTCTCCTCTCTCTCTCTCTCTCTCTCTCTCTCTCTCTCTCTCGTCCGGACATTGATGTCTGTATTTTCAACATAGAAAATCTTCTTTTTCCGGTTCAAAAGGTCAGGCCGGATCAGGCGAAAAACCTGATCAGTTCCATCAGTTTTTTAAAATCAGCGCCGGATCCGTCCTATCAGGCATAAGACGGATCATGCCTGATTCAAAAAGCCTGATGTGTGAAAGTAGCCTTAGCCAAACGACCTCCTGGCTTGCATAGGCTGCGGACACATACTCCGCTTCTGTGGATGACAAGGCAACAGACACTTGTTTCCTACTAGACCAGTAGATTGAACTTTCTCCAACTTTAAACAAGTATCCGCTTGTGGATTTACGATCACGCGAATCACCAGCCCAATCCGCATCTACGTAGCCGGTAAGTTCTAGATCTCCCGCTGCAGATAGTTTTAAATTTACATCTTGCGTTTCTTTCAAATATCGCAGAAGTCTTTTAACAGCATTCCAGTCTCATTGGCGCGGTTTTTCCACATATCTGCAAAGATTCCAACTGTTGTTGTGATATCCGGTCGAGTCATAGTTGATATGTACAGAAGTGCCCCACTGACTGACGATATTTTCAATGTTACGCAACAGGTCATCTTCTTCTTCCAGCTTCAGGTAGGATGGTTCCATTGGGGTTGATATACCTTTGGCCTCTGACATTCCAAATTGATTCAGAATCAAATTAATTTTTGCACTTTGGTTTAGAAGAAAACTCCCATCTTCCTCTCTCTGGATTTGGATTCCTAGATAATATGTCTTGTAATTGTGACTTCAGATGGACTACTGGCGTGATGTCACAAAACTTGGGTGATACAAAGTTCTCATCAATCACTACATCTCTGCTTATTGTGACCTTGTTTGTTTCTGGGTGTAGAATCCTATAACCTTTCTGGGTTTCACTGTAGCCTACCAGGATACCTTCTTTAGCGTGAGATTCCCACTTAGTTTGCTTTTCTTTGGGAATATGTACAAATGCTTTACTTCCGAATATTCTTATGTGGTGCAGTTTTGGCTTTCTGCTGTTCCATTGCTCAAATGGAGTTTTCTCTGTAGCTTTACCTGGTAGTCTGTTCTGAAGATAGCAAGCTGTCATGATTGCCTCACCCCAATATGTTGTAGGCAGATTTGCATCAAATAACATACTTCTTGCACTTTCACAGAGTGTTCGGTTCCTTCTTTCCGCAACACCATTTTGCTCAGGGTTGTACGGTACAGTGGTCTGAAATAGGATTCCATTTTTCTTTAGAATGCTCTGTGTCTCATTGCTTGTATATTCAGTCCCATTATCTGCACGTAGAATCTTTGGCATTCTTCCAAATTTATTATATACCTCAGCTAGATATATTTCAAGTTTCTCTGAAACTTCTATCTTGCTGTGAAGCAGATGGACAACTGTATATCTGGAATGATCATCAATAAATGTGAGAAAATATCTCTTCTTCCCAGGAGTCTGAGTGCTCATTGGACCACAGACATCTGTGTGTATTAAATCTAGTGGCTGTTCTGTTCTTGTAGTACTTCTCTTGGAAAAGCTTTTCTAGACATTTTCCCTTTGATGCAGCTAGTACACTTCATTGTCTGGTTACATAGATCAATTGTGATATCATCAGCTAGTTGCTTTTGAACTAACTTTCTTATTGCTTCTGGGTCTCTATGTGGCAGACGCCTATGCCATACATGAATACAGTTATTGTGCTCTTCTTGTTGAGCAGTATACACACACTCTTTACATTTCAGCTGATAAAGTTCATCTGTGATTTTTCCCTCTGCTAGTGTGTGACCCTCTTTGAGATGATGCAGCTATCATGCTTAAATGTAACTTAATTTCCTTGTTTTGTGAGTTTCTTCACAGATAGTAAATTACTCTCAAGACTAGGCACATAGAGCACATCTTTTACTGGGATCTTCCTTTGTGTTGGTGAGATTTGACAATCAATATAACAATCTCCTATGCCTTCTGAACTCATGTACTGACCATTAGCCATAATCACTTTCTCTGACTTATTTTGATTAAGCTTAGAAAAGAAGTCTCTGTTATTAGTCATGTGACTAGTTGCTCCAGAGTCTATACACCATGCATGCTTTGATGTATTTGCACTGACAGTAAATGCAATTTCAGTATTCACAGAATCATTTTCTCCAGACACAGCACTCTTAACCCTTTGCTGACTGTTTTGCTTTTTCAGCTGATTCATTCTAGCTTTCCAAACTCTGCAGTCGGCTTTCAAATGTCCTGATTTCTTGCAAACAAAACATTCACGTGTTTCTTTTAGGTGCTTTCTGTTATCATATAGACTCTGTGTTTGTAAAGCAGACTGTCTTGGTGCTTATACATTCTGCCTTCTGTTTATATTCATCTATAAGCTTCCCTCTTACATACTCCAGAGTAAGCTCATCATCTGGTCGCGCATCTAGTGAGGTCACAAGCGTGTCATAGCTCTCTGGAAGACCACTAAGCAGTAATGCGGCTACATGAAAGTCCTTCAGATCTTCCCCAATGCCTCTCAAGCGCTCTACAAGCTCTAGAATACTCCTGATATACTCCTGCATATCCTGGCCTTTCTGTAGCTTAGACTGGTACAGTTTTCTCATAAGATACAGTTTATTGCTTAAATTAATCCTCTCATGTACCTTTTGCAGCTGCTCCCACATTTCTCTTGCAGTATCACATTTACACACATGAACAATCTGATCATCATCTATGCTGAGTGATATGGTACTCTGTGCTTTCTGATCCATCTCTATCCACTCCTGTGGTACTGGGTCAGGTTTAGGCTCCTGTGTGTATTTCCACGTACCTTCCCTTATCAGCAGCATCTTCACTTTGAATTTCCAGGATTGATAGTTCTGGTTAGTGAGACTTGGTACTGTAAACTTCATGGAGTTGCTGCTGCTGGTGGCCATCTTTGCTGTCTTTCTTTCTTTTCTTTTCTCTGTGTTCTGGGGATCTCTGGGACTCTAGGACTCTGGGCACTCTGGGAACTCTGGGCCCATAACCTGTTAGCAGCGGATTAACCAGCGTAACATCCGGAGTCAGCAACAGAGAATGTAGATTTATTCACATCCAGTATAGACAGCTTACAACACAGCATGAAATGTGATCAGCCTGATATCTGCTATGGCTGCAGCATGAAAAACATTACAACAACACAGGAAGAGAAGGAGGAGGCATCCTGTCTGTGAGTGAGCGTTCTTTTTTTTTTTTACAAAACTTTGTTAACAACCTCACAA
The DNA here is from genome assembly GCA_033576555.1 of Oophaga sylvatica. Taxonomy (NCBI): domain Eukaryota; kingdom Metazoa; phylum Chordata; class Amphibia; order Anura; family Dendrobatidae; genus Oophaga; species Oophaga sylvatica. The sequence continues at coordinate 39,326,910 of JARQOD010000007.1, forward strand.
TATGCACAACATATCAAACAGTACAGTAGTAGTTGTTGCAATACATACAAATCAATATGCATTATTCCAACATTTTTATATACAGGAAAGATGTGTATCTTTGTACACTCCCTGACAAAAGTTACGTCGCTTATCCATGTTATGCAAATAAAAGTTGAATTAATTTAACGTCACGTTATAAGCTTTTATTTACATAACATGGATAAGCTTACCGTGTTAGCCAGTAGATAGAAAAATATTTAGAATTGAGAGTCCTCAGTGGTTGATACCTTTTAATGGCTAACTGAAAAGATGGCAACAAATTGCAAGCTTTCGAGACTACTCAGGTCTCTTCATCAGGCTAGACTAATACAACATCTGAAGAATCACATATTTATACACAAAGCAGCACAGAAATAACGCAATAGATAAGACAAGTGACGTGAAGCAGAACTGTCATTATGGGAGAGGGATAAACATAAATATTGGAACAGTTAATAGATAAGGAGTGTGAAAGTTTCATTGCCCTCTGATTGGGGTCTGGTTTTGTGTTGTGATGCACCCAGAAGGCCCGAAGAGCAAATTCCTTAATTGATGTAAAAAGACATAAATCCATGAGACACATTCATTCCTGCTCTGAGTGTGTCAAAGGTTGTCATAAGTTTATACTCCCAGCGGCAGCACAGTTTTCGTAACACTGATATCCTCCAAGCAGGGAGGTAACTGGTTAACAGATGAATAAACAGTTCAAACTGCAAATAGTATGCAGAGTTAAAGAACAGTAGGAAAGGTATTAACAGTTCTTGCTGAGTCAACTTATCCTGTCAGTCAATTCTCAGGACGTGGTAGCTACAGAGCAAGTGATGGTGCCAACAATGGCTGGCACAGCGCTTGTCTGTTGAGGTCCAGAAGGTTATAATGATCCATTTTCTGGTGGCAGTGGTTGGTCTCCGGTACCTTCCACTGAGCCCTTAGTCCATATGCTGGTGTCACCGGAGGAGTGGGGGCCACAGCACAATCTGAGTCCAATGTGGCCTGGAAGATGTATACTGGGGAATCAGGGTGCAGATGGCAGTCCTGCACCCAGTCTCTTTGACGGTGTGTGCGCAGTACTCACTAGCCCTGAGCATTTGGCACCTCGCTCCATGGTGATCAACAGGCACACACCACGTCTCTCCTCACAGGCGGGGATGCTCGAGCGCGGGCCTGCGCTGTACTGATGCTCGAGGGAAGGAGCAATCGCTTCTCCCTGCTGCGTGCTGTCTATTCCCGCCAAGTCTGCCCCTTTCCGCGCTCGCTGTGGCTGTAAACACTTAACCACACCCCCTGCTTCCACCTGCAAAGATTGGTCCAGTCTCTTAAGCTTTCCCCCGGACAACAGAGGAGACAGCCCCGACAATTCCTGACCCGGCACAAAACAGGTACTCGTGGCATGGTCCTTCCTCTTACACTCCCCCTCTCCTTTTGCTCGCCATTCCACGGGAGAGAGTTCTTGCAGGAAATGTTGACATTCCTTCATCTCTTGGATGATTTGTTGCCAAATAAATTGGTCTTGTTTATATTGGATGGGTGTTCCTGCTGTTGTCCATTCTGTGCGGCGTAAGTCAGGTTGAGCAATAGAGTCAGGTTGAGTAGTGGAGTTAGGTTAAGTAGTGAAATCAGGTTGTGCAGGCGAGGACGGGGCGCACCCAGGTTCAATAGAGCAGCCAGTTCAGGAGCTTCAAGCGCCGGTTCCTCTTCTGGGTCGATGGGCAGCAGGTCGGAGGATTTTTCTTCATCAAAGCTGTGGAGGGGGGTGTTTCAGGAACAGCTTGTGTTCTCTCTATTCAATCGGGGTCTCATGACAAGCAAGGACGTAACATGTTCCGATGAACTACTCAAGTGGGAGCGCCTTTTTCCCCCTCAGGTTGAACCTCATAGACAGGACCCTCAGATCCAATCCTGCGTTTCACCCGATACGGGGTCTCTTCCCACCGATACTCCAACTTGCCTCGAGGATGTTTGTTTTGGACCAACACGCGGTCCCCGGCCTTAAGAGTTGTCCCTCGCAGGGGAGTCACTTCATGATGTTCAAGTTCCCGTGATTTGGTCTGTGGTTTGGTTCACAGACCCAGTTGGACACCCCGTCCGTGGGTAGTCGTCCTCTGGATCCAATTTCAGCTCAGTGATCTCTCGCACCTTCCGGCTGAACAGCAGGGTGTAAGGTGTATATCCAGTTGTACTGTGCACCCGATTGTTGTACACCCAGTCTAATTCAGCCACGAACTCGGGCCAGCAAACTTTTCAGTCTTCCTCCAGGGTTCTCAACATCTGAATCAGCGTCTTATTAAAACGCTCGCAGGCCCCATTCCCTTGGGGATGGTAGGGCGTTGTTCTGGATTTCTCAATCTGATACAGGTGACGCAATTCTTCCATATACAGGCACCTTGGTCAAAGTGAATTCTCTTCGGACAACCGTACACTCAGATGAAGTCTCTGCAAATGGCCTGTGCCGCCGACTCAGCAGTCTGATCCCGAGTTGGAGTCACCACCGCGAATTTGTTGAAGTGATCGGTCATCTCCAGACAGTGTTCATACCCAAGGTGAGCTGGGCCTACAGTCAAGTAGTCAATCATCAACACCTCTAGGGGAGCAGAAGTCACAATGGTTTGCATAGGGGCCCTCTGTTCTGGAGGCTTCGCTAGCTTGCAGCTCCTGCATTATCGACAAGCTTGATCTACTGCCACTTTCAGCCGAGGATTGTAGACCAACTTCTGTAGCCACTGGAACGTCTTCTCCGGGCTGAAGTGTGCTCCTCTTTCATGCGCTTCTGTGGCCACTTCTCGCAGCAACTTTTCCTGGAGTACCACCTATACAGCATGCCATCTTCCAATTGGAGCCTCTCCCACTGCCGAAGAATCTGCAGAGCTCCCAAGGACAGGGCATCTCTCTCTCTTGGGCTAGGGAGTTGTCTTAAGGCCACCCATTGCCTCATCTGAGCGAGTTCCCCATCTTCCTCTGAAGCTGGATCCAGTTGTCATGGGTTAGCCCTAGTGTGTGTCCTCTGGACACCTCCCCGATCTGTCCCTGCATTGTCACCACTGTCTGGGCGGAGTTACGAAACTCAGGTATCTATTCAGCCTCCAGCTCTTCGTCCCAGTTTGGTCCAGGTCATTCATGAGTCACTCTGGATAAAGCATCGGCATGTGTGTTCTCTCCTCCTCTCCGATAGGCGATCTTATATCAGTACTTTGCCATTCGAGCCACCCATCTCTGCTCCAGGGCCCCTAATTTCACAGTTTCCAGATGAGCCGGAGAATAGTTATAAGTGCGCACCAAGACTTCGGACCCTGAGAGGTACTCAGCGAACTTCTCATTCATTGGTCACACTAACGCCAGCAGTTTCCAGTTTGAAAGAACTGTAGTTATCTGGGTTCCGTTCGGAGTCGTGGAGGAGACCGACTCGCATATGCAATCTCTCGCTCTTTCTCATCTTGTATTTGTGATAGTACCGCTCCTAGTCCATGCAGACTTCCATCGATGTGAAGGATGAAAGGTTGAGAGAAGTCGGCATAGGCCACTACTGGTCATGGTGCAGAAAGCTTCTTCTGTTATGTTTTGGTAGCTGAGGAGAGTAAGCAAAAACGGCAATACACCAGAGAGGCTGGAACCTATTGGATTGCAGTAACCTGAACTAACCACACAACTAGAGGTAGCCGTGGAGCGTTCCTACGTTGATCCTAGACGCCTCGTCACAGCCTGAGAGATAACTACACCCAAAGGCAGAAAGATGAAAGCTATCTGCCCCGGAGCAGATCCCCAAAGAAAATAGGAAGCCCCCAAACATGTAATGGCGGTTAGACAAGAGGAAGCACGGACACAGACAGAAAATAGAATGAGCAAACTCTGGAGCGCCAATCTGTCTAGACAGAAAAGTACAGGAAAGGATACTCACTGCAATCCAAAAAAAACCATAAAAAAAACAACACTACTGATTGCAAAAACACCTGAAATCACACGACCTCTAGCACCTAAATCAGTTCTCTGGTGTAACAAAACTAAGCTGCAGCCACTGAAAAAACAGGAAAAAGCAAATGAACAAACAACAGTGGCTCCAGATAAACTGAGAGGAGCACAAGCCCCCCGGAGGGGACCTGGCTGACCTCCACAGAAGTGCAGGGAACAATGCAAAAAGCAAGCACAAAAATAAAAGCAGAAAATATCTTATCTGATAGCAGAAGATGCAGGCAAGACTCAGCAAGCTTCCAAATGAACCAGGAACCACAATTGAGACAAGAACAATTGATCACCGGCAACCATCATGGGAGAGAACCTCCCTTATATCAGACCAATCCGTGATCCCAGATTGCCACTCCTCGCTAAAAGGTTCAGTACTGTCAGTAACCCCCAGAGGGAGCCTCTGCTCAGAAACCATTTTTAGCACATTCACAACAGTACCCCCCCCTTGAGGAGGGGTCACCGAACCCTCACTTGTGCAACCAGGTTGATCAGGATGAGCTCGGTGATAGGCATGGATCAGTCTCCTAGCATGGATGTCCGAAGCAAACACCCAAGAATTGTCCTCCTGACCATAACCTCTCCACTTAACCAAATACTGGACTTTCCGTCTAGAAAACCGAGAATCCAGTATTTTCTCAACCACATACTTCAGATGGCCCTCAACCAAAACAGGGTCAGGAGGCACAGCCACAGGGACCACTGGCTCGACAAACCTCTTCAATAAGGACTTGTGGAACACGTTATGGATCTTAAATGTCCCTGGAAGAAGCAAACGGAAGGAAACAGGATTAAGAATCTCCATGATCTTATAAGGTCCAATGAACCTAGGCTTAAACTTTGGAGGTGCAACCCTCATAGGGATATTTCTTGAGGACAACCAAACCAAGTCCCCCACTTTAAATCGAGGACCATCAGTCCTATGCCGGTTGGCAAACCGTTGGGCCTTCTCCTGAGAGAGAGACAACCTCTCCACTACCTGGTCCCAAATCTGATGCATTCGCTCCACAACAGAGTCAACACCCGGACACACAGAAGCCTCCGCCTGTCCCGAAGAAAATCGAGGGTGAAACCCAAAATTGCAGAAAAATGGAGACATCAAGGTGGCAGAGCTAGCCCTATTATTAAGAGCAAACTCAGCCAAAGGCAAAAAAGAGACCCAGTCATCTTGATCAGCAGACACAAAACATCTCAAATAAGTCTCCAAGGTCTGGTTTGTTCTCTCGGTTTGTCCATTGGTCTGAGGATGAAAAGCAGAGGAGAAAGATAATTGAACACCAAGTTTAGAACAAAATGTCCTCCAAAATCTGGAAATAAACTGGACTCCTCTGTCAGACACAATGTTCTCCGGAATGCCATGTAACCAAACCACGTGCTGAAGGAACAAAGGCACCAATTCGGAGGAGGAAGGTAACTTAGGTAATGGCACAAGATGTATCATCTTGGAAAACCTATCACAGATTACCCAGATAACGGTCATTCTCTGAGAAACAGGGAGGTCGGAAATAAAATCCATAGAGATATGGGTCCATGGCCTCTTGGGCACAGGTAATGGCATTAACAAACCACTAGAGCAAGAGCATGGCTTGGAGCGAGAGCAAGTCCCACAGGACTGCACAAATTCCCTGATGTCACGAGACAAAGTAGGCCACCAAAAGGACTGACTCACCAAGTCTCTGGTACCAAAAATCCCGGGATGACCAGCCAACGCGGAACAATAAATCTCAGACATCACACTCTTCTTCCACTGGTCTGGGACAAACAATTTCCCAATAGGGCAGCGCTCAGGTTTACCCTCCTGACACCCTTCCAGAGCCAGTCTCAAATTGGGCGAGATAGCGGAAAGAACTACACCCTCTTTCAAAATAACAGTAGGATCAGATAACTCAGGAGAGTCCGCAAAGAAACTCCTCGAGAGGGCATCCGCCTTAACATTCTTAGTGCCAGGAAGAAAAGAAACCACAAAATTAAAACGTGTGAAAAACAAGGCCCACCTGGCCTGTCTAGGATTAAGTTGCTTGGCTGATTTGAGATAAACCAGATTCTTATGGTCCGTGAGGACCACCACCTGATGTTTGGCTCCTTCCAGCCAATGTCTCCACTCTTCAAAGGCCCACTTCATGGCCAATAACTCCCGATTACCCACGTCATAATTATGTTCAGTTGGAGAAAATTTTCTAGAGAAAAAGGCACAAGGGTTACTCTTAGAGGTCTCTGGATCTCTTTGGGACAAAACGGCACCTGCCCCAATTTCAGAGGCATCAACCTCCACCTGAAACGGTAGAGAAACATCAGGCTGCCGTAGAACAGGAGCAGAAGGTGAATCTCTGCTTAAGTTCCTGAAACGCAGAGACTGCCTGAGGAGGCCAATTCACATCAGAACCCTTTTTGATCAAATCAGTCAATGGTTTAACAATACCGGAGAAATTACCAATAAATTTGCGATAAAAATTGGCAAAACCCAAAAAATCTCTGAAGAGCCTTTAATGAAGTAGGTTGGACCCAATCACAGATGGCCTGAACCTTGACCGGGTGCATTTCAATAACAGACGGAGACAAAATGAATCCCAGAAATGAGACCTTCTGTACACCAAAAAGACACTTTGATCCCTTCACATACAGTGCATTCTCTCTCAAAATCTGGAACACAGTCCGAACATGTTTCACATGAGAGTCCCAGTCATTGGAAAAAATCAAGATATCATCCAAATAAACAATCAGAAATTTATCCACAAAATCCCTGAAAATATCATTCATGAAGGATTGGAAGATGGAAGGAGCATTAGTGAGCCCAAAGGGCATCACTAGGTACTCAAAATGCCCCTCTGGGGTATTAAACGCCGTCTTCCATTCATCCCCGTGCTTAATGCGAATAAGGTTATAGCCCCCCTGAGGTCAAGCTTGGTAACCAACTAGCACTTTTCACCCTGGAAAACAGGTCAGAATCAAGGGTAACAGATATTGATACTTCACAGTGATCTTATTCAAGAGACAATAATCAATACACGGCCTCAATGAACCATCCTTTGTGGCCACAAAGAAAAAAACGGCACCCAAGGGTGAAGAGGATGGTCTGATATGACCGTTCTCCAATGACTCCTTGATATAACATCGCATAGCATCGTGTTCAGGTACAGACAAGTTAAAAAGGCGACCTTTAGGAAATTTACCACCAGGCACTAATTCAATAGCGTAATCATAGCTCCTGTGAGGGGCAAGGATGCAGATTTACTTTCACTAAATACATCTGAAAAATCAGTCAAAAAGTCAGGAACATCCTGAGACTGGGGAGAGGCAGAAAAAACAGGAGTGTCGGCATTAACACATTGGCAGCCCCAACTGGTCACAGACACAGATTTCCAATCCAAAACAGGATTATGGGACTGTAACCAAGGGAAACCTAGTACAATAATGTCATGCAGATTATACAGCACTAGAAAATTGCAACTCTCCTGATGATCTGGTTCAACCCTCATTATCACCTGAGTAGAAAACTGGGGTTTATTCTCAGCCAAAGGGGTAGAATCAATGCCCAGTAGGGGAATAGACTTCCGCAGGGGTATCATGGGAAACCCACAACGTTTGGCAAAGTCAAAATCCATCAGGTTAATAGCTGCTCCTGAATCAACAAAAGCCTGAGCAGAAAATGTGGACAGGGAGCAAATCAGGGTAACAGTCAACAGAAATTTAGTCTGAACACTACCCAAGACAACTGAGCGTGCAAAACGTCTTCCCCGTTTAGGGCAGACTGAAATAGCATGAGAGGCGTCACCACAGTAGAAACATCACCCATTGCGCTTTCGAAACTCATGACGCTGTGCCCCAGAAGTCACTCTATCACACTGCATGGGCTCAGAAGCTTGGCTCACAAGGCAACACTATCTCACGCATACCTCTGCGCTCACGCAAACGTCTGTCAATTTGAATAGCCAATGACATAGAATCATTGAGACCAGAGGGAGCAGGGAATCCCACCATAACATCCTTTACATTCTCTGGCAGCCCCTTCCGAAAAAGGGCTGCCAAAGCATTATCATTCCATTTGGTCAGGACTGCCCACTTTCGGAATTTCTGACAGTACAACTCAGCGTCTTCAAGACCCTGATTTAATGCCAGCAAGGTTTTTTCAGCTTGATCAGTGACATTAGGTTCATTGTACAATAACCCCAGAGCCAGAAAAAATGCATCAATATCATTCAAAACAGGATCCCCATGTGTCAGGGAAAAAGCCCAATCCTGAGGATCGCTGCGCAGGAGAGAGATGACAATTTGAACCTGCTGTGCTGCGTTCCCTGAGGACTTAGGCTTTAAGGCAAAAAACAACTTACAGTTAATTTTGAAATTCAGAAATTTAGCCCGATCCCCCAAAAACAAATCTGGTATGGGAATCCTAGGTTCCACAACCGGCAACCTAGCAAGATAGGTAGCAATACTCCAAACCTCAGTGGCAAGCTGATCCACGCAGCTAGACAACTGTGCAAGCTCCATTGAGAGAAAAAAAAAATCCTCCTCAGCACCCAGAGAGAAAAAGGGAAAAAATGCAACAAACAGGAAAAAAAAAATCTCTGACAACTCTGACAACTTTTTTTTTTCCCACACTATTTTTCCCTTCTGTGAGTACCATATAATTTTCAGTTTGGGCCGGTGATACTGTTATGTTTTGGTAGCTGAGGAGAGTAAGCAAAAACGGCATTACACCATAGAGGCTGGAACCTATTGGATTGCAGTAACCTGAACTAACCACACAACTAGAGGTAGCCGTGGAGCGCTCCTACGTTGATCCTAGATGCCTCGTCACAGCCTGAGAGATAACTACACCTAAAGGCAGAAAGATGAAAGCTATCTGCCCCGGAGCAGATCCCCAAAGAAAATAGGAAGCCCCCAAACATGTAATAGTGGTTAGACAAGAGGAAGCACGGACACAGACAGAAAATAGAATGAGCAAACGCTGGGGCCCAATCTGTCTAGACAGAAAAGTACAGGAAAGGATACTCACTGCAATCCAAAAAAACCCTAAAAAAAACAACACTACTGATTGCAAAAACAACTGAGATCACACGACCTCTACCACCTAAATCAGTTCTCTGGTGTAACAAAACTAAGCCGCAGCCACTGAAAAAACAGGAAAAAGCAAATGAACAAACAACAGTGGCTCCAGATAAACTGAGAGGAGCACAAGCCCCCGGAGGGACCTGGCTGACCTCCACAGAAGTGCAGGGAACAATGCAAAAAGCAAGCACAAAAATAAAAGCAGAACATATCTTATCTGATAGCAGAAGATGCAGGCAAGACTCAGCAAGCTTCCAAATGAACCAGCAACCACAATTGAGACAAGAACAATTGATCACCGGCAACCATCATGGGAGAGAACCTCCCTTATATCAGACCAATCCGTGATCCCAGATTGCCACTCCTCGCTGAAAGGTTCAGTACTGTCAGTAACCACCAGAAGGAGCCTCTGCTCAGAAACCATTTTTAGCACATTCACAACATTCTTCCTGACAGTCTTCCCACTGAATAATCCGATTCTTTGCCCCAGGCGGCACTCCTTTCAACAACTCCAGTAACGGGTTAACAATGTGAGTGAAGTTTATCACGAACCGTCGATAATACCCAGTGAGTTCCAGAAAAGCCCGGACATCCTTCACGGTCTTTGGGGTGGGCTAGTCCTGCACTGCTGATATCTTCTCACATGACAGTATCACCCCTTCAGCGGAGATGGCGTGTCCCAAGTACTCAATCTGCTTGCGAAAGAGGTGACATTTCCGAGGTTTTACTTTCAGGCCATGCCTCTGTATTCGGCTCAATACTTGCTCCAGTTGTTGTAAGTGCTCCTCGAAGGTGGATGCATAGACAATGATGTCATCTAAATAAAGGAGGGTAGTCTCGATGTTCAAGTCTCCTAAGCATCTCTCCATCAATTTTTTGGGAGGTCCCGGGTGCGTTGGTAAGGCCGAAAGGCATCCGGTTGAACTCAAACATCCCTATAGGCAGTATAAATGTTGTCTTCGCCTGGTCATGCTCGGACATGGGCACTTGCCAATATCCACTAGCCAGATCCAATGAAGAGAAGTACTTTCCTTTTCCCAAGGCAGACAGTGATTCTTCAATCCTCGGTAATGGGTACGAGTCTCGCACAGTGCAAGCGTTCAGTTTCCGGTAGTTTACACAGAAGCGTAGGGTCCCATCCTTCTTTTGTACTAGAACAATGGGTGCAGCCTATGGGCTTTGGCTCTCTTGGATGACTCCATTCTGGAGCATATGGGCCAACATCTCCTTCACCTCTTGGTACATTTGTGGTGGGATCTGCCGGTATCGTTCCCTAATGGATGCGGTGCATCCTGTTGGAATCTCATGAGTGATAGCTGTGGTACACCCGAAATCATCACAACGAGCAAAGACATCCTGGTATCGCTTGAGCACCACTGCCACTTGTTGTACTTGTGGTGAGAGTTCTGTTAGCTCGGCCAGCATCTGCTCTAGAATTCGGCGTCCCTCCTTTATGTGGTTAGATACTGGCTCGGAGGACACCAATACGGCCACTGTCCATGGATCACCCTGCTTCACTGCCAACTGAACAGCCTCCAGTGGTATCAGCTCTTCTGGCATTCCCATGATCTGTGCTACTTCACTCTTGGGCAGACGCATGAGGTTGCCTTCCCCAAGATTAACTCATCGCACTGGTATATTTCCATCATGGACTATGGCTAACGTCTGCGCAAGGAGGAGCCCTGGAGCTAATTGCTCCATAACAGCTGGCTCTATCTGGACTTCGACTCCTTCAAGAGGGGTACAGGCTTGGATAGGCAACATGAGCACAGTCTGACCCAGTCGTAAGACGAGATTGGCGGAGGCCGGAACAATCACCTTGCCAAATGCTCTCCCTTCACTCGATGTCTCTTGGGCTTGAGCCACTCGTATCATCTGTTGGAACACTTTTCTCTGAGGGGTGCGATGGCTCCATCGATTCAGAAAAACATTGGCTGACTCATTGACCAGGATATTTCCCAGTTCCTTCAGTACATTCATTCCTAAAGTCACAGGGAGGCCACTACCGGGTCCCCAGCGGTTTACACGACTCCTTTCCGGCCCACATATTTACCGCACACAGTGATTTGCATCCAGGCCACCCCTGTGACTGAGATGGGCAGTTGATTGGCTGCTGTCAATTTGATCACGGGACCTTATTCAGGTTGCATCGCCTCGGGGAAGTGACATCTGAAATAAGTCTCAGGCATCGTAGTTACTTGAGAGCCAGTATCGACTAGACAGCGGATGGCCCGACCATCCATTTCAGCCCAAACAAGAGGACTCAATGAAACTAAACTTGTGGGACTTCTTTCTCTCCTTCTAGGCTGCTCAGGCTCCCGGCGGTATTTCCTCTAAGATCTGTAGTACTTTGGAAAAGGTATCTCGCTCATGTGGGGGCCGAAACATGACGGAGCTCCTCGCCTCTCCGTCCAGGACCATCATAGCAATCTCTGCTTCCATTGTGGGAGTCATGTGGTGAATACTCAACATACCCCTGACCCGCTCAGTCCAGTCCCATAGCAGAGTGTTGCTCCCTGTAAACTTTGGGAGGTTGCTCAACATTGCTTCCAGCGGTATACTAGCCCTCAGGGCACCCATGATAGCTTGATCTGCTTCCCCAGTGCCTTTGGCACCCCCAACCACTTGGTCTGTCCCTTCTGTGCCTGTAGACTGCATCCTGCCGACTACTCCAAATGTGAGCAGGTTTCGGGTTGCAGTGACGGCAGGAGAGAGAGCAAGGGTTAACAGTTTTACTTAACACTGATATACTCCACGCAGGGAGGTAAATGGTTAATAAAGGAATAAACAGTTCAAAATGTAAATAGTATGCAGAGTTAAAAACAGTAAGAAAGGTATTAACAGTTCTTGCTGAGTCAACTTATCCTGTCAGTCGTTTCTCAGGACGTGGTAGCTACAGAGCAGGTGATGCGCCAACAACAGCTGGCGCGGTGCTTGTCTGTTGAGGTCCAGAAGGTAATGAAGATCTGTTTCCTGGCGGCAGCGTTTGATATCAGGTACCTTCTACTGAGCCCTTAGTCCATATGCTTGTGTCGCCGGAGGAGTGGGGGCCACAGCACAATCTGAGCCCAACATGGCCTGTCAGATGTACACTGGGGAATCGGGGCGCAGATGGCGGTCCTGCACCTGGTCTCTCTTTGGCGGTACGTGCGCAGTACTCACTAGCCCAGAGCATTTGGCACCTCGCTCCGTGGTGATCAATGGGCACACACCACGTCTCTCCTCACAGTCTCTGTCTGCAGCAGTGGGGATGCTCGAGCGCAGGCCTGCGCTGTACTGATGCTCGAGGGAAGGAGCACTCGCTTTCTCCTTCTGCGTGCTGTCTGTTCCCGTCAGGTCTGCCTGTTTCCACGCGCGCTGTGGCTGTAACCGCTTAGCCACACCCCCTGATTCCACCTGCAAAGATTGGTCTGGTCTTTTAAGCTTGCCCCTGGACAACAGAGGAGACAGCCCCGAGAGTTCCGGACCTGGCACAAAACAGGTACCTGCGGCACGGTCCTTCCACTTACATATGTGTCCATACGACAACAATAAGCTGTACACTCCATAAAAATGGCCTTTATGGAAGAGTGGGCAGAAAAAAGCCTTTAATTACACACAAAAATTGTAAAGCTCATTTTGAGTTTGCTAAAAGACATGTGGGAGACTCCCCAAATGTAAGGAGGAAAGTGCTGTAGTCAGATGAGACTAAAATATAACTTTTTTGGCCACCAAGATAAATGCTATGTCTGGCTCCAAACCAACACAGCTTATCACTTCAAGAGCACCATCCCCATAGTGAAGCATGGTGGTGGCAACATTATGCTGTGAGGATGTTTTTTCGGCAGCAGTGACAGGGAAAATTGTCCGAGTTGAGGAGAAGACGGAAGGTGTGAAACACAGGAGCATTATTGAGTAAAACCTGTTTCAGTCTGATAGTGATGTGAGACTGGATGGAGGTTCACCAAAAGAATACTGCCAAAGCAACACTCAAGTGGTTTAAGGAGAAATGTGTAAATGTTTTGGAGTGGCCTAGTCAAAGCCCAGACCTTAATCCATTTGAGAATCTGTGGTCAGACTTGAAGATTGATGCTCATCAGAGGAAACAATCTAACTTGAAAGAGCTGGAACAGTTTTAATTCGAGGAATACGCAAAAATCCCAGTGGAAAGATGAGAAATGCTCATAGAGACTTATCCAAAGCGACTTGTAGCTATAATGGCAGCAAAATGAGGCTCTACAATGTACTGACTTTAGGGGGTTAATAGTTATGCACACTGAAGTTTTCAATTAGGGTACATACTCACTGGCGACGAAAACGTCCGACGCTCGCATGTAAAATCCCAGCTCTGGTACCGGCACTCGGAAGTGGAGTGCGCGGCTGCATGTATTTATATGCAGCCGCTCGCTCCACTCCCGAGTACCGGCGCCAGAGCTGGGATTTTACATGCGAGCGTCTGACGTTTTCGTCGCCAGTGAGTATGTACCCTTATTGTGAAACTCCAGGTTGTGAGTTAGCAAAACACAAAAAATGCCAAGGGGGAATACTTTTGCAAGACACTGTAAGTAGGTCACATGTTTTACCCACAGTCCAATCCAAGTGAATGGGATAGTTATTATTATTCTTTGTTTATATAGTTCCATCATATTTCACATACGTTATCATTGCTGTCCCCATGGGGTCTAACAATCTAAATTCACTTTGTCTTTGGAGTGTGGGAGGAAATCCATACAAACTTCTTGAAGATGTTGCCCTTGGTGAGATTGAACCCAGGACCCCAGAGCTGTAAAGCTACAGTGTTAACCACTGAGCCACCATGCTGCTTGCATGAAGTTCAGATGAACGATATGGTCCATATGTAAAAGATTATAATATGCACCACTTTGAGCCATTTTCCATATCAGACTTGTCAACTAAACTCAGAGAGTAATAAAAAACATGTCATGTGGACACCATCCGTACCACATCCATTGCGCTTACTGACATGAAAAAAACTGTATTTGGCATTGTGAAAAATTTTACTAGTTGATGTATACAAATGGATGTATAAAAATACAGATGTCATATAGATGTAAAAAATGGACGTGCAAGTAGCATACAGATGAGAATACGGAAGAAAAACTGTTCATTTTCTGGATGAAAATCAGAAGATACACTTATCTAAACAGGGTCAGTGCTATGCTCAGCAGTACAGGCTCGGTGCACAGAGCGCAGCGTTGTGTAGAAGCCCAGGATGAATAATGTTCTGGCCGCCAGTGAATCACTGATCATGAAACAAGCTTCACATTTTGATTATCTCTCCAGAAATGAATGAACTGGAAAAATAATGAACTCTCCCTTAACAAAAATAAACATTTTTTTAAATAATGTGTCCTATAATGTGTCTCAGAATGGCGCTGTTTAGGGATCGTTCTGAAATTAGCGATGACAATGATGAAATCAATGAGGGTTAATGGAGCTGGTAGAGCATAACTGACTTCGTGAAGTGGAAAATAATAAGGCAAATATTGTATCTCGTGCGACGCGATAGAACGACAGGTCTGCAATTCCTAATGTAATCCCATTAAGCTTCTGAATTGGCTCTAGGGTGAACGAAATGTTAAAAATAAAAGAAAGAAACATGCTAATATCATGAATAATTAAGCATCACAACAGCCGCTACAACAAAACAGCATTAACAAAAACGAGTTTTCTTGCTTACGAAGTGCAGCAGGTCATTTCTAATTAAGTGCCCCATGCGTCCATAAAAACAATTACATTTTTAACACAGTCTTATTAGCTTTTTTTTCTGGAGCGAAATTGTCAGCACCAAATGAGGACATTTCTGCCAGGGAATAAACAAAGTAAATAAAATTATTATTTTAATGTCAGAGGTTCTTAATTAAATACGTGAAAAAATGAGATATACGTGTTGTATATACCTCACTGCTATTTACTGTAGGTAGATGGAGAAATGTTATGTTTTCCTCCACACTTTCATGCTGGAACCATTTACTGGCCATGTTATATAACTATAATATATGATCCTAATGTAATATGTGAGTCTGAACCATCAAATTGTATAAAGTAGGAATTCCAATAGAGATGGGATTAGTGATGAGCGAGTATGCTCGTTGCTCGGGTTTTCCTGAGCATGCTCGGGTGGTCTCTGAGTATTTGGAAGTGCTCGGAGATTTAGTTTCTGTCACCACAGCCGCATGATTTGTGGCTACTAGACAGCCTTAATACATGTGGGGATTGCCTGATTCGGAGATTTAGCTTTTGTCAACGCAGATGCATGATTTGTGGCTGCTGGACAGCCTGAATACATGTGAGGAATGCCTGTTTGTTAGGGAATCCCCACATGTTCTCAGGCTGTCTAGCAGTCGCAAATCATGCAGCTGCGTCGACAGAACTAAATCTCCGAGCACGCCAAAATACTCGGAGAACACCCGAGCCTGCTCAGGAAAACCCGAGCAACGAGTATACTCGCTCATCACTATCGCTCATCACTAGATAGGATGTTTCGGCTGCGCTGCTGATGTAGCTTTATCCAAGGGAGAAAAGTCTACGCACTAACATATATTGTGATGTATAAAACTCGGCACAGAACCAGTGCCCTCCTAAGGAATCAGTTACCAGTTCAGTGCCTAAATGTGCAGCTTTACACATCACAATAATGGTTTGATGTATAGACCTTCGTCCTTTGGATCATTCTACATGAACAACGCAGCCAGAACGTGTCATCTCCATTGGAATTCCTAGTCTATACATGCACAGACGAAGTGGATCCTTCTACCCATCCAAGAACGGCAGCAGTTGGATATATTATCACTTTTTGTAGGTGTTCTCCATGCAAAATTCTAAAGTGAGATTGCAATTTGTAAGGCTTTCCCATTTTGGCATTTTATAACATTACTAGTCTATGAGCAGGGCCAGGACGATAAGTAGGAAAGGGTAGGCATCAGTCTAGGGTGCTTCCAATTGACTCCTTGGGGGGAATGCAACTAAAGGCATGTGGGCAGTGAGGACATGACACATACAGGAATCTCAAGAGTAGCTGAATGAATGGAACCAAGATACATCAAGCACAGGTAATGGAGAAAAACAAATAGGAAACCCTAGAGTCTCATTATTAAGACACAGGGGTGGGTCTAAAATTGCCTTAAATAGGTCAAGGGAGATGATGTCATTGATCCTATTCGTGCAACATGTAAAATCCAATCCAATGCAGACCCAGGGGAAGGAAACGGAGTCCTAGATACCCAGGACAGGTGTGTAACACAAGGTATCAGGCAACAGCTGTATCATTTGTACTCACACTAGTTCCGGACCTGAAATAGCTGTTGTTTGATAAATAGTGTTATACACCTGTCCCGGGTAGCCCGCGCTCTGTGTCCATACACATCATATGACCGAATAAATTTGTTTAAACAAGTCAATAGTAAGTTACGCTTTTTACGTTTGCATGGAGTATATTTTTTGATATGCATGCTATATATTGTAGTCACATATGTTCATATAAATACTGCAAAACTTTGACCACAAGAGCTGAATGCTCGAACCTCAGGTGCATTCACATATGAGGTATATGATAATACCTCATACCACTAGATCTTCACTGGCAGACAAGATGATTACCATATACCAATTCCACCAATAAAGCCACACTTTGCATAGCATAATAGTTATGTAATACTGCATATAGACACTTCAGGGATAATGAATTAATATGATCAGCTGATTAATTTGGTGGCCACATTTTACGCCCTATAGTTCAGCGCAGATGGTGCATTGCAATAAAATATGCCATGTGAAGCCATAGAGGGTAAAGAGGCAGAAGTCACCCAAGCCAGGGTTGCCGAGGCTAGTCTAAAAACCCTTCTGCCACATAAGAAGATCCTAGAACTATAAATTCTACAGATTTTTCATTGGGGTGCAGGAGCGCAGTTATCGCATTTATATGAAGATCGGTTGGTTTGTAGCCTCTTGATTATGTACAAGCTCTTAAATGGATTATAGCATTCTGAGTTTACTGGAGCATGTATATTATTCCCATTAGATAAATGACCTTTGAAATACATACCATAATCAGGTTTATTCCCCAGTGTAGGAATATTTTCCATTTTAACAAAACCTGCACCCAACTTCTCTACTAGTTTGCCTGTCAAATTAAATAGAGAAATAATTATTTGGGTGAGCAAGAGACGGATAATAACAAGCCTCTCGGAGCTGATTTATTGGGCATGATTTATTAGATTACACATCGGTAAACAAGCAAGAGAGTGAGGGTAATTGGATACAGCGCACCGTGCGACTGGTGATTTCTTAGGATATGTATACAACACTGTTCATACAGCCTCATCAAGGACCCAGATTAGGGCTTTGGGGATGGTGTGATGTCAGAAAAAGGAAAAAGACTGCTGTAGACATTGCATGAAAACCACACAGAGCAAGACATGAGGGCTGCAGCTATAAACTTTGAAGGAATCTTGAAAGCTATGTGGATTTAAAAAGGTATTCTAACGTTTCAAGAAAGAAAAAAAAGAGCGAATTAAAATAGATGACTAGAATTTCTGTAATTCTGGAATGTCCATGAAAATGAGCACCGAAGCAATCATTTAACAAAAAAAATGGCTTTCCGCACAATTCTTTTTAAAGGAATGTTCATTTGAATGACATAAAGGTTTGGTGGGAGAAGCTTTGGTCGCTGGTAACCCACCGATCACAAGAAGCAAAATTAGGCAGGGTGAAAAGAGGTTTAAAGATTCTGCATATATCATTATGGTCTCTGGGAGGTATAGTGTCACTGTTATCTCCTCATTTAGGATTGGGGGGACATTAGTTTATACTGGGTGGTACAGTTACCAAAGGAACTCTAGGGTGCCCGCCCAAGGACTCTCATGCACAGGTTCTTTCTAATTAATAGGGCCCAAGTGTAACACATATGGTTTCCTCTGCAACTGTGATATCGTGACCCACCAGTTTCTCTACTCGACCGAGCGTATTTCATTATGTCACATAGACTATTATAATGTAGAGCTTCATGTCAGCCCCTTGAAGGAAGCAAAGTGAAACGTATGTCATACATAGTGAGCAGAAGTGTAGTGGTCTAGTAAATATCACCTTGTTCTTAATAATGTTTAAAATACTATACTAAAAGAAATAATCCTACAATGTTGCAAGAAATAATGAATTAAAGGGGTTGTCCACTACTAGTCCAATCCCTTCTCAATCTGAATTGTTTGCCCCCGTTAAAATAAAAACACTTATACTCAACTCCCATACCAGCGCAGTTCCAGCGGTGTTGGCACTCGCATTCCGGAGCTCATGTGAGGTTGTTGTGTAACTTGAGCCCTGCGCCCAATCAGCATCTTCGGGCGAATCAGTAATCAAGTGGAAGTGAGAGCTGTGGCTTGCCGCTTACTTCCTCCTGATTAATTATACATCAGAAGGCAGGGACAGTGATGCCAGCGGTGTTGTGTTTTGGTAGCTGAGGAGAATAAGCAAAAACGGTAATACACCAGAGAGGCTGGAACCTATTGGATTGCAGTAACCTGAACTAACCACACAACTAGAGGTAGCCGTGGAGCGTTCCTACGTTGATCCTAGACGCCTCGTCACAGCCTGAGAGATAACTACACCTAATGGCAGAAAGATGAAAGCTATCTGCCCCGGAGCAGATCCCCAAAGAAAATAGGAAGCCCCCAAACATGTAATGGCGGTTAGACAAGAAGAAGCACGGACACAGACAGAAAATAGAATGAGCAAACGCTGGGGCCCAATCTGTCTAGACAGAAAAGTACAGGAAAGGATACTCACTGCAATCCAAAAAAACCCTAAAAAATACCAGCTCTTCTGATTGCAAAAACACCTGAGATCACACGATCTCTACCACCTAAATCAGATCTCTGGTGTAAAAAACCAAGCCGCAGCCACTGAAAAAACAGGAAAAAGTAAATGAACAAATAACAGTGGCTTCAGATAAACTGAGAGGAGCACAACCCCCCCGGAGGGGACCTGGCTGACCTCCACAGAAGTGCAGGGAACAATGCAAAAAGCAAGCACAAAAATAAAAGCAGAAAATATCTTATCTGATAGCAGAAGATGCAGGCAAGACTCAGCAAACTTCCAAATTAACCAGGAACCACAATTGAGACAAGAACAATTGATCACCAGCAACCATCATGGGAGGGAACCTCCCTTATATCAGACCAGTCAATGATCCCAGATTGCCACTCCTCGCTGAAAGGTTCAGTACTGTCTGTAACCACCAGAGGGAGCCTCTGCTCAGAAACCATCTCTAGCACATTCATAACACAGCGGTGATTGGGTGCAGGGAACGAGCCCCGGGAATGTAAGGGCCGACACCGCTAGAATTGCAGTGGGAGGTGAGTATAAGTGTTTTTATTTTAACGGGGCAAACATTCAGCTTGAGAAGGGGTTATCCTAGTAGTAGACAACCCCTTTACGCACTTAATGGCTCTTTATTTTAATAGAGATATATAAAACCTTATATATTTATCAACTTCTTTGTTTAAATGCAATTTTCAGTATAAATTTTGCATTTCTTACTTACTTTTTACTATGCACTTTATTTAAAATAGGATTGATTTGTGCATAACGAGACATAAAATCGTACATAAGGACCACCTACCCTTTAAGATGATCTTGTTTGGGAGTGTTCTCATTCCACTTGTTTTCATTGTTTCTATTAAATATTCAAAATAAAATTTATTTTGATGTATCGTGGTAGTAGACTGTTTTTTGTAGGATGTATAGACTATAATGTGGAGCAAACTTTGAGATTTGCCTTTTCCTACTTTAGAGTGTGTTGTAATGAGCATTAGGGGAATAAATGTCTGTCGTTGGGAAACCTCTATGAAAATATACCGAGCTTGTTGGAGTTGCCAAAATAGGCAAGTAAGTAGTTCATCAGTTTACATAATTCTCATAGACTTTAATAGATTGAAGACATTTTACGTTGATGCTAATGCAGCTAGCGACCCCTTTACATCAGTAAGACTGGTTCAAGAGACTGATTTATGTCAAAAACCACAGGAGAGCAGAAATCAATGGGAGAAAGGCAGTCTATAACCACATCTCAAGCATGCAGGGAATGTCATCTGAGGATCGTATGTTATATAGATTCATGCAACTGTAAATCATTGGCTTTCAGAGTTACCCCATTATGGAAATTAAAAGAGGTCCTTGAGGACATTAATTACTGCTGCATCCCCGATGATTTTGATCACTGGCGGGGGTCTCGGCTCACAGTGGTATTGTGGTGGTGATGATATTTTTTGACATGTTTCATTGAAATATCAGATTTTATTATGTGGAATTTTCCTTTAAGCCTTGATGTCTATCACGGCAGCAGAAATTTTCCTTCCGTATTGTATTGTACGTTGGTTTTAATGATCTTCTTCAAATAGGATTTTAATCCTGAAAATAGCTTTATTTCCTATGTAAAAATACATTTCGTGTTATAATCAGTCATTACAGCTGGATATAGATTATTTAGGAGAACAGTTAATCTAGGGATATAAACTCTTGGTGTATAAGGATCTCCGAGATTACTTCTCATCTTCAACCACTTGAGATCTTCTTTAAACTTTTTTTTTCCAAATCATTGACACTTAAGCTTTGGGTTCGTTACAATGTCTAGCAAAGTGAGCTGTCCAATTTCCTTCAGGTTTAGTAGCATGTGGTTATGGAGAGCTGAGGACTATTGTGCTGTGATGTGTTCAAGATGGTAGCACTTACAGAAGCCTGGCAATAACTTAATGTATACCCCAGGGGCACTATTCACAAGATAATGGGGGTGTCTCCGGCTGTGGTTCTGGCACTAACACTGAAAGCGTTACCACTGTATTTTAGCACAGACATTGCACAGAATAATGCATCATTATGTGTTTTATCCCTCAATATCAGTAGAAATTGCTATATAAATAACACCAACTTACTGCCAGGTCTGATGCAGATAGTTTCACTAAGTGCAATATACAGAACAAAGCTCAGTACAGTACATGCACAGCAAATGACAACTGTATAAAAGCAAGAGTGGCAACTTGCCACAGCGTTCACTGCTCTTAAAAGTAAAACTCTCTTTAACAAAGTATTTAACAAATGTGCTTGAACAAAAGTCAAAATCTGTCACTTTCTTCCAGATCTACTTCTTTTCTGGTTTTCCTGGTTGCATGAAAGTAATCTATACTCACCCACACATACCTATATGCATTACATGGCGAAAAGTATGTGGACATCGGAATATCAACTCCATATGTGTATATTAAACATCTACTTCCAATATCCAGGGTAGAAACATGGAGCGAATCCCTTTTTGCAGTTATAACAGCCTCCAATCTCACTAAAAAAGGGTTTGTGGTACATTTCAGATCATGAATGCAAGGATTTTCTTCACAGAAAAGGACCTTGACCCAACAACTGTCAAAATAATCGATGCACACAAAATTCTAGACAGTAATTCTCTATGTATCATTATCATTTTGTGGCATAAATCAGGTTTATATGTTTCATTTTTAAAAACATTTTTAATAATGTTTTTTTCTTCAATTTCCTACATCACTATATTAAAATAAAATAAAAATCTTGCAATTTTGACACTGGCCATTAGGCCTTATAATAGACTGATAGTTTCTGTTCTGTACAGATCACATTTCAGCAGTCTCATTATCATCACAGACATACAACACCAGATGAAGCCTATATATGCCACAGATGACAGGGTATGGAGCGCCCCACAGGGCCGGGGGTACTCGGTACCGGGCCGGTCCTTCAGGGAATGTCGCGGCAGCAGTAGCCCGGTCCGTGGCCCTGGCGTCCAATAAAATGAGGAATAAATTTTATAGGGTATTAATTTGTGACGCCACCCGTGGTGTTCAGCAATAAGGGGATGGCTGACGCTGGCTTAGGAGACCGCTGGGGCCGTTGGTGATGCAGCAGAGTAGAGCTAGGCCCCAGTTATAAGTTCTTATAAAGGATAGTGACGTTGGGGTGCAGGACTGAGGGAACAATGAATAACTGCAGACATGAACTGTAGTTTCTTTTACCTTTACTTGATGATTTGGAGTGCAGACCGGAGCACTGCTAGCAGATGGAAATGGAGATCTGGGCAGCCTGGAAGCAATTCAGGATCCACTAAGCCAGGTGGGGTTGGAGGCCTTCCTACTGCGCTGTATTCTGAGGTCCTTGCTGCTTTAAGCTCTGCTCAAGTTCCTCTCACAGTCCTTAAGTTCTTGCCCGTATGGCAGGCAGCTTGAGCCTATTGCAGGTGTTGCTCTGTTGTGGCGGCTCCGGGCTCTGATACACTGCTGTGCCCCGAGTGTTTGATGGGGCAGGAGACCTGCAGTTTCCTGCCCTCCAGATTTAGCTGCAGGGACAGTAGTACCCAGAGTTCTCTTACACTTCTCTCCTCTTCTCTGACTCTCTCACTCAGACTCTCCACATAGACTGACTAACTCCGCCTCCAGACCAGAACTTATAGGGAAGCTCCCCTGAAATCAGGTGTAGAGCTCCCCCTTCTGGTCTGGAGTCAGGAAAAGTGTTGAATGCTGGTGTTACCTGTTAAGGGGACCCCTCCTTGCTTCCAGGCATGACATCACCCCCTGTGAGGGAGGCAATGCCACTGTGGAAACCGGACTCCTGGGGTGCCACAGGTACATTTTTCACAAATAGTGGTCAGGGTCACAGCCTAACCTCCACCCATCCCAGCCTAACTTAGAAAATGCTCAGATACAAGCAAAGAGTCCAAGTCAGTCAATTTCTGCTTCTATCTATTTGTCTAGACTGTTATATGAAAAATAAAATAAAAAATGCCAATCATTTTTAAAATATACATTTAACATAAAAACCTGAGTTATACAATAAGTCATTTTCTTATGACACATTCTCTTTAAGTATTTTAGCCCAAACCATGGTAAACAGCTATTAACCCTTAGTTTTCACTATGCGATCAGAAACAAATGTTGTTTTTTGTCCGTTCACCAAATCCATGTAGTATGAATGTAAGTGATATGTCAAACCCATTTCCACTCCTCCAAAGTTCAATATCTGTGCATCCTATTACTCCAGCCCAGTTTAATGTCTCTCGCACATGTATGTATGGGCAGCTTTGCACTAGTCATGTCTCTTCCTATAATTCATGCCCAGCACTTCAAAGCGCTTCTGGCAGCATGAATCTAATGACAGGTTCCCTTTAAATGTGGCTTCATTATGGCCTCCTCAATAAGGTCTGTTATGTATTTGTGTTATAGAATTTCCTTCCACGATTCAGATTGTCTTAGGCTTCTTTTACACTTGCCATGTTTTTGCTGCCCGGTTTTGTGTCCCAATAGATTTCTATGGGGCCGCAAAAAATCGTAGAAGCGCCGTACGCCGTATGGCTTGCTCGATATTTTTACGGACATGGCCCCCATTGAAAATCAATGGGGCCGAAAAAACCACGGCAAGTGTAAAAGAAGCCTTACACGATTAAAACCTTCACATGCAACTTCAAAACCCACTTGCAGTAAACCCACTTCCACCTCATTAATAGCTAAGCTGTTCCAACCACTTAAGGTAATCTGTATATGTGGCCATGTAGGTCTTTGAAAGCTAAATCCATTGATACCTTCATATCTTGTATCAGATGTTGCAGACTCTAAAAATCAGCAATTTTTTATGCATATGCAAATGATGCATATGGGAAGCGCTCTGAGAATGAAATAGTTCTTCCCACTTCTCTTCTTCCTAGGATTGTTTCTCTGCCTAGCACAAGTCCCTTATGCTTGAAGCTCATTGTGTGACCTCAGGCACCAGGAATCAGAGGCTGGTGCTGGGAGGGAAACAACTTGGGGAGGCAGAGGCTCAGGAAGTGTTTTGTCATGTCCAGAGCACTTAAAGGAGTTGTCTGGTCTAAAACTACAAGGCTGCAGTCACTCTATGTGACTGCAGACTTGTGAATCGTCAGATCGAGTGCACTGCATGCTGTGAGGATTCGTCAATGCCAAGAATGGCAGTCATTTGACCGCTAGTATGCGCTATGCATTTTCCCTGCCACACTCCGACTAGACTGTTTCCGGCCTTAGTGTATTAAGCACCTAATGCGTTAACTTTAGTTAAGTCTAAGTGTGTGTTATCAGATACTTTCCAGTGGGTTGGTGCACTTCTTCCTGCACAGGCGCAATCTGATAACACCCACTTGGACTTAAAGAGTTAACTCATTACGTGCCAAATACTTGAATTGCTAATATCTATGTAACAGAATGACAAAATTAAAAAATTGCATAAAACATTTTTGCCGGCTCTCCAGCCACTATTACATCGTGTGTCTTGTTCAACATGAAAAAATTGATGGAAGGTCTTCTTTAAAGATTAAAAGAGAAAACAAAAAAACATAAAAGCTGCTAAAGTGCCTTGTCGGCTATGTCCCTCACCCGTGACCCTCATGCATACTGTATACATGATCCGTTTGGTATAGCGTGCATGTCATCTGAATGGAAAGGGGTGTAAGGAATAGAAGATCTAGGTATTGAAATTCTTTACCCTGACATTATTTAACCTGAGATTATCTGGTAGGATACGTATCTGAGGGTCAACTGATCTCACCCTTACAGGTATACATCGTGACTTCCTCATACATATGCATGCTCAATTCAATGTATTGTGCATGCATTCTGAATGGGGAGAAGGGAATAAGCTTCTGCCAAACACCTCTACTGATAGCTTATTTCTCACAAGAATAAAAGATTTGAGTATAGAAATTCAACATGCCCGATTCTTCTTTACCCTGGCAGAATCTGGCAAGAAGCCCCTCTAGGGTCAGTCGGTCCCACCAAAATCATTGGATTTGGCCAATATTAATCTAATGTGTTGGTAAGCCTTCAAAAGGTGGTTCAATACCTAAAAAGCCCTTTATAAATACCTATCTTTAAGCCCTAAGAGGAGGCTTTTGCTGCACTCACTTCCCTGTAGCGTTTATCAAAGCTGCTGAAAGAGGACGTCATCAGGGGACATCGGTGACAGTAGCTGTGGTAAGTGACCACAATGCCAACCCCTGATGACATCCTGGTTCAGTAGAGATGATCGTGAAGTGACCACAGATTCTGTTGTCACCGCATTCTCTTTCCTTGAAACAAATCGTCATCAGGGGGCGGTATTAGAAGGTGTGTGAACAACACAGTCGCCACCCCAGTGACAATTTAAGGGTGGTGATAGAAGCTGTGGGGCAGTACTGCTGTCCATTCACCTTGCTTCTATTACTGCCCTCAAACAAATCATCATAAGGGGGCAGCACTACTGTCACTCACTACTTCTGTCACCGCTCCTGATGACGATTTGTTTCAGGGAAACAGACTGCGGTGTTAGAAGCAGTGACTGAAGATGTAGTTTCTTCTTCATCACCTCTACTTAATTAGGATGTCATCAGGGGATGGTGGTGACAGTAGCTGTGGTAAGTGATCACAGAAACCCCCCCTATGAGATCCTGCTTGAGGATGGGCTGATAGACGCTGTAGAGAAGAGAGTGCAGCCCCAGCCTTAAAAGTCTCAGGAACTAAAGCAAAAAAAACACATATAGGAAATAGCAGCATAAGAAAAAGTGTAGGGACTTTAATAACAAAGCTAATTACAAAAGTGCTTATGGCTTAAAGATACGTATTTATAAAAAAAAGGCTTTATAGGTATTAGACCACACCTTAAAGGACTATTGTTTTTCAACAGTGGAGTGGAGATGCTAGAAAATCCATTTCTTTAAAATTATTGTGATCTAAGAAAAATCCAGAAACTTTTACATACCGCTGAGAAATTTTATGTACGGTAATTAAATTCCATAATATGACAGGAGTTTGTTTCTGACGCATCTTGTTGAAGAATTAATTTGCGTACATCCTTTGTAACTATCGGTATGAGGATGTTGGCGGTCATAACATTCGTCAACTGATGAAACTTTTTGGTGCTTACTAAATACATTGAATTGAACACATTGGGAGAAATTCTTAAAGAGACTGTCAGCACAGAATGACTGTTGTAACCAAGTACAGGCGCTCAGTGCTTCACGGCGGGGCCAATCATTTACATACACCTTCTCACCTGCTAGTTTTCCATCTATCTCCTCCCTTCTCTGTTTCTATGAAGCCAGAGCTCTCAATCAAAGAAGGGGTTGGTGGAGATAGAGGGGAAACAAGCAGGTGGGAAGGTGTATGTAAATGCCTGGCAATGGCATGAAGCACTGAGCGTCGGGACTTAGTTTGAGCAGTCATTCTGTGCTGACAGAGACTCTTTAAATAGAATACACCAGAATCTTACAACATGACTTAAGATTGATAAATCGCATCAAATTTAGAAAAAAAGGGAGCCAACTTTGGTGCAAAAGCTTAAAGGGAATCTGTTACCCCCATTTTTCGTATATAAGATACGGCCACTGCCATCAAGCCCCGATGTAACCTGTAAGATAAGAAAAACTAGTTATATTATACTCACTCGGGGGTCCGGTCCGGTCCGATGGGCGTTGCGGTCCGTGTCCGGCGCCTCCCATCTTCTAGCAATGACGTCCTCTTCCTTGCTTCAGTCGTGCTCCTGCACAGGTGTACTTTATCTTCCCTGTTGAGGGCAGAGCAAAGTACTGCAGTGCACAGGCGCCGGGAAAGGTCAGAGAGGCCCAGCGCCTACGCACTATAGGTCCTCTTCTTTGCCTCTTTGTGGGCATACTTCCCATCTGGGTCCTCACTGATTTACAAGTAATATACCTTCTTGTCCTCCTTATTATTTTTCCCTAATTATGGGCACCTTCATTTACTTCCATTCCTCATTGTCTTCCCCATTTTATAGGCACGTATAGCCTTTTCATCAAATTCTTCCCTCAAGCAGTCGGGTAGGTACCTGAACCCATCCCATTTTCCCTTTTTTTCATGCACTTATTCATGGTTGTTCCTTGTTTTGTGTTCTTTCATTGTATTAATTTATTAAGTTAGTGTTGCTTATGTTTGTTGTGTTTTTTTTGTACTCTATGTTATTTTTTTGTATTGCCGGCTGCCGCCAGACTGATGAAGGTCCAATCTGGACCGAGACGTCTCCTGTTATTTTGACTGCAATAAGACCAAATATTGGATTCTCCTATTAAATTGAGTGCCAAGTTTCTTATTATTATACTTTAGGCTTGGGAACCTACTTGTGCACCACCACAGTAGTGCTATGATATATTTCTAATGAAGCAAGGAGGAGGACGTCATCGCATGAAGATGGGAGGCATCGGACCCAGACCGCTACGCCCATCGGACCAGACCGGACCCCCGGGTGAGTATAATATAACTTGTTTTTCTTACAGGTGACATCGGGGCTTATCTACAGCATTATAGAATGCAGTAGAGAAGCCCCTGATGGTGTTGGTCGTATCTTATAAACAAAAAATGGGGTGACAGATTCCCTTTAATATATATAAATTTGATAGCACTTAGTGAGAAAACTTGTCTATGGTGCCTAATAAGTTGTTTAAATACAGGTGGTCTCACAAAATTATAATATCATCAAAAAGTTAATTTATTTCAGTTCTTCAATGCAAAAAGTGAATCTCATATATTGTATGACCCAACAATGAAGACTAGCTGAAGGCTGCTATCAAAGCAACCTGGGCTTCCATAACACCTCAGCAGTGCCACAGGCTGATCGCCTCCATGCCATGCCGCATTGATGCAGTAATTGATGCAAAAGGAGCCCCGACCAAGTATTGAGTGCATTTACTGAACATACATTTCAGTAGGCCAAAATTTTGGATTTTAAAATATTTTTCAAGCTGGTGTTACAAAGTATTCTAATTTACTGAGATAAAGACTTTTGGGTTTTCATTGGCTGTAAGCCATAATCATCAACATTAACAGAAATAAACACTTGAAATAGATCACTCTGTGTGTAATGACTCTATAGAATATATGAGTTTCACTTTTTGTCCTGAAGAATTGAAATAAATTAACTTTTTCATGATATTCTAATTTTATGAGAAGCACCTGTATATGATATTGTATTTGCGATTTTGGTAAATTTGACACAATTTACTCAATTTCTGTTGTTCCTGATAGATGTGTGTCTGAGACTTTCAGAACTCTGATAGAAGTCAGTAGAAAGAGCCATGATTGAGAAAACATTTCTCCATTCACAGTGGTGCCAGTCGGTGACCCATTCTCCATACAGCTATGGGTCCGAGAAGTGGTGTATTTTCTTGTGACAAGCCTGGCCGCTCACTTTGAACTCGATGAAATGTAAAAATGCATAAGCAATAATTGTAAATATAGAATAAGCTCAAAAGCTAAAGCAAAATACAGTATTTTTAAAAAGATCTACCATTCTGCTTCCAAAGAATAAAAGCCTTTCTCCAGACTGACTTGCTTTAGTTTGAAAGGCTGAGAGAACATCTGATCTAGAAATAATGCAATTACACACATGACTGCTGAGCCTACGGCAACAGTGATATATACACTTGCATGTCCTCGCACACAACACCAATGGTGAAATCAGCGCCAGTTTTTATTCGAGCACATTAAGGGCCCTACTTAAAAAGCTGTGAAGCCGGCACAATTGATGAGTAGTTTTCACATAGTTATATTTTTCAGATAGTGTGGCTGATTTACACTGCCCAACACTTTTTTGGCTCTACACAATGTGTGATGTGGTGGAGAGGCATCTAGAGACAGACAGCTATACTTGTGCACCTCACTACAGACATGGGAGCCCCGTGTTCCAGCCTTTGATACATATATTGTTCTTGTCCATCTTTCAGAAAAGCAATGTTTGGTTTGCTGGAAACGCTGGAGGGACTCCTGGTAGTAGTAACAAGGGATAATGAGATTCACATTTACTACAATGATTTTATAGCTGATCACCATTCAGACTATGAAGGGTCGGCAACTAGTCAAAGTGGAAGAAGTTGGTTCTTGTATTGTATATAGCATTTCATCCACAATAAACATTAGGAAACACAGGAACATCCAACATCTTCTGCCATGAGGTGTCCATGAAGAGGTTATGGTAAAATAGACAAATGGGATATTTGACTGAGTAAAATAATAACACCTACACTCACAT
>JARQOD010000007.1:39356067-39409410 GCA_033576555.1 Oophaga sylvatica
GGTCTCTTTATTTGACCCATTGTTAGATTTTACATGAGCTTTTACAAAAAAAATGACATGCTGTATGTAAAAGCTCATGTTAAAATACATTGACATACGGATTGTCTACGGATTGTCTTGTGATTAAAAATCGCCTTGTACTCGCGGACCATCGCATAGTCTTGTCCATTTTTTCGGTCGGAAATAGACTTTTTTTTCTCGCAAATGGGTATGAGCTTACCCACAGACTTGTATAGGTGCGTGAGAGCCGAATCTCGCTGCCGATCACAGATTGTTCTTTCATGCTGCATTAGCATGAGAAAAGTCACTGATCTGCACTGCTCTATAGTATAACATTGGGCCAAGTACTATCTAATAAAACATCTAAAGCACTCGATCATTTTATACGGCAGTGTAAGTGAGGCCTGAAGGTACGAGTTTTATTATGGCCATGTTCTACAATTTGGTGCTGACTAGAGATGAGCGACTTTTGCCTCCGGGAGGGTCGAGTCGGGTTTCGGACCACACGACTTTCCGAAAAGTTGAGTCGAACGAAATCGGCCGACTATCGGAAAAAGTCGAAAGTCCGACTGAAACTCGACCCGACTCCAATGCAAGTCAATGGGGAAGAAAAGTCGGCAGGGAGTGGAGGACAGTTAACACACCTACAGTGCCCATTTCAATGCTAACGACATCAATTCTTATTACTTAAGCTTGATAACCTTAATTTACTTTATAATAATAGTAACGCATTGAAAACTGGGGGTTATTTGGCTAAAGTTGTGGGGGGGCAGGTCTGGCTCCAGGTTTTCGTGGGCCCCGGGTGAAAGAGTCTCAGTGGGCCCCTTTAATACATACCACAATTCATGCAGCTCCGATACGGCAGAGAAATATAGGTATAGTACAATGACAAATACTTCACTTCTTACATTACATGAGTGATATCTATGTTAAAATCTACAATAGCTCAAAAACCGGACAGTATAGTCCTCCATACAGTATTATGGCCACCATATAATGCGCCATACAGAATAATGAGCCCCATATATTGCTCCATACAGAATAATGAGTCCCATATATGATGCTAAATACAGAATAATGGGCCCAATATAATGCTTCATACAGTATAATGAGCCACATATATTGCTCCATACAAAATAATGAGCTTCATATATTGCTCCATACATAATTGGTCCCATATAATTTTCCATACAGTATATGATGAGCTCCACATAATGCTCCAGTATATGATGGTCCCCATATAATGTGCCATACAGTATAGGACGGTCCCCATAGAGTATAATGAGCCCCACATATTGCTCCATACAGTCTAATAAGTCGCATATAAAGCTCAATACAGTATATGATGGGCCCCATATATTGCTCCATACAGAATAGGCCCCATATGATGCTCCAATATATGATGGGCCCCATGGATGATGCTCCAGTGTATGATGAGCCTATATAATGCTCTATATATAATGGGCCCTGTATATGATGCTCCAGTGTATGATGGGCCCCATTTATAATGCTCCAGTGTATTATGTGCCCCATATATAATGCTCCAATGTATAATGGGCCCATATATTGCTCCAAACATTAAAAAAATTAAATACTTCTCCTCGCTGGGCACTGCTCTACTCTGGACTCCTCAGCGTCGCCATCTTCCAGCTCTCTGCACTGTGACTGTGCAGGCAGAGGGCGCACAGACATGATGTCATTGCGCTCTCTGACCTGAATGTCACTGTCAGGAAACGCGGAAGACGTCACAGCGGTGGAGCAGGGAGAGGTAAGTATTGCAAGTGCTGGGGCCCCGAGCAACCAGGGGGGGGCCTCTCGTACGCACAGGGCCCCTCATAGTACGCCGGTGTCTCTGACGGCGAGTGGGCCCCCCACCTGCTCAGGGCCCCGGCACTTGCCCGGGTGCGCCAGGTGCTGACGCCGGTCCTGTGGGAGGGGTACAGCCCAGTAGGGAGGTGGAAAAACTGGCATATGTTGAGGTGTAGGCTGGACGTTCAGCAGCCGCAAATGGAGGAATTGGAGAAGTCGGAGGAAGAGGAGGACAAAGCAAGCCATTTTGCTGGCAACCTATGTGTCATCAGGGAAGGTGGTACAAAATCCTTTGAAACCCAGGCATGGTTCATTTTAATGAAGGTGAGATCACCAACATTTTGGGTCGACAGCCGGGTCCTTCTTCCTGTCAGGATTGATCCAGCAGCACTGAAGACTCTTTCTGATAGCACACTACCAGCAGGGCAAGCGAGCTCCTGTAAGGCATATTGTGCCAATTCAGGCCAGGTGTCCAGTTTACAGGCCCAGTAGTCAAAGGGGAATGAACTGTGAGGGAGAACATCGATAGGGGAGGAGAGGTAATTTTGAACCATAGTTGACAACTGCTGTCTCCTGTTTGTTGCAATCGATTCAGTATTAACAGTTGTGTGAGCGTTACTCAAGAAATCATTCCACAACATGGTCATGAAACCCCTGTCTCCGACACCACTTCGGCTGTGTGCACCACGAACTCCTCTTCCATGTTGCCCAGTACGGCTCGTGGTAGAACCTGCACCGCTGCTGTGTGCTGGGAATGCCTCTAACAAACGGTTTACCAGAGTTGCTTATTTGTTCGCCAATATTAGCTCTAGGTTCTCCTGTAGCATGATGTTCTGTAATTTGCCTTATAGCGTGGATCGAGGATGCTGGCCAACCAGTAGTCGTCATCCTTCATAATTTTGGCAATGCGGGGGTCCCTTTTTAGGATGCGCAAGACATAATCACACATGTGGGCCAATGTTCCAGGTGTCAATGATGCACTGCCAGTGGTGGGTGGAGGAGCACTTTCTGCCAAATCCACATCCCTCCAGTCACGCACAAACACTGTACCTGACCTTGGCAAGTCAACATTTTCTCTTGCCCCCTGAGAAGCATCCTCCTCCCCAAAATAATCATCCCCCTCATCCTCCTCCTTCTCTCTCCTCCACCTCGTCCAGGACAGTTACCTGAGCAGACAATGGCTGACTGTCATCAAGGCTTCCCTCCTCCTCCTCCGCTGCAGACGCCTGATTAGATATAGATGATAAGTGGGATGCTCATGCTTATGATGGCGTCGTCTGCGCTTACAAGCCATGTGCATTCCTCAAAACACTGAAGGACTTTACAGAGGTCTTTCAGCTTTGACCACTGAACACCCGACAACTCGATGTCTGCCCTCAAACTGCCTGCCCGTGTATCCTCCCACAAATGCATTACAGCCTGCCTCTGTTCGCACAGCCTCTCAACCATGTGCATGGTGGAGTTCCACCTTGCTGCAACGTCTATGATTAGGCGGTGCTTGGGGAGCTGGAGCGATCACTGCAGCCTCTGCATGCGACTGGAGTCTACGGGCGAGCGACGGATGTGCGAGCACAGTCTTTGCACCTTATGGAGCAGGGCTGCTAACTCTGGATAATTATTTATGAAACACTGCACCACCAGGTTCAAGGTGTGAGCCAGGCAAGGTATGTGTCTGAGTTTTGCCAGGGCTATGGCCGCCACAAATTACGGCCGTTATCACTGACTACCTTGCATGGCTCAAGATGTAGACTGCCCAGCCATGACTCAGTTTCTCGCTGCAAGTAGTCGGCCAGTACCTCCGCGGTGTGTCTGTTGTCGCCAAAAGACATCATCTTTAAGACAGCTTGCTGACGCTTAATACTAGCTGTTCGATAGTGGGACACCTCGTGTGCAACACTGGCAGCTGCGGATGGAGTGCTCGTGCGACTGCGCTCTGTCGACGAGCTTTCGCTTCTGGAGGAGGAGGGTCGAACGCCTACAGCCAACTGTTGCCTATACCGTGGGCTAGGCAGCACTGTCCCACCGCCGCTGTCCCCTGTGGACTCTGCATCCACCACATTAACCTAGTGCGCAGTGATGGACATGTAACGGCACTGGCCATGCCTACTGGCCCATGCATCTGTTGTGAGGTGCAACTTTCCACTCACTGATTGTTTGAGTGCATGGACAATGCTGTCTTTCACATGCATGTGGAGGGCAGGGATGGCTTTTCTAGCAAAGAAGTGCCGACTGGGTAGGTCATAGCGTGGGACAGCATAGGCCATGAGCTCTCAGAATGCTGCGCTTTCAACCAAACGGAAGGGCATCATCTCTAATGAGATCAGTTTGGCAATGTAGGTGTTCAAAGCCAGTGTACGCAGATGAGAGGATGAGTACTTTCTTGTCCTAATCAGAGTGTCTCCTAGTGTGAGATGGACTTGAGAGCTGCATATGGGGGAACTAGCGGTGGACATGGCGGACTGAGAGGGGGTTGGTGATGGTGGTGGTGATGGCCTAGATTCAGTCTTTCGTTGGAAAAACACTGTGCTTCCCTGACTGCTTTGGCCTAGCGACGACACCTCAACATTTCTTGCTAGTGGTGTGCTAACCGGTGGGCTTACAGAGGGGGAAGCGATGTAGCGCTGCTGGCTACCTTCAGTCGGAGCAGGTGCACATGTGCTACGTGAGGTTTTGTAGTCCGTCCACGCTTGCAAGTGCATGGTGTTTAAATGTCTAAGCATGCAACTGGTATTCAAATTTAAGAGATTTTTCCCTCGGCTAAAGGTCCTTACGCACTTCTTACAGATAACCTTTGCCTCATCAATAGGATTTTGGTCAAGAAAGTGTCACACGGCACTCTTTCTACTATGGGATAAATTTTCAGGGCTTGCACGCTGTGCTAATTTGACCATCTGGCCAAGCTGTCTTGCAACTCTTTTGTTTTTTTTAATACGTTTTTGGACTGCTACAGGGCTGCCAGATAACCGCAGCTGCGATATCGATGCCTGCTGCGGATCCTCCTCCTCTTCTGAGCTATTGCCAGCAGCACCCTCTTCACCCAATGGATGCCAATCTGGGTTAACAACTGGGTCATCCATCACCTCCTCTTCAATTTCATCTGCACCTTCCTCTGTGTCACCATGTAAGGTGGTAGAGTATGCGGGAAGGGGCACCTGAGTTTCATCAGCATCAGAATCTGGCTCAGTAGACTGCGAGGGCAATACAGTGCTCTGGGTGAATGTACCAGCAGAATCATATAGCAGTGGCTGTGCATCAGTGCACTCCATGTCATATTCATCTTGGACTGGGGAATTCAGGATTTCACTTGATAACCCAGGCATTGTATGTGAAAAGAGCTCCAGGGAGTAATCTGAAGTGTGGCCTGCTGCATCCTTCACTTTTGTTGGGGGTGAAGGACACAAGGAAAGGTGTCGTTCCTGACCAGGAGCCTGCACTAACAACTCAGTGCTTGCAGTTTTTGAAACTTCAGAAGAGGAGGCGATAGAGCTGGAGGCTGTTTCGGCAATGTAAGCCAAAACCTGTTCCTGATGCTCCGGCTTTAAAAGCGGTTTACCTACTCCCAGAAAAGGGAGCCTTCCAGGCCTTCTGGAGCCAGACAATGACGCAGGCGCAACACCTCCTGCCTTAGGTGCTATTATGCTTTTGGCACTACCAGCCGATGCACCACAACCACCATCAGTACCAGCTGCCCCCCTGCCCATGTCCGCGGCCTCTTCCACCATACCTCCTCATGTTTGGGAAAATGTACCAAAAATACCAACAGATATATGGTACTGTATCAGAAGCGTACAGCTGTATACAGTGTAGGGGAAAATTTCAATTTCCGTATATATTTCCGTAGTCACACACAGACGCTCTCTCAGTATGGATTTGACCGTAATACAAAAAGCAGAAAAACGGTACTGTATCAGAAGCGTACAGCTATATACAGTGTAGGGGAAAATTGAAATCTCCGTATATATTTCCGGAGTCACACACAGATAGTCAGCATGTATTTGTCCGTGATACCAGCCGGTACACGGTTGTGTGTGAGGAGCGTACAGCTCTATACAGTGTGGGAAAAAATGAACGCTCGGTAACTGCAGAAAAAAAGAATAAAAGTATTAGTGCTGTGCAAAAAGCAGTCTGCACAGCAGTGTACACACGGCAATACAGCTATCAGGCAGCCTAATAACCAGCGTTTCTGCACACAAGAAAATCCTCCCCTGTCACTGCACACTAACTGTACAGCACAATTGCTATCAGCACAAGCACATAAGAACTTCTCTTTCCAGCCCTAACTCTCTCCCTACTGATAAACAGCATCAGCAACCTCTCCCTACTGTTAAGATCGGCAGAAGTAAAATGAAGGTAGGCGGTCAGGGCTTTTATAGACACTATGAAGCCCCCAAAGCAAGCCAATCACTGCAATGCCCTTCTCTAAGATGGTGGTGGACGCTGCCCATGTCATCTCGTTGTGCACAGTTTACGTCCTTGCTCATTGGCTGAAAAAAGGCGCCTGCAAGCATTATAGGAAAACCGACTTTGGCGCTTGGTTTGCCGAATGCATGGCCGACTTCACTCTATGGTCGGGTTTCGCTCGGCGAAACTCGACTTTGCCGAAAGTCGGCGACTTATGAATTTGACTGACCTGTTTCGCTCAACTCTAGTGCTGACAGATTGTATTTTAACCCAACCTGTGCAAATCTGCTGTCTAAGGGCTCCTTCACACTGGCATCAATTCTCTCTTGGGAGAGACTCAGACTGATTATGCTAATGAGTTTCAGCCAAGTGTCATCTGAGTGAGATTCGATCCTCTCGCATGAGAGAATCGCATCACAGGTGTGGAGAAGACAGAAATCTTAATTTCTCCATCTTTCCCTTTTTCTCTGTGTGGGTACATTGGACTGCACTTGGATGTGATCCGAGTGCAGTCCAATGTTTTACATGCATCAACAGGCTAGTATGGGTGCGTGTGATCCGAATATCTGAGGCACTTACAGCATGCTGCCATTGTTTGCTCTAACTGAACAGACATGAAAAAATAATCTCAGATCTGCACTGCCCCATAGCATAACATTGGGCCAAATGCTATCCAATAAAACATCAGATATCACTCAGCCGTGTTATATAATAGTGTGAACAAGCCCTATAATCAATTTAGACAAGCAATCTTTTGGTCTGTTCATCAGCACTGATTGACGTTACCCAAGTTGTTCGACGCTTGTTTACATAGGTTAGGCTCAGTGACTTCACCGCTTGAGATGGATTGTGCCGTGGGACTTGACTGTATGGCGGACAGGTATGGATTCGATATGGGATTAGGAGTATAATAAAGATTTTTAAACTGTGTAGTGTATTCTTTCATTAAAATACATTCTTCTTATTGTGTGTTTGTTTTTATCCCTTGAATAACTCTAGGATTGGTTATGGAATTTGTTATTGACGCCGCTCCATTCCTAACCCATGCTTAATGTCACCTCACAATAGAAAGGTGACATTAACCCCTTAATCTCACTTGCCACCGCTACAGGGCAAGTTGGAAGAACCCGACAAAACTCCAGAATAGGCGCATCTAATAGATGCGCCTTTTCTGGGCAGCTGCGGGCTGCTGTTTTTAGGCTGGGAGGGCCCATATTTATGGCACCTTACCAGCCTGAGAATAGCAGCCCGCACCTGTATAGTTTTGCCAGGTTGGTTAAAAAAACAAGTGGGATCCCATGTAAGTTTGTTTTTCATTTATTCCCTGCTAGCGCTGTTGCCGGCAGAGCAGGAGAGAATAATGACGGCCAACTTCAGCACCACAAGCAGGGGGACAGCAGCTTACAGTAGCCGCTTCGTCCCCGGCGGCCGTCAATTTTGCGGACCATGCTGCCGGAGAAAAACAGACATGTCTACGTGTTTTGCACACGGACACACGGTCCGGAAAACACGCTGACATGTGCATAGACTCATTCATTTGAATGGGTCTACAGTCATGGCCAAAAGTTTTGAGAATGACACAAATATTATATTTTCACATGATCTGCTGCCCTCTGGTTTTTATGTGTGTTTGACAGATGTTTTTATCACAGACAGAAATATAATAATTGCAAACATATGAGTAACAAAAGCTTATATTGACAGTTAGAATGAGTTAATGCAGCAAGTCAATATTTGCAGTGTTGACCCTTCTTCCTCAGTACCTCCTCAATTCTCCCTGGCATGCTCTCAATCAACTTCTGGACCAAATACTGACTGATAGCAGTCCATTCTTGCACAATCAATGCTTTCATTTTGTCAGAATTTTTAGGTTTTTGTTTGTCCACCCGTCTCTTGATGATTGACCACAAGTTCTCAATGGGATTAAGATCTGGGGAGTTTCCAGGCCATGGACCCAAAATCTCTATGTTTTGTTCCCTGAGCCATTTAGTTATCACCTTTGCTTTATGGCAAGGTGCTCCATCATGCTGGAAAAGGCATTGTTGATCGCCAAACTGCTCTTGGAGGGTTGGGAGAAGTTGCTCTTGGAGGACATTCTGGTACCATTCTTTATTCATGGCTGTGTTTTTAGGCAAGACTGTGAGAGAGCCGATTCCCTTGGCTGAGAAGCAACCCCACACATGAATGGTTTCAGGATGCTTAACAGTTGGCATGAGACAAGACTGGTGGTAGCGCTTACCTTGTCTTCTCCGAATGAGGCGTTTCCTGATGTCCCAAACAATCGAAAAGGGGATTCATCAGAGAAAATAACTTTACCCCAGTCCTCAGCAGTCCACTGCCTGTACCTTTTGCAGAATATCAGTCTGTCCATGATGTTTTTTCTGGAGAGAAGTGGCTTGTTTGCTGCCCTCCTTGAGACCAGGCCTTGCTCCAAGAGTCTCCACCTCACAGTGCGTGCAGATGCACTCACACCTGCCTGCTGCCATTCCTGAGCAAGCTCTGCACTGCTGGTAGCCCGATCCCGCAGCTGAAACACTTTTAAGAGACGGTCCTGGCGCTTGCTGGTCTTTCTTGGGCGCCCTGGAGCCTTTTTGGCAACAATGGAACCTCTCTCCTTGAAGTTCTTGATGATGCGATAGATTGTTGACTGAGGTGCAATCTTTCTAGCTGCGAT
Source organism: Oophaga sylvatica (assembly GCA_033576555.1). NCBI lineage: Eukaryota > Metazoa > Chordata > Amphibia > Anura > Dendrobatidae > Oophaga > Oophaga sylvatica. The sequence goes on from JARQOD010000007.1 coordinate 39,364,952, forward strand.
ACTCTTCCCTGTTAGGCCATTTTTGTGCATTGCAATGATGACTGCATGTGTTTCTTTAGAGATAACCATGGTTAACAGAAGAGAAACAATGATGCCAAGCACCAGCCTCCTTTTAAAGTGTCCAGTGGTGTCATTCTTACTTAATCATGACAGATTGATCTCCAGCCATGTCCTCATCAACACCCACACCTGTGTTAATGGAGAAATCACTGAAAAGAGGTTAGCTGGTACATTTAAGGCAGGGCTGCAATGATGTTGAAATGTGTTTTGGGGGATAAAGTTCATTTTCTAGCCAAATATTGACTTTGCAAGTAATTGCTGTTAAGCTGATCACTCTTTATAACATTCTGGAGTATATGCAAATTGGCATTAGAAAAAGTGAAGAAGTAGACTTTGTAAAAATTAATATTTGTGTCATTCTCAAACTTTTGGCCATGACTGTACGTGTGTCAGTGTCTCCGGTACGTGAGAAAACTGTCACCACACGTACCAGAGACCCTGACGTGTGAAAGGGGCCTAACCAGCAGAGGAAAAGCCCATAGCGAGGGGCTGATTTTAATAACCTGGGCAAGGGACCATACCCCATAAGGTTCCCATGCTATTAATAACAGCTCACAGCTGTCTGCTTAGCCTTTACTGGTGAATTTACAGGGGACACCAGGAGAAAAAATGACATAGGGTCCCCCTATAAAGTCAAACCAGCAAAGGCTAGGCAGACAGCTGTGCTTTGATATTAATAGCCTATCAAGGGGTCAGAGATATGCCCCCCAGGCTACCAACATCAGCCCTCAGCCACTTCAGAAAAGGTGCATCCATAAGATGTGCCAAATCTGGAGCTTAGCTTCATTCTTCCTCCTTGCCCTGTGGTGGTGGCAATTGGTTTATAGGGTTGGGGTTGATGTCACCTTTGTATTGTCAGTGTAACGCCGCTGTGTTTGTACTCTGTTTACCTGGCGTTACCCTGCATATCTCTGCTTTAACCCTTCGCTCCTTTCCCCTTTCTCCTTTCTAATGAGCTGGAATGCTGTTGTCAGTTACCTGTGTTGGTGCTGCTCAGTTCGTGGTTCCACTGCATAGCCATACATGCGTGAGTGGCTCCGATGTGCTGCATGACCACCCACTTGTGCTGTCTCTGGCTGCCACTGTGGAAAGCTATCTGCGGGTTGCAAGGTCCTCTACAGTTGTGCATGACTTAACACGTGTGTTCAGGCTTGCAGCCGCTGCCAGATGGCCTTTGCTATGCTGATTTGTGCCTGGCTGTGCTTAGGGTGCCGCGGCCACACCTCCCCTGCTTTTATGATGAATGGGTGTGTGCTAGAATTGCTGCTCCATCCTATCACTATGAGGCAGCTCCTATATAAAGTTCCTCTGCCCTGTGGACTTATCCTGTTTATGTGTTGGTACCAAAGTCCTAGTCCTGATTCATGCTATGTGTGTTCCTGAAGTCCTGATTCCTGCTGTGTTGTGTTCCTGAGGTCCTTCTGTATCCTGAACTCTGTGCCCAGTGACTGTGACTCTTTGCTAACTGACTTTCTGTGAGCTAACCTGGGTTCATCTTTGAAGTAGGAGTCTGGTGTGTCTGCTGAGTCTCTGCTACTCTGTGCTCAGCTTGTTATTCGGTGCAATCCCCAGCCAGCTCCAGTTCAACCTGGCGGGGCTTGCACCAGACCGCTGGGGTTCCTTTTTAGGTCGCTGCCAGATGGCTGGAGCCCGATGTCCGTGGCCTCTTGTCCGGAGCCTGATGATTGCTGCCTGATGCCCGGTGTCTGATGATCACTTCCAGATGTCCGGGTCCTATCCTTCCCTGCCCGATGCCCGGAGCCTGCCGATCGCTGCTAGATGTCCGGAGCCTGATGACTGCAGCCTCATTTCTGGAGCTTGATGTCCACAGCCTGATGTCCGGAACCTGTCGATCGTTTCCAGATGTCCAGAGTCCGATGCCAGTGTTCTGATGTTCTACCTGAGATCCGAATCCTGATGTCCTCGTGTCCTGCCTGAGAGCTGATGTCCGGCTTGTGCCCTGATGATCTGATGTCCGGCTCGAGTCACAATGTCCTGATGTCCTACCTGATGTCCTGATGTCCAGTTCGTGTTCCGATGTCCAGTCCGTGATCCGATGTCCCATCCGTGTTCCGATGTCCAGACCGTGTTCCAAAGTCCAGTCCGTGTTCCGAAGTCCAGTCTGTGTCCAGATGTCCAGTCCCTGGTTCTGGTGGTCCAAGTTGTGCTCTTAAGCCGGTCCCACTTGTGTTCCTGGATGGATTCCTCCTCCGTGGTTTCCGGGAGTCTCCAGCTCTGTTCCCCGGTGACGGTCACGCCAGTGAGTCCTGGACCTGACCTGCTGATGTCCGGTGCTGTAGTGCCAATGTTCCTGGACCTGTGCTATCCTTGTTTTGCTTATGTTCTGATTTCCTGCAGATTCCCTGGGGTCTTACCGGTGATGGCTCCTGCCATTGTCTGAAGGCTGCCTGAGGTCAGTATCTGATGCTCTCCTGCTGTGCCTGTGCTATGCCTGAGAGAGAGGCCATCCTAGTATGCCCGTGCCAGATAACCCTGGACTGCATCAACCTGTGATGACCCTAGCCATCATCTGAAGTCTGCCTGAGGTTGGTGTCTGATGTCCTCCTGCTGAGCCTGTGCTACGCCCGAGGCCTGAGAGAGAGGCCATCCTAGTATGCCCATGCCAGTCAACCCTGGACTGCGTCAACCCGTGATGACCTCCTGCCATCGTCTGAAGCTAGTCCGAGGTCGGTGTCTGATGTTCTCCTGCTGTGCCTGTGCTACGCCTGAGGCCTGAGAGAGAGACCATCCTAGTATGCCCGTGCCAGATGACTCTGGACTGCGTCAACCCGTGATGACCTCTTGCTTCACCTGTCAACCTGTGATGTGTTTCCTTCGTGATGTGCATATTCCGGAACCTGGTGTTTACAGGTCTTTTGCTTTAAGTAAACTTTATGTTTCTTCATACCTGAAGTTGTGCGGTGTCCATTAGTCCTGCATATGGCCATCTTGTCCACAAGCTCAACTGCCACAGACCCCAGTCACTACCCTTCCCTACACCAGGTAGGCCCGGGTCCCCCCTGTGGTCCAGTGGGTGCACATTCCACGATCACTTGGGACGCATCCCTGTCGTCGTTATGGTTCGACGACATGGGAGCGTTGGCTGGGTAAGCCACGCTGCGTCCCCAATCGTAACAGTCAGGTGACATAAAGCCAAGGGGTTAGTAATGGAAAGGCACTTGCGGTGATCTCATGAGGTCACCGCAGTTCGTCGGACCACTCACACTGAAGTGTGGGAATGCAGCTTCAAGTACCGGCGGTGAACTCTATGATGACACCGCTAGTCACTGAGCCTGCACTTGCAGCACCACATTCTGCCATAGTTTTCAGCATGGATATCGCATCACAGCTCGGTGCAGGTTGAAAACTAAATATCACAAAGATGGATTACGGCGTGGGACTTTATGGCTTATCTGCACTTCGGACAGGTGAGGGATATAGTTGTTTATTATTTTGTTTTTTTTACAGGGGACATGGGCATCAGTGGATTAGGCGTAAGGTGAGTATTTTTGTTTATTATTTTCTGTTTTTACAAGTGACAGGAGCTTCAATGGAATAGGAGTAAGGTGAGTATAGCTGTGTTTTTAATTTTTAAATAATTTTTAAACAACAAGGTGTTGATTTTAATTTAAAATAAAGGACTTTATTCTACCTCTCCATTACTATCCCTTGGGCTTGAAGTCACCTGACAATACAAAGGTGACATGAACCCCTACACTATCACCCTGTGGCAATGGCAAGTACAAAAATTGAAGCTAAGTGCCAGATTTGGTGCATCATGTGGATGTGCCATTTCTGGGGTGGCTGAGGGCTGATGTTGGAAGCCGGGGGGCAGGGCCGGCTCCAGGTTTTTATGGGCCCCGGGCGAAAGAGCCTCAGTGGGCCCCTTTAACACAGACCATGATTCATGATGCACAGATACTGCAGAGAAATATGGGTACAGTACAATGCCAAACACTTCACTTCTTCCATTACATGACTAATATCTATTGTAAATTGTACAATAGCTCAAAAACCGCCAAATCCTCACAGCGCACAGAACAGACTGGACAGTACAGTCCTCCATACAATATTATGGGCACCACAGTCTCCCCCTCATCACCCATATAATACCCCATGCAGGATGTCACCCCTCATATAATGCTCCATACAGAATACTGGACCCAAAATAATGCTCCATACAGGATACTGGTCCCCATATAATGCTCCATACAGGATACTGGTCCCCATATAATGCTCCATACAGGATACTGGTCCCCATATAATGCTCCATACAAAATATGGAGCTCTCCTCTGCGCTGTACTGCGTTCTGCACTGTTACAGCTCAGGAAAGGGTGCTGTGGAAAGACTCCCCATTATCATCATGATTTCCTCCTCATCATCATCATTGCCTCCTTATCATCATCATTGTCTCCCCATCATCATCATGGCCTCCCCATTATCATCAATGCCTGCCCATCATCATCATCTCCTCCCCATCATCATCAATGCCTGCCCATCATCATCATCTCCTCCCCATCATCAATGCCTGCCCATTATCATCAATGCCTGCCAATCATCATCATCTCCTCCCCATCATCATCAATGCCTGCCCATCATCATCAATGCCTGCCCATTATCATCATCTTCTCCCCATCATCATCATGGCCTCCCCATTATCAGCAATGCCTGCCCATCATCATCTTCTCCCTATCATCAATGCCTGCCCATTATCATCATCTTCTCCCCATCATCATCAATGCCTCCCCATTATCAGCAATGCCTGCCCATCATCACACACAGACAGCACACAAGCACTCTCTCACATACATACACACACACACAAAGCACCGCACTACATACATACAGACACACACAGAGACACACATACACACAGAGACACACACACACACACGTCGCACCTCCAGCGTCCGCGCTCTCTGCCACAGCCGGCCGCTGAATGATGACGTCATTCAGCGGCTCTGCTGTGAGAGGAAGCGCCGGCGCCCCCTGGAGCCCGGAGCTGCGGCAGCGGAGGCACGGGAGAGGTAAGTATTGTGCCAGCTGATGCCGGGGCCCTGAGCAAGCGGGGGGGGGGCCCAGTGGTGGCGCTGACACCGCTCTCCTCCGCTAACGGGGGCGGGGGTGCCAGACGGCGAGTGGGCCCCCCCCGCCTGCTCAGGGCCCCGGCACTTGCCCGGGTGTGCCGGGTGCTGACGCCGGCCCTGCCGGGGGGGCAATATCTCTGACCATTTCCCAGGCTATTAATATCAACCCACAGATGTATGTTTAGCCTTTGCTTGTTGGAATTCATAAGGGGACCCGATGTCATTTTTTATCTGGGGACTCCGAAAATTCACCAGGAAAGGCTAAGTAAACAGCTATGAACTGGGATTCATATTAGGTATTGTACCTTGTCCTAGCTTATTAAAATCAGGCCCCAGTTGTGGGCTTTCCCTCTGCCGGTTATGAAAATTGCACGGAAGCCCACAAAGTTTTTTTCATTTAATTATTTATTTTACACAGGAGGGACACAGCTGCTCCTGAAACAACTCTCAGAGCGAGCAGGATACATTGATGAGAGCTGCGTTCAGCAGCCGGCCGGTGCCAGTGAATAGCGCGAACTGTACCGCTTGTTCCTAGGCGCTGGTACATGTCATGCTGATGATACCCGCATGTTATCCGTGTGTCACCAGTGTGCAAGCACGCATTTTGTCCGTGCTGCACAAAAAAATCTGACACTTTGTGTGAAAATCCTGACATGTATGCACCACCACTGTATACAATGGGTGTGCGTATGTCCATATTTGCAATCCTTAGAAAACGAACCACATACGGATATAAAAAACAGATGTGTGAAGAAGGCCTTACAAAGATTATAACCGTCAGCACACGGACAGCACACTGATGCTACCTCTGTGATGTGCATAATTTTTTGTAGATCGTACCCTTGTATTGGTACTTTTCATCTGTGTCGCTCATAAAAGATGGACATGCCCATTACTTTGCATTGACACATTGTTGTCAAAAAAAACATGGACATGTGAATAGCCCCATAGACTAGTAATGGATATGTGTTCTATAGGTGAAAACCACAGATAGAACCAGAGGCGTAGCTAGGGTTTTGGTTTAGGGGAGGCTAAACTTCTGAGTGGGCCCCTAACCAGAGAACCTCAGCAAATGACCGCGCTGTTGCCAAAAATAATCTATATATAAAAAGACCAATATTAATATCACCGCCATATGGTCAGTGACAAATAATACCAGTCCTACAGAACATATAATAGATTACAGCAGAGTTACAGATAATGACTTACCGCTGATGTTCTTTCTGATGGAATCGTTCACTTTTCATGTCTTTTCCATCTGGCCCAGACCGACATGATGACTCCTCCAGCCAGGACTCGACTACAGAGAATACAACAAAGACACGTTTCACTTCTCATATTTTCAGCACTGTCACGGTCACCGATTGGACTATTCTCAACCTGTACAAACTCCTCATCCTGCTGATACCCCAATACTGAGCTGCTGCCGTATGTGTCCCTATTACTGCACCTGATACCCCAATAATGAGCCGCTGCTGCCATATGTGTCCTTATTACTGCTCCTGATACCCCAATACTGAGCCACTGCTGCCGTATGTGTCCTTATTACTGCTCCTGATACCCCAATACTGAGCCGCTGCCGTATGTGTCCCTATTACTGCACCTGATACCCCAATACTGAGCCGCTGCTGCCGTATGTGTCCCTATTACTGCCCTTGATACCCCAGTACTGAGCTGCTGCCGCCGTATGTGTCCCTATTACTGCCCCTGATACCCCAGTACTGAGCCGCTGCTGCCGTTTGTGTCCCTATTACTGCTCCTAATACCCCAATACTGAGCCGCTGCTGCTGTATGTGTCCCTATTACTGCACCTGATACCCCAATACTGAGCCGCTGATGACCTATGTGTCCCTATTACTGCCCCTGATACCCCAATCCTGAGCCGCTGCTGCCGTATGTGTCCCTATTACTGCACCTCATACCCCAATACTGAGCCGCTGCTGCCGTATGTGTCCCTATTACTGCACCTCATACCCCAATACTGAGCCGCTGCTGCCGTATGTGCCCCTATTACTGCACCTCATACCCCAATACTGAGCCGCTGCTGCCGTATGTGTCCCTATTACTGCACCTTATACCCCAATACTGAGCCGCTGCTGCCGTATGTGTCCCTATTACTGCACCTCATACCCCAATACTGACCCGCTGCTGCTGTATGTGTCCCTATTACTGCACCTCATACCCCAATACTGAGCCGCTGCTGCCGTATGTGTCCCTATTACTGCACCTGATACCCCAATACTGAGCTGCTGCCATATGTGCCCCTATTACTGCACCTGATACCCCAATACTGAGCCGCTGCTGCCATATGTGCCCCTATTACTGCACCTGATACTCCAATACTGAGCCGCTGCTGCCGTATGTGTCCCTATTACTGCCCCTATTGTGTGGTTCTGTGTGACCTCTAAATTCTAAAGCACCCCTCTATAATACAGTAATGCTAGGTGCAAGTGCCCTAGAAAAAAGTGCCCACATTTTGTCCCCTAGAATGTAATAATGGCCTGTGTGCTCCTTTGACAGTCACAGTAACCAGAGTTCCCCTATAACAATAAGTGCCCACTTTACATTTAATAATGTCACGAGTCTCCCCCCTGTACAGCTCCCCTATACACAGTATGATGCCCCCTCACTGGATATTTACTGACCCCTTAATATTCCCAAACTATTTAATGACTCCAACACTGTATGATGGCCCCGCCACTATAATCCCCACACTGTATGATGGCCCCCTCACGGTAATCTCCACACTGTATGATGGCCCCTAGATAGCATCCATATACCATAATACACCAGATAGTCCTCAATACAGTATAATGCAGCCCCCATAGGCAGCCTTTATATTATAATAAACCTCCATAGGCAGAGTCTATAATATAATGCACTCCCCATAGGCAGCCGCTATATTATAAGGCACCCCCATAGGCAGCCTCTGTTGTATAATGCACTCCCCATAGACAGCCTCTATATAATGCACCCCAATAGGGAGCCTCTGTATAATGCACCCCAATAGGGAGCCTCTGTAGTATAATGCACTCCCCATAGGCAGCCTCTGTAATATAATGCACCCCCATATAGAGCCTCTGTATTATAATGCACCCCCATATGGAGCCTCTGTAATATAATGCTCCCCCATATGGAGCCTCTGTATTATAATGCACTCCCCATAGGCAGCCTCTGTATTATAATGCACCCCCATATAGAGCCTCTGTGGTATAATGCACACCCATATGGAGCCTCTGTACTATAATGCACCCCAATAGGGAGCCTATGTGGTATAATGCACCCCCATGTAGAGCCTCTGTAGTATAATTCACCCCCATATGGAGCCTCTGTAGTATAATGCACCCCCATAAGGTGCCTCTGTAGTGTAATGCACCCCCATATAGAGCCTCTGTAGTATAATGCACTCCCTATAGGCAGCCTCTGTAGTATAATGCACCCCCATAAGGTGCCTCTGTAGTGTAATGCACCCCATATGGAGCCTCTGTAGTATAATGCACCCCCATATAGAGCCTCTGTAGTGTAATGCACCCCCATATGGAGCCTCTGTAGTATAATGCACCCTCATTACAAAAAAAAAAAAAACAATACTCACCTCTCTTGCTCCCGGCTCCTGCGCTGCTCACTGCTCTCCTCTCGTCTCCTGACAGCGAGCGCCGGGCAGTGACGTCATCGCGCCCGCTGTCAGACACTGAGAGGGGGATTATGGGAGAGAAGGAGCGCTCGCTCCTTCTCTTACAATGCGGTCAGCTGTATTGGCTGGATGCCGATACAGCTGACCCTCCAATGACGGGCGGGGGGCCCACTGCTGGCACCGGGCCCCCTACTGTCTGCTCAGGGGCCCCATAGCGGCCGGGCGGCAGAGCAGGGAGAGCGATTCTCCCTGCTCTGCCGCAGAATGTAACTGTATCGGCGCGCTGTGCACGCCGTTACAGTTACAGTAGCATAGCTCCGGGTGGGCCCCCTCAGAGCGCGGGGCCCGGGGCCACCACCCCTCTGCCCCCCGGTAGCTACGCTACTGGATAGAACACATGCGTGCAACATGCATGTCTGAATGAGACTTTACACTGGGCGATGTGCTGTCGATAACAATGATTTTCAAGCCGGAATCAAGATCCAATCAGCCAATCGCAAGTAGGTTTATATGGGATGACAATCATGTAAAAGCATTCTAAGGCCACATTCACCACGTTCAGTATTACGTCAGTTTTTGTAAGAATAACCAGGAGTGGGTGATGAATACAGAAGTGGTGACGTGTTTCCATTACACTTTTCCTCTGATTGTTCTACTCCTGAATTTGGCTTACAAACACTGATGTAAAATACTGACCAAATACTGAACATGTGCACGTGGCCTACGGGCTTGTACACACGACTGTATTTTCGGTCTAACTGCTGTCCATGAAAAAATGGACAACACTCAGACCAATGTTATTCAATGGGGCACTGTGAACGATTTTTTTTTCACTGGCCGAATCTGCGTGTGAAGAAAATCGCAGAGTGTACCAGTTTCTAACGTGAATCAGATGAGAATCGCCCATTCAAGTCTACGAGTGCATAAAAAAAAAAATTGGATGCCAAACAGGTAGACAGTATAGCATCTGATTTTTACAGATTATTATTATTATTATTATTTATTTATATAGCGCCATTAATTCCATGGTGCTGTACATGAGAAGGGGTTACATACAAAGTTATAGATATCGTTTACAGTAAACAAATTTACAATGACAGACTGGTACAGAGGGGAGAGGACCCTGTCCTTGCGGACTTACATTCTACGGGATAATGGGGAAGAAACAGAAGGTCGGGGGTGATATATTGCAATATATTGCAATTCGGTAAAATAGGAAACTGTAAATGGTCCTGTAAATGATCAATAGCTGCTGTTGTAAAGAAACAGATTATATACAGACAGAACATGGATGACAGGCAGGAAAAATCATCCCACTTATCTGGATTAAAAGAAAACAAGATGTTGGTACTGTATAAAAAAGATTATTTGCTTACTTCAATGTCCATTTATTATGCCATGCCTCTGCTCTTTTTTGTATATATTTGTGTTTTTTTCAGATACTTTATTATAACATGCCTGATGAAGAGACCAACAAAGTCTTGAAAGCTTGCTTTGTAACATCATTTATTTAAATTTTTTAGCCATTAAAATGTATCATAACTACAAGATTAGTATTTTCATCACTTATCTGGATGAAACTCTACACGATTTTTCACATGTTCTTGTGAACCTACCCGTATGAACACCATTTGGGCTCATACTCACTGGCTGGAAAAAAATCGGTCCGTTTTCTGCAGGAAAAAAACGGTACATTTGTTGTAAAAAGGCATGCGATTTTGATGCGATTTTAAATCGCACCATGCGTTTTCCATCAGTTTTCCATCTGTATGCAATGCGATTTTAACATGAAGTTTTACATAGAGCAGTTATCTCTATGTAAAAAGTCATGTAAAAATCACATTGTAAAAAAAAATGTACACAAAAAGCAAATAATTATATATATATATATATATATATATATATATATATATATATATATATATATAGGTCATACACTTCTACATAGTATAATAGCCGCTAATTCATCCCCGGCTATACTGTAAAATCACACTGACAGCTTTAATAAAGAATAGAAACAATACATATACACACATAGAATACATATATATATATATATATGTAATTGTGACATATATTTACATATATTTAAAGTTCATACACTTCTACATACTGTAATAGCTGCTAATTCAATTGCCGGCTTTTGTGAAATCACAAAAGCTGACATGAAATGATACATTGTTTAGACACAGTTAATCATGTCATTTCATGTATTTTGATATATGTTTTTAACTTACAATTACATAAGTGTATGTGTGCAAAATTTCAGACATGTAGGGGTTAATTAAAGGTGTAAATTCGTTGAAAAAAAATGCGTGGGCTCCCGCTGTATTTTCTCCACCAGACAGACAAAGCAAGCGAGTGGGGGCAAATAATAACAGCCTAGGGAGGGTACATTTTTTTTGTGCCCCCCCTGGCTACTAACATCTGCCCCCAGACACCCCAGAAAGGGCAAATCTCTAATTAGATTCGCCCTTTCTGGCACTTTGCCCGTCTATTCCCATTGCCCTGTAGCGGTGGCGAATGGGTTAATAAGGGGTTAAAGCCACCTTGCAATTGAAAGGTCACTTTAAGCCAGGTTAATAATTGAGAGCTGTCAATTAGACAACTATCAATTATTAATCCTATTGAAGTAAATAAAAAAAACACACACACTTTAAGAATAAATAATTTTAATGAAATAAAAACACATATTTTTGACCATCTTTTATTTTACTCTTAATCCGTGCGAAGCCCTTGATCTCCTAAAATAAATATAAAATAATAAAAAAACATTATTCTTACCTATCTGGCGATCTGTCACGTCCACGATGTAATCCTTCACAAAGGGTTAACTAGCAATCAGCTAAGCAGCGCAAGTAATGCTGCGTGCTCAGCTGATAGCTCCTGAATGAATGAGCTTATCTCCTGGGGACAGGAGAGGATGTGATTAATGAATGAAGCTTAATTGATTGTCTCCCACTTTCACTTTAGGTCAGGTCACTGAAGTGAAAGTGGCAATAAATCAATTAAGCTCCATTCATTAATCTCTTCCTCTCCTTTCGCTGGGAGAGGAAGTTATTCATTCAGGGGGTTACAGCTAGGAGACAGCATTAGCTCTCTGCGAGCTGTAACCTGTTAACCCTTTCTGATGGATTACACCGTGGGACCTGACTGTACATCGGATTGGTAAGAATAATTTTGCTTTTTTATTTTATTTTTATTACAGGAAATGGTTTTAGCAGGAAAATAAAATATGGTCAAAAACTGTGTGATTATTTCATTAAACTTCTTTTTTATTAAACTGTGTGTGTTTGATTTTTCTTTCATACAATAGGATTAATAATTGATAGTTGTTTAATTGACAACTCTCAATTATTAACCTGGCTTACAGTCACCTTTCAATTGCAAGGTGGCTTTAACCCCTTATTAACCCATTCGCCACCGCTACAGGGCAATGGGAATAGACAGGCAAAGTGCCAGAAAGGGCAAATCTAATTAGAGATTTGCCCTTTCTGGGGTGTCTGGGGGCAGATGTTAGTAGCCAGGGGGGGCACAAAAAAAATGTACCCTCCCTAGGCTATTATTATCTGCCCCCACTCACTTGCTTTGTCTGTCTGGTGGAGAAAATACAGCGGGAGCCCACGCATTTTTTTCAACGAATTTACACCTTTAATTAACCCCTACATGTCTGAAATTTTGCACAAATACACTTATGTAATTGTAAGTTAAAACCATATATCAAAATACATGCAATTACATGGTTAACTGTGTCTAAACAATGTATCATTTCATGTCGGCTTCTGTGATTTCACAATAGCCGGCAATTGAATTAGCGGCTATTACAGTATGTAGAAGTGTATGAACTATAAATATAAATATATGTATGTGTTACAATGACATGTATATATAATATATATATATATTATAATATTTATATTATATATATATAATATATATATATATATATATATATATAATGTATTCTATGTGTATGTATCTAGTGTTTTGTGAGCTGTCAGTGTGATTTTACAGTAGCCGGGGATGAATTGCTGGCTTTTCAAAGGAGACTGGTGCGTATAAATCGGACAGCACGTGCATGGTGCGAGTGCTGTGCGTTTTTTAATCGCACCCATTGACTTGCATTGGCGATTATCATCCCAAAATCGCATCAAATCGCAGCATGCTGCAATTTTTTTCTCACACCAATTTCTGATGAGAAAAAAATTGCAAATGAGAATTCACCTATTGAATAACATTGGTCAGATTTGAATCCGATTTTTTTTCCTCTGATTATCATCCGTTTTCGGCGCCAGTGAGTATGAGCCCTTTCACTGATTTTCAGCCTTTCTAAATCTTCTCTTCCAGCATGTTTGCTGTATGCAGTTGTAAGTCAGGTCAATAACTGCAATAAAGTTAGGCTGTGTTTCCATGGTCCGGAAACACAGCGCTTTGGACGGAGCAGAAAGTCCGCTCCGCCCAAAGCCTCGCCCCCTTTTGAACACGTGGTCATTCCGGATGTGTTCATGGAACACATCCGGAACACATCCGGAATGACCGCAGGGCTACATAGCCCTGTGTTATTTCCCTTGCAGCACCGCAGCGGCGCCGCAAGGGAATAGGACATGCTGCGGTCTAAAAAGACGCGCCGCATGTCCGGAAACGCAGGTCTTCCACCTGCGTGTTTTGAAGCATAGTGGAAATGGGATTTCTTGAAATCCCCTCCACTATGCTGTAACATCTGGACGCTGCGTGTTTGACGCTGCCCAGCGCACAGCGTCAAACACGCAGCAAATCCGGACTGTTTCCTGACCGTGGAAACATACCCTTAGGCTTCATACAAAAAAAATGTGTTGTGATTAGTGATGAGCAAACGTGCTCGGGTGAGGTGTTTTCCGAACATGTTCAGATGTTATCCGTACTCAAATAATATGTAGAGTCCCCGCGGCTGTTTGACAGTCGCAACACATTCAGGGATTGTCTAACAAACAGGTAATCCATGCATGTGTTGCAGCTGTCGAATAGATGAGAGACATGCAGCTGTGGGGACTCAAACATATTATTCGAGCACGCTAAAGACATTTGGTTAGCACCCGAGCATGCTCAGATAACACCTTATCCCAGCACGTTCGCTTATTACTAGTCATGATACATCAGATGCCATATTAGGCTAGGGTCACACATGCGAGAAACTCGCATGAACACCCGGCACTGCCGCCGGCACTCGGACCGGAGCGTGCGCTGCATAGAAATACATGCAGCCCCACGCTCCGGTCCGAGTGCCAGGTGTTCATGCGAGAGACTCGCACGAGAATTGTGCGAGTCTCTCGCATGTGTGACCCCGGCCTTATTAAGGTATTCATTTTCCTCTAGAACTTTTTCTTCTTGGGAATAATATATGGTGTATAAAGTGTACGTGGGGGCTGCATTTGCCATCTTCAAGCCCTGTCCTCACAACTTGCTAAGACCTGAGAGATTACTGTTACTATTGTACACAGGGAAAATTAAAGAAAACAAAGTGACATTTCCAAACTGCTTAGCTGCTTAGGTAACTAGTTTCCAAAATTCCAAAGTCTTAGTTTTCTATTACTACAGGTAAAATGTATTTCTATATTTATTTCCACAAATCATTTCAGTATGTGTTATTTTTATTGTAATTATTTTGACTTACTATAGTGCAGCCAGCAACTCTTTGACTAGCTGAGCTCGGACTTTAAGCTGGCTTTTAGAGCTAGTAAATACTAACTACCAGTGCTGATTAATGCACTTGGCCTTGTGTTATGTCTGGGTTAATTCTGTATGTAATTGCCTCCCTGCAAGACATTAAAGGTAACTATATACAAAGCAGATAAAACAGAGAAACGACACTGACATCTTGAGGCTACGAGCTGCATACAATAAAAAAGTAAAAAAAATGTATTTTCTACTGTAATCGCTTTCTATGTGTTTTTCCTACAGCTACATGCCAGATTCAGCTCCTGCTTATTATCTTTATATAAGTCAATCAATGCTTAATTAATAACCAATTCACATGGGCCAACAAATCTGTATGGGGGCAAAACATTTGTTAGTACGATCATTCTGTCAATATACAACATGCATGTTGTCAGCAGCACATCTCCTGTTTACATGGGGCAATGTTCTGCCAACAATGATGATTTTTTGAGGGCATAAACAATCTGATCACCTGACAAATTAGTATTTTGCTTGTTCTATAGTTGATCGATGACATGTTTACATAGGAGGATGATCGAGAATTAACATTCTTATGAGTACTCACTTGCGAATTATCAATCCGTGCAAAAGAGCCTTAGCCACATTCATACATTCAATATTTGGTCAGTATTTTACATCAGTATTTGTAAGTCAAAATCATGAGTGGGTGAAAAATGCAAAAGTGATGCACGTGTTTCTATTATACTTTCCCTCTGATTGTTCCACTCCTGACTTTGGCTGGTAAATACTGATGCAAAATACTGACCAAATACTGAAATGTGTGAACATGGCATTCAGGTAAAGCCAATAGTTTGAGTTGGACTCATTGTAATTAGTAATGAGCGAACGTGGTCCGAGCACACTCATGTGTTACCCGAGCATCTGAGAATGCTCGTATATTATGTTCGAGTCCTTGGGGCTCCATGATTTGGAGTGGAGTGGAGTTCTATGCAGCCGCTCGCTCCACTCCCGAGTGCCGGAGCCAGAACTGGGATTTCACATGCGAGTGTCGGACGACTTCGTCGCATGTGTGATCCCGGCCTTAGGCCTGTTTCACACATCCGGCGGGCGCCTAAACGGCGCCCCCGGCATTTTGCCGCAGCGCCGCATGTGAAAAGCTTTCACACTTCCGGCGGCCAAAATGCGGTTTTTTGCCGGATGGTTTCTGATGCTTGGAGAGATAAGAAACCATCCGGCAAAAAAAAAAAAAACGTTACATGCAGCGTTTTTTTCCGGACGCCGCAATGTACATTTGCGCCGCATCCGGACAAAACCGCATGCAACGCATTGACATGCGGCGCCATCCGGCGCTAATGCATGTCAATGCGAAAAAAGCCGCATGCGGCGCATCAGATTTTCAGATGCGGCGCTGCGGGAAAATGCCGGGGGCGCCGCAAGGGGAAAAACGGATATGTGAAACAGGCCTTAAAGGGAGTCTGTCACCCCATTTTTTGATTATAAGATACGGCCACCGCCATGTATCTACAGCATTCTGTAATGTTGTAGATAAGCCCCGATGTCACCTGAAAGAGAAGAAAAATGAGTTATAGTTTACTCACCCAGGGGTGGTCCACCGTCCGGTCCGGTCCGATGGGTGTCGCGGTCCGGTCCGGCGCCTCCCATCTTCTAGCGAAGCCGTCCTCTTCTTTGTGTCCTGTTGCGGCTCCTGCGCAGGCGCACTGATCTGCCCTGGTGAGGGCAGAGCAGAGTACTGCAGTTTGCAGGCGCTGGACCTCTCTGACCTTTCCCGGCGCCTGCGCGCTGCAGTACTCTGCTCTGCCCTCACCAGGGCTGATCAGTGTGCCTGCGCAGGAGCCACGACGGGACGCAAAGAAGAGGACGGCTTCACTAGAAGATGGGAGGTGCCGAACCGGATGGCGGACCGCCTCTGGATGAGTATAATCTAACTCGTTTTTCTTCTCTTTCAGGTGACATCGGGGGCTTATCTACAGTATTACAGAATGCTGTAGCTAAGCCCCTGATGGCAGTGGCCGCATCTTATACTCGAAAAATGTGGGGTTGGACAGGAACTCCTTTACAACTCCAGTGAGGATTCCCACTAACAATATAGGCTATATCATACATGCAGGCTTGCACTGGACTCGGAACATGAAATCCAAACGAACACTCCCAGCACGTGCGCATCGGGGTTAAAAACTACCCATGTGTTCCGGCATGAACACCTTATCGAGATTCGTTCACTCATCACTAAGTTTGTAATTGCATTTTGGCTAAAGCCCCCGTCACACACAGCGATCTCGCTAGCGAGATCGCTGCTGAGTCACTAGTTTTGTGACGCAACAGCGATCTCCCCAGAGAACAACAATAACACACACCCCCTATACGAGATATTCTTGAAGCAGAAGAGCACATTCAGCAGCCGTCTAATCCTATTAAGGTGCAAGAAGGAGAAATTCAGGAAATCGTTTGTAACTACTGCTATGGGGATGTATAATAATTTCCTAAGGGTGGTAGAAAATAATGACTGATGGCTGGTGTACTAATGTCAATTAACATTGTCTTATATACACCTGAACTACACACTTTTATTTATTATGTAATGTTGGTATACCTGTGCAAGATTTGTGTCCTAATATTTTATGTACTGCTGTTTGTATTGCTGCTGTAATACTGTAATTTCCCCCCGGGATCAATAAAGTGTATCGTATCGTATCGTATATCGCTGTGTGACATTCAGCGACGATCAGCCCCCCTGCTGGGTATCGCTGATCGTCGCTGAATGTCCTGGACATTTTTTTGGTCGTTGGTCTCCTGCTGGCCAGCACGCATCGCTGCGTGTGGCAGGCAGGAGACCAGCGAGCAGCTGGTAACCAAGGTACACATTGGGTTTCCAGGCGCCGGGCGGTGCCTAGAAACCCGATGTGTATGTTGGATACCAGCGCGCTGCTGCAGGGGAGCTGGTAACCAAGGTACACATCGGGTTTCCAGGCTCCGTGCAGCGCCTGGAAACCCGATGTGTACCTTGGTTACCAGCTCCCTGCACCAGCGGGTTGGTATCCAACGTACACTGCGGGTAACTAAGCAACGTTACCCGCAGCGTCGCTGTCCTGATCGCTGCCTGTTTGGCAGCTCACCAGCGATCATGTAGCGACACACCAGCGATCCTGACAAGTGCATATAGTTGTCGGGATCGCTGGTGTGTCGCTAGGCGTGACGGGGCCCTTAGACTAGTTGATTTTTAGATACGCAACCAAAAACAAAAGATATGCTTTCCCTCCAACTCTCTCTGCTGTTCCACCATATCTGTCTGCTGTCCAACAGGTTCTGTTTGTCTGCTGTACCACCAGCTGTCTGCTGTTCCACCAGCTCTGCCTGTCTGCTGTTCCACCAGCACTGTATGTCTGCTCCTCCACCAGCACTGCTTGCCTGCTGTCCCATCAGCTCTGCCTGTATGCTTGTCCCACCAGTTCACTGCTGTTCAAAAAGCTCTGCCTGTCTGCAGTTCCATGAACTCTGTCTGTCTGCTGTCCCAACAGCTCTGTCTGTCTGCTTTACAACAGGTTCTGCCTGTCTGCTGTTCCACCAGCACTGCTTGTCTTCTCCTCCACCAGCACTGCCTGCCTGTTGTCCTACCAGCTGTGTCTGCTGTTCCACCAGCACTGCTTCTCTGCTCTTCCACTAGCACTGCCTGTCTAGGGTCCCACCAGTACTGCTTGCCTGCTCCTCCACAAGCACTGCTTGTCTGCTGTCCCCCAGCTCTTTCTGCTATCCCATCAGCCCTGCCTGTCTACTGTCCCACCAGCTCTTTCTGTCTGCTGTTCCACCAGCTCTGCCTGTCTGCTTTCCAACAGGCTCTGTCTGATGTTCCACCAGCTCTGTCTGTCTGCTGTCCAACAGACTCTGTCTGTCTGCTGTTCCACCAGCTCGGTTTACCGTTCCACCAGCTCTGCCTGTCTGCCATTCCATCAGTTCTATGCTGCAACAATGATAGTGCCATTATAGCTAAACTAGCTATGAACCCGTTCTATGCCCGGGTGGCAAGCATTTTATTGGTATATGGTCTCCCATCCTGGTATGTGCTGCCCACTCCTGTCCTGGTATGCATGGCACCCCACATCCCTATCCTGGTATGTATGGTACCCCTCATCCCTATCCTGCTATGCATGGCCCCCTTATCCCTATAATGGTATGCATGGCCCTCATCCCTATTCTGGTATGTATGGTCCCCCCCAATCCTGGTATGCATGGCACCCCATTCCTCATCCTGGTATGTATGGTCCCCTCACCCCAATCTTGGAATGTATGGCTGTCTCATCCCTATTCTGGTATGTTTGGTCCCCTCACCACCCACCCAATCCTGGTATGCATAGCACCCCATTCCTCATTCTGGTATGCATGGTCCCCTCACCCCCCAATCCTGGTATGCATGGTACCCCTTCATCCATATCCTGGTATTTATCATGGTTCCCTCACTCCCAATCCTGATATGCATGGTCCCCTCACCCCCAATCCTGGTATGCATGGTCCTCTCACCCCCAATCCTGGAATGCATGGTCGCCTGGAATGCATGGTCCCCTCACCCCAATCCTGGAATGCATGGTCCCCTCACCCACAAATCCTGGTATGGATGGTCCCCCCTCATCCCTATCATAGGATGTATGGTACTCCCTCACCGCCAATTTTGGTATGCATGATCCCCTCATCCCAATCCTGGTACACATGGCACCCCTTATGTCCCAATTCAGGTATGCAAGGTCCCCTCATCCCCAATCCTGGTATGCATGGTACCCACACCCCTATACTGGTATGCATGTTACCCCTCATCCCCCAATCCTGGTATGCATGGCCCCCTCACCCTCCAATTCTGGTATGCATGGTCCTCTCACCACCCATCCTGGTATGCATGGTCCCCTCACCCCCCAATCCTGGTATGCATGGTACCCCTCATCCATATCCTGGTATTCATCATGGTTCCCTCACTCCCAATCCTGGTATGCATGGTCCCCTCACCCCCCAATCCTGGTATGCATGGTCCTCTCACCCCAATCCTGGAATGCTGGTCCTGGTGTGGATGCATGGTCCCCTCACCCCCAATCCTGGAATGCATGGTCCCCTCACCCACAAATCCTGGAATGCATGGTTCCCTCACCCCCAATACTGGTATGCATGGTCCTCTCACCCCCCAATCCTGGTATGCATGGTCCCCCCTCATCCCTATCATAGGATGTATGGTACTCCCTCACCGCCAATTTTGGTATGCATGGTCCCCTCATCGCCAATCCTGGTATACATGGCACCCCTCATCCCCAATCCTGGTATGCATGGCCCCCTCACCCTCCAATTCTGGTATGCATGGTCCTCTCACCCCCTATCCTGGTATGTATGGTCCCTCACCCCCTATCCTGGTATGCATGGTCCTCTCACCCCCCTATCCTGATATGCATGGTCCTCTCACCCCCAATCCTGGTATGCATGGTCCCCTCACCCCTCAATCCTGGTATGCATGGTCCCCTCACCCCCAATCCTGGTATGTATGGTCTCCTCACCCCCAATCCTGGTATGCATGGTACCCCTTCATCCCTATCATGGTATGCATGGTCCCTTCACCCCCCCTATCCTGATATGTATGGTCTCCTCACCCCCATTCCTGGTATGCATGGTACCCCCTCATCCCTATCATGGTATGCATGGTCCCCTCACCCCCAATCCTGGTATGCATGGTTCCCTCACCCCCTAATCCTGGTATGCATGGTCCCCTCACCCCCAATCCTGGTATGCATGGTCCTCTCACTCCCCAATTCTGGTATGCATGGTCCTCTCACCCAATCCTGGTATACATGGTCCTCTCAGCCCCCAATCCTGGTATGCATGGTCCCCTCACTCCCCAATCCTGGTATGCATGGTCCCTCATCCCCCAAACCTGGTATGCATGGTCTCCTCACCCCCCAATCCTGGTATGCATGGTAGCCCTCACCCCCCCAATCCTGGTATGCATGGTTTCTTCACCCCCCAATCCTGGTATGCATGGTCCCCTCACCCCCCCAATCCTGGTATGCATGGTCCCCTCACCCCCCCAATCCTGGTATGCATGGTCCCTCATCCCCAATCCTGGTATGCATGGTGCCCTCCCCCCTCAATCCTGGTATGCATGGCCCCTCACCCCCCCAATCCTGGTATGCATGGTCTCCTCACCCCCAATCCTAGTATGCATGATCCCTTACCCCCTATCCTGGTATGCATGGTTTCCTCACCCCCCTTTCCTGGTATGCATGGTCCTCTCACCCCCCTTTCCTGGTATGCATGGTCCTCTCACCCCCCTATCCTGATATGCATGGTCCTCTCACCCCCCCATCCTGGTATGCACGGTCCCCTCACCCCCACAATCCTGGTATGCATGGTCCCCTCATCCCCCCAATCCTGGTATGCATGGTACCCTCATCCCCCAATCCTGGTATAGCCGCAGGGTCTCGCCGTGAGGTCAGGAGAGGGTGGGATTGTGCCGCCAAAATTGGCGCTCAATTCCGGCGCCACAACCCGCCCTCTCCTGACATCACGGCGAGACCCCGTGGCAATACCAGATCGGTAAGTTGTTGTGCCGTGATGTCAGGAGAGGGCGAGATTGTGCCGGCGAAATCGGCACCTGTGCAGTCCTCGCTTTCCGGCACCATTTTCTTGAAGACACACTGCAGTGTGTCTTCCACAATATGGTGCCGGAAAGCGCGGACTGGGCATGCACCTATTCCGGTGCCACAACCCACCCTCTCCTGACATCCCAGCAAGACCCATGGCAACACCGAATCGGTATGGTGTTGTGCCAGAGATCGCGGTATGCGTTCAGTGCTTACACATACCGCGATTGCCTGGGCCACCCTCCTCATCCCGGGTGCGTTACTCTGTCCAGACTGCGCAGGCATGTCGTGCTTGCGCAGTCTATAAAGGCTTCAGACATAGTGATATGTTATATATTATAGATGATGGAGGTAGCTGTATTGTATACGATAGAATAACTGAATAAAACCTTCAAATGTGTTTCTACTACTATAATATTGATGAACTTTCATTGGGCTAGGTATCAATTTCTGACTGAGGGGGTTTGGGTATGTGCACACGTTGCGGATTTGTTGCAGATCCGCAACATAATTGCACCAAATCCGCATATGCTAGCTCAAGCAAGGTTAATCAATGGGAATCCAGAATTGGTGTGCACATGCTGCAGACAATTCCGCACTGATTCGAAGCGTTTTATTTTCCACAGCAGGTCAATTCTTTTTGCGGATCTGCTGCGTTTTTCCCCTCTTGACTTCCATTGAGGCACTCAAATCCGCAGGTGTAAAAATGTTTGCGGATTTGTTGCGGATTTGTTGCGTACTTTATGCGGATTTGATGCCGATTTGGATGAAAAAATGCAGTGGATTTTTAAAATGCAAATAAATCAGAAGGAGGAAGAGTGTGAGGGTGGAGAATCAAAAATATAGACAATCTTGATTGAAACACATCAACAATGGAAGTAGGACTTGAAAAAGGATTTTTTTTTCTACAGTAGTACATCTTTAATGAGCTGACAAAGCCAAATCCAAATCCGCATGTCAATCCACATCAAAGCCGCATGAAATTCGCACAAAAAACGCGTGGATTTTCAACTGCGTTTTCCACCAAGAGAGGCCGAATCCGCACAGAATTTTACAAAATCAAATCCGCAACGTGTGCACATACCCGAAAAACGCAGCGGATCCACAAAAAATTTTTTCTACGTGTGCACATACCCTAAAGCACTGTTGACTGGCTGCTGCCAGGTTCTAACAATCAGTTTATAATACTTTACCTGGCATTACTATTTTTCATCATCTTAAAATAGAAAGTACAAATGTTAAAATCTTAATGCTGTTATCGAAAGTTTAGGAGAACATACCTCTCGCAATTTTACCACATTGCTCTAATGTAACTCCTGATAATGGATAGATGGGTACTAGGTCAATGGCTCCAAGGCAGGGATGTATACCATCATGTTGGGAATGGTCAATGCACGAGAAACCTTCCACACAGGAAGTCACAACAGATGTACCTTAATAAATGGTAGAATAAATCACATGATCGATTTCATTACTAGTACATTAACACATGTTCCAACTAATAAAGTAGCATAAATGCATTCAATATTTTATATTATACATGAATCTCTCCTATTATCTGTAGACAGACAGGAGGCAAGAAGCAGAGAGTTTCTGTCTATATAGCATCCTATATAGCTTAATAAACTGTGTGCCATTTACCAGTCGGAGCTACAGTATATGAATTCACTCACGTCCAGTTTAAGGGTATGTTCCTGTGTGACAATTCTATTGTGGAATTTTAGTTTCAGGAATTTCAGAGCAATCCAGTATTTTAAATCCAGAGCAATCTGTATTTCACTGTGGAAATACTGCAGACTTGCTTCCCATTTCACTCTTTAAAGGCTGCATTCATACGTCCGTTGTACACAGTAGCTTAGCTATGGGTGTTGTAGAGCGGGAAGTTGCCCTGGGCCCACTCACTTGGTAGGGCCTACTCGGAAGGACCGTCACTCTTAAGGTACTGTCACACTAAGCGAGATCGCTAACGAGATCGCTAAAGAGTCACCGATTTTATGACGCAGTAGCGATCTCGTTAGCGACGCAGCTGTGTGTGACATGTAGCAGCGATGTGGCCCCTGCTGAGATGTCGCTGATCACTCATGAACGTTCTGAGCCGTTTTTTGGTTGTTGGTGTCCCGCTGGTGAGCCTGAATCGCTGAGGGTGACACCCTTTATGAACGACTTTACCAGCGTCGCAGGTGGGACTAGGTTTTCCCAACGACCGCAGAGGTCGTTATACAGATCGCTGATCTCTGATGAGATATTTGTGTTTGGAAGCCAACTAGCGACCACATAGCGATCGCACTAGCGATCTCACCAGGTCGTGTCATTGTCGTGATCGCTAGTGCGATCGCTAAGTGTGACAGTGCCTTTACTTGTGTCAGCACATTTAGCTGTCAGTGTTTAGTTCTCTGAGTCTACATTAATATCACTATATTTACACATAGAGATAACAGGTCATTTAAACAAACACATGGCTCAGGAAAGTGAGATCAATGATTAAGAGACTTGCTCTGAAAGCAGTCAGTGCTACTGGGATAGGGATTTTGCAATATTGATAACAACAGCTTGTCAGGAACTGAAAGGGAGGGGGAGGTACATGAACTGCTAACTACTGTATGTAAATCATTGGGCTGGAGAGAAGTGGCTGGTATGTTAGGAGTTAACACCTCTCATGGAATGAAGCTACTGCACACACTTGGCCAAGATCTGAGCAGGCACTGGTGGCTGAGTTACATGGAACCAACTGTATACTATGTAAGATAAAAGCTCTCATTAGAGGGAGAATGACTGCAGAAAGAAAAAGAAAGTCAATTGCAAATTTATTTTCATGTTGTCTAACTAATTAAAGCAATTTAATTACTTGAGAATAGCACTTTAAACGTTGCAGTAGCACAGGGAGCATTGGTCTCCCTGCTCTACCACTCTTCATTTTGTAGACCCAGGTCACTTTTGACCCTCAGCCTACAAACACCGGGGAACGCACAGTACATCAGGGTCCTGGCTAGTGTTGAGCGATACGATACTGCAAATATCGGATATCGACCGATATTAGCTATATCGGCCTTTCGATTTTGAATACCGATATTTTCGTCATATCGAATACCGGAATCGGATTTGTCACTGTCACTGTCTGTGTCCGTCGGTCGGGTCTGTCACTGTCAGTGTCCGTCGGTCGGGTCTGTCAGGAGTCAGCGGCACTTACCTGGCAGAAGATCTCCGGCGGTCACATCCCGGACTGCTTGATGGCCGCCATCCTCTTCTCCCCGGCGGTCACATGCAGTTTCTCGCGATAACTGCAGTGACTGCTGGGTAATCCCGGCCGTAAAGCAGTCAGTCCGATGACGTCACCGCCAGGGAAGCAGGTAATCAGCTGTGCTGCGTCGCGATGACAGGCTCTGCCTGTCATTGCGATGTAGCAGAGCTGGATCGCCGTGGGACAGTCGTTACTATGGACTGCGTCGGACAGGTGGTATACTGTTGGTTTGTTTTTTTTCTTTTTTTACAGGAGATCGATGGCGTCGCAGGAATGAGAGTACAATAAAAGAAATGAAAACTGTGTTGTCTCTTTTATTTCATTAAAATACTTTTTTCTTGCTTTGTCTTTTTTTTATGCATTTAATAACTTTGGGATTAATAATGGATCGGTGTCTTACTGACGCCTCTCCATTATTAACCGGGCTTATTGTCACCGTGCAATCAACGGATATCGACGATATTTAGTGATATCGGCGATACCATTTCGATACGATATTTTTAGATATCGAGCAGTATCGCTCAACACTAGTCCTGGCACAAATAGGATGTCACCACTGCATCATTCTGTAAGGTGGCCAGGGTGGTAGAAGTGGCAACAGGCTGTACAGTTCCCACACCCTGGCGCCCCACAGTCAAAATACAATGTCCCTTTTGCCGAATGTGCAGCGTGCGCAGCAGTGCACTCATGGTTACTGTCAAGATCCTCTCACGTTCAATCACTCTGGCTCCAAGTTTCCAAGTTCCACAAAACATCTCAGAGTCACAGTTCTTTTCTAACAGTTTAACTTTACTTTTCAGCAAGGCATTCATCACACTGGCAGCACAGGTTAAACACAGAGAAATCTTCTTATCTTTACCTGCTGTCCAGGCAGCATCCATTCTTTCTAGCAACTCTGTCTCCCTTCTCTAGGCAATACCTGCCATATCTTTGGACAGTCTGTATCCCTTCCGTGTCTTCAGAGTCACCAGCTCCCTGTCAGCCCCTTGTCCGGTTCCAATTGGGAAAGGTGCCGGGAACGCCATCTCAACTTCTCCCTCCCTGGTCGTAGATCCCGGATCCTTCTTGGGGATGGTCCTGTTAAGCTGGTGCCCAACTGCACAATTCCCCTTGGGGTCCCTTACTGCCGTAACAGCTTTATCCCAACGGCCGGCCATCTGCTTCATCTACTGCTCACACCTTGCCTGGGCAAGCCTGCCTGGGCTTCTGCTGTCTAATCAGGAACTATCCTGACTATATCCCTATGCTCTGCACTGCCCTACCCTGTAATTCCTCCCAGATGCTAAACCCCTATGTGTCATAATTTGGTAGCCGAGGAGGACAGCAGCAAAAATAGCCTAGGCAACCAGATAGACAGAGAGGTTGGTAACTAGCGGATTGCAGACCCCTAAACTGACAGCACAACTAGAAGCAGCCGTGGGATGTGCCTAGTGTGCCCTAGACGCCTCGACACAGCCGGAGAGATAACTAAACCTAAAGAGAGAAAGGGGAAAGCTAACTGCCCCGGAGTAGCGCCCCAAAGGAATAGGTAGCCCCCAAACATATATTGGTGGTGAGACAAGATGAAATACAAACACAGGCAGAAAATAGAGCAAGCAAATGCTGGGGCCCAAACTGTCAAGATAGAACAGGACAGGAAAGAATACTGTCCGCAATCCAGCAAAAACTCTAAGAAAAACTCCAACACGTCTGATACACAAAAATACTGAGACCACACGATCTCTCCCCGCTAGATCAGCACTCTGGTGTCAACTGGTAACAAATCAGAAGATACTGAAATAACAGGGAACTGAAAATACATAAACAGTGGCAAGTGAGAAACAGAGTTCAGCGCAGGCCCCCGCAGGGGAACCTGGCTGTACAACTCCAGAAGGACAGAAAACTAAGATAGACAAAAACAAATGCCAAAGAAATAAACAGCAAAACTTATCTGAAAGTTGCAGGACAGAGCAGGAAGCAAGCTGACTTCCAAAAGGGACCAGGAAGCAACAAATCACTGGCAAGGATCATGGGAAGGTTGCTCACTTATATCACCCCAGTCAGCCACACCTGATTGCCACTCATCGCCCCCAGCTGATAGACTTCTGTTAGCCAAAGCAGCTTCATTACTATCAGCAGCCACCAGAGGGAGCCCAAACTCAGAAGTCAGATCCAGAGTGTTCACAACACGTATGCTAACCAACACTCTTATCTATTCTATTCTGTATGATGCCCCCCTCTACTATAATTCCCCTATGGTCTTATACTATTTCCTAGTCTATCACTAAGCCTATGCACAGTACATGATAAATACATTTACATTACAATACACACACAGTAGTAAAACATTAATGAACGACGAGGTGCTGCAGATTATATGTGAACAGTGTCCAAGGGAGATGATGCAAGTGGGGGTCCCCCATCACCTCCTTACAGCTTCACATCACAATTGTTCAGGACTGACAGCTATCTAGAAGAAAAATTCATATTTGTTGATGGCTCTCCATTCTGTCTGGATGGCACCTATGTGACAAGATCTGTGGTGCTTGATGAGACCACAGGCATCCAGAGTCTTGTCAAGTTGCCAGGTCATATGTCAGCACAATGTGTTGAACTGAAAGCTGTCAAGGAGGCTCTCCTTCTATTCAGTCACTGTGATTTTAATATGTGGTCTGGTCATGGTGTGGCGGTATTAGTGTTTTGTATGTGGTATTTCTGTTCATTTTAAAAAATGTATGTGAATCATTCCCTTAAAGAAAAATAAAGAAAAATATACCTAAAAAGAGTATCGGATATATTAAGAAATTTTTAATAGGTTAGAGTAGAGTAGAGCCTGGCCAAAAGAGGCTTCCTTGTCATAGTGGCGGCTTAAAAAAATCTTTTGGCCAAAACAAAATCTGCTGACTATGTATGTGATGTGGTGATGGGAACTGTTATTGTGTGATTGGTGAGGACTATTACTATTCAAAGCAGACAACAGACCAGACGCTGAGCTCATCACACATGGTGCTGGAGGAGACACTGCTGTAAGGAGATGAACAGGAACAGTGTTGTCGGTTCGAGATGGGCTCTGGAGCCGGAACTATCGGGGCTGTCATCACTGTTGCAGGGGGAAGACTTGTCTGTGTGGAGAGGGCCTGAGCACCTGACAGAAGGGGGCGTGGGTGATATAAAAGGAGCTGAGCGCGGGAAAGGGAGAGACTTGATGGAAAGGCGACTACAGAGCAGGTCTAAGGTTGACTCCCTCTCCTCAACTACCGCCACTGACGTCAGCTCTTTACAAACTGACCAACTCTTACATCCCTTACCGGGTGCCCCTCCATGAACCTTGTCCCTAACATGCAGTGCAGCAGACATCCCGTCTTTTCCTGAACTGTGTGATTTCATGCGAGGCCTTGTCACTCCTGTGGCCTGTACAGCATTGTGCTCCTGGTGTACAGCGTCACCTTCAAGGAACCAGCAGAAGGAACTGTACCCATTCTCCAACGGATGCAAGATCAATGGACCCAAGACCAACAGATCCGGACACTTTGGCACTTTGGTGCATCTCGTACCTACGCAGCAGAGCCAGACTTTGTCTGCGGATTGCGACATCGTCGGGAGTTGTTCCAACCGTTCCCCAACAAGAACTCCAATCGATAAGTCATTACCTTTATTTCTCCCCTTCTTATTTCATTTATTGTGTAGTCAGTTGTTATTTGCCTAAACATCTCCCTGCGTGGAGGTTTCCCTGAATACTAGCTCAGAAATTGTTTAAGTAAATTCTTGTTAACCCCTTCTCTGCCTCCTGCTCTTTACTGCATCCGACGAGCCTTTACATTTTGGCGTAGTCGGTAGGATGCAGTCCAGTAGCATGGAGTCGGCAGAACAGGCAGCTGGGCCCAGGACCAGTATCTCCTTGGGGGCCATGCTAAGTAATTTTCCAAAATTTACGGGGTCTAACACCATGTTGTGGAGCTGGACAGAGCGCATGAGGGGCATGTTGAGAACGCACCCAATGACTCCCACACTAGAGGCTGAAGTGGCCATTATGGCACTGGACGGAGAGGCTAGAGACTCCGTGATGCTACGTTCTCCCCGACACCGTGACACGTTAACCAAATTCCTTCAGATTTTGAAAGCGACCCATGGAGACCCCACTGACGTAAGGAAACTTAGGACTCGCCTGTTTAGCTGTATGCAAAGGGAGGTGGAGACGGTGACGCAATATATGAATGCCCTACAAGAGTTGCATACCGCCATTGTCAGAAAGGATGGAGTGGAGATAGGGCCGGCAGATGTTGTGCTATGTGACTTGTTGGTGACTGGGTTATGGGACGTCCTGACCAAACAGACCCTGAGTGAGCGGGTACGGGCGGATCCCCGCATCACTTTTACTGACATAGGAAGCGAGGCAACAAGAGCAGAGGATGACGGTCCTGCTAGGGAAGGTCCAGAGTGGGGAAGCAGTAGTAAATATAGTAACTAAACCCCCTCTGGGTTGGAAAGATGAGGAAAGAGCTGTTGAATATCCAAGGAGAATTGGCTCAGATGAAGAAAAAGTTTAAACTAGCCCGAACGCAGCGGGGGGCCGAAGTGGTATGGACGCCAGTAATGACACCAGGAGGCCCCGCCAACTGAGGACTTTCACCTGCTTCAACTGCGGAGAGATAGGACATATAGCTCGGGAATAAAAAGAAAAAAAAGAGCATGAACAGCACATCCAAAAATCATACTTTGATCTAAAGCCGCTAGGCAAAAATTATGTAACTGAACATGAGGTTCTTAGTTTAACATTCTGATCAGACTGCATGAAGCCCACTGCCATGTCACGGCAAACCTCGTAGTGGGTCCTGACCGCCCTAATGGAGCGAAGCCACGCGGCGACCACCACCACAGCGCAAATGCACCAGCAGGGCAGACGGCCTGTTGCCCCACAGCACCCGTGCTGAGTCCCCATGACTCCAGACCTCGCCGCCCCACCAGCACAACGCCACAGCAACAATGGCCGCCACACGGTATCCACACCAAAATGAAAGGAGCAATGAAACTCACCTTCCTCCAACTCGTCTGTGAGAGCAAAAAGTGAGGGGGAGACGGTGACGCAGTATATGAATGCCCTACAAGAGTTGCATGCCGCCATTGTCAGAAAGGACGGAGAGGGGATAGGGCCGGCAGATGTTATGCTACGTGACTTGTTGGTGACTGGGCTACGGGATGTCCTGACCAAACAGACCCTGAGGGAGCGGTTACGGGAAGATCCCCGCATCACTTTTGCTGACATAGGAAGCGAGGCTGGTGTCACGGGTGTGTCGCGGCGGAAATCGTCGCCATTGCACACCCTGACTTCGCACAGCTCAGTTTCTGGTGCTGGGTGTTTTTCAGCACTGAGGGAGTTAATTCTTTCTCTCTCGATGCTGGACAGACCATCCTCGCCCAGCTGCGATTGATGTTTTGTTAATTAGCTTCCTTCATATACCTGCTGGTCTGCTGGGGAAGTTGCCGGTGAAAGCATTCATTCAGACCAGCAGAGCGGATCGTTTCTGAGAAGACTTAAGCTAAGAGTGCCTGTTGTGGTTTTTCCTCTCCTCGCTTATTGTTTATCTTCTTAACCTTTTGTGTTCCTCTGTAGTGGAAGTTTTGTATGCAAGGCAGTGTTTTCTTTACCCC
This sequence comes from Oophaga sylvatica, assembly GCA_033576555.1. Lineage (NCBI taxonomy): Eukaryota > Metazoa > Chordata > Amphibia > Anura > Dendrobatidae > Oophaga > Oophaga sylvatica. The sequence continues at coordinate 39,394,884 of JARQOD010000007.1, forward strand.
TGTCTGTCTCGTTTGTATTTGACTGTGTGTAAGCTGTTGCCTGCCCATTCCCTGTGGTGGTAATCAGGGTCCTTCTCAGGACTAGATTACAGTGGTCAGGGATCTACAGGAGACAGGGTTACGCTGGCGGCCTGGACCTCTGTACCATTAACAGTACCTCCAGGTAGAGGGACTAGTCAGGACCCCAGTTCAGGGTCAGCATAGACCCCGGTCCACCTCTATCCTGAGACAGCGTTTCACGTGCACAGTATAGACCCACAATACATTGGATATTATGTCAGGTAAGACATTGCTGGCAGATTCTACGTATACATGTTGATATTTTCTATAATATGAAATATAGAGTGTTGTCTCATTAGATATATGTTACTATCATAGAATATATCTGTATACGTCGTGACATTTTCACCGGCCAATTCTAAAAGATTCTCCCCAGCTACCATGGATCCAGTAGCCCAGTTAGCTCAGCAGTTGCAGAGTTTGTCCATGGAGCTGACGGACTTTAAGTCCAAGGTTTTGTACCTCCGGGAGCAAACCAGATCTGAACCTAAAGTGGCTCTCCCGGACAGGTTCACTGGTGGGCGGGACAAATTTTTTACCTTCCGGGAGGCTTGTAAATTATATTTTCGGCTACGGCCTCGGTCTTCGGGGAGTGAAGACCAGAGGGTGGGAATTGTCATCTCGCTCTTACAAGGGGACCCTCAATCCTGGGCGTTCTCTCTTCCTCCAGACTCCCCGTCTCTCCAGTCAGTAGATCGATTTTTTACAGCCCTGGGTCTGGTATATGATGACCCGGATCGGGTCTCCCTTGCTGAAATGAAGTTACGTAAGATACAGCAGGGAGATCGTCCGGCGGAGGAATTTTCTTCTGAGTTCCGTAGATGGGCCACAGATACTCAGTGGAATGACCCAGCTCTTAGGAGCCAGTTTTGTCAAGGATTATCTGACAAATTAAAAGATGTGTTGGCTCAGTATGATTCTCCCCGTCACTGGAAGCCGCTATGGCCCTTGCGATTCGCATTGATAGACGGCTTCGAGAGAGGTGCGAGGTAACTCCGCCCCCTGTGATGACTCCACCTTCTACTATAGTCCCTCATATTGAGGTTCCCCTGGTTTGTTCTGAGGAGCCTATGCAGTTAGGAGGGACATCGTTTCGAGCGAGGGATCGGCGGTGCGCCGCAAGACAGGAAAGTGTTACTTCTGCGGGAGAAAGGGACATTTTGTTGGGGGGTGTCTATCCCGTACTTTGCTGAGCAAGGAGTCGCCGGAAAACTGTTGATCCCAGGTTGTGTGGTGGACGATAATCTGGGAGTATGTATTTCGTCCCCAAGTCCGTCTCAGTTTCTCGTACCAGCGGAGGTGGTGGTAGGTACAGGAACTGAGAGGATTTCTGTTCTTCTGGATAGTGGGGCCGCGGCTAATCTGGTGGACGCTCGGTTTGCCCAGGTGCAAGGTATGCAACTGAGTGTATTGGCCAAACCTATCCCTATATTCTCTATTGACGCCAGGCCTCTCGGTCAAGGTAGCTTTGTGCAAGCCGTGCATAACATAGACCTTCGAGTGGGGGCAATACATAAAGAACTATTGTCTTGTTATGTGTTGGAGGGCCTTCCCACTCCTATTGTGTTGGGACTTCCTTGGTTAACTAAACATAACCCAGTTATTAATTGGCAATCCAGAGAGATAAGCCAGTGGGGTGAATTTTGCCATAGTAACTGCATGAACACGGTCATCGGTGCGGTCGTGCCTAGAACCTTACCTCCTTTTCTGGAGGACTTTGAGGATGTGTTTTCAGAAGAGGGGTGTCAAGAATTACCTCCTCATCGCGCGTATGACTGTGCTATAAAATTGCTTCCTGATGCTAAGTTACCTAAATCTAGGTTATATAACCTTTCTGGTCCTGAGAGGCAAGCTATGAAGGATTATATTTCGGAAAGTCTAGCCAAGGGGCATATTAGACCTTCATCTTCCCCAGTGGCTGCGGGGTTCTTCTTTGTGAAGAAAAAAGATGGAGGCCTACGCCCTTGCTTGGATTTCCGTGAGCTTAATCGGATTACGGTCCGAGATCCATATCCGCTCCCACTTATTCCTGATCTCTTCAATCAGATTGTGGGCGCCAAATGGTTCTCTAAGTTGGATCTCAGGGGGGCGTATAATCTGATTAGGATAAAGGAGGGGGATGAGTGGAAGACGGCGTTTAACACTCCGGAGGGACATTATGAGAACCTTGTCATGCCTTTCGGTCTGACTACTGCCCCGGCGGTGTTTCAACATTTTGTTAATGACATCTTTCGCCACCTAGTGGGACAGTTTGTTGTCATTTATCTAGATGACATCTTAATTTACTCGCCGGATCTTGTGTCTCATCAGGAGCATGTGAGACAGGTGTTGCAGATCCTGCGAGACAATAAACTGTACGCCAAATGGGAGAAGTGTGTATTCGCCGTACAGGAACTTCAGTTTTTAGGATTCCTGGTGTCAGCTTCTGGTTTCCGTATGGACCCTGGGAAAGTGAAGGCAGTGCTTGAATGGGATCGGCCAGAGGATCTTAAGGCACTGCAGCGTTTCCTGGGGTTGCTAACTACTACCGGAAATGTATTCGTAATTTCTCATCCATTGTCAAACCTCTCACTGACATGACAAAAAAAGGGACGGATTTTTCTAGGTGGTCTGACAAAGCTTGTCAAGCATTTTCCTCCTTGAAAAAATGTTTTGCTTCAGCACCCATACTCATCCAACCTGATGCATCACAACCGTTCATTGTGGAGGTAGACGCATCTGACGTAGGAGTGGGTGCGGTATTATCTCAAGGTCCGTCCCTGGTAAATGGCATCCGTGCGCTTTCTTCTCTAAAAATTGTCGTCCGCCGAGAGGAATTATGATGTCGGCAAGAGGGAACTCTTGGCCATTAAGTTGGCTTTTGAAGAGTGGCGTCACTTTTTGGAGGGGGCAGTCCACCCGGTCACTGTCATTACTGATCATAAGAACCTGCTGTATTTAGAGTCTGCAAAACGTCTGAATTCCAGACAAGCTAGATGGTCGTTGTTCTTTACCAGGTTTAATTTTGTCGTCACATATCGTCCTGGGTCAAAAAATGTAAAGGCTGATGCCTTGTCTCGTAGTTTCCCGGGGGCCGGGAAGACGGATGACCCGGTTCCTATTCTTCAGGAGGGAGTTGTGGTGTCGGCTGTATGCTCTGAGCTTGAGGAGGAGATATTGGAGGCTCAGGGGGACGCCCCTGTAGGACCTCCAGGGAGACTGTTTGTTCCAGATCAGTTAAGACAAAAGGTTATCAAGGCACATCATAATTCTGCTTTGGCAGGACACCCAGGGAGTAAAGCAACTGTGGATCTCGTTTCTCGCCGGTTTTGGTGGCCTAACTTAAATAAAGAGGTAGTAACTTTTGTCGCGTCCTGTGGGGTATGTGCGCGCTCTAAGACCCCACATACCCGTCCGTCTGGGGCCCTTTTACCGTTGAAAATCCCGGAGCGTCCATGGACCCATCTGTCTATGGACTTCATTACGGACCTCCCTCCGTCTTCAGGTAAAACTGTCATACTAGTTGTAGTTGACAGGTTCAGCAAAATGGCACATTTTATTGCTCTTCCTGCTCTTCCTAATGCTAAAACTCTGGCGCAGTGTTCATTGGGGAGATTGTGAGACTTCACGGGTTGCCTTTCGATGTGGTGTCGGATCGGGGGTCTCAGTTTGTGTCCAAATTCTGGAGGGCATTTTGTTCTCGTCGGGGGATGCAGTTGTCATTTTCTTCGGCTTTTCATCCGCAGACTAATGGTCAGACAGAGCGTCTGAATCAGAGCTTAGAGACATATCTCCGGTGTTTTGTCTCAGAGAACCAAGAGGACTGGTCTTCTTTCTTGCCTCTGGCAGAGTTCGCTCTTAACAATAGGCGGAGCGAGTCCACTGGTAATTCCCCGTTTTTTGGGGCATATGGTTTTCACCCCCAGTTTTGTACTTTCAATGGGGGGGGCTCTTCTGGGGTTCCTGAGGAGGAACGATTTTCGTCGTCACTTGCTTCAGTGTGGAGAGGAGTGCTTAATAATCTGAGCACTATGGGGAACCGATACAAACGTATGGCTGATAGGAGGAGAGTGTCTGGTCCGGACCTAAGTGTGAACGATCTGGTATGGTTGTCTACCAAGAATATAAAACTTAAGGTTCCCTCCTGGAAACTGGGTCCCAGGTTCATCGGGCCATACAGGATCAGTTCAATAATTAATCCGGTGGCTTTCCGTCTTGACCTCCCTCCTACGTTTAAAATCCACAATGTGTTCCACAAATCGTTGCTTAAGAGGTACGTGGCACCAGTTATACCGTCACCTCTACCTCCTCCTCCTGTGGTGGTCAATGGTAATTTGGAGTTTCAGGTATCGAAGATCATTGACTCACGTCTGAATCGCCGGTCCCTTCAGTACCTTGTTCATTGGAGGGGGTATGGTCCTGAGGAGAGGATGTGGGTTTCTGCGTCGGATATTAACGCAGACCGATTGGTTCGGGCCTTCCACACTACTCACCCAGATAGACCAGGCCCTGAGAGTCCAGAGGCCCCTCGTAGAAGGGGGGTACTGTCATGGGTGTTTCGCGGCGGAGATCGTCGCGATTGCACACCCTGACTTCGCACAGCTGAGTTTCTGGTGCTGGGTGTTTTTCAGCACTGAGGGAGTTAATTCTTTCTCTCTCGATGCTGGACAGACCAGCCTCGCCCAGCTGCGATTGATGTTTTGTTAATTAGCTTCCTTCATATACCTGCTGGTCTGCTGGGGAAGTTGCCGGTGAAAGCATTCATTCAGACCAGCAGAGCGGATCATTTCTGAGAAGACTTAAGCTAAGAGTGCCTGTTGTGGTTTTTCCTCTCCTCGCTTATTGTTTATCTTCCTAACCTTTTGTGTTCCTCTGTAGTGGAAGTTTTGTATGCAAGGCAGTGTTTTCTTTACCCCTGTCTGTCTCGTTTGTATTTGACTGTGTGTAAGCTGTTGCCTGCCCATTCCCTGTGGTGGTAATCAGGGTCCTTCTCAGGACTAGATTACAGTGGTCAGGGATCTACAGGAGACAGGGTTACGCTGGCGGCCTGGACCTCTGTACCATTAACAGTACCTCCAGGTAGAGGGACTAGTCAGGACCCCAGTTCAGGGTCAGCATAGACCCCGGTCCACCTCTATCCTGAGACAGCGTTTCACGTGCACAGTATAGACCCACAATACATTGGATATTATGTCAGGTAAGACATTGCTGGCAGATTCTACGTATACATGTTGATATTTTCTATAATGTGAAATATAGAGTGTTGTCTCATTAGATATATGTTACTATCATAGAATATATCTGTTATACGTCGTGACAGCTGGCTTATGTGAACAAGAGCAGAGGGTGATAGTCCCGGTAGGGAAGGTGCAGAGTGGGGAAGCAGCTGTAAATATAATCACTGAACCCCCCCTGGGTTGAAGAGATGGGGAAAGAGCTGTTGAATATCCAAGAATTGGCTCAGATGAAGGAAAAAGTTTAAACTGGCCCGAACGCAGCGGGGGACCGAAGTGGTGTGGACGCCAGTAATGACGCCAGGAGGCCCCACCGACTGAGGTCTTTCATCTGCTTCAACTGCGGAGAGATAGGACATATAGCTCGGGAATGCCCGTGGAGAGGTGGACCTCGGCCACGCCGGTCGTTAAACTAGAGGGCTCCAAGCTTCGGGGACGTCGCCCCGAGCCAGAAAGGAAAGGAAGGAGTGGTGAAAGTTCCACAAACCTGGTGTCCATGTGCCCACTGGTCTGGGCTGAATTTGATGGACGGACAGTGCGTTGTCTGGTGGATACTGGGTCTTAGGTGACCATGATGCCCGAAGCCTATTTCCATCGACACTTTCCGGAGACTCTTCGGCCTGAGTGTGGCCCAGTAGTAAATCTGACAGCGGCAAACCACCTGCCCATCCCTGTCACAGGGGTGGTGTGGATGCAAGTTTCTCTGTGCGACTAAGACCTTGGACGGAAAGGTATAGTGTTGACCCAGGGTGAAGCCGGTCTCAGTCATACTGTCACCCTGGGGATGAACATCCTGATAGAATTCGGAAAACTGCTCCTGGATGAACCCGCTCACTTCGTCCCTGAAACAGTGGGGCACACATACCCCTCAGCGACAAGTATTCCAGCGACTGCTTCGTGCCTCTCAAGCTCAGGAGTCTAGCCATGGAGAAACGTTGGGAAAGGTGACAGTGCCGAACTCCGCTAAACTCACCCTACCACTGGGACAAACAGTGCTGACTCTGCCTCTAACTGAACCGCTGCCAGTAGGACTGTTGGTGGCACGAACTCTGGGCATTGTAAAAGGTGGAACAGTGCTTGTACGCTGCGTTAATTTGACAGATCAATAAGTGATCATGCCACCCAGGAGTGAAGTAGCACGGATCAGTCATGAGGACGATTTTGGCTGTACCATGGCTATTACTCATGAACGACAAACAGGAAACACAGCACCTATCAGAGAACGTTACCAGCAAATTCCTCCTCAGTTAAAGCAGGAAGTTCGAGAGATGCTTAGTAAGATGTTACAGGCAGGTGTCATCAGGGAGAACCAAAGTCTGTGGGCGGCCCCCATCGTGTTAGTACGGAAGAAGGTGTCATGATCTGCTTAGTTTGTGGGATTAGGTAGTTCAGAGGTTAATTTGGATGGCCTCACTCTGGGATTCTGGGAGGCTTCTTATAGCCTCATTGTGGGGCCATTCCCTGTCGCTTATACTTTGACCCTTGGCCGACTGTGTGACACTGTGCTTTGTGCTTGTGCTACTTTATGCTTGCTTGGTTTTGACTTGGTTCTGTACCCATTACGAGTTCTGCCTGTGCCTCCTGTACTACATTGCTATCTCCGTGTATGACTCCTTGCCTACATTCTGACTATTCTCTGCTTACCCCTCCTGTACCACGCTGTTGTGAATGGACTTGAAATGAGTTTTGAGCAGAGGCTCCCTCTGGTGGTTACAAGCGGTACTGGACTGTCCAGTGAAGATTGTGAGGAGTGGGAATCAGGTGTTACTGACTGGTCTTATATAAGGGAGTCGCCTTCCCATCAGGGTTGCCGGTGATCAATTGTTCTGGTCTCAATCCTTGAGTCCTGTTTCCTTTGTAGCCTGCTGTGTCGTGTCTGCATCTCCTGCTAACAGATAAGACATTTTCTTCTTTATGTTTTTGTGCTTGATTTTTGCATTTTGTCCTGCACTTCTGTGGGGGCCTTCAGGGTCCCCTCCGGGGGCTTTTGCCCTCTCAGTTTAGTTCAGCCACTGATGTTTGTACTTTTGCTTTTTCCAGTTTTTTCAGTGGCTGCTGTTTTGATTTTGTTACACCAGAGAACTAATTTAGGTGGTAGAGGTCGTGTGATCTCAGGTGATTTTGAAATTAGTAGAGTTGGTGCTTTTCAGGGTTTTTTGGGATTGCAGTAAGTGCCCTTCCTATCCTCTTCTATTTAGGTAGTTTGGGCCCCAACGTTTGCTCATACTATTTTCTGTCTGTGTCAGTATTTCATCTTGTCTAACCGCCATTACATGTTTGGGGGCTTTCTATGTTCTTTGGGGATCTGCTCCGGGGCAGATAGCTTTCCTCTTTCTATCTTTAGGTGTAGTTAGTTTCTCAGGCTGTGACGAGGCGTCTAGGACCAACGTAGGAACGCTCCACGGCTGCCTCTAGTTGTGGTGGTTAGTCAGGGTACTGCAATCTCATAGATTCCAACTTCTCTGGTGTATTGCCTTTTTTACCTGCACTCCTCAGCTACCGAAACATAACAGTATCACCGGCCTAAAAATTGAAAATTGTATGGTACTCACAGAAGGGAAAAAATATTGTGAAAGAAAAAAGGTTGTCAGAGTTGTCAGAGATATTTTTCTGTTTGTTGCATTTTTTTCCCTCTGTATCTCTGGGTGCTGGGGAGGATTTTTTTTTTCTCTCAATGGAGTTTGCACAGTTGTCTGGCCGTGTGGATCAGCTTGCCACTGAGGTTCGGAGTATTGCTGCCTATCTTGCTAGGTTGCCTGTTGTGGAACCTAGGATTTCCATGCCAGATTTGTTTTTAGGGGATCGAGCTAAGTTTCAGAATTTCAAAAATAATTGTAAATTGTTTTTTGCCTTAAAATCTAAGTCCTCAGGGAACGCAGCACAGCAGGTTCAAATTGTCATCTCTCTCCTGCGCGGCGATCCTCAGGATTGGGCTTTTTCCCTGACACCTGGGGATCCTGTTTTGAGTGATGTTGATGCATTTTTTCAGGCTTTGGGGTTATTGTACGATGAGCCTAATGTCACTGATCAAGCTGAAAAAGCCTTGTTGGCATTAAATCAGGGTCTTGATGATGCTGAGTTATACTGTCAGAGATTCCGTAGGTGGGCAGTCCTGACCAAGTGGAATGACGACGCTTTGGCGGCCGTTTTTCGGAAGGGTCTGTCAGATAATGTAAAGGATGTTATGGTGGGATTCTCTGTCCCTCTGGTCTCAATGATTCTATGTCATTAGCGATTCAAATTGACAGACATTTGCGTGAGCGGAGAAGTATGCGTGGAATGGTGTTGCCTTGTGAACCTGCTTCTGAACCCATGCAGTGTGATAGAGTGGTGTCTGGGGCACAGCGTCATGAGTTTCGAAAGCGCAATGGGTTATGTTTCTACTGTGGTGATGCCTCTCATGCTATTTCAGTCTGCCCTAAGCGGGGAAGACGTTTTGCACGCTCAGTTGTCTTGGGTAGTGTTCAGACTAAGTTTTTATTAACTGTCACTCTGATATGCTCTCTGTCCTTATTTTCTGCTCAGGCTTTCGTTGATTCTGGAGCAGCTATTAACCTGATGGATTATGATTTTGCTAAACGTTGTGGGTTTCCCTTGATACCCCTACAGAAGTCTATTCCCCTACTGGGGATCGATTCTACCCTTTGGCTGAGAATAAACCTCAGTTCTCTACTCAGGTGATAATGAGGGTTGAACCTGATCATCAGGAGTGCTGTAAATTTTTGGTTCTGTATAATCTGCATGATATTATCGTACTGGGCTTCCCTTGGTTGCAGTCTCATAATCCTGTTTTGGATTGGAAATCTGTGTCTGTAACCAGTTGGGGCTGCCAATGTGTTAATACCAACACTCCTGTTTTTTCTGCCTCCCCCAGGCTCAGGATGTTCCTGACTTTTTGATTGATTTTTCTGATGTGTTTAGCGAAAGTAAATCTGCATCCTTGCCTCCCCATAGGAGCTATGACTGCGCTATTGAATTAGTGCCTGGTAGTAAATTCCCTAAAGGTCGCCTTTTTAACTTGTCTGTACCTGAACATGATGCTATGCGGTCTTATATCAAGGAATCATTGGAGAAGGGTCATTTCAGACCATCCTCTTCACCCTTAGGTGCCGGTTTTTTCTTTGTGGCCAAAAAGGATGGTTCATTAAGGCCGTGTATTATCGTCTTTTGAACAATATTACTGTAAAATATCAATACCCGTTACCTTTGATTTCTGACCTGTTTTCCAGGGTGAAAAACGCTACTTGGTTTACTAAGCTTGACCTCAGGGGGGCATATAACCTTATTCGCATTAAGCACGGGGATGAATGGAAGACGGCATTCAATACCCCTGAGGGGCATTTTGAGTACCTTGTGATGCCCTTTGGGCTCACTAATGCTCCTTCTGTCTTCCAGTCCTTCATGAATGACATTTTCAGGGATTTTGTGGATAAATTTCTGATTGTTTATTTGGATGATATCTTGATTTTTTCTAATGACTGGGACTCTCATGTGAAACATGTTCGAACTGTATTCCAGATTTTGAGAGAGAATGCTCTGTATGTGAAGGGATCAAAGTGTCTTTTGGGCGTACAGAGGATCTCATTTCTGGGATTCATTTTGTCCCCATCTGTTATTGAAATGGACCCGGTCAAGCTTCAGGCCATCTGTGATTGGGTCCAACCTACTTCATTAAAGGCTCTTCAAAGATTTTTGGGTTTTGCCAATTTTTATCGTAAATTTATTGTTAATTTCTCGGTTATTGTTAAACCATTGACTGATTTGACCAGAAAGGGTTCTGATGTGGTGAATTGGCCTCCTGAGGCAGTCTCTGCATTTCAGGAACTTAAGCAGAGATTCACTTCTGCTCCTGTTCTACGGCAGCCTGACGTTTCTCTGCCATTTCAGGTGGAGGTTGATGCCTCTGAAATTGGGGCAGGTGCCGTTTTGTCCCAAAAAGATCCAGAGACCTCTAAAAGTAACCCTTGTGCCTTTTTCTCTCGAAAATTTTCTCCTACTGAACGTAATTATGACGTGGGTAATCGGGAGTTACTGGCCATGAAGTGGGCTTTTGAAGAGTGGAGACATTGGCTGGAGGGAGCCAAACATCAGGTGGTGGTCCTTACGGACCATAAGAATCTGGTTTATCTGGAATCTGCCAAGCGACTCAATCCTAGACAGGCCAGGTGGGCCTTGTTTTTCACACGTTTTAATTTTGTGGTTTCCTTTCTTCCTGGCACTAAGAATGTTAAGGCGGATGCCCTCTCGAGGAGTTTCCTTGCGGACTCTCCTGAGTTATCTGATCCTTCTGTTATTTTGAAAGAGGGTGTAGTTCTTTCCGCCATCTCCACCAATTTGAGACTTGCTCTGGAGGGGTGTCAGGAGGATAGGTGTCACGCTGTCTAATGATATGTATACAATGTCAGTAAACTATTAATACAGGAACAACACTCTATACAACAACTAGTATAGCAACATCAGCATGTAAGTATAGAATAGATTTACCTGACACGATATCTGCTGAACTCAGGGTTAATCTTGAGGACTTGATGAGCTGAAACAGGAAAGAGGTGGACCGGGATCTAACCTGACCCTAAACTGGGGTCCTAACTAATCCCTCACCTTGGAGGTACTGATAATGGTTCAGAGGTCCAAGTCTCCAACCTAACCCTGTCTCCTATCAGACCCTGAACCCTGTAATCAGTCCTAAGAAGGATCCTGACTACCACCAAGGGGATATGGGCTGATCTCAGCTAAATACACAGATTAGACATATGAGACAGACAGGATAACACACGCTTGCATACACACTCAAACACCAAAGGAACATAAATGGTCTGGGAAATAAACTCTAACCAAGTTGAGCTTAGAACAACTAAGGAGCTCACAACTAAAGTCTATACAGATTCATTCCTATCTGTGGTCTGCATGAAGGTTTCACTGGCAACTCCCCAAGCAGACAGCCAGGAATTTAAAGGAAACCAATCAACAAATAATCAATTGCAGCCGGGAGAAACTGCACCCAGTCCCAGCACCGAGCACAGACAGAATTAACTCCCTAGCTGCCAAACACAAAGAAACAGCAGCTCAGCTGTGAGAAGTCAAAATGTGCAACCGCGACGATCTTCGTGGCAATGCACACATGACAGTACCCCCCTTCTACGAGGGGCCTCCGGACCCTCAGGGCCAGGCCTGCCCGGGTGAGTTCTGTGGAAGGTCCGAACCAAACGATCTGCGTTAACATCAGACGCAGGGACCCACGTCCTCTCCTCCGGACCATACCCCTTCCAATGCACCAAGTACTGAAGGGACCGGCGATTCAGACGTGAGTCAATGATCTTTGATACTTGAAATTCCAAGTTACCATTGACCAAACAGGAGGAGGAGGTAGAGGTGACGGTATGACTGGTGCCACATACCTTTTAAGTAATGACTTGTGGAACACATTATGAATTTTAAACGTAGGAGGGAGGTCCAGACGAAATGCCACAGGATTAATTATGGAACTGATCCTGTACGGCCCGATGAATCTGGGACCCAGTTTCCAGGAGGGCACTTTAAGTTTTATATTCCTGGTAGACAACCATACCAGATCGTTCACATTCAGATCTGGACCAGAAACTCTCCTCCTATCAGCCATACGTTTGTAACGGTTCCCCATCGCACTCAGATTATTCAATACACCTCTCCACACAGAAGCAAGTGACGACGAGAAACGCTCCTCCTCAGGAACCCCAGAAGGGCCCCCCCCCATTGAAAGTACAAAACTGGGGATGGAAACCATATGCCCCAAAAAACGGGGACTTACCAGTGGACTCGCTCCGCCTGTTGTTAAGAGCGAACTCTGCCAGAGGCAAGAAAGAAGACCAGTCCTCTTGGTTCTCTGAGACAAAACACCGGAGATATGTCTCTAAGCTCTGATTCAGACGCTCTGTCTGACCATTGGTCTGCGGATGAAAAGCCGAGGAAAATGACAATTGCATCCCCCGACGTAAACAAAATGCCCTCCAAAATTTGGACACAAACTGAGACCCCCTATCTGACACCACATCAGAAGGCAACCCATGAAGTCTAACGATCTCCCTAATGAACACCTGCGCCAGAGTTTTAGCATTAGGGAGTGCAGGAAGAGCAACGAAATGTGCCATCTTACTGAACCTGTCAACAACCACCAGTATGACAGTATTCCTGACGACGGAGGAAGGTCCGTAATGAAGTCCATAGATAAATGAGTCCATGGACGCTCCGGAAGTTTCAAGGGTAAAAGGGTCCCAGACGGACGGGTATGAGGGGTTTTAGAGCGAGCACACACCCCACATGACGCGACAAAAGTTATAACATCTTTATTAGCATTAGGCCACCAAAACCGGCGAGAAAGGAGATCTAAAGTAGCCTTACTCCCTGGATGTCCTGCTAGAGCAGAATTATGATGTGCCTCAATAACCTTTTGTCTCAACAGATTTGGGACAAACAGTCTCCCTGGAGGTCCTGCAGGGGTGTCCCCTGAGCCTCTAACACCTCCTCCTCAAGCTCAGAAAATACAGCCGACACTACCACCCCCTCCTGAAGGATAGGACTCGGGTCATCCGTTTTCCCGGCCCTGGGAAACTGCGAGACAAGGCATCAGCCTTTACATTCTTAGACCCCGGGCGATAAGTGACGACAAAATTAAACCTGGTAAAAAACAACGACCATCGAGCTTGTCTGGAATTCAGACGCTTAGCGGATTCTAAATACAGCAGGTTCTTGTGATCAGTAATAACGGTAACCGGGTGGACTGCCCCCTCCAAAAAGTGACGCCATTCTTCAAAAGCTAACTTAATGGCCAAAAGTTCCCTATTGCCGATATCATAATTCCTTTCGGCGGACGACAATTTCTTAGAAAAGAAAGCGCACGGATGCCATTTACCAGGGGACGGACCCTGGGACAATATAGCACCCACCCCTACGTCAGACGCATCCACCTCCACAATGAACGGCTGAGATGCATCTGGTTGGATGAGAACGGGTGCCGAAGCAAAACATTTCTTCAAAGAGGAAAAGGCTTGGCAAGCTTTGTCCGACCATTTAGAAAAATCCGTCCCTTTTCTTGTCATGTCAGTGAGAGGTTTGACGACAGATGAGAAATTACAAATAAATTTCCGGTAGTAGTTAGCAAACCCCAAAAAACGCTGCAGAGCCTTAAGATCCCCTGGCTGATCCCATTCAAGCACTGCTCTCACCTTTTCAGGGTCCATACGGAAACCGGAGGCTGACACCAAAAAACCCAAAAACTGAAGTTCCTGTACGGCAAATACACACTTCTCCAGTTTGGCATATAGTTTATTGTCTCGCAAGATCTGCAACACCTGTCTCACATGCTCCTGATGAGACACAAGATCTGGCGAGTAAATTAAAATGTCGTCCAAATATACAACCACAAACAGCCCCACAAGGTGACGAAAAATGTCATTAACAAAATGTTGGAATACTGCTGGTGCAGTAGTCAGACCAAAAGGCATGACTAGGTTCTCATAATGTCCCTCCGGCGTGTTAAACGCCGTTTTCCACTCATCCCCTCTTTTATCCTAATCAGATTATACGCCCCCTGAGATCCAATTTAGAGAACCATTTGGCGCCAACAATTTGATTGAAGAGATCAGGAATAAGAGGGAGTGGATACGGATCTCGAACAGTAATCCGATTAAGTTCGCGGAAATCCAAGCAAGGGCGTAGGCCTCCATCTTTCTTCTTCACAAAGAAGAACCCGCGGCTACTGGGGAAGATGAAGGTCTAATATGCCCTTTGGCCAGACTTTCAGAAATATAATCTTTCATAGCCTGCCTCTCAGGACCAGAAAGATTATACAACCTAGCTTTAGGCAACTTAGCATCAGGAAGGAGATTAATAGAGCAGTCATACACGCGATGAGGAGGCAACTCCTGACACCCCTCCTCAGAGAAAACATCCCAAAATCCTCCAAAAAAGGAGGCAATGTACTAGGCACGACCGCACTGATGACTGTGTTCATGCAGTTGCTTTTACAAAACTCACCCCATTGGCTTATTTCTCTGGACTGCCAATTAATCACAGGGTTATGTTTAACCAACCAAGGAAGTCCCAACACAATGGGAGTAGGTAGACCCTCCAACACATAACAAGATAATTGTTCCCTATGTATTGCCCCTACCCGAAGGTCAATGTTATGAACCTCATGAACAAAGCTACCTTGGCCGAGAGGCCTGGCGTCAATGGAGAATATAGGGATCGGTTTGACCAATACACTCAGATGCATA
>JARQOD010000007.1:39409510-39432833 GCA_033576555.1 Oophaga sylvatica
GGGGCTTTCTATGTTTTTTTGGGGATCTGCTCGGGGAGATGTTTTCCCTTTTTTCTATCTTTGGGTATTAGTTTCTCGGCGGCGAGGGGGCCCTGGGACAAACGTAGGAAGTCCACCCCCCTTTTGTGGGGTGGTTAGTCAGGGTACTGCAATTAAAGATTAAAACTTCTTGGTGTATTGCCTTTTTTCCCTGCACTCCAAACCAAAAAAAACATAAACCGGGCCCTTTAAAAATTAAAAAAATTGTATGGACTACAGAAGGGAAAAAATTGTAAAAAAAAAAAGGGTTTTGTCAGAGTTTTTCAGAGATTTTTTTTTTTGTTGCATTTTTTTCCTCTGTATCTCGGGGGTGCGGGGGAGGTTTTTTTTTTTTTTCTAAATTTGGAGTTTCCCTTTTTGGGGGGGCCCCTGTGGATCATTTTCCCATGAGGTTCGGAGTTTTGCTGCCTATCTTGCGGGTTCCTTTTGGGGGAAAACCTAGGATTTCCATCCCAATTTTTTTTGGGGGGGGACGGGGTAATTTTAAAAATTTTTAAAAAAAAATTTGTAAATTGTTTTTTTGTTTAAAATCAAACCCCCTCGGGAAGCGCACACGGTTAAATTGTCTTTTCCCCCTCCCGCGGCGACCCTCAGGTTTGGGCTTTTTCCTGACCCCGGGGAAAACCTGTTTTGAGTGATGTTGATGCATTTTTTCATTTTTTGGGGGGTTTTTTATTGTCCCATGGCCTAATTCATAAAAAAAGGGTAAAAGCCTTGTTGGCTTTTTAAAAATCGGGGTTTGTTTTTTGTGATTTTTCTGCATTTTTTCCCCGTGGGGGGGCCCCCCGCCAAAGGGGGAAAAAGACGGGGTTTGGCGGCCTTTTTTGGGAAAGGGTCTGTCAAAAAGTAAAGGATGTTTGGGGGGGATTCTCCCCCCCCCTTTGGGGTCTCTGATTCTTGCATTAGGTTTTAAATTTTTGCAGAATTTGCGTGAGGGGAAAAAGTATGGGGGGTTTGGTTTTTGTTGGGTGAACTCTTCTAAAAACCCATGCAGTGTGATAGAGTGGTTTTCGGGGGCACGCGTCATGAGTTTCGAAAGCGCAAGGGGAAATTTTTACTGTGGTGATGCCTCTCTTTGCTATTTCATTCCCCTAAGCGGGGAAGACGTTTTGCACGTCATTTTGTTTGGGGGTATTTTCAAAAAGTTTTTATTAACGTCCCTTGATATCCCCTTTTCCCCCTTTTTTTCTGCGGCTTTCTTTTGATTCGGGACAGCAAATTAACCTGAGGGTTTATGTTTTTGCTAAACGTTGGGGGTTTCCCCCTTAAACCCCCTACAGAATTTTCCCCCTACGGGGGGGATTTTCCCCCCCCCTTTGGGTTTGGAAAAAACCCCTTTTTTCCTTTTCAGGTGATAATGAGGGTTAAACCTATAAAAGGAGTGCAAAATTTTTGGTTCTGTAAAATCTGCATATATTCTTTACGGGGCTTCCCGGGTTGCAGTCTAAAAATCCTGTTTTTTTTTGGGAAAAATTTGTGTCAAAAACCCCTTGGGGTGCCAATGTTTTAAATTTTCCAAACCCTTTTTTTTTCCCCCCCCCCAGGCTCAGGTGTTCCTGTTTTTTGATTGTTTTTTTGATTTTTTTGCAAAAATTTAAATCTGCATCCTTCCCCCCCCATAGGAGCTATATGCGCTATTAATTTTTGGCCTGGAAAAAAAATTTCCCCAAAAGGGTTTCCCCTTTTTTCTTGTCTGTACCTAACGATGCTTGCGGTCTTTTTTCAAGGAATCATTGGAAAAGGGGTTTTTTCAAAACCTTTCCCCTTTTACCGGGGGCCCCCGGGGGTTTTTTTTTTGGGGGCCCCAAAAAAAGGATGGTTCATTAAGGCCGTGTTTTTTCGCCCTTTTGAACAATATTACTGAAAATTTATAAATACCCTTTCCTTTGATTTGGGACCTTTTTTGGGGGGTTTGAAAAAACGCTACTTGGTTTACTAAGCTTGACCCAGGGGGGATATAACCTTATTTTGCAAATTTAAACACGGGGTGAAGGGGAAAGGGGGGGTTTAATCCCCCGGGGGGGGATTTTGAGTACCTTGTGATGCCTTTGGGGGTCACTAATGCCCCTTCGTCTTCCAGTCCTTCTTTAATGACTTTTCGGGGGTTTTGGGGATAAATTTTGATTGTTTTTTTGGGGTGTTTTCTTGTTTTTTTTTAAAGATGGGACTCTCATGTGAAACATTTCAAAATGTATTTGATTTTGAGAGAGAATGCTCTGTTTTGTAAAGGGGGATAAAAGGGTTTTTTTGGGGGTCGAGGACTATTTCTGGGATTCATTTTGTCCCCATCTTTTTTTGAAAGGGGCCGGCAAGCTTCGGGGCCCTCTGTGTTTTGGGCCAACCCCATTTTTTTTAAAAAGGGGGCTTAAAAAATTTTTTTGGGGTTTTCCCCCTTTTTTTTCGTAAATTTATTGTTAATTTCTGGTTATTTTTAAAACCCCTTGATTTATTTGACCAAAAGGGGTTTTTGTGGTAAATTTGGGGGCCCCCCGAGGCTTTTTGCTTTAGGAACAAAAACAGAGATTCACTCGCTCCTGTTTAGGGGAGCCTGACGTTTCTTGCCTTTGGTGGGGTTGATCCCCCTGAAATTGGGGCAGGTGCCGTTTTGTCCCAAAAAGATCCAGAGACCTCAAAAAGAAAACCTTGTCTTTTTCTCCGAAAATTTTCTCCTTGAACGTAATTATGACTGGGTAATGGGAGTTCGGGGCCTTAAAGGGGGTTTTTTAAAAAGGGAAAATTTTGGGGGGAGGGAGCCCAAAAAGGGTGGTGGCCCCCAAAGGGCCATAAGAATCGGGGTTTTTCTGGGGAAACTCCCAAAAAGCTAAAAACCCAGACGGCCCCGGTGGGCCTTTTTTTTCACACGTTTTTTTTTGTGGTTTCCTTTTTTCCCCGGCATAAAAAATTTTTGGGGGGTTTCCCTCTCGGGGGAGTTTCCTTGGGCTCCCCCGAGTTATTTTTAAACCTTCTGTTTTTTTTAAAGGGGGTGTAGTTCTTTCCGCCTCTCACCCAATTTGAGACTTGTTTGGAGGGGTGGGGGGGAGGATAGGTGTCACGCTTTTAAAAATTTATATGTATACAATGTCAAAAAATTTTTAATACAGGAACAACACTTTTTACAACAACTAGTATAGCAACATCGCATGAAGTATAAAAAAGTTTTCCCTGACACAAATATCTGCTGAACTCGGGGTTAATTTGGGGATTGAGAGCTGAAACAGGAAAGAGGGGGGCCCGGGACTAATGCCCCAAACGGGGCCCCCTTAACTAACCCCTTTCCCCTTTGGAGGTTTATGTTAGGGTTCGAGGTCAAGCTAAACCTAACCCTGTCTCCTATAACCCTCCCCGTAACAGCCCTAAGAAGGATCCTGCTCCCCCCAAAAGGGAAATATGGGTGATTCAGCAAAAAAACCCAGATTAGAATATGAGAAAAGACAGGTTTAAACCACGCTTGCATCCCACACTCAAACACCAAAGGAACAAAAATTTTTTTGGTCTGGGAAAATAAACTCTAACCTTTTTGGTTTTAAAAACAAAAAGGAGTCAAAACAAGTCTATACAGATTCTTCCCCTATCGTGGTCGAAAAAAAGGTTTTTCATGGCAATCCCCGAGACAGCCGGGGAATTTAAAAGGGAAAAACCAAAATCAACAAATAATCAATTGCGCCGGGAGAAACTGCCCCCAAACCCCCCCCCGAGAAAAGACAAATTTAAACCCCCCCTTTGTGCAAAAAAAAAGAAACACAGCTAGCTGTGAGAAGTAAAAATGTAAACCCCGCGACGATCTTCGGGGAAATGCAAAAAAGTCCCCCCCCTTTACGGGGCCTGGGGCCCCGGGGGGCCCCGGGCCTCCCCGGGTGATTTCTGTGGAACCCCCCGAAAAAAAAAGATCTGCTTAACATCAGACGCGGGGGACCCCCCGTCCTCCCCCCCGGGCCCCTTTCCCCTTCCAATGCCCCAAGTATAAAGGGACCGGCAAATTTCAGAGGGGAGTCAAGTTTTTGATACTTGAAATTCCAAGTTACCATGACCAACACGGAGGAGGGGGGAAGAGGGGGCGGTATGATGGTGCCATTTACCTTTTAATTAATTTTTTGGGGAAACATTTGAATTTTAAAGTAGGGGGAAAGGCCCGGGACGAAAGGGCCAAAACGGGTTTTAATTTGAACGGGATCTGTACGGCCATAAATCTGGGCCCCTTTTCCAGGGGGACTTTAAAGTTTTATTTTCCGGGTAGACAACCATACCAGATCTTTTCACATTCAGTCCCCCCAGAAACTCTCCCCCTTTTCCCCATACGTTTGTAAGGGCCCCCAATGCACTCAGATTATTAAATACACCTCCCCCCACAAAGAAAGTGAGACGAGAAACGCTCCCCCCCCGGGGGAAACCCCCAGACCCCCCCCCCCCCCATTGAAAGTAAAAAATGGGGATGGAAACAATGCCCCAAAAAACGGGGGACTTCCAGTGGATCCTCCCCCTGTTTTTAAAAGAGCAAACTCTGCCAGGGGGCAAAAAGAAGACCAGCCCTTTTTGGGGTTCTTTTAAAAAAAACCGGAGATATGTCTCTAAGCTGATTCAGACGCCTTCTGACCATTGGTCTGCGGATGAAAAGCCGAAAAAAATGACAATTGCATCCCCCGCAAAAAAAAAATCCCTAAAAATTTTTTGGGCCAAAAAAAAACCCCTATCTGACACCACCCAAAAGGGGCAACCCATAAAGTCTAATTTTTCCCCCTAAGGAACACCTGCCAGATTTTTAGCAGGGGGGAGTGCGGGAAAAGGCAACAAAAAGGCCCCACTTACTAAACCTGAAAAAACCCCCCAGTATGAAGTTTTCCCCTAAACGCGGAGGAAGGTCCGAATGAAGTCCTTTTAATAAATGGGGTCCATGGACCCCCCCGGGAAGTTTTCAAAAAAAAAGGCCCCCGCGGACGGGTTGAGGGGTTTTAGAGGAGCACCCCCCCACATGACGGGGAAAAAAGTTATAACATCTTTATTAGCATTAGGCCCAAAAACCGGCGAGAAAGGAGATCTTAAAAATACCCCCTTTTTTTCCCCGGTTCCGGGTAGAGCAGAATTTTGATGTGCCCCAAAAAACCCTTTTTCTCAACAGATTTGGGGAAAAACAGTCTCCCCCCGGGGCCTGCAGGGGGGTCCCCCGAACCTCTAAAAACCCCCCCCTCAAGCTCAGGGAAAAACAGCCGACCCTTTCCCCCCCCCCTGAAGGATAGGCCCGGGCTTTGTTTTCCCGGCCCCCGGGGGAAAATGCGAGACAAGGGATCAGCCTTTACCCTTCTTTGACCCCCCGGGATAAGTTCGAAAAATTTTAAAACCCCCCGGGAAAAAAAAACGACCATCGAGTTGTTGGGGAAAACAGCGCTTAGCGGATTTAAATACAGCAGGTTCTTGTGACCCGTAATAACGGTAACCGGGGTGGACTGCCCCCTCCAAAAAAGTGACGCCATTTTTAAAAAACTAAATTTTAAAGGCCAAAAAAAATTTCCCCCCTTTCCCTTTTCTTTTAAATTTCCTTTTTTTGGGGCGGGAAATTTTTTTTGAAAAAAAAAGCGCACGGATGCCATTTCCAGGGGGGGCCCTGGGAAATATAGCACCCCCCTCGTTAGGCATCCCCCTCCCAATGAAGGTGAGTGCATTGGTTTTGGGTGAGAACGGGGCCGAAGCAAACATTTCTTCAAAAGGAAAAGGCTTGGCAACTTTGTTTCCGGGCCATTTAGAAAAATCCGTCCCCTTTTTTTGTCATGTCAGGAGGGTTTGACGACGATTTGGGAAAATTTCAAATAAATTTCCCCGGGGGGGAGTTAGCAAAAACCCCCAAAAAAAATGCGAGCCCTTTTAAATCCCCCCCCTGATCCCCCCCAAGGCCCCTGCTTCACCTTTTAGGGTCCATCGGAAAAACCCGGGGGGTGCACCAAAAAAAACCCAAAAAAAATGAAGTTCCCCGTACGGGGAAATACACACTTCTCCGTTTGGTTAGTTTTTTTTTTGCAAGTCTGAAAAACCGGGCCCATTTCTCCTGATGGACACAAGATTGGCGAGTAAATTTAAAAAGTCGTCCAAATTCAACCACAAACAGCCCCACAAGGTGACGAAAAATTTATTAAAAAAAAGTTGGAAAAAAGTGGTGCGGGAGAAGGGCCAAAGGAGATAGGTTCTCATATTTTCCCCCGGGGGTTAAACGCCCGGGGTTTTTATAAACCCCCCCTTTTAAACCTAATTTAGATTTTACGCCCCCTGAGATCCAATTTAGAAACCCTTTGGCGCAAAAAATTTGATTGAAAAGATCAGGAATAAGAGGGAGTGGATGGATCTCGAAAAGTAATCCGATAATTTTCCGGGAAAAAAAACCAAAGGGAAGGGCGTAGGCCCCCCATCTTTTTTTCACAAAAAGAACCCGCGGCTACGGGGGAATGAAGGTTTTTTTTTTCCCTTTGGCCAGCCCTTTTAGAAATATAATCTTTTAGCCCCCCCCTTTTTGGGGCCAAAAATATACAACCTGCTTTAGGAAAATTAGCATCGGGGAAAGGGTTTTTAAAAGAGCAGTATACACGCATAGGGGCAACTCCTGACCCCCCCAAAGGGGAAAAAACCCCCCAAAACCCCCAAAAAAAGGGGGCAAAAATAGGCACGACCGCATGATGCTGGTTCATGATTTTCTTTTACAAAACTACCCCATTGGCTATTTCGGGGAAGGGGCCCTTTAATTTCACGGGGGATTTTAAAACCCAAACCAAAAGTCCCAAACAAGGGGGTAGGGGACCCCCCCAAAACAAACAAAAAAAATGTTCCCATGTTTTTCCCCTACCGAAGGTCAATGTTTGAACCTATGAAAAAAAGCTACCTTGGCCGGAGGCCTGGCGCCCCCTGGGGAATATGGGGGTTTTTTTTCCAAAACATCAGATGCATCCCTTTTCCCCCGAGCAAACTGAGCGTCAACCGGGTTTTTGCCCGGAACCATATCAAAAAAAAACGACAACCCCCCCTCTCTTTTAAAATACCACCCCCACTGGTACAAGGAACTGAGAGAATGGGGAAAATAATATCCCAGGTTGTCGCCCCCCACACAACTGGGTTTAAAACGTTTTCCCGATTTTTGGGGGTCAACAAGGCCGGGGAGGGGCTTTTTCCAACAAAATGTCCCCTTTCCCGCAGAAAAAAAAAATCTTCTAGCCGCGGCATACCGAAAAACCCCCCCTACAAAATTTGTTTGTCCCTCCCAACTGCATAGGTCATCCGAACAGACAAGGGGAACCTCAACAAAAAGGGGCTTTGTGGTAGGTGGAGAAACAAAGGGGGGGGGTTTTTCCTCACCCCTTCCTGAAGCCGTCTATCAGCCCGGTTTGCTAAGGCCCATAGCAGCCCCCCGTGAATGGGGGAAAACTCATATGGCCAAAAAGTTTTTTAAAATTTTTCAAAAAACCCCCTGAAAAAAATGGCCCAAAAAGCTGGGTCTTCCCTGGGTTTTTCTGTGGCCCATCTACGAAAATCAAAACAAATTCCTCTCCCCGGGCGATCTCCCGCTTATCTTACGTAATTTTTTCTCAGCAAAAGGGGACCCGATCTGGGTATCATTAAACCCCAAAAACCGGGGAGTAAAAAATTGGGTCTACAGTTTTAGAGCCGGGGGTCCCGGGGGGGGGAAAACCCCCCATTTGGGGGCCCCCCTTCCCCCAAATGAGAAAACAATTCCCCCCCTCTGTCATCACTCCCCCCCTGATCGAGGGGGCCGGGAAACGAAAATTTTCAATTTACATGCTCCCGGGAAGGTGAAAAAAAATTTTTCTCGCCCCCCGTGAACCTGTCCCCGGGGGGAGCTACTTTAGGTTCAAATCTGGGGTTTTTTTTCCGGGGGGACAAAACTTTGGGGGTTAAAAACCGTCAGCTCCATGGGTAAACCCTGCAAATGCGAGCCAGGGGTTTTGGTTTCCGGTAACTGGAGTTTAAATTTTTTTTTGGGCCCCCTTTAAATTCACGGTTTTAAAAGTATTATACAAAAACAGTAAATATTAATACAGGAAAACACCTATAAACAACAGTTTTGCAACATCAGCAGTAAGTATAGAATAGATTTTCCTGCACAATTTTTTCTGAACTTTGGGTTTTAAAAATTTGGGGCTTGAGGCTGAAAAAAAAAAAGAGGGGGACCGGGATCAACCTGCCCTAAAATGGGGGGCCTAACTAATCCCCCCCCCTTGGAGGTATGTAAAAATTCAGAGGGCCCGCTCCCCCCCAACCCTGTCCCCCAAAAAAAACCCCGAACCCGTAACAGTCCTAAAAAAGGGTCCCACTACCCCAAGGGGATATGGGTATCTCAGTAAATACAAGATTAGAACATAAGACAGGCCCGGATTAAAAAACGCTTGCATACACACTCAAACCCAAAAAGGGAAAATTTAAAAGGTTGGGGGAAAAAAACCCTAACCCCAATTTTGGGTTTAAACAACTAAGGAGCTCACAAATAAAGTCTATAAGATTCATTTTCCCCCCTGTGGGGGGCTTTAAGGTTTCATGGGAAATCCCCAAACAGCAGCCCCAAAAATTTAAAAAGGGAAAACCCCTCAACAAATAAACAATTGCAGCCGGGGGAAACTGCACCCGTCCCCGCACCGGCACAGACAGAATTAACTCCCTAGCTCCAAACACAAAGAAAAAGCGCTCAGCTGTGAAAAAGTCAAAATGTGCAACCGCCCAGATCTTCGTGGCAATGCCACAATGACAATAGGCCCAGCGCTGCCCTGTTGGGAAAAATTTTTTGTCCCGGAAACCCGTGGAAAAAAAAGTGTTTTGTCTGGGGGTTCATTGTTCCGCGTTGGCGGGAAACCCGGGAAATTTTTGGGGACCAGAGACTTGGTTTGTCGGTCCTTTTTGGGGGCCTACCTTGTCTCGTGATGTCAGGGAAAATTTTTGCAGTCCCGGGGGGACTTGCTCTCGCTCCAAGCCTTGCTCTCGTCTAGGGTTTGTTGATTTCCATTGCCGTGCCCAAGAGACCTTGGGGCCCATATTTTCTATGGATTTCATTTCCCACCTCCCCTGTTTTTCAGAGAATGACCCTCATCTGGGTGATTTGTGATAGGTTTTCCAAGATGATACATCTTGTGCCATTACCTAAGTTGCCTTCTCCTCTGAATTGGTGCCTTTGTTCCTTCAGCACGTGGTTCGTTTACACGGCATTCTGAGAACATTGTGTCTGACAGAGGAGTCCAGTTTGTTTCCAGATTTTGGAGGACCTTTTGTTCTAAACTTGGTGTTCAATTGTCTTTCTCCTCGGCGTTTCATCCTCAGACCAATGGTCAAACTGAGAGAACAAACCAGACATTGGAGACTTATCTAAGATGCTTTGTGTCTGCTGATCAGGATGACTGGGTCTCTTTTTTGCCTTTGGCTGAGTTTGCTCTTAATAATAGGGCTAGCTCTGCCACTTTGATGTCTCCATTTTTCTGTAATTCTGGGTTTCACCCTCGATTTTCTTCAGGACAGACGGAGGCTTCTGTCTGTCCAGGTGTTGACTCTGTTGTGGAGCGTATGCAACAGATTTGGGACCAGGTAGTGGAGAGGTTGTCCCTCTCTCAGGAGAGGGCCCAGCGGTTTGCTAACCGGCATAGACTGATGGTCCTCGGTTTAAAGTGGGGGACTTGGTCTGGTTGTCCTCAAGAAATATTCCTATGAGAGTGGCATCTCCTAAATTTAAGCCTAGGTTCATTGGACCTTATAAGATCATGGAGATTCTTACTCCTGTTTCTTTTCGTTTGCTTCTTCCAGGGACATTTAAGATCCATAACGTGTTCCACAAGTCCTTGTTGAAGAGGTTTGTTGAGCCAGTGGTTCCTACTGCTTTGCCTCCTGACCCTGTTCTGGTTGAGGGCAATATGGAGTTTGTGGTTGAGAAAATATTGAATTCTCGTTTTTCTAGACGGAAACTCCAGTATTTGGTTAATGGAGAGGTTATGGTCAGGAAGACAATTCTTGGGTGTTTGCTTTAGACATCCATGCAAGGAGACTCATCCGTGCGTATCATAGAACTCATCCTGACCGACCTGGTTGCTCAAGTGAGGGTTCGGTGACCCCTCCTCAAGGGGGGGGTACTGTTGTGAATGGACTTGAAATGAGTTCTGAGCAGAGGCTCCCTCTGGTGGTTACAAGCGGTACTGGACTGTCCAGTGAAGATTGTGAGGAGTGGGAATCAGGTGTTACTGACTGGTCTTATATAAGGGAGTCGCCTTCCCATCAGGGTTGCCGGTGATCAATTGTTCTGGTCTCAATCCTTGAGTCCTGTTTCCTTTGTAGCCTGCTGTGTCGTGTCTGCATCTCCTGCTAACAGATAAGACATTTCTTCTTTTTGTTTTTGTGCTTGATTTTTGCATTTTGTCCTGCACTTCTGTGGGGCCTTCAGGGTCCCCTCCGGGGGCTTTTGCCCTCTCAGTTTAGTTCAGCCACTGATGTTTGTACTTTTGCTTTTTCCAGTTTTTTCAGTGGCTGCTGTTTTGATTTTGTTACACCAGTGAACTAATTTAGGTGGTAGAGGTCGTGTGATCTCAGGTGATTTTGAAATTAGTAGAGTTGGTGCTTTTCAGGGTTTTTTTGGGATTGCAGTAAGTGCCCTTCCTATCCTCTTCTATTTAGGTAGTTTGGGCCCCAACGTTTGCTCATACTATTTTCTGTCTGTGTCAGTATTTCATCTTGTCTAACCGCCATTACATGTTTGGGGGCTTTCTATGTTCTTTGGGGATCTGCTCCGGGGCAGATAGCTTTCCTCTTTCTATCTTTAGGTGTAGTTAGTTTCTCAGGCTGTGACGAGGCGTCTAGGACCAACGTAGGAACGCTCCACGGCTGCCTCTAGTTGTGGTGGTTAGTCAGGGTACTGCAATCTCATAGATTCCAACTTCTCTGGTGTATTGCCTTTTTTACCTGCACTCCTCAGCTACCGAAACATAACACCGCGCCGTCAACTCCCTGTATGACCCCTTTTGTCCGACCTGAGGTTCCCTCTCCACTACTTCAGGGTCCCTGTAGCATCCTGCACTCATCTTCATCAGCAGGATGCTAAGCTCCGCCCCCTGTGTTCACATGATCGTAGGTCCTTTTGCTTTCTGCTACCTTCAGCGTCTCCTCTCACCACGCTGCTCAGGTCCCGTCTGTCTGAGCTTCCCCTGCAGCATCTGACCCCGGTCCTCCCACAGTGTGGGTGAGTCACCCTGCTCAGCCTTGGCAGTTCGCCGGTGCTGACAGGATCATGATAAAAGGATGGAACATTGAGGTTCTGTGTGGACTATTGCAAACTTAACGCCTGCACCATGCGGGACCCATACCCTCTGCCTCGGATTGAAGAGTCCATGTCCTCTTTAGGGAAAGCCAAATTCTTCTCGACGTTGGATCTCGCTTGCGAGTACTGGCAAGTGCCCATGTCGGAGAAGGACCGGGCGAAGACGGTTTTTATTCTACCTGTGGGCCTCTTCTAATTCAACAGGATGCCCTTCGGCCTGGCCAATGCCCCCGGGACGTTCCAACGTCTGATGGAGAGGTGCTAGGTGACCATAACTTTGAGGCCACGCTCATATACTTAGATGACATCATAGTGTATAGCTTCCTCGTTTGAAGATCACCTGCGAAGACTAGAGTGCTGAGCCGTCTGCAGAAGTACGAACTGAAGGTGAAACCCAGAAGTGCCACTTGTTCCGGACTCAGATTGAGTATCTAAGTCATGTTGTCTTAGCAGACGGAGTGGACCATCCCGGGGGAAGATAAGGGTGATTCAGGACTGGCCAACCCTGAGACCGTGAAAGACGTTTGAGCGTTCCTGGGATTAATGGGGTACTATTGTCGTTTCGTGAAGAACTTTTGCCCGTGTGGTGCAGCCCCTGCTAGAGCTTTTGAAAGGAGTAAACCCAAATGCAAAAGGCCAGCCCATCCGCTGAGAAGAACAGGAAAAAGCTTTTCAGGACTTGAAGAAAGCGCTGACTGAAGCCCGGTGCTAGCCTATGTGGACTTTTCTATGCCGTTTATTCTACACAATTACGGAAGCTTACATGGATTGGGGGCTTCGTTGCCGCAGGTGCAGGACGGGAAAGAGAGGGTGATCTCTTACGCAAGCCGATCCCTTCACGATTCCGAACGCAACCTGGACAACTACAGTTCTTTCAAGCTGGAGTTGCTGGCGTTGGTGTGAGCTATGACGGAGAGGTTCGCGGAATATCTGTCTGGCTCGGAAGTGTTGGTGCTCACCGATAATAATCCGTTGGCGCATCTGGAGAACGCTAAGTTAAGGGGCCCTCGAACAACGCTGGGTAGCCGGGATGGCAAAGTTTCAGTATAAGATTGCCTACTGGAGGGGAGCTGAAAATACCCACGCCGACGCCTTGTCCAGAGCAAAACATGCAATACCTGGAAAGAGCAAAGATGAGATGCTGGAGGATGAGGTAGTTCCCCGATTTCTAAAGATTGCTGGGATGGTGGCAGCTACGCTGGATCAAATTTGGACCTCCCCACGTGAAGAAGTGTTGGGAAGGTCCAGGGATGAGTGGGTCCGCTTACAGCTGGAGGATGGTGAACTCGCTCTGTTTCGTCAATGGGTGACTGTGAAACAGTTGCCCAGACAAGAACAAAGAAACACGTTTACACCAGAAGCGCTGAAAACACTTCGACAGTGGGAGCGACTCCAGATGAAAAATGGGCTGTTATATCGAAAGGTTCAGTTACAGAAAGAACTGGGGGCCTCTTGGCAGGTGGTGATCCCAGAGACAGTGCTATCTAAAATCGCTGCTGAAGCTCACGAAAAAGGAGCTCACTTCGGTGCTGAGAAAACCTTTCAATGGCTACAGCGTTTTGTATACCATCCTCGGTTAAGAACAGCGGTTAAAGAGGCTTGTAAACTCTGCTGGGCATGTGAATTGGCCAAATCCCCAGAACAGAGGGTCCCGACACAGACTATTGTGACGTCAGCACCCCTGAACTGCTGACTGTTGACTACTTGACCATCGGGCTGGCTCATCAGGGATACGACCACTGCCTAGTGATGACTGATTATTTCTCAAAGTTCGCTGTAGTAATACCAACTCAAGATCAAACGGCAGAGTCGGCTGCCCATGCCATCTGTAAAAACTTCATTCAGGTCTATGGAATCCCACAGCGGATCCACTCTGATCAGGGAGCCTGCTTCTTAGGGAGAGTCATGGATGAGCTACAGCAGATCTATTAGTTTGACCAGTCTCACACCACACCATACCATCCACAAAGAAATGGGGCCTGTGAATGATTTAAACCGTACCCTCATACAGATGCTGAGGACCTTGGAGGAGGATCGGAAGGCTCGGTGGCCTGAGTACGTGTCTGAGCTGGTATGGATCTATAATAATCGAGTGCACCAGACCACCAGTTTCACGCCCTACTCTGTGTTGTTTGGCCACGAGGAGAAAGGAGTCACGGAGCTAAAATTGGACCCAGGGGAGGACTACCGCGGACGGGGGTGTCTACCTGGGTCCGGTAACATCGTCATCGTCTGCAGACACTACATTGTCTAGTGCAAACTCGACTTCAGAAGCAGGAGCACCCTGAGAAACTTCCTCGGCAGGGGACAGATCTTTGGGTTGGGACCGAGTGTTGGTAAGGGAAAAATGTCCACAGAACTAACTGGGGAATCGATGGGAGAGTTGGCCATACCGAATGAAGCATCAGGTCGGTGGAAAAGGACCCGTCTATGAGATCCAACTGGAAGGAAAGGAGGACGCCCCCACCTAGATAGTGCACCGAAGTATGCTTCGGCCATGCCTCTCTGAGGATCCCTTACCAGAGAAAGAAACGCCTGAGGTTCCTGAGGTGGTCCCTCCCACAGTAGAGGAAGATGCACAGGAAGAAGGTCCTGAACAACAGATTGAGAACGTGTCTAAGAATCAGAACCCTGGAACCTCAGAGGGAAATGTTACGGCGGGCACAGACCTTGCTTCTCCAACATCAGGACAGCCGGGTGTAACCACACTCGAGGACTCTACCACTCCTTCCAATCTACGGCGCTCTAAACGTACAACAGCTGAACAGCCCCCCAATCGGTACAACCAGGATCAATTAATTTGGTAACAGGTTGCTGAGAAAGACCACCACAGACATGATGTATTCCAGGATGCCTCACCCGTGGAATGGCGAGTGAAAGGAAAGGGGGCGTGTAAGGAGATGAACAGGAACAGTGTTGTCGGTTCGAGATGCGCTCTGGAGTCGGAACTATCAGGGCTGTCATCACTGTTGTAGGGGGACGACTTGTCTGTGTGGAGAGGGCCTGAGCACCTGACAGAAGGGGGTGTGGGGAAATATCAAAGGGGCTGAGCGCGGGAAAGGGAGAGACTTGGCGGAAAGGTGGCTACAGAGCAGGACGAAGGTTGATTCCCTCTCCTCAACTACCGCCACTGACGCCAGCTCTTTACAGACTGACCAACTCTTACATCCCTTCCCGGTACCCCTCCACGAACTTTGTCCCTAACGTGCAGTGCAGCAGACGTCCCGTCTTTTCCTGAACTGTGTGATTCCATGCGAGGCCTTGTCACTCCTGCAGCCTGTACGACGTTGTGCTTCCGGTGTACAGCATCATCCTCAAGGAACCAGCAGAAGGAACTGTACCCATTCTCCAACGGACCCAAGATCAACGGACCCAAGACCAACAGATCCAGATACTTCGGCACGCTCAGGAGAAAGTGCATCTCGTAACTATGCAGCAGAGCCAGAGACTTTGTTTGCGGATTTCGACATCGTCGGGAGTTGTTCCAACTATTCCCCAACAATGCTATGCTGTTATGAGATGGCGGGTAGCAAAATACTTATTCCAGGTATAATTACATTGATTCAAAAGGAAAATAAACCAAAAACTGGGAAGTGGAGGGAAGGAGGGGAGAAAACAATATGTCTGAAACAGGTACATCTCTTACATATTGATCACCCAACATGGGTGTGTTACCTTAAACTCTCTTTGAGAGTTATGATAGACCCAACGACACCAGAGTAGACTCCTGGCACCCAGAAGAGTCTCCATGCAGCGTTCACTTAAAAATATTTCTATATAGGCGCATCTCCTAGTAGTAGTTGTTCTTGATACCAGACTGTTGGTTGAAAACAAGTTCTAATGTTATCCTGAATGCATTGTGGAAGCAAGAAGATTAAAATTTCCCAAGTTTCAAAAAAGGACTGTACCCTTCCCTCTTTATGCAATAAGGCCTCAGCCTAATCCATCTGAAGCAGAAATGACAGTTTGTCTAGAAAGATCTTGAAACGAGGAGCTCGGTCGTGAATCTATACCTGCAGAATGGCTTTAATACCAGCTTCCACCACCAAGTGTAGTAGTTTATGGGCCCCTGGAGAGCATGTATATTTATCTAGCTTTAAATATCCAAAGAGGGCCCATAGAGGCTCATCAGGAGCAAAGTTTGTCAGATGCATGGTGGTGAACTGTCGCACTATGACCCAGAAGGGTCAAATGGTCTGGCAAGTCCAAAGGCAAAAGAACAAATTGGCTTTGGAGGAGTGGCACCTTAAACACATGGAAGTTGTGTACAGCCCCATTCTATGACCTTTTTGGGGAGTTAAATAAGATCTATGACAGATTTTTAGTCTCATTTGTAGAAAATGAGCTGAAGGGAGGAATTTGTGGGCTTGATCTAGAGCTTTCAGAATGGTACTGCAGTACAAGGTGGGGTCCTCGATCTATCATTTTGTCCGCCGAAGAAACTTTTTAAATTTTATTTGAAAAATATAGACCCTACACAGGAAAGACCACAGACTGAACAGATCTGAATTTGAGATTTTCAAATTGACACTGTTCATATACTTATTTTTTAAACATGATCCCTATGAGATCCCAACTTGAATTTTGGTACAGATTAGATAGGTCATATGTAGTGACAGATTCCCTTTAATATTTCAACACACCAGTGTGCTTTGTTTGATATTATTCATTCTCACTATTTTGACAGACTATTTGGTTGCCCTGACAGCAGCTATTTCATTTTATTATTAACCTTTTAGGGGGCGCTAGTGTGTCTTATTCGCTTTCATTCAACTTTGCAATGTACCTCTTATCAAAAATACTCTCCATTCTTAAGAATGGAGGATTTTTTAATTTTATAGTGTATAGCTTGTTGCCTAGGTTACCGACCACCTTGAAGTCTAAAGGTACTGCCACACTACACAATCCCGCTAGCGATCTCGTTAGCGTCGCATACTAATGAGATCGCTAGCGGGATTGTTTCTATATCGCTAGTAGCTACCTAATTTAGCGATATCGTTAAGGACGCTATCGCGGTTAGCGATCTCCTTAACGACTTTAGCGGTACAAAAGTACCGCTAAATCGCTAAAAAAGGTGCCACACTAGCGATATATACTTACCCAGCGGGGCGCCAGCGACGAAAATAGGGTCCGGAACGATTCCAGCGACGAGCGAGATCACAGCAGGAAGCTCGTCGCTGGCAGCTGCCGCACACACAACACTCGCTAATGGGATCGCTAAATAGTGACGTTTTTTAGCGATCCCCTTAGCGATGTTGTTTAGTGTGGCATACCCTTAAGAGTCTACAAGTGCCCCCTGAAGCTGAATACACAGCATGTGGCAGCATAGCTAAAGTTTGTAAAGTGGCATCTGAACAAACTACAAGACTTCTAGAACAATGTTGTTTGGACAGATGAAACCAAAGTAGAGATGTCTGGCCGCACTTTACTTCAAGAGCCCAAAATGTTATCAAGAAACTTGCCATTCACGGTACAGTCAAGAACCTTTCAAGTCATGGTGAAAACAGAGGAGAATTGATGAGAAGTTCCTATGCAAGCAAGTTTTAAATATGGCAAAGAAGCCTAGTACAACACCTAAAGAACTTCACACTTAGCTAGAGTCATCAGGAGTCTATGGGCAAAGCTCAAAGACAACACCATTGCTTAAAGGGGTTGTCCACTACTAGGATAACCACTTATTGAGCTAAATGTTTGGCCCCGAAAAAATAAAAAAGCCTATACTCACCTCCCGTGCCGGCGCCGTTCCAGCGGTGTTGGCACTCGTGGTCCTGTCATAACAACCGCAAGTGAGCCTGACGCACAATCAGCGCTGACGTCACTATCTCAGTCTTCGTACAAATTGAACAAAAAGAGGAAGTCAGGGCTGCAGCTGAACTCTGACTTCATTTTCATGTTCAATTCATAAGAAGGCGATAACAGTGACACCAGCGCTGATTGGGCACCGGGCTCATGTGTCATAACAACCGCACAAGTGCTCCGGGAACGAGAGTGACAACACAACTGGAAAGGTGCCAGTACGGGAGGTGAGTATAAGTGTTTTTATTTTATCGTGGCCAAACATTTAGATACAGATGGGGTTGTCCTAGTAGTGGACAACCCCTTTAAAGAAAAACAAATTAAATGTAATTGAACTTTGTAAAAGTTACATAGACAAGCCACAATATGTTCAAAGATTGTGAAAAAAAGGAACATACCCCCAGATAAGAATATTTTCCATACTCTATATGAGAATTAGGTGCGATATTTGGCCATGCGGTGTAAACACTAGGTATGTCTAAGATTGTGACACACACAGTATGTCACAAAAGTGAGTACACCCCTCAAATTGTTGTAAATATTTTATTATATCTTTTCATAGGACAACACTAAAGATCTGACACTTTGATATAATGTAAAGTAGTCCGTGTACAGCTTGTATAGCAGTCAGTATAAATTTGCTGTGCTCTCTAAATAACTGAATACACAGCCATCAACATCTAAACCATTGGCAAGAAAAGTGAGTACAAGTGTAAGGTATCGAGCAGGAACGAGGGATGCAGTGACGGACGGGAGCAGAGCAAGGGTTAACAACAGGTTTATTTACAGGGGATACTCCGTGCAGGGAGGTAAAGGGTTAAACAGTGGATTAAACAGAATCAACAAGTCAAAGGATATGGTGAAGTAAATAACAACATTTGAGATAACGGCAGTTCACTCGCACAGATGCCAGGTAGTCCTTAAACTGCAGGTCCAGCTGCAACCTCAATGGCGCCGACTACGGCCAACGCGGTGTCCTTATTAATGGGGTCCAGAAAACAACAATACCCCCGTCTTCTGGTGACAGTGGTCGGTCTCCGGTACCTTCCACTGCCCC
Source organism: Oophaga sylvatica (assembly GCA_033576555.1). Taxonomy (NCBI): domain Eukaryota; kingdom Metazoa; phylum Chordata; class Amphibia; order Anura; family Dendrobatidae; genus Oophaga; species Oophaga sylvatica. Next base: position 39,427,681 of record JARQOD010000007.1, read on the forward strand.
TAGTCCATATACTGTAGTGGCTAAATAACGGTCAGGGCCACAGTCATGTACGAGCCCAGAGTGGCTCTGCAAATATACGATGGCCAAGAAAAGTCACAAGTGTCTGGGGCCAAGATTTACTAGCACAGTCAGGATGTAGATTATGGTCACGCTACCGGTCTCTTTCAGGTGGCACAGGCACGGTACTCGCGATCCTTAAGTGTCTGGCTCCTGGATTTATGTTGGTCATCGGCACACACTGCCTGTCTCTCTCTCTCTCGTCCCCGCGGTTGGCGGCGGGCGACAGCGGTCATTGGTCTGTATAGGGCTGGTGCTCGCTGAATTGAGCACTCCTCTCTCTAGCTGCTGTAACACCCGGCTCATCTCTGCTCTGTGTGCACGGCTCTGCTCTGCTGGCACGGCTCTGCACGGCTCTGCTCTGCTGGCACGGCTCTGCTCTGCAGGTGACGGGTTCCTTCTATGTCACCCGTCGCCACACCGATACTCTCTGCTGGGGAAAGCAGAGCGCGCTGCTCACCGCTCTGTGCGCTGCTCTCCGCCGGTGCCAGACTGCCCTGCTTTGCGTACTTTTTCCTTTTATGTACCCGACGCTGCGCTCCTTTTTTCTGGCTTTCCCCGCCCTCTCCATCCTCAGGAAGGTTCTCCTCACTCGGGCTTCCCCAGACAGCAGGGAAAGGTCTGCCCCACTCAGGCTTTCCCCGGGAACAGAGCATGCAGCCTTTCTAGTTCCGGACCAGGCATACAGGTACCAGCGGTCCGGTCTATCTACTTACACACTCCTAATTGAAAATTGCCAAATTGTGTCCAAAGTGTAAAAATTTTGTGTGGCCACCATTATTTTCAAGCATTGCCTTAACTCTCTTGGGCATGGAGTTCACTAGAGCTTCACAGGTTGCAGCTGGAATCCTTTTCCACTTCTCCATGATGACACCACAGTGCTGCTGGATGTTAGAGACCATGCGCTTATCCACTTTCCATTTGAGGATGCCTCACAGATGCACAATAGGGTTTAGGTCTGGAGACATGCTTGGCCAGTCCAGGACATTTACCCTCAGTTTCTTTAGCAAGGCAGTGATGGTCTAGAAGGTGTGTTTGGAGTCGTTATCATGTTGGAATACTGCCCCACAGCCCAGTTTCTGAAGGGAGGGGATGCTTCAGGATGTCACAGTACATGTTGGCATTCATGGTTCTCTCAATGAACTGTAGCTCCCCACAGTCGGCAGCACTCATGCAGTCCAAACCATGACATTCCCACCACCATGCTTGATTGTAGGCAAGGACAAACTTGTCTTTGTCCTCCTCACCTGGTTGCCACCACACACGCTTAACACTATCTGAACCAAATAAGTTTATCTTGGTCTCATTAGACCACAGGACATTGCTCCAGTCGATCATGGCGAGGCCAGTTCTGAGTGGAACCGGTCTCGTTAAACAGCTATATAGTCTTGGCCACCGTGCTGCAGCTGTGTTTCAGGGTGTTGGCAATCTTCTTATGGCCTATATCTGTGTAGAGCAACAATTCTTTTTTTCAGATCCTCAGAGAGTTCTTTGCCATGAGGTGCCATATTGAACTTCTAGTAACCACTGTGAGAGTGTATGCGAGCAAGAACACCAAATTTAACACACCTGCTCCATATTCACACCTGAGACCTTGTAACACTAATGAGAAACATGACACTGGGGAGGGAAAATGGATAATTGGGCATAATTTGGCCATTTTCACTGAGTGGTGTACTCACTTTTGTTACCAGTGGTTTAGTCATTAATGGTTGTTTGAGTTATATAGATGGCACACCAAATTTACATTGTTATACAAGCTGTACACGGACTACTTTACATTGTATCAAAGTGTCAGATCTTCAGTGTTGTCACATGCAAAGATATAATAAAATATTTACAAAAACGTGAGGGGTGTACTCACTTTTATGATATACTGTATAAGCTATCTAACAAGCCTAAAAGAATAAAACACTGTATACTATGCACACATCATTCATTTTTACATGACAATATAATTCTTTATTCTTGCCAATATTAGGGTTTAAACAAAAAATATAAAATGGATTTAAACAAATACATGCACAAATTCATGTGTCCGGACAAAGCGTTAAACATTTTATAGGCTCTTCATTTCCCTAGCAAATGAAGTAATTTAATTAACAGCTTTTTTAATTCCCTTGGGATCTCTTTTTCACTTGCTCAGCTAAAATAATGTTCACAAATGATGTTGAGATCTTAAAGCAACAGCGGACATATTTATTAAATCATGGGATGTCATGAGGCCTTTTATGGCCTATTCATTACATCGCGTGACTTTTGGTTCAGCGCTGCACAGTAAGCAAAAGCTGAATTCTCAAGTCTACAGATTGTACGATGCCATTGTATCTTGGAGGATGCGGCATAGGTTCTCCTACATATTTGGTTGGAAATCATACATTTATATTGTATATTTCTAATGAACTGTAATGATCTATTGTCACCATGCAGTGAGCATACAGATGAATCTATTCTATTATTTCTAAACACTGTTTTTCGGTGATTACTTTGTATCTCCGTTCATACTGCACCCACACACACAAATGATACACCATTTGAAAGGTAAACTTGCCCCCTTCAGCAAGAAAATAGCCAAACAAACCACACATCTACGATTTGATCTCAAAATACAGTTTAAACATTAATTTTCATGAACCTGCAGTAAGGAAAAATGACCTGCAGGTGGCACCACACTACCCCAAAGCACACTACCACAAAGCTGCTTACAGACATCACAAACAAATCCAAACATGTGCCTTGGGGGCTTTCCAGCTTGCCCAGCCTATTTCAGGCACATTGGAGGATTGCACACTTCACTGCAGGTGAGTCACATATGCAAACACATTTGTAAAAATGCACTTCTTTTTCGGTGATTACTTCGCTCCACACACACAAATGGTGAGTCACATATGCAAACACATTATAAACATGCACTGCTTTTTCGCTGATTACTTCGCCCCACACACACACAAATGATACACCATTTGAAAGGTAAACTTGCTCCCTTCAGCAAGAAAAGAGCCAAACAAACCACACATCCACGATTTTATCACTAAAGACAGTTTAAACATTCATTTTCATAAACCTGCAGAAAGACACAATGACCTGCAGGTGACACCTCAACCGGAAGACATTTTTGGCCTCTACTTATCAAACCAATTTATTGTATTACCAAGCTACATATATATACATACCTGTCTGGGTTCATCATCTCATGAAATACATTTACAATTGACCAGCTTTCTTTTTCTGAAATTGCCTGCGCCCCCGACGACCAATGTGAGAAAATTTCACACGGGCCAAGCTAGTAATCTTTATTTTATTTTTATATAGTGCTAACATATTCCGCAGCGCTTTACAGTTTGCACACATTATTATCGCTGTCCCTGATGGGCTCATAATCTAGATTCCCTATCAGTATGTCTTTGGAATGTGGGAAGAAACCAGAGTACCCGGAGGAAACCCATGCAAGCACAGGGAGAACATACAAACTCCTTGCAGATGTTGTCCTTGGTGGGGTTTGAACCCAGGACTCCAGCGCTGCATGGCTATAGTGCTAACCACTGAGCCACCGTGCTGCCCGCAGAATAGATTCACTATGATATAACAGGTAATAGTATTTTATTAGTTTTCATTATTTTTTATTATTTTTTAATATGTAAAAATATATTTTTTAAGAAATTGTGAAGGATGGATTAACCTAATACTTTTCATTTAGTGAATTAAACGGTCTTTCCTAGGATGATAATACTGATCGCCTATACCAGAACTAGGCAAATTTCTATCTTCAGACCAGATCCGTTGCTTTGAGTGTGCACATAACCTGAGTAAGTGCAGGCCAGTTGCCCAACAAACGATGGAGACCAGCAGGGAAAGGCAGAGGGAACATGCCCAAAAGAGAGAAGACAGCAGGAATGAGAATTAGGCCTCGTTCACATGTTAACTATTTGGTCAGTATTTTACATCAGTATTTTGAAGCAGAATGCAGAAGTGGTGACGTGTTTCTTGTATCCTTTTCCGCTGATTGTTCCACTCCTGATTTTGGCTTACAAATACTGATGTAAAAAACTCACCAAATAATCAACGAGTGAACATGGCCTAAGACAAAGCATGGGAGAAGGAAAACAATGAGCAAAATTGTGGCAATAACAAAAACAGAGATAAAGAAAAAGATTGGTACCATGCTAGAGACAGAGATCGTGCCAACGATTGAGATTGTGGGAGAGATCATAGTAAGAATTGCAGCCAATCAAGGTTGTCTGTGCTTAGTATATTGGCAGCTTGGTGGCTCAGTGGTTAAAAGGAATCTGTCAGGGTTTTTTGCATACCCTACTAATAGTATCCTGTTATGTTACGGTAGCTGAGGATGCAGGTAAAAAAGGAAATACACCAGAGCAGTTGGAATCTATGAGATTGCAGTACCCTGACTAACCACCGCAACTAGAGGCAGCCGTGGAGCGTTCCTACGATGGTCCTAGACGCCTCGTCACAGCCTGAGAAACTAACTACACCTAAAGACAGAAACAGAAAGCTATCTGCCCCGGAGCAGAACCCCAAAGATAATAGAAAGCCCCAAACATGTAATGGCGGTTAGACAAGAGGAAATACTGACACAGAAAGAAAATAGTATGAGCAAACGCTGGGGCCCAAACTATCTAAATAGAAAAGGATAGGAAGGGTACTTACTGCAATCCCAGAAAACCCTGAAAAACACCAACTTACTAATTTCAAAATCACCTGAGATCACACGACCTCTACCACCTAAATTAGTTCTCTGGTGTAACAAAAACAGCAGCCACTGAGAAAACTGCAAAAAGCAAAAGTACAAAACACAGTGGCTGGACCAAACTGAGAGGGCAAAAGCCCCCGGAGGGGACCCAGAAGGCCCCACAGAAGTGCAGGACAAAATGCAAAAATATAGCAAAAACACAAAACAAGAAATTGTCTTATCTGATAGCAGGAGATGCAGACACGACACAGCAGGCTACAAGGGAAACTGGAAAGAAGGATTCAGACCAGAACAATTGATCACCGGCAACCCTGATGGGAAAATGATTCCCTTAAATAAGACCAATCAGTAACACCTGATTCCCAATCCTCACTAGTACCGCTTGTAA